>CM060692.1:73671610-74871610 GCA_030686995.1 Artemisia argyi | reverse complement strand
GCAAATCCAAAAGCTCATCAGTTTCTTATGGTCAAGAATCCAAAAACTTGGTCAAGACCCTTTTTTTAAGTAGGTAGAGGATGTGAGGCAGTTGAAAATGGGTTCAGTGAATGCTTTAATAGTGTGATTCTAAGTGTAAGGGACAAGCCCTTACTAACTATGCTGGAATCAATGAGAGTACTTGTGCTAGAAAGGATGCACAGAATGAGGGTAATCAGCAAGAAGTGGAAAGCTGGAGTTTGTCCCAACATTCAAAAGAGACTGGAATGGATGAAAGACCAACAAAGGTATGTTTGTTGTACATGTTAGTCTGACTTAATTTATTAATCAATTTTCATATAGACACTAATATCCTAACATATTATTATAGGTTCTGGCATGTTATACCTGCTGGTGGGAATGTGTTTGAGGTGAGATCAGGGAGTCAAGCATTCACAGTTAATGAACCAAAAACCACTTGCACCTGTAGAATGTGGCAGTTATCAGGTATTCCTTGTGTGCATGCAACAAAGGTGATATTATACATAAACAAGACACCTGAGAGCTATGTTCCACCTATGTTTAAAACAGACATGTACCATTCCACATATAACAATTACATGAAACCAGTAGATGGTATTGACTTCTGGCCTGATCAGAGTATGTATACAGTTGTTTTACCCCCTAAACCTAAAAAAATGCCTGGTAGGCCTAGAAAGAAAAGAATTAGGTCAAGGAGTGAGGGGGTAGCTCAAAAAGAGTTTCAAGGGTAGGTACAGAAATGACTTGTAGCATTTGTCATCAGTCTGGCCATAACAAAAAAGGTTGTAAAAATGAACCAGTGGCACAAGAACCAAAGGAAAAAAAACCAAGAGGTAGGCCTAGAAAGGAAAAGGTAACTGAGGGTGAAAATATTGTTGAAGGTGTTAGGGAGATAAGGGACCTATCTGCTTCACATGTAGAAGTTAGGGCTGGTGGCTCAAATGTTAGGCTAGGTGCAAAAAATGGGCCCAAAAAGAAGAGAGGTGCAAAAAGTGTGCCAACAAAGAAGACATGTGCCACAAGTGGGTCAAATAGGGCAATAGGTGCAAGTGGTGGTTCACTTAGGAATAACTTAAAAAGATCTTGTACATCAACTTTTGAAAGATGGTTTGGTGAGCCAGAAGTCCAAGAAGCAGGTCCAATGGCTGATGAAGCTGAAGCCCAACCTCAAGTTTTAGAACCTGAAGTCCAAGAAGCAGAAGGGCAACAACAAGTTGAGATTGAGTTGACTGGTACTCAAGTTGAAATTATGCAGGTAGAAGAATCTCAAACTCAAATTGTTGAACCTGAAGAACCACAAGAGGAACAACAATTTCAGATGCAAGCTCCAGTTGTACAGGTAAGATTAAGGAGGCCAAGTAAAAGAATCATGAAGAACAAGTTGGCTAGAAAGATCCATGGCCAGGGCAGTACTCCTCAGGCTGCACTGGATGTAGATGATGCTTGAACAAAGAAAGTTTCATGTGCCCATTTTGTACATCTTTTGAGGGTAAACTGATGTAAACTCTTAGTAACTAATTATGGGTCTGTAATATGACTAACTATAACCACTAATATGTTGCAGCAACATGTTTAGTTGATGAAATGACCATCACAAATTAGCCCATTTTGTACATCACACAGGGCACATTTGATGGTCATTGTTCAACTGTTAAATGCAATTAAATATGCAATATTTTATGTAGTCTTTCATCTATGCATTTGATGGTCATTTTTCTACCATATTGTTTGTACATTCCAACAAAACTTAAGCTATACCAACAAGCTATGATACAGGCCTATGATATGGGACTTGACTTTGTGATGTTACAACACTATTTTTTTCAAACTGCAAAAGTTATTAGCAGTCAATGGAATCTTTACTATGTAACTTGTGATCATTAATACTTGTGATCTTTACAATGTAACTTGCAATTAAAACGCCAACCACTAGCAGTATATAACATACCAACATCCATCCAAAGCTAATAACATTCAACAAATGGCTTCCAACAAAGGAACGGTATTCTTCCATGTTCTTTGCTCTTATCTTACATCTTCAATTGCCAAACTACTAACTGTCCTTTACAATGTTTCTTCTTACCATTTATTGGCAGAAATCATCCACATTTCAATTGACAGCTCTCAGGCAAAATCATGTGATCCACCTGATTATACCTTTTCTTCAGACAGTGGTCTATCCAGTGGATGGTCGGATTACTTTCCTAAAGAACCAAATCCTTACAAAGTAACTTCTAAAAGGGTTGAAAGCACTCCCACTGTGATTGACAAAAAGGAAGCTAAGTTGGCCTTTGTTGCAAGGAAGAAAGTCCTAGGGCTGCCAGCACCAGCAACATGGACAGATCGTGGTATCAAAGCATGGGTTCCCAAAGAACCAAAAGGAAAAGGGGCAAAGTAAGAGCTTAGGTCATGAACCCTATGTTATTTGGTTACAATATATGTATGTATGAGGAATGGTTTAGGTAACCATCCTACAATAAAACCATTGTAGCCCTACCATGAATCAGTGAAATGCTTCTTTCTCAAATTTTCAACAATCTTTGACTGTTAACCAACACATTAGTTATCATAGGAAAAATTCACATAGGAAATACAAGCAAATATTTCATAAACTTAGTTAGCATTTAACATGTGAAACCATAACATTACATGGATCATAAACTAACTTACCAAGTTCTACTAACATGCCCATCAACAACCTAACATTACCAAACCCAAACAAAGATTAGACTACTTGCCTAGTGACATACCTATCCCAACACATATTACACACAAACATCCCAACATTACCATAAACAACTTGTCATACAATTCCAACTTTGCCTTTGCAGCCTTTTAATCATCTCCCAACCTTGACTTTGTGACCTTTAACTCTTCTTCCAACCTTGACTTCTCCAACGCCAGTGACTCAATCATTGGTCCATTATCCATTTCTCTTTGCCTTTGCAAGAACCCGTATACCATGTCTTTGTAATATTGACTTGGAAGGTCATCATCAAGAAACTCGTACACACGACAAAGGTCACATTTGACATACCTCTTTCCTGGATTCGCCCTTGAAGATGATGTTTGTACCCTTAATTGTCGATTGCAGTTGCAAAAAAACTCAATCTTTCCTCCAATTACACGGGATTAGGCTGAACTAGAAGTGCTCATTTTTAGGGTTCCTCAATTATTGTTTTGGTACCGTTTGGGTTTAGCTGGGGGAAGAGGGAAAATAGGGTGTGGTGTTATTAAAATGATAGGGTCACATTACCCCCCCCCCCCCCCAAAAAAAAAAAGTTTTAACATTTGTCAAAAATGACCCATAAGTAAAAAAAACGGGTGTTGGGTGATAGTATGTGTAATTAGGGAGGTTAATACACGCCACGTCATCAAAAAGGGTATTTATTGATATAATAACGTTGATTAGTCAAGTATATGTATTTAATAGGAAAAAAAAGTTACGTGTATACAATAGTAAAAGATGGCAAGTTGAATGTATATTTAGACAATTTTATCTGGTTTAGATATGGTTACAAAATGCCGACGACAATTCGTCGGTAATTATAAAAAAATTTGTCGCTTTTTTTATTTGGCGGGCCATTTGGAATTTTCACGAAATTTTTGGAGGGATATATTAAAATATACTGACGACACTTCGTCGGGATTTTAATTATTAAAAAATCAATTTCTTTTATTTAAAATTAAATACTTTTAATACTTTTATTTAATATATAATAAAAATTGAAAACATTAATTGTTTAAGCACATTAATTAATTAAACACCTTAAAAAAAAAAGGTGACTTTCCTAAATATATAATTTAATTAAACACATTCAAAAAATTTATTATAACTACTTTTATTTAATAAATAATTTTATTTAAAATTAAATAGTTTTATTTAAAATTAAATAGTTTATTTAAAATAAAATAAAAAATATTTATTTTAAATACTTTTATTTAATTTATAATAAAAATTAAATACTTTATATTTTAATCACTTGGATTATTGCTATCATTTTTTTTTCAAGTACAAATAATAAAAAACAATTTAACAATTGGTTTCAAATATAGGTTGCATGTCACGTTTTAAATGTAAGTTTCAAAGAAACCCTCTTGCTTTCTTGACTATTTTGGTTATACACGAGATGTTAAACGGATGAGTCAATATGCTATGGTTGTATACGAGATGTTAAACGAATGAGCCGAGATGATATGGTTATACACGAGATATTAAACGGATGAGCCGATATGCTATGGTATGTTAAACGAACGAGTCGAGATGATATGGTTGTACACGAGATGTTAAACGAACGAGTCGATATGATATGGTTGTACACGAGATGTTAAATGGATGAGTCGAGATGATATGGTTATACACGAGATGTTAAACGGATGAGTCGAGATGATATGGTTATACACGAGATGTTAAATGATCAGGGGGTTCAGTGACCGGAGTTCATTTAGTGGGGGTTCAGGCTTATTGACCAGGTTCAGAAAGTAGGGTTCATGAGATCTAACTAATCTCAAGATGCTATGGCTGGTTATACACGAGATGTTAAACGAACGATCCTATATGCTATGGCTGGTTATACAGGAGATGTTAAATGAACGAGTCGAGATGCAATGGTTATACATGAGATGTTAAATGAACGAGTCGAGATGCAATGGTTATAAACGAGATGTTAAACGAACGAGTCGAGATGATATGGTTATACACGAATGAGTTGAGATGTTAATTGATTAGGGGGTTCAGTGACCGGAGTTCATTTAGTGGGGGTTCAGGCTTAGTGACCAGGTTCAGAAAGTAGGGTTCATGAGATCTAACTAATCTCAAGATGCTATGGCTGGTTATACACGAGATGTTAAACGAACGATCCGAGATGCTATGGCTGGTTATACATGAGATGTTAAATGAACGAGTCGAGATGCAATGGTTATACACGAGATGTTAAACGAACGAGTCGAGATGATATGGTTATACACGAACAAGTTGAGATGTTAAATGATCAGGGGGTTCAGTGACCGGAGTTCATTTAGTGGGGTTCAGGCTCAGTGACCAGGTTCAGAAAGTAGTGTTCACGAGATCTAACTAATCTCAAGGTGCTATGGCCGGTTATACACGAGATGTTAAACGAACAATCTGAGATGCTATGGCTGATTATACAGGAGATGTTAAACGAACGAGTCGAGATGCAATGGTTATACATGAGATGTTAAATGAACGAGTCGAGATGCAATGGTTATACACGAGATGTTAAACGAACGAGTCGAGATGATATGGTTATACACGAACGAGTTGAGATGTTAAATGATCAGGGGGTTCAGTGACCGGAGTTCATTTAGTAGGGTTCAGGCTCAGTGACCAGGTTCAGAAAGTAGGGTTCATGAGATCTAACTAATCTCAAGATGCTATGGCTGGTTATACACGATATGTTAAACGAACGATCCGAGATGCTATGACTGGTTATATAGGAGATATTAAACGAACGAGTCGAGATGCAATGGTTATACATGAGATGTTAAATGAACGAGTCGAGATGCAATGGTTATACACAAGATGTTAAACGAACGAGTCGAGATGATATGGTTATACACGAACGAGTTGAGATGTTAAATGATCAGGGGGTTTAGTGACCGGAGTTCATTTAGTGGGGTTCAGGCTCAGTGATCAGGTTCAGAAAGTAGGGTTCATGAGATCTAACTAATCTCAAGATGCTATGGCTGGTTATACACGAGATGTTAAACGAACGATCCGAGATGCTATGGCTGGTTATACAGGAGATGTTAAACGAACGATCCGAGATGCTATGGTTATACAAGAGATGTTAAACGAACGATCCGAGATGCTATTGTTGTTGCTGTTTGTTGTGTTATTGTTGTTGTTGTTTAATAAAATGTTATTGTTGTTGTGAAATCTTGCTCGAAGAGTTCTTCATCAGTCAAGCCAAATGTATTGGGTTGGTTTTTCACTGGTGGATTGTTTACCGGTTATTCTCAACTGGAGTGTTTTGTTGTTGATTTTCATTTTCTGCAGGTGGAGTGTTCACAATCACAAGTTCGTTTGGAGGACTTGGGAATTGTTGTGAGAAATCTTTGTGAGGACTTGGGAATTGTTGCGAGAAATCTTTGCGAGACATCGAGAATTGGACTTGGGAGTTTTGATATTTTAAGTTTATGTGTGTTTTGTCGAGTTAAGGATTATTCGGTATATATAAAGTAAAAAATAGGCGGGACAAAGGGAAAAATGAGGCGGGAAAATATATCCCGACGTCAAGTCGTCGGTACCAAATAGGCGGGAAAAAACCCCGCCCAAATAAGCGCGGGGCGACAAAAAAGGTTCTATTAAATACCGACGTAATGTCGTCGGGATTTCAACAAACAAAACGCGTTAAACGCTAATCAAAACGCTAATTGTAATAAATTTTTTGTTAATAAAATACCGACGACATGTCGTCGGTATAATTTTAGCGGGTCAAATTCCCGCCCAAGATTTCGTAATTATTGGGAAAGTCAAATTTGACCAATAAAATACCGACGACATGTCGTCAGTATTTTAAAGTCCAAAAAATTCAACGCGAGTTTGGCTCGGTCAAGCGAATTTTTTGTCATTTAGTGTAATATGACGACGCCCTTTGTGTCGTCGGGATTTTTTCGTCGCCAGTTCTGCTTATTCTAGTAGTGTATGGTCAATTTGTGACGGTGTAAATCTGTAACCTGTGAGAATTGAGATAGTGGTCACAAATCATATAACTTACGTTTTTAATTAAAATGAGCATCCATAGCAGAAAGCTATGAAAACATAACCACAATTATTTTTAGTAATGACAAGTGTTTGCATAAACGATTGCAGCAGCACATTGCCCACGACTATTGTTATTTTTTCGAGTCTTATGCGGAACAACTATCATGAATGTCTTGCCAATCTCACGTGTTGCAGTTGCTTAAGTAGTAGCATGTATCAACCTTGACCAAAGAATTAAAGTAGCCTTTATCACTATAAGTTGCTACAGCTAATTAGCATCTCCCTACAAAAATTATAATCATAAAAGTAGTACATAGCAATCCAAAAGAAAATAGTAACAATACATTCAAGAAGCAAAATCAAGATTTATATATCCGTAAAATAATAATATAAATATAAAATCAAAAACTCACCACAATCCTTCACGAATGAAACGCTGGCAGGATGAATGGTTTGAACCTACACCGAAATTTGATTAATAGAAGCATTAAATAAAGTATACACAAAATTAAGAAAATCTTAACACACACAAAAAATAAATTAAAAAATATATTAGGGTTTTGAGAAAAAGTATATTATGAATGAACCGTGATTCTTTTACGTAGGTTTATATGTTTGATTAGGGTTAGGATTCTCATATATCTCATTAAAATAGTCAATAATTGTTTGCATGGGTTTATAGATTTGGGCTTGCAAAATATAATCAAAAAAATGTGTTGGTCTATTGGTTATGATGCTTGTTAATGTTACCAACAACCTAGGTTCGATCCTTGTAAGTGTCAAAATTTTTAAAAGTATTTCTGAATTTTAGTATTAAATCCGAATTTTAATTAAAAAAAATTATGAACATCAATTGATGACATGGAAAATTAAATAACAAATAATGATGACATGGCCAGAATGTGATGACATGGGTGCTATAATAATTACATGGCAATAACTGGGTAATGAGGTGGCATTATCTACGTGTAACGCCTCCTGTTATATATAATGTATGTATGTATGTATATATATATATATATATATATATATATATATATATATATATACACACAAATAAATTCTTTTAAATTAAAATCATAATTTTTTTAATAAGATTACAATTTTTTTTATTAAATTTAAAAAATTTTATAATAAAATTAATATAAGTTTTTTTTTTTTTTTAATTATTCTTTTAAGAGTAAATTACATGAATCGTCCTTGTGGTTTGTATTTTGAGAGGGAAAACCCAAATTACAAGGTTAGCCCTCACGTTACATGTTAGGTCTTTTTTAATGATCGTTAAGAGTTGGGTCAAAATTTGGACAGGATCCATAAAAATCTAAAATCACAGGGACCAAACCCGCTTAAAAAAAGCACAGAGATAAGATCCGTAAAAATCAGTAAACCACAAGGACCATTTATGTAATTAACTCTTATATATATCTTTGTACATGAGAGTTGTTTTAACATAGTTTTATTTTTTGGTCCACAAGACCTGTGTATATTGTTATTATATGTTTTTAAAAGGTATTTATGAATTTATTTGTGGTCAACATTTTTTTACTGTAATAAACTAAATTTAACAAATGACAACGTTACATTGCATGATGGAGTTAGTTAGTCCAGGATTCAGGAGTCTTCTATTATACTTTGACTGGAGCTTATAATTATATGCCGACGTTTATGTTTTATTATTGGTAAACTATACAGTGCTATTGTTTGCGTTATTCCAAAGGAGAGATTACTACTCTTATCATATTACTTGTCATCCTGCCACTTGTTAAACAATCCTTTCATTCAGATACTAACTTGACGTTGAAAACTTTTTTGTTCATTCAGAATTTCAGATACGAACTAGACGTTTTAAAGTATTTAATGTGTTTATTTACTTTAATGTCTTTATATTTCTAACTATTTGTTTAAGTAAATTATGGACTAGTTGTTAGTGTTTGTTTGCTAAAACCTTTGTTTAAAGTAAGTCCTAAACGCTTTATACAAATTCGAGAACAAGAAAAACACTGATAGATTTGGAGGCATCCATCGGTTTCCAACAACAGTGACATATTTTTATGAAATTACCCGATGAGCTCACCCAATCTTCTGTATCTTTGGTTCATATGGTTGGACTTGTTTGCATCATTCCTTCATGAGAATTCTGCATAGAATCAAGTCCATTTTTCTACGGACACACCAATTGTGGACTCCTAAATTACAAGAGCCCAAATATGTTTACGAAAAAAGTTGATTGAAAATTATAGCTGTAACATAAGTAAGTTTTTGTTTCGTTTCTTTTCAGAAATGTATTTTGTATATCTATTAGTTTTTGTCGCTTTCAAAGAACAACTTTTCCGTGACTCAAAGTTAACAGATACGTATTACGTACCACCTTATTCAGATGGACGACACGTACGGTATTAAAAAAGTATTTAAGTCCAACAATCTGGCGATTTGTTTCATTGGTTTTGTTGATATATTATAGATTTGAAGATATCTACGATACTCAAAGTGGAAACATGTGATTGTAAGAATTTATGTATTTTGAACTATGTGCTTGTTTATTACCGAAAAATACTATAATATCTTTCTATTGCATTATAGTCTCCTTACATTGAAACAACTCCTGATTGTAATGCGTGATGCTCGTATATAGCATTCATTTTGGTTTAATTACATAAATTCATTTTATGGCTATAAAAGAGTTAACTAGCTTCAACAAATGAGCATCTGAAACCTGATTACTCAATTAGTTTGTGAACATGATAATGAGCAAGCTTCTAAGATTAGCTAAAAGACAGCACCACACAATTGTCTCTAGAGACATCATCAAACCATCTTCTCCAACCCCAAACCAGTTGAAAACGTATAATCTCTCATTGCTTGATCAATGTGCTCCTAACTCATACGTGCCAATTGTGGCATTCTACCCAAGCTCCAAAATTTATCAAAGTTCCATTGATAAAACGTTGGAGTTGAAGAACTCATTATCACAAACTTTGACCCAGTACTATCCGTTCGCTGGTAGGCTGAAGCAATATGGCCCTAAATGTGTTGATTGTAATGATTACGGGGTTGAGTTCATTGAAGCATGCAATGATAGCTCATTGTCAGATTTTCTCCAACATTCAGAGCACGAAGATTTCAACCAACTCTTTCCAAATGATCTGATATGGTACAATCCAAACCTTAAAGGTGACAAGGATGAAAACAATATCACTTGCCCTTTAGGTGTTCAAGTCAACCATTTTGCATGCGGAGGGGTGGCAGTGGCAACATCTTTAAGCCACAAGATAGGTGACGGAGTAACTACGTTGAATTTCATCAATCACTGGGCCACCGTCACTAAACAATCTCGTTTTAGAGATAAAAAAGATGCATCTCTCATCAATCCCAATGTTATTCATTGGCAAACTAGAAATATTAATTTTCCGGAACTTCTAAGTTGCAAATCGTATGTTGGTTGTCTCACAAGGAGTTTTTTGTTCCCTAATCAAAAGTTAAATGATCTGAAAGCCAAGGTCACAGCCATGACTGTGGAATCTGGAAAGCCGATTACAAATCCTACACGGGTTGAAGTTTTAACATGGATACTCCATAACTGTGCAGTGGCAGCTACTACCCAGGCAAACCCAGGAACTTTCAAGGCGACTGGAATGGCCTTTCCAATTGATATGATGTTAGCCTTAAAAGTAATGTTATATTCGGGAATAACATCTCTTTCTATTTACAAGGGCTAGTTTAGACAATAGTGCTAAGTTAGGCTTGTATTCTAGTATAAATACCCCCCTAGTCTCAACTAGGAGGGTTGGATGTCTCATTGTATTTCAAGGTGTGTGTGGTTTCCTTCTTTCTCTCTCTAGAAAACACACACACCTTCCCCATTCTTTCATTCTAATAATACCATGTCTATTCTTTATTTCGAGCATCCCCGACCTCCTGAAGGTGATTCTTGGTCTTAACAAGTGGCATCAGAGCTAACCGGGGGCGAATCGTGGTGTTTTGTGGTGAAAAATCGTGTTTTGGGGTGAAATAATGAATCTGGTACTGTTCATCGACATGTTATCGAGTTTGGTGAAAAAAAATTTCGAGTTAGGAAATTTTTTATCGAGTTTGGATGTGTTATTGAGTTAGGACTGGATTTCTTTCGAGTTAGGGTGATTGTCTATCGAGTTTGGATCCAATTTCTTATCGAGTTAGCATGTTTATCGAGTTAGGATCCATTCTTATCGAGTTTGGCTGAAGAGTTATCGAGTTACGATCCATTCTTATCGAGTTTGGCTGAAGAGTTATCGAGTTAGGATCCATTCTTATCGAGTTTGGGAGTTTTTCGAGTTAGGGTTGATATCGAGTTTGGATTCATATGGTTGCCGAGTTAGGCATGGCTCAACCTTATCGTTTTATCGAGTAAGGATATTATCGAGTTAGGGACAAACGAAACTCTGCCAAAATTTCATTGGACTTATCGAGTTAAGGGGCATTACCGAGTTAGGGGATTTATCGAGTTTGAGAAGGTTATCGAGTTAGGGATGGTTATCGAGTTTGAGAAGGTTATCGAGTTAGGGATATTTATCGAGTTAGGGATGGTTTATCGAGTTAGGGGATTGCTTATCGAGTTTGGACCACTATCTGGGCTTATCGAGTTTGGGATTTGTAAGACATACCGAGTTAGGATCCAAGTATTATCGAGTTTGACCAAAAAAAAAAAAAGTTTTTTGGCGGGAAAATTTGAGTAAAATTTATTTTTCACTCGAGACTAAACGTTCAATTTTTACGCGAGATTTAAATTTTGGTATAAGGTTGAAAATTTTGGCCCGAAATTCAAATTTTTAGGCCAAAAAATTCAAATTTTTTCGGTGAAATTTTGCGTAAAAATTTTCAAAACTCAAAATTTTCTGGTAACCTTAGAATTGCATTTCATAGTAATTTCCAAATTATGGGCGAGAAAATTTTCCAATTTTATTTTTGGAGGGAAAATACGAAATCACTACGAATCACCCGAAATAGAATTTCAAGATTCACCAAAACACACCACGAATTGCTTAAACGATCCTGATCAAGAATCACAATCAAATAACAACGGCTAGTATTGGATATTTGTGAATATGGGGATAATTCGTTATTATTTATTCGGGTTTGAAGTAACATTTTACGGGCGCGTGTACTTATTTCATCTTCTTTCTTTCTTCACTTCCGCGAAGATGACTTGTTTGGGGATATATTGATAGTGACGAAGACTTGGATTATCTAGTTTTCATAGGTCAAGGGGTGGATGGATGAAGACCTAGATAACTATCACTTAAAGGAGTTACGTTGTAGTGCTCAGTGTCTCACGTAGTTGAGGATATGTCAAGATGGATTGTGCTTATTACACTTTTTTAGGGGTATATGGTACACCGTTCTTAGTCACAAGGATAGTACGAGCTTAAGTCACAAGTCTGAGGGATTTTACTTCATTCTCAAGTTTGTCATATCGGGTTATCTTCATATGGGGTTACTACAAGAGCCGTTGTTGATTCAGAGGTTGATAAAGAGTAAGACAATTTCAAATGGTATTGTTAGTAGATTGGGTTTATCGACATCTTCTCACGGGCTTATGTGATTAATGATAAAGTGCTTTCAGTTAATACTTCATGTACACAATGTTATGCTGATTCCGATGAGATCGCAATCATCAGGGGAGAGAAATGTGTACATCGAGGACGCACAACAAGTTCACGTGATCGGGCTTAATGATTTATGAAATGATTTGTGTCGGAGATTGGTTGATTCTATATCCTTATCCTCTCAACTTTTTCTACGTACTTCTACCTTATCCACCTTCACCAATTTCGGGCAACAAATTCAAGATGATCGGTGTTTCAACTTGTTACTTTGGTGTTATCATTTCATGTGTACGTTATGGACTGATTTGTTTTACGCAAGATAATTGGAATGCATTTTGTGAGATGAAGATGTTGATATTCAGTTCCCCCGAATGGACAATCTTGAAGAAGGTCGAGTCTACAGTCTGTTCTACATTTTCCGCTGCGTGTTTGAAGACTAAAGACGGTTTGAATTTAAGTATCAAAAGACTTCTTCAGATTCATGGCATTCATCAGAAAGGTTGTCAGTTTGGGGGAGAGCACTAATTAGGGGAGAGTGTCAAGCCAGATTTAATCCTTAATTAGATTTGCTCACATTGTTCTTCTGCAAGTAAAGAGATGGCAGCTGAGAAGATTCAGGAAGCTGAATGAATCAATGAAGTTTGAAGACCACTCTCAGAGCTGTTGCGCTTATGTTTTGTATTCAATTTTACTTGTAGGGAACATTGTAAGCTATTCCCATATAACATCACTTTGGGGAGAGATTGTTAGCCTTAAAAGTAATGTTATATTCGAGAATAGCATCTCTTTCTATTTACAAGGGCTAGTTTAGACAATAGTGCTAAGTTAGGCTTGTATTCTAGTATAAATACCCCCTAGTCTCAACTAGGAGGGCTGGATGTCTCATTGTATTTCAAGGTGTGTGTGGTTTCCTTCTTTCTCTCTCTAGAAAACACACACACCTTCCCCATTCTTTCATTCTAATAATACCATGTCTATTCTTTATTTCGAGCATCCCCGACCTCCTGAAGGTGATTCTTGGTCTTAACATATGAGAAATATTATGGTAGAGAAATTGCCTGGAACAACTATGGGAAATATTGTCTGGATGTTAGAATTTCCGACAAGCAATCAAAGTGAACTCACACCAGATATGACCATTGGCGAATTAAGGAAAAGGAAGTCACAGTTTCAAAGTATAATAAACTTGGAAGTTGCCACCAGTATCCTTGCTGAGATGTCATTTGAAACTGTCTTAGAGACGTCAAAAAGAATTGATGAAAGTTGCATATATTCTAGCTTGTGCCGGTTTCCTACATATAGGATTGATTTCGGGTGGGGAAAGCCAGTAAAAGTAACTGTCGGTGGTGGAATAAGGAACTTTACAGTTCTGTTGGACACTCCCAATGACGATGGAATTGAAGCCATTGTGTGTTTTGAAAAGGAAGTCATGAATACATTTCAACAAGACCCCGAATTGTTGGCCTTTTGCTAAAAACATATATATGATATTTTAACTGATTATCTTAGTTACTATAGGTTTGCTGTTTTTGTTTGGTGGCTCACAAGTTCATCTTTCATCCGAAATTAGATTATATATCCAATCAACTTTTGTTATATTTCTTTGTGATTTGTAAGTTTTCTAGTTTCACCTCTAGCTCCTTGCTTGAGTGCTTAATAAAATTCCACCATTCAGAATAATTCTTCTGTTGTTTTGGGGTGTCGTTTGAGGTAGCATATTATTCATTGTTTTTTTGTTCACATATGCATATATTACACAACTGTGTCTAGAAATCAGTTTTAGTAATGATATACTGTTGTTCGAAATTCGAAAAGAAAAATTTATAATGGATCATCAAACTCTCTTTTCCACACCCCCTCTTTCCAAAATATTAATCATACTCTATCGTTTTCCATCCAAATCTTCTGAATTCATACATTATTGTGGCAACGTTGTTGCGTACCTCGAGTCCACAGTTTGTAATCAGATGGTCTGGACCTACTCGGCTTTAGGGACCCTTTTTTTCACTGTCTTAACATGTTAATATGTGTTGAAAATAGACTAAGAACAATTGGTCTTTAAAATTTTGCGCTGGTGATTCTGATTACATGTTGTCAGCTACACTCGTACTGATGAGTCGAACAGTGAAACTGGAATGTCCTCCTACACTTGCTTTCTACAAAACCTCATACTCGTACTATTGGTGCATGCAGTGCATGCCTACATATAAATAAGTGATTTAGTCATTTAGTGATAAGTGATTGGATGATACGATGAAAGAGAAAAAGTGAATTCCACATGTCATCTTCGTGTGTCGGTAGGAGGATAAGTCGGAAGAAAGTGTAGGAGTCTATTGCAATGCTCGTCAAACAATTGTTAGGGCAGGCACAATTTGACCTGCTTTTAGATGATTCAAGTGCATGTAGGTGGTCTCTGTGAAAAAAAAATATTGTATAAAACGGATGCTATTTTGGCAGGTCCAGCCTTTAGATATACGAATTTGTAACCGCTAGTTGGTGCATAAAACTAGTTCACCATGCTATCAGATATCCGTTTATTTATTGGAATACAAAGGGTTGGTTTGTTCTTGCAGGATGATCAATTTCTTTCTATCATTTCGTGGGCAGGTTCATGAGGTTAAAAAATTAGCTAAAGACGATAATAATGTGCATAATGACTCAGGTAATATGAATCTGGATCATTATGTTGGATCGTAAACTTGATTTAGTCCAATAAAGATTGGACTATCCATAAAAGCCCAAGCCCGTGATCAAGAAGCTTCTAGAATGACGAAGAATGGTATGGAAGCTTCTAGAAAGTCATAGAATGGTATGGAAGCTTCTAGAAAGTCATAAAGCTTCAAGAATGACGAAGAATGGGATGGAAGCTTCAAGAAAGTCGTAGAATGGTATGAAAGCTTCTAGAATGTTGTAGTAGATGATATCTACTAGAAGTATGTAGAAAATGCGATAGAAATATCTATTGGTAGTTATCTAAAATTAGATAAGGATGATGATGTAATAAGAATTATCTAGATTATGTTAGAATATTCATGGAAGTATCTCGGTTCTAGAATCTTCCATGGAGTAGTATAAATAGGTTTAGGGTGAAGCATTTGAATGTACCACATGAAGAAAAGTTCAAGTAATAAAAGTTTCATTGTAAAAGCTCTCTAAGTATTCCTCTCTTCATCGAATATAAGCCTAAAAGGCCCTTGTGTTTTCCAACAAAGTGGTATCAGAGCTAGAAGATCGAGATGTCAAGTGGAATGAACTTGTTCCAATTTCCTCGTCTTACCAAAAACAACTATGGTAGTTGGTGCATTCGAATGAAGGCGTTACTTGGTTCACATGATGTGTGGGAGATAGTCGAAAAAGGTGTTGAGAAAGTTGATGATGAAAGTTCGTTGAATGCTGCCCAAAGGGTGGAGTTGCAAAAGGCAAGAAAGAAGGATCAAAGTGCTCTTACACTCATTAATCAATGTCTTGATGATGCGATGTTTGAGAAAGTTGCAAATGCAACCACTTCTAAAGAAGCGTGGGAGATCCTTCAAAATGCTTTCAAAGGAATTGAAAAGGTGAAAAAGGTACGCCTTCAAACTCTTAGAGGAGAGTTCGAAAAGCTCCAAATGGAGGAATCCGAAACCATTTCGGATTATTTCACTCGTGTCTTGACCATTTCAAATGAAATAAAGAGAAATGGTGAAAGCTTGAGTGACACAAGGGTGATAGAAAAGGTTCTTCGCTCTTTGCCACCAGGCTTTGATTACATTGTTGTGGCCATAGAGGAGTTAAAAGACATAGACTCTATGACCATTGATCAACTCATGGGATCTTTACAAGCCCATAAAGAGAAGTTGAAGAAAAGAAGGGGGAAAGAACCCATAGAGCAAGCTTTATACTCAAAGGTCTCTTTCAAAGAAAGAGAAAAGAGCTTTCTAAATGGAAATGAGCAAGGACGAGGATGCGGTATTTTTCGAGGTCGTGGTGGTTTCCAAGGCCGAGGACGAGGAAGAGGAAGAGAATATGTCAACAAAGAAGATGAAAACCAATGGTTTTCATATCGAAGAGGTCGTGGGAGAGGCTTTCAATCTCAAAGAGGAGGTAAGCCCCATATACAATGTTACAATTGTTGCAAATATGGTCATTATGCCAGTGAGTGTAGTAGCTCAAGACAAGTGGAAGAAAAAGCTAATCTTTTGGAGGTAGAAGACAAAGATGAGCTTACCTTGCTAATGGCAAGACATGACGAACAAGAAGAGAGAATAAAGCCATGGCATATAGATTCTGCTGCGAGCAACCATATGACGGGTGAAGAAGGTTTGTTCATGGAGATGGAAGAAAGTAAAGGTAATGTCACCTTTGGAGATGAATCAAAGGCACCGGTGAAAGGAAAATGACAAATTTTAGAGAAAAACTACGATATTCATTTCAAAGATCGTAGTGCCACAATAAGAAATCCAGAAGGAAAGCTCATAGCTAAAGTCCCTATGACTAAAAACCGAATGTTCCTTCTAAACATTCAACATGATGAAGCTAAGTGCTTAAAGAGTTGTTTGAAGGATCATTCGTGGATTTGGCATATGAGGTACGGGCACTTAAACTTTGGTGACTTAAAGTTATTATCCTTAAAAGGAATGGTGAAAGGGTTAGATCAAATTGATCATCCCAATCAAGTGTGTGAAGGATGCCTTCTTGGGAAGCATGCTAGAAGTTCGTTTCCGAAAGAATCAACATCAAGAGCTAATGAGCCTCTACAACTAATTCACACGGATTTGTGCGGTCCCATTACTCCACCATCTCATGGTAAGAATCTTTATTTTATGCTCTTTATTGATGACTTTTCGAGAAAAACTTGGGTATATTTTCTAAAAGAAAAATCCCAAGTTTTTGAAGCTTTTAAGACATTTAAAGCTATGGTAGAAAAAGAGAAAGGTTTAAAAATTAAATCCATGAGATCCGATAGAGGTGGAGAATTTTTATCAAAAGAATTTAACAAATTTTGTGAGGATAATGGGATCCGGAGATTTCTAACGGCTCCTTACTCCCCACAACAAAATGGAGTGGTGGAGAGAAAGAATAGAACCATTCTCAATATGGTCCGAAGCATGTTGAAAAGTAAGAAGATGCCAAAGGAGTTTTGGGCCAAAGCGGTTGACTGTGCGGTATATCTATTGAACCGGTGTCCGTCAAAGAGTTTAGATAACAAGACTCCACAAGAAGCATGGAATGGGATGAAGCCTACCGTCTCTCACCTAAGGGTATTCGGAAGCATAGCATATGTTCATGTTCCAAGCCAAAGGCGATCCAAGCTTGATGATTGAAGTGAGAAGCATGTGTTCGTTGGCTACGATAAGCAATCAAAATGTTATAAGCTCTATAATCCAATCACTGGGAAGGTGGTAGTGAGTAAAGACGTAGATTACAATGAAGAAGAAGCATGGGATTGGAGCATTAAGGAAAATGAAAGGTATGACTTTCTTTCTATGACTTACGAAGAAGAGTCAAGTGAATCAAGTAAAGAAGTCCAACAACCTCAAAGTACAACTCCAACCCAAGACTCACCTTCAAGTTCAAGTGAAGGAGAACCAAAGACAAGAAGTTTACAGGAGCTCTACGAGGTAACTGAGGAAATACCCCTTCTTTGTTTATATGTTGACTGTGAACCTTTAGTTTTTGAGGAAGCTATGAAAAGCAAGAAATGGAGACAAGCCATGGATGAGGAGATAAAGTCAATAGAAAGGAATGATACCTGGGAGTTGACGACCCTTCCGAAAGGCCAAAAGGCTATTGGAGTTAAGCGGGTATACAAGGCCAAGAAAAATGCCAAAGGCGAAGTAGAGAAGTACAATGCAAGGCTTGTGGCTAAAAGGTACAAGAAGAAGCATGGTATACACTATGAAAAGGAAGGATGTACGGGTGATACACACGAGGTCCGAAAACCAAATTGTGGATATCTTCACCAAGCCGCTCAACGAGCGAGATTTCTCAAGACTAAGGATGATGCTTGGAGTCGGGAAATCAAGTTTAAAGGGGGGTGTTGGATTGATTTAGTCCAATAAAGATTGGACTATCCATAAAAGCCCAAGCCCGTGATCAAGAAGCTTCTAGAATGACGAAGAATGGTATGGAAGCTTCTAGAAAGTCATAGAATGGTATGGAAGCTTCTAGAAAGTCGTAAAGCTTCAAGAATGACGAAGAATGGGATGGAAGCTTCAAGAATGTTGTAGTAGATGATATCTACTAGAAGTATGTAGAAAATGCGATAGAAATATCTATTGGTAGTTATCTAAAATTAGATAAGGATGATGATGTAATAAGAATTATCTAGATTATGTTAGAATATCCATGGAAGTATCTCGGTTCTAGAATCTTCCATGGAGTAGTATAAATAGGTTTAGGGTGAAGCATTTGAATGTACCACATGAAGAAAAGTTCAAGTAATAAAAGTTTCGTTGTAAAAGCTCTCTAAGTATTCCTCTCTTCATCGAATATAAGCCTAAAAGGCCCTCGTGTTTTCCAACACATTATAGTTATCTTGGAGAAGAAGAAGGATTGGTGGATCTGATAATAGAAAATGATTGTGATGCTACTGCTCATTGGATCGAAATTGGGTAAAAAAAGCAGCCTCTTGATAAAACTTCTGAAGGAACCTGTATTCATTTAGTGAAGTTAAACAATGATAAAGTTCTACCTCTAAGTAGCTTTGGAGAACCTATGGTTGCGTTTAGTTGGAGAAAATTTTCCTTCATTTTCCATTTCTTGTTTTATAAAAATTTGGAAGGGAAATTAATTTTTCAAAACACTTGAAAATATAGAAAACGTGTTTACTTGATGTTTGTATTTTCTATTTTGAAAAAAGGGAGGGAGGGTTGTAGGTTACAAAGGAAAACAACTAAAATTTGTTTTGTAATTTTCCTTGTTAAGTTAGGAAATAAGGTATTTTGTGTTTTGCAAAACATTTTGATGGAAATTAACGCTAATTTAAACGCGATCTCTATTTTCCTTGTTTTCCACTAAACATTTTATGGAAAACAAGGGTGTTTCCCTCCAACTAAACGCACCCAGTATTTTTATACTGATATAGATTTAACTGATCTAGAAGAACAAGTTGAAACGTCGAAAGCAACATATAATGTATTGACAGGCTTAGGAGTTGAGTATTTTTGTTTTTAGTTTGAATGACAATATATTAGAACTAGGGAGGCACTAAATGATTAAATACATAGATTGGATGGGCATTACAAGGGTTACAATACCATTCTATCCAACTAATAAAAGATCTTCTACATCCATTTGAAATCCAATTATATTGGTGAATTGTTTGACATCATTGAGAATGAGGTATTTGTTTGGTTTTTTGACCGCAAAAGCACACCCATTACTAAACCGCCAAAGAATATCCAGAGGGTAGATTTAACAACGTCATCGATCGAACACAATGGAGGTTATCCAAATGAACGTTTTGAATCTTTCACCACTTGAAGACTTCTCTCCATGTAGTTTTTGCAACCAAACATTTAATAAAAAGTGTTCATCCGTCTCAATGTATTCGTCACATATCGGACAAAGAATCGACTGTAAGTCGATACCCTTGTTATCCAAGTTAACTCTAGTTGGAATTTTTTTACACTCAGTCCTGATGCTATGTTTACTTTTTTAGGCACAAGATTATTCCATCTAGGTGGCCAAGAAGAATCAACACTCGAAGAGTTAGAGATGAGATCTCTCATACATTTTACTATGAAAGATCCTGTTTGAACGGCTAGGCATTCCCAATGGTCCGGTTCAGAGTTAAGATGGGGAGTAGGTAATAAACTTGTTAATTTAGCTAATTCCTCAAAGTCACCAGTTGACGTTAAAGCCTGTGCCATGCCCACATAAAATAGAACCCAGGTGGGCTGATTAGCCCATAACAAGACGAGCGAAGTGATGTAGAATTCAGACCAGCAGCGGACCTAATAAGTGGATCGCGGGGCTGTGATGAAGCAACAATAGGAGCTGCAGTAGGGGCACGCTCAAAGACTCGGCATAGGGGCTGAGTTTGAAGTTATTAGATGTTAGTTGGATCTTTTGATACGAAGTTACTAATACATAACTTGAGAGAAAAACTGAAATTTACAAAATTACTTGCTGAAGGAAAAACTTATAGTAGAATATAATAGAGATATGATGCGTATGAATTTATGAACAAATGTTAAAACTAGGTCAGGTCATGATAACTAAGGTTCTTGGCTGCAAACAAAGCTATATATGAGGGTGCGCAAGCTAGGTATATGTGCAACCGTGCATGGCTTTAAAGTTTTAGGTGTCTAAATGTATCTATACCCTGTTATATCGGGCCTGAAAGTTCACTTTAAATGATAATTTATAAACTTTTGGTGTAAACTTTTGTGTGTGGTATAATAGATATAGATTTCATTTGATCTTGGTGTAAGCATATTTTATAACGATTACTTTTTTTAAACAAACATAATGTAAACATTTTATGCATACTTAGGAAATTAAATGCTCTAAACTTTCAACAAGAAAGGATATCGAAATATAGATAATCTTGTTTCACGACTATGTTTAATCGTTAAAACGTTTTAGAGTTACTAAACATATCAAATTTCTAAGCTTATGCTTAATGTTTATTACATACGGCGGCCAACTTTATTAAGGAAGGAAAATGTTCACTTGTAATGTAACTGAGGTTTAAAATCTGTTATCTTATTAGGATGCAAAACGATCATCTAGCAAGTGATTATTTTCTTGCATGCAAAGATATGGAAATTGAAATGTGACATGGTATATACACAAAATAAGTGAACAATGCAGAGATATTGCATGTATCTAATAATATAGGGGTACGGAACCGGATGCAACGATTAAAATATGTTGCATTATGTAAAGGGACAAATTAAAGGGTGGATACATTAGAAAATCATATTAACATGGAGAAGATGTCTTTGACAAGTCATTCAATAAAAATACATTTAACAACAATCATAGTAAAGGATGGTCAACAAGGTTAACAACTACTAACAATTTAACTAATCATCCATATTTGTCTTTTTATAACAGCAAAGAAATTTCATGAATGAAAACTAGCATGAAGCTAGAATAACAACTTACGAACAATATAACCGACATTCCAATACTTAAAAGAATATGTTGCCCAAACCACCATTAACCACCAACACTATATAGACAAAAATTCAATGCGTAACATATTTTATCTAAAGATCAAACCTCTTGATCTCAACTACCCATGCAACTTCAATCCAATGGTTCAGATTAATTGACATTTTAATTTAATTATTTACTAAGGGGCCTTTTGGTAATTATGCTATCTCACTAACTCAACTGACAAAGGTCAGTTGAGATAATTCATTTATCATTAGATATTTTTCACCGGTTACAAATACACAAACACACTACTTTCACATCGAACAACCACCACCGCCGTCGGCAGCTCCGACAAACTCATCGAAAAATGAAAAACCTAACTCGAGATCATCGAACGTATACCATACTTAAACGATCCTGATTTGATCACTTTAATGCGTGCTACTGTTGCTGACGTGTCACGCACTAGATCCGTGCTCAAAAACCTAGGTTAATGTCCTGATCATGAGTTTGTTGATATCGCCAGGTCTCGTTTAGCTGAAATGGATAAGGATCGTGTTACTGACGTGGCAGATCGGCTTTATGATGTGGCACTCAACGTGGATGACGTGGAGGTGAAGGATGATGTGGTGAAGGAGAGGAATGTGTTTGAGGCAGTTATTAAGGTGTACGAGATGCATTAGAGTTACGAGAAGATGTTGAGTGAAGCGGAGATGAAGCTAGAGAAGTTGTATGACGTGGCGAAAAGAGGCGGAAAAGCGGGCGAGAGAGGAAGGAAGTTCGAGAGGTTTAGATGTGGATGGGTAGGATGAAGGTGTGACGGAGGAAGTGGTTGGCATATTGAATGATGTGTTGGAAAATAATTCTGAGAGAGTTGATTTGAGTGAGAAGCAGTTGTCATTTTTGCACGAGGCGTTAAGATGCTTGCTTCGTTGAAACTTTCTTCTAATTAGCTTGAGGTAGTATTTGATTGTTTTATATATGTGACACTAAATTGTTGCGATGTGCTTGTTACTAGTTGATATACCAGGCGTCAAAATAGATATGCTATTTATTGTGTTGCAGTGTTCTTCGTTTCGGCGATGTAGATTTGGATTGTTTTAAGGATTAGGATCGAAATAAACTATGTAGGAATGTGGATTTGGAAATAGAAGTTTTGTAGGTTGACGGATGACGACTGACTATACAAGTTAGTTGATGAGATAGGGCTTGTCACCATTCTATAGAGCTTTTTTAAGTTTACTATGTATCTTTAAGTTGTAGCGATTGTGGTTACTTGTAATATATTTGAGCATGGGCTCCAAATGCATTTTGAATGAAGTGTATTTGTTTGGCTTCTTGTGTTATGTATCTCATGTATATTTAAATTATACTAGTTACATGTTAAGAATATAAAATGTTTTTGTGTTCCACTTTTCATTG
Source organism: Artemisia argyi (assembly GCA_030686995.1). NCBI lineage: Eukaryota > Viridiplantae > Streptophyta > Magnoliopsida > Asterales > Asteraceae > Artemisia > Artemisia argyi. The sequence goes on along the minus strand of CM060692.1, from coordinate 74,848,768 downwards.
TTTTTTTGATGTTTACTGTGCTAGATTATTGGCCGTCAAATGCTCATGTTTGTGGCTTCTAAAGTCTCCCTATGGAGTGGCAATTCTCGAGCAAAGAATGTGCAGAAGTTATAGTCATGATCTCTTTAGAGAATTGAAATATGAAAGCTAAATTGTGCTTAGCTCACACTGAACTACAAGAAACATGTTTCAAATCACAATGAATCACATGTGATTCACTTTGAATCACATGTGATTCTTTTGTATATTATATGTTAATATAATCCAAGTCAATGCAAGGATTTCGATCACTGTCAAAGGAATCAAGAACCGAGCATGAAAATCATGTGGTTAAGAATCAAGAGGGTGATGCAGTAAAGAGCAAGTGATGTAGATAAAACTGATGGGCTATAAGTGATTGTGTATGGTAGTTTTTGGGTAAACTGATGGTAGTATATGTAGTTAACTGATGGTCGTAGTTTGTTTTATGTTTTTAGTTTGTTTTTTAGACGAGTTTAGATGTTGATGGTAGTCTTTTGGTAATTACTGATGTAGTACTGGACAATTACTGATGGTAGTCTTTTAGTAAAACTGATGGTAGTATCTCATTCTAAGTATGAAATAGACTTCTACCTGCTATTTTGATGAATGTTTTAACATCTCTATTATTATTATTATTATTATTATTATTATTATTATTATTATTATTATTATTATTATTATTATTATTGTTGCTAAATGTCATAATCTGATGGTTGTATCATGGGAAAGTTTTTATATCTAGATCACATTTGTTTGTGAACAAATCACATGTGATTTATTCAAAAATCATATTGTGATTGTGGTAGAATCACTTGTGACTGTAGTGGAATCACATGTTAATTGTTCACAAATCACATGTGATTTAGTGATGTAACTTTAAAACTTGCATTTATAGTCAGTTAAAAATACCAAACATTTGTCAATAATCAATGTAAAAGAAAAAGGAAAAAAACGTGATACGATTTTGCGTTATTATAGTTTAATATTATTAGTATTATTAATTAATTAGTTTATTTAGTTTCCTTTTATTATATTTCTTGGTGAGAAAGTTATGGCATTAGGTTAAGTCAATTATAAATAGGGTATTAGGATTGTAATTCTTATTATGCTGAATAATATTATGGTTTATTAATTTTGTGTCAATTGGGAGAGCTTATTCGACCTCTCGAACGTCGATTACTCTATCTTTATTGTTCTCTTATCTCTATATCGAATCGATTCGTATCAATTGGTATCAGAGCTGTTCAATTCTTGGGTTAAAATAAATGTTCATCGAATACAGTTCATCATCAGAATTTACTGTTCATCACCCGAAGTTGCTGTTCTCGGGCAGTATTACTGTTCACAAAAAGGAATGTAAGCAAGGAGCTTTGAAGAAGGGTTAACTGGTGTCATAGAGATGGTTAAACAGTTACAATCCACGTTCCTGTTGCACCAATCTAAACTGGAGGAATCTTTATCTAAACTGTGGGAATCTTTTAGACGGGCGCGTCAAGATATCTCATTGTTGTCTGAGAAATTTCAAGGATCCATAAAGGCAGCGATAAAGGAAGAGATTAATGAGGAGGGACATGTCCATTTATTAGGGGTCCAACTAAACCAACGTAGTCCTAACATGAAGGTAAAAGCAAGGTTGTTTTGGAATAAGTTTGTGGTTTCATGCATCCGAACTAGAAAAACAAGAATGCTAGGTACCTCACTTGGTATTGGGTTTGAAAGATTAGGTTCTCATGAACAACAAGTGTGTATAAAAAAACTCCAGAAGCACATAAATGGGATAAAACGAAGAACATGGGATCTCGGAATTACCAAGGCAACATTTTCAAGCAACACCTTGAGGACAAGGTGTTTTTGGGGGCGGGAGTATTGATACGATCCTGCGTTATTATAGTTTAATATTATTAGTATTATTAATTAATTAGTTTATTTAGTTTTCTTTTATTATATTTCTTGGTGAGAAAGTTATGGCATTAGGTTAAGTCAATTATAAATAGGGTATTAGGATTTTAATTCTTATTATGATGAATAACATTATAGTTTATTGATTTCGTGTCAATTGGGAGAGCTTATTCGACCTCTCGAACGTCGATTACTTTATCTTTATTGTTCTTTTATCTCTATATCGAATCGATTCGTATCAAAACGTCACTGAACATTTGTGAAAGGAAATGTCAAATAGGGTTTGTGAAGAAATTATGTTATAATAGTGGACAAGAAGTTTGATGTGTGATTGATAAAAGAGTCATTAGTATAAATTTCATCCCTTGGCTTTGAGCCCTTGAGTGGTTCGCTTTATGACAAAATTACTCACACTTTCATAGCATACAATGTTGTGAATCAACCATGGCGGATGATCCTCCAAATCACTTCTTCAAGTACATTCTTTAAGATATTAAAGATGGTCTACCATCCAAAACGTAATGGGTTCACATTAAAATATAATGTTTTTCTTTAAATCACATATTATAACATGTGATTTTGAAAAATCACAATCACATATGAGTTGTTCACAAATCACATGTGATTTAGTGATGTAACTTTACAACTTGCATTTATATTCAGTTAAAAATACCAAATGTGCTAGAAAATCAAACAAAAACTATTCAATTAAACATAGTTGAATTAAGCTCCGCATAACACTATTACAACAGTGCAATAAAAATAAAGAAAAAATCAAATTTAAACAAATTATGAAATGAATAAGGCAAATGTAAACAAAGTATGATATTCAAGAAGCGTTAGTCACTTGTTCAGCTACATCAATTATCGTCGCTTATTCACCTGCATCAATTCTAGCTGGTTGTTCAACAGAAGCAATTTTCGCTAGTTTTGCAATATATTTTGGATTTGACGAACATGTAGTCTTGGTGTGCTTGCTAGTCTTCAACATTAGGTTCCCAATATACCGATCCTCCAAGTGTCTCAGTATGACTGTATAATCTTGGTGTTGGTGTGCTAATAAAATCTGTTGAAATCAGATAAGACTTAATTTATTGGTCATATAAAACTAAAGAGAGAAATCACATGTGATTCTACTACAATCACATGTGGTTGTATAAATCACATGTGATTTACATGTATAAACTAATCCCAAAAGCATATATTTCATTTACATGATTCTACTACATTCACATGTCATGTGATTGTAGTATAATGACATGTGATTTACCACTATAAACTATTCATAGCATCATATATTGGGAAAAATAACATAATCACATGTGATTTAGATGTAGCAGCTATAAAAGTCTCTTCTGCATATGGATCAACAACAACATCATCCATAACCTGGATTTCAGAATCACATGTGATTTTTCTTTAAAATCACATGTGATTATCACAAATGCATTTCATCAAACACATGGTGTGCATCTAGATCAACAACAACATCATCCATAACCTGGATTTCAGGATCAACCAAAATATTTTTAGCATCCACAACTTGAATAAGAGCTTCGTTTAACTTGTTTTCGTCTATGTTTTTACAAATCTTTTGTGATTTCGAGTGATTCCTTCAAATCCGTTTAAATTACAGATCTAAATCTTTCAAATTGAATATTTTTGATCAGTTAACTATCTGTTATGATGATTGAAAGGTGAAAATCATGTGTTTTCCACGTCGTTTTTATGATGATTTAAAGGTTAATCGCCGGTAGAAGGAGATTTGTGTGATTTATGTGATTTCTGATGATTGAGAATGCTTTTTGCGGATTTTCGGTGATTTTCCGGTGAACGACAGTAGTTTTATTATTATAACCCGGCTGTTAGTTTATGACAGAGAGAAAGTTAGACGTGTGTATTTTTTATGAGAGAGAAAGTGACATATTAAATGAGATGGATTGAAGATATTTTATGCTTTTATTGAAGATGGAATGAAGTTTTTGCCCTTGTTTATTAGTTTCTTTTTTCATCTTTGTCGTTGGATGAAAGAATGATGGATGGCTAGGATCTGTTGAATTGTTCTTTAGACGATACATGTTTGTTGGGGATCTCAACTCACACTACATATAGCTACTTTTTAATCACAAGCAAATACATAAAGACCACTTCGTGCAACTGATGCGTGGGAATTGCATCAGGCTTTACCTCTCGAGGGATCTCGAGAAGCTTACAACCCCCACCAGGCAGTGTACCTGATCGTTGTAGTATAGTATAGTGACAAGTACCGGGGGATTGATCGTTCAACTCAGGAATAGTGTCGCTAGGATTAGAAAGCCTAAAAACTAGGTCTAGAGGTGAGGGATGATTCTTTTTGTATTTTTATATTTTTATAAAAGCAATTAAAATCTTGGGTTTTTGAAAGAGTGGGCGGAATTAGTTGCTAGTCAACTAACCTAATAACTAAGATGCAATCAAAATAAAATAACAAAAATGTAAATAAAGCTAATTAAACTAGTGGTGTGAACAATAATGAGAAAATTGTGTTTACTTAGATTTCATTACTCCCTAGATATCTTTTATAGGTTGATAGTTTGTTACAATTGCGTGGATGACGGATTATATTCCTTAATACCATTCGTGGGGTGGCGTACGTACTTCCCTAACTCTATAAGCTCCTACTTCATTCCTATGTCGAGCCTCCAAGAAGCTCCTAACATGGGATCATTAGAATTCGCTCATGCATTAAATACAACCATAAAAACCTAGTACGCATTGGTTCATGTTTCTTAAGACATTCAAGCATGTTACCCTATGGAAGTCTGCCAGTTTTCTTAAGCCTAACATCGAAATCATTCATCCGTAACAATTATAAACAAGCAATCAACCCATAATCAACATCTAGGTTTCACTACATCTAAGCAAACACACAAGAGATCTAGCCTAGCATGTTAAAATCAAGACAAGCGTAAGATATATTCAAGTAACACATAGACATATTGAATGAATTGAAAGGATACTTATCTTAATTAAACATGAAAAGTTTCAAAGGGTAAAAACCCTTGAAAGAATAGTAAAAATCGTGCTAGGGTTTCTCCAAGTTATCCCTCTAATTTTTCTCCCCTTAATGAATGAAAATTGCAAAACTATATATAGATTTTCCATCGTGGCGGCGTCAAGAGGAAATGTCTGACGCCGTCAACTCGCCGCCCATAGTAATATCGGATTGCCTAGATCCAGATCTGATGCCGTCAAGTGCAAAGTTACTCTGGGCCGTCACATGCAATGGGACCATGACGGCCTATGGTGACGCCGTCATGCCCTTAGTGTAAAACTCTCTGGACCATCACGGACTCTATCCACTTCACCTCTTGTTTTACTCTTGACGCCGTCATGTAGAACCTTGTGACGCCGTCTGGTACTGTTCCCAACAAGGAAAATTAAGACTTTGCCATTTTCTTCACTTTTATGCTCCAAAAACGTCTAAAATGCTTCCTTTTCCAGAATTCACTCCAAAAGTACCTAAAATCACAAAAGGAACGATTTAGGGCAATATTTGATTAAATAAATTCAATTCCAGGCTTAAATGACCCCCTAAAAACGGATCATTTTTCGCCTCATCATATACCCTTACACTTGAGATTTGCTTGTCCTCAAGCAAATGCGCTTTTATTCTAATCAAAATACAAGTTAGGGGTCATTTATCACTAATATAAAAGTAATTACAACAAATAATCGTTCCACTAAAGACCAAAGACAAGCACGGAGGTCATATATTAGCACCTCACAAATAGTGTTTAGATACTCACATCTCTCGGGTGTAATAAAGTATATATCACAATATGGAAATGGAAAACATCTCTCACTACCTGTCATAACAAAATTGATTACCATAGGCTTGGGAAAGGATCAAACCTCCACCACATGGCGTAAGCACCTAGGATAAACTATCAAAGAGGTCTTTCAAAGGGTTATAATGTTAGGTGTAGGGATATGGAATACACGGTTTTGTTGGATAAAGGCAATCTTTACTGGTGGCGAGTTAATAATCTTGGTTAATTACATGTACAATATGGCGTTGCTAAGCCAAGACTAGACTCGACTTAAGCTAATAAATAAAAAATAACAACAACATAAAATAAACATAGAATGAAACAGGATGGTAGTCCGTATGTTTTTTCTCTTTTCTCTTTTTCTATTTTTTTTTCTTAATTTTTTTTCGATTTTTTTTATTTTTTTTATTATTTTTTTTTTATGCATACACTTTTACCCTACCATCCAAAATAATACATCATAGGGAATGAACATTCCCCTTACACTTGAATTTTTACATACTTTACAATAAACTAATCTAATGACTCGAATCAAGAAAATCAAAACATTTGGAGTACTTTTAAGATTAACGCACATATGGGGGTAATAAATGATGTTCTTCCCCATTACTCCATAACATAAGTACTTTACCCATGAGTCCCAATCGTCCCAAAACAATATGTACAAGGATATGACTCGACTTAGCAACCATGTAATCAATTAGATAATTAACTAAGGGTTTAAACATGTAACAATAATGCACTAAAGATGAATTCATACACGGAAGGCTAAGGCGATTTGGGTGTACACTTAAGTGGGTTGTAACAAATTCTTCCTTTAAGTAAGATGCTTAAAGTTAGAAACAAAAAGATAGGCTCAGAGGGGTGTACTAGGGGTTTCGTGTACTAAAAATGAGTACAACGCTAAGGTGTGGGAAAAATTAGTTGACTTTACTAGCCAAGTAATATGACTTAAATGGTCAAGTAATTATGATACGGGTTTAACACAAGGGTGATCCTAATGCCTCTTATCATGTAGTAAATCCTACTACACGAATGTAGTCTCACTAGCGGTCTCGGGATGCATCACTAACGCAAGTTCTAGAATCTAAATGCTACCGGTACACTCGTAAGCACTAATAATGAATGCTTTTCCTATCAAATCTAAAGGCGAACCTCACATATTTGGGTGGAAAATTTTTTTGAATGGTACGGTTTTGTGCTAGTCATACAACTCCTATCCATGAGATGCTTGCTAAGGCTAAAGTTTCACTCCTAAATGTTGTAAAAAAATTTAAATTTGGCACTAAAATTACACTAACAAGTATTTCTCTTAGTTTTATTACACACCTACCATCAAACAAACAAACTCAAGTGCAATTGTATCCTATAAGGTATCATCATTTACCCTCCCCTTACACTTAGGATGAACATTGTCCCCAATGTAATTAAAGAATGTAATAGTGAAACAGGTAAAAGAATGAAAGCAAATACTCCCCTGATTCGTTCGGTGTGGATAGTGTGGTAACAAGGTTAGATTTTCCTCCAAGAAAATGAACAATCAAAGCTTCCCTTCCAGAATATAAATCATCTTCTTGTCATACATAACCTGTTAAACCTGAGAAAACAAACAAGGCAACCTCGCATAAAATCGACGGCAACATATATATACTAATAAATCCTAGAAAGCAATGTGAGATATAATGCTTGTGGAATGAATGTTTGCAGATTTCCTAGAGTTTATAAAACTAAAGAATTAACCAGAAAAACAAAACTCGCAAAATTTCCAGAATTTTACACATGATGCCGTCAAGAGTAAACTCATGATGCCGTCAGAAGTGACCTGCAGAAATCATTACCATAAATTTCCGGAAAATTTCTGGAATAACTTATGTCCTACTTCCTGGAAAATCCTGCAAAACATTGATTGATGCTAAACCACCTAACTTATGTTGACCAAGGAATTGTCGACAAAGTCAAATAGCCTAGATCAATGCTCCGCGGAAGTATAAGGTTTCCCCGGGTCATTATGTCCCGACGAGGTGTGGATTGTAATCAAAACGGTTTCGTGATCGGGTGAATCTGGACGGGAAAAGGTTTTGTGTGTGATTTGAACTAAGGAATATACGAAGAAATAGCTTAAACAAGCTATATGAATAAGACAAGAAAGTGGGAAAAACCAGAAACGTTTAAAACTTAAAACGCGTACGTTACGTTTAAATAAAACGTAAACGTACGAAATAAAAAGTAAAAACTGAAATCTGAAAACACCCAGGGGGTGAAAATGACTTTTTTACAAACTAAAAGTTAAAAGAAAATTTTTAGAAAAAGAAAATAAATTTTAACACTAATTAATTATTTATTATTAATTAATTACTAATTATTACTAATTATTAACATTTAAAACACTTAAATACAATATAATATTAATTAATTATTAAAAAGGTGAAAATAAAATTTCTAAAATTATAAAATAACTAAAAACAACTTTTAAAATTAAAAATAAGTGTTTTTGTCTTTTTGTGGTTTTTCTATTAATTAATTACTAATTAATTACTAATTACTAATTAAACTATTTTAAATTAAGAAAAATACTAAATGAACAGTAAAAATTCTAATAAAATTTCTAAAATTATTTTATAACCTATAAAAGCTATAAAAAATATAAAAACTAGGTTTTGCTTAATAAAAACTAATTATGCTATTTTAAACTAATTATTAATTAATTATAAATAACACTAAGATTAAATCTAATAAAACTTAATGACAAAATAAAAATCTGAAAAAATTATTATAAATACTTTAATATATGAGTAATTTAAGAAAAATATAAAATAGCTAAGTACTTAAGTAAAATTTAAAAATGAAAATTAAAATTAAATTACATTAAATAGAAACTATCACTTAATATTAAATTGATTTTTCTTGATTTTTATTTTAGAAACTTATTTTACAACTAAAAACAACAAACTTTTACAAAAACAACTTTTATGAAAATCAAAAATAAGCACTTGAGGTGATTATTTGGTCAACAGTTGACTTTTGTTGACCAAGGGGCAAAATAAGCTAAATCAGCTTAGGTGGGCCCCACTCTAGTTTAAATGAGTTTAGGGGACTTGATTGAGCCAGAAAAAGCAAAAGTGGATCACACAATAAGCAATTAAGCCACAAAATAAGCACTTGTAATCTTGTTTGAAACTGAAAATGGGGACAGACTTTAGGTGTGGATTCAGGTGGGACCCAGGGGGTTTCAGGTCAAACAAAAGGTCAATGTCCCAAGCCTGGTAGGAGGGGAGTTGAGAGGAACAAGTTTTGAGGGCTGAGGACCACTGAGGTGATCAGAAACCACCACCAAAGTGGTGGTGGTGGGTGGTTTGTCTGTGCAGCAGGGGACTGCACAGCCCTGCAGTTGTGTTTAGCCAGGTGTGGGGCCCACAGATAAAATCACAAAAATAAACTAAAGCTTGGATCTTAAAGATGAAGTGGTGGAATTTAACCACAACAAGTTTCAGGGCATGACTCCTCACCCTAAATTCATGAAAATTCCTAGAACTTTTGGAAAAACCTGAAACTATGTAAATTGACTTTTTCAGAAAACTTGATAAGTTGACTAATTTGAACTTTGGGCTTGATTTATTGACTAATTATGTAATAATAAGCTATAATGAAACTGATTTTAACTATCTTAACCACTAATGAAAGAAATATTATGATTATGGGGCCTTATGATCTAACAGTGAACAAGAACAAGGGAAAAAATGGATTTTTGACTTTATACACTAGTGACTGAGTTTTATGGTGTTTATGACCTAAAGTAACCTAATTAAACATGCATGAACCAAGAGCAAACACAATAACAGCCTAGAATACCTGGAACACAGTTGTTCCAAACACTCCCTTAGATAAACTAGAATGAGATTTTAACTACAAATGAAGGTTCTTATCTATACTACTGATGCAACTTTGTAAATTAAGCTAAATGAGACATAAAAAAGCTAACACCACCAGCAAATAAGCACTACAATAAGTAGTACACAATTAAGCAGTATGGCCAAAGTGAAACAGTTAACATGGAATCTGAGACCCTAAGCTAAACTGAGCTACCAATTCAATCTCCCTATCACATATGATCATGAATAAGCATAAGTAACTGATGCGTGGGAATCGCACCTTGCTTTACCTCTCGAGGGATCTCGCGAGGCTTACAACCCCCACCAGGCAGTGTACCTGATCGTTGTAGTATAGTATAGTGACAAGTACCGGGGGATTGATCGTTCAGCTTAGGAATAGTGTCGCTAGGATTAGAAAACCTAATTAAAAGTTCTAGAGATGAAAGATGATTATTTTTGTGTTTTTATATTTTATGAAAGCAATTAAAATCTCGGGTTTTGAAGGAGTGGGCGGAATTAGTTGCTAATCAACTAACCCAAAAACTACTTTATAACTAATTAACTAATGAAAATAAAATTAAACTAATATTAAACTAAGGTTGTGAGCAGTGGTTGGAGAAATTGTGTTTACTTAGACTTCATTACTCCCTAGATATCTTTTACATGTTAATTACTTGTTACACTTGTATGAATGACGGGTTGTATTCCTTAATACCATTCGTGGAGTGGCATACATAACTCCCCAACTCTATGAGCTCTTATCTCCTCCTACACCATGACCCAGCACAACTATAGGGATTGTAAACAGTGGCTCATGCATTAAATACAACCAATAAAGACCTAGTACGCCTCGGTTCATGTTTCTTAAGACGTTCAAGCATGTTACCATTTGGAGATCTGCCAGTTTTCTTAAGCCTAACATATAATATCATTCATTCAAAACAAGAATAGACAAGTAATCAACACATAATCAACATCTAGGTTTCATTAGATCTAAGCAAACACAAAGGAAATTTAGCCTAGCATAGTAGAATTAAGATAAGAACAAAAGATAGACAACCAACACATAGACATATTGATTGAATTAAGAGTATACTTATCTCAATTACAATGCAAGGTCTCAAGGGTTTGGAACCCTTGAAAAACCTGTAAAAGAGGCACCAAAATCGTCTTTAGGGTTTCACCAAAACTTCTCCTTTTTTAATGAAAAAACTAGAAAACTATATATAGGAAAATCGTCCTGACGGCGTCAAGAGTAAAATCTGACGCCGTCAACTCGCCGCCATATACTTCCTCGGACGCCCTAGATCCAATCGTGACGGCCTATGTGACGCCGTCACCACCCTCGGTAAATTAATCTTGGTCATTTTGACGCCGTCATCTCTTCATCTGACGCCTTCACAACCTTCGGTAAAATATTCATCCTTTCTGACGCCGTCAAGAGTAAGTTCTTGACGCCGTCACCTTGTAATTCCAGCTTGGATTTGGTACTTTGTTGTTTTCTTCACTTTATGCTCCAAAAACGTCCAAAATAGCCTCTTTTCCAGAATTCACTCTCCAAACACCTAAAATCACAAAAGGAACGATTTAGGGCAATATTTGATCAAATAAATTCGGATTCGGGCTTAAATGACCCCCTAAAAACGGATCATTTTTCGCCTCATCATATACCCTTACACTTGAGATTTGCTTGTCCTCAAGCAAATGAGCTTTTATTCTACTCAAAAGACAAGTTAGGGGTCATTTAACACTAATATAAAAGTAATTACAACAAATAATCGTTCCACTAAAGACCAATAGACAAGCACGGAGGTCATACACAAGCACCTCACAAATAGTGTTTAGATACTCACATCTCTCGGGTGTAATAAAGTAATATAACATTATGGAAATGGAAGATATCTCTCACTACCTGTCATAGCAAAATAGATTACCATAGGCTTGGGAAAGGATCAAACCTCCACCACATGGCGTAAGCACCTAGGATAAACTATCAAAGAGGTCTTTTAAAGGGTTATAACGTTAGGTGTAGGGATATGAATTACACGGTTTTGTTGGATAAAGGGGATTTTACTGGTGGCGAGTTAACAATCTTAGTTAATTACATGTACAAGATGGCGTTGCTAAGCCAAGACTAAACTCGACTTAAGCTAAAAAATGAAAAATAACTAAAAACATAAAATGAACATAGAATGAAAACGGGATGGTAGTCCGTATGTTTTTTCTCTCTTTCTTTTCTATTTTTTTTTTTTTTCTTTTTCTATTTTTTTTTTCTTTTTCTTGATTTTTTCGATTTTTTTTTTTTTTTTTTTTTTTTTTTTTTTTTTTTTCATACACTCTTACCCTACCATCCAAAATAATACATCATAGGGGTTTGAGCATTCCCCTTACACTTGAATCTTTACATACTTTACATTAAACTATTCTAATGACTCGAATTAAGAAAATCAAAACACTTGGAGCACTTTTTAAGATTAACGTACATATGGGGGTAATAAGTGTTGTTCTTCCCCATTACTCCATAAAATAAGTACTTACCCATGAGTCCCAATCGTCCCAAAACAATATGTACAAGGATATGACTCGACTTAGCAACCATGTAATCAATTAGAAAGTTAACTTAGGGTTTAACAAATAACAATAATGCACTAAAAATGAGCGCATACACGGAAGGCTAAGGCGATTTGGGTGTACATTTAAGTGGGGTGTAACAAATTCTTCCTTTAAGTAAAATGCTTAAAGTTAGAAACGAAAAGATAGGCTCGGAGGGGTGTACTAGGGGTATCGTGTACTAAAAATGAGTACAACGCTAAGGGTGTGGGAAAAATTAGTTGACTTAACTAGCCAAGTAATATGACTTAAATGGTCAAGTAATCGTAATACGGGTTTAACACAAGGGTGATCCTAATGCCTCTTATCATGTAGTAAATCCTACTACACGAATGTAGTCTCACTAGCGGTCTCGGGATGCATCACTAACGCAAGTTCTAGAATCTAAATGCTACCGGTACACTCATAAGCACCAATAATAAATGCTTTTCCTATCAAAACTAAAGGCGAACCTCACATTTTTGGGTGGAAAATTTTTCTGAATATACGGTTATGTGCTAGTCATACAACCTCCTATCCATGAGACGCTTGCTATGGCTAAAGTTTCACTCCTAAATGTTGTAAAAAATTTTAAATTTGGCGCTAAAATTACACTAACAAGTATTTCTCATAGTTTTATTACTCATCTACTATCAAACAAAACAAACTCAAGCGAAAGTGCATATGTAAGGTATCATCTTTTTACCCTCCCCTTACACTTAAGATGAACATTGTCCCCAATGTTCAAGTAAAGAATGTAAAAGTTAAAAGTAAAGAGAATGAATTCAAATACTCCCCTGATTCGCTCGGTATGGATTTTAGGTTGGCCAGGTTAAATCTTCCTCCAAGAAAACGAACAATCAAAGCTTCCCTTCCAGAATATAAATCATCTTCTTGTCTCAAATAACCTGTAAATCCTGACAAAAGTAGACAAGGCAACCTCGCGTAAAATCGGCGGCATCCTATATAAGTTACTAAATCCTAGAAAACAAAATAAGATATAATGCTTGTGGAATGAAGTTTGCAGATTTCCTGGAGATTATAAAACTTAATAATTCACAAAAACTATAAGACTCCGTTAGAAAAACAAAATCGGTAAAATTTCCAGATTTTTGACTCCTGACGCCGTCAAGATGAACCTGTAGAAATCTTTATGTTAAGTTTCCGGAAAATTTCTGGAAAAACTTTGTCCTACTTCCTGGAAAATCCTGCAAAACTACATTATGACTCAATACAAGCATTTGACTCTAACAATACGAATACACATGTTCATTAAATATTGTGGAGAATCATGATCGGTTTGTTTCTTAAAAAACATATTTGGGGTTTCCCCTTACACTTATCTTTTGCAAAAATACCTTTAGGTTGAAGTTAAGACTAGGCTAAACAACATAATAAAGTATTTCCACATTTTAATTGAGAAACATGATCAACCAACAATAAAAATAAAGCATGCATACGGAAGCAAATAACAATCAAACAAATAAAATCACACAAAACATGGGTTGCCTCCCAAGAAGCGCTTTTCTTTATTTACGAGTCTTGTAGCTAGACTCAAAGTTGTGGGTTACTACGTGATTTCATCATTGGTTCCATTCTCCGATTGTAAATATTCCTTGTAGAAACCAATCACCTTTTTCTCTATTGCCCCCATCATTGCTCGGGCAAACTCTTCATCAACTTTATACCTTGGTCCAAGGGCCAAGCAATTTTTGTAGTAAAGACTCCTTTTTTCCCATACATAGTCCATGCCCTTTTTCTTATCCTCCTTATCAATATCCTCAAAAGCACCAACATTATCCTGATCAAGACGAGATATAAAGCGGAATTCTTTCATCTTATTGGGCATCCTATAAGTGATACTATCGGTGTTGCTTGCAAATCGAATCGTGCCCTCTACCTCATCATATTCTAACTTAGACTCCTCAACAAATGGTTTGCCAAACACAACATTGGATAATCGACAATCAATAACATTAGCAAGATCCTCCACAACCATAAAGTCGGTGACAAAAGTGAAATTACCAACAAAGACACATAAACCTTTGACTCTCCCGACAAAGTTACAAACTCCACCAGGGTACTTGGGATCCCTTCTAGGTTCAAGTCTTATGTTCACTATATCATTATAAACCGTTGAGGACATAATGTTGATTGGAGATTTAAAGTCAATGTAAGCATTGCTAATGTGCTTATATCCAATCATACATGGTATCTTAGCGCTCTTAGGATCGCCTCTCTTGATCTTAGGTTCAATTATGGTGAAGGGAGATCGCGGGTTATCAATAAGGTTATTATAGTATGCAATCTCCTCCTTAGTGGGGTATAGGTTAAAGTGGTCGTTAAGCCTCGGATCCATTTCCTCTTCTGGTCTCTTAATAACACTCACAAAGTCATCAGGCCCTAGGTCCTTATTTGAATACAAGACGGTTGCTAGGTCGCTAAACGTATGTTCGAGTTCAATCTTGATCAACCTATTAAGCTCTCTAAGCTCCCTAATCTCACTCTCAATTTGTTCACGTAACACAGCTACTTCACTAGGGGAAAGGGGTGGATTCGCGTTTTCCATAATGGTCAACGGAATAGTCAATGAGTTTAATTTACTAACAAATGCACAAAGAAATAAGATAGACTAAAGAAGACCTAAAAATAAAAATAAAATCTTACTAGAAAGGAATCTAGCAAGTAGACCTAATAAAAAGAAATTCTAACCTAGACAATAACTATTCCCCGGCAGCGGCGCCAAAAACTTGATGCGTGGGAATCGCACCTTGCTTTACCTCTCGAGGGATCTCGCGAGGCTTACAACCCCCACTAGGCAGTGTACCTGATCGTTGTAGTATAGTATAGTGACAAGTACCGGGGGATTGATCGTTCAGCTTAGGAATAGTGTCGCTAGGATTAGAAAACCTAATTAAAAGTTCTAGAGATGAAAGATGATTATTTTTGTGTTTTTATATTTTATGAAAGCAATTAAAATCTCGGGTTTTGAAGGAGTGGGCGGAATTAGTTGCTAATCAACTAACCCAAAAACTACTTTATAACTAATTAACTAATGAAAATAAAATTAAACTAATATTAAACTAAGGTTGTGAGCAGTGGTTGGAGAAATTGTGTTTACTTAGACTTCATTACTCCCTAGATATCTTTTACATGTTAATTACTTGTTACACTTGTATGAATGACGGGTTGTATTCCTTAATACCATTCGTGGAGTGGCATACATAACTCCCCAACTCTATGAGCTCTTATCTCCTCCTACACCATGACCCAGCACAACTATAGGGATTGTAAACAGTGGCTCATGCATTAAATACAACCAATAAAGACCTAGTACGCCTCGGTTCATGTTTCTTAAGACGTTCAAGCATGTTACCATTTGGAGATCTGCCAGTTTTCTTAAGCCTAACATATAATATCATTCATTCAAAACAAGAATAGACAAGTAATCAACACATAATCAACATCTAGGTTTCATTAGATCTAAGCAAACACAAAGGAAATTTAGCCTAGCATAGTAGAATTAAGATAAGAACAAAAGATAGACAACCAACACATAGACATATTGATTGAATTAAGAGTATACTTATCTCAATTACAATGCAAGGTCTCAAGGGTTTGGAACCCTTGAAAAACCTGTAAAAGAGGCACCAAAATCGTCTTTAGGGTTTCACCAAAACTTCTCCTTTTTTAATGAAAAAACTAGAAAACTATATATAGGAAAATCGTCCTGACGGCGTCAAGAGTAAAATCTGACGCCGTCAACTCGCCGCCATATACTTCCTCGGACGCCCTAGATCCAATCGTGACGGCCTATGTGACGCCGTCACCACCCTCGGTAAATTAATCTTGGTCATTTTGACGCCGTCATCTCTTCATCTGACGCCTTCACAACCTTCGGTAAAATATTCATCCTTTCTGACGCCGTCAAGAGTAAGTTCTTGACGCCGTCACCTTGTAAATCCAGCTTGGATTTGGTACTTTGTTGTTTTCTTCACTTTATGCTCCAAAAACGTCCAAAATAGCCTCTTTTCCAGAATTCACTCTCCAAACACCTAAAATCACAAAAGGAACGATTTAGGGCAATATTTGATCAAATAAATTCGGATTCGGGCTTAAATGACCCCCTAAAAACGGATCATTTTTCGCCTCATCAGTAACTGAAATTTAAACTAAAAAGGACAACTAATAAGCAGTTTATGAAATGAGCTAAAAATATGAAAAGATGAAAATTACCAGGAGAATGGAACTTAATAGGATTGAAAGTGTCAATGAGCCTTAATCAAGACTGACAAGGTTCAAATAAGCTCAGTAAGCTTTTTCCAATAGCTTATTCTACCAGGTTGACTTATGTTGACTCACTTGAATTTTTGTGATAGAACACTGCTTGTGAACAAGTAGTTAACCAATAGCTATAAGAAGCTAAGATAAGCTATATTAATAGCAAAACTAGCTTATGGAATCTTATTAAATCTATTCAAACTTGAATGAACTTTTAGACTTAAAAATTTAAAGTAGATTGCACAAGAATTAACAAGAAACTAACTTGCATTTACTGAGTTGAAATAATTTCAAATACAAAAGAGAGCTTTGATTTAATGTTTTGAAACTGGAAATTACAATAAGATTACCTAATTAAACTAATCCGACATACACTAAATTACACTAAAAATTAAACTAACTAATCTACTACTCTTTCCTCCTTCTTCTTTGCTTTTATAGTCCAATATGGGGCCCTCTGCAAATCCCACCAAAGTCAAAAGCTTTTGGAAGACTTTCTTGCACTTTTCCTTTTTGGCGGGAAATAGAAAAGTTTGGCAGATTGTGGTTTGAGTGTAAGACTTTTGGAGCATTAAATGTGACTTGGGGTTTAGTGGAGGCTGGGGAACAAGTTATGGGAATGGTGAGCTGGAGGAGGGGGAAAAGTGGAGTATTTGGTGAGGTTGCAGACAAGTTGGGGAGGTGAAGGTGGGAGAGATTATTTAAAACGGTTTGTAAGTTTTTTTATTATTAGGTGTGGTGGTGGGCTAATGGATGTGGGCTGGGGGTTATAAGGTAGGCTGGGGAGTATTATTGTGGGCCTGGATCAGGTTAGGGGTTTAGGTGGGTTGGTTGTGGATTAAATAACAATAAGGAGTCCGTTTGGTTAACTTTGCAAAACACCACAAGGACCTAAGTTGTAATTTTTGCAAAACTAAGGGACTGAATTTGTAATTTTCCAAGATATTGCATAAGGACCAATTTTGACAACCTTTGAGTATTACAAGTACAAAAATTAAAATTTTCAAAATACGACACCCGGGGACCAATTTTGCAAATTTCCAAACTCCGAGGACTAAACTTGTAATTTACTCAAATTTTCATCCAGGGATTAAAAGTGATTTTTGTGAATTCCCAAGGACCAAAATTGATTTTTCATTCAAAATTATCCCACCAGGGACCTTTCCTGCCAATATTTGAAACTCCAGGGACCAAACTGTAAATTTCTAAAACTTTTCCAATTTTTCACCAAAGGACTAAATATGACAACTTATGATTTCAAAATGACCTTTGGTGATAATTTTCCATATTTTGAATATCCAGGGACTAATTTTGTAATTTTATGAAAGTTGAGGGACTGATACTACCAATTTTGCAAACTTTATACGTTTTTCATCTGTTTTTGCTCATTTTGCATCTAAAACATATAAAACACAATTTTGAAATATTTTTAGTATTTTGATGCATTTCTGAGTATTTTTGTATGTTTTGCAGTTCATATTTGACCAAAAATGATGAGTGTTTGAGCACTCATCAATCCCCCACACTAAACTATTGCTAGTCCCTAGCAATACTGTTTTAAAAACTTGATGGATTTTAAACTCTTTACCAAAAGCCATCACTTCTGGAGTAGCCAGGTGTAAGAACTGTGGCACACCTGATAACCGTGTGATTTTGAGCAAACCACCAGCTGTCAACGGATTTGAGTAGTCTTTACCAAAAGCCGTTTGCTTCTGGACTAGCCAGCTCTTGATGGAATAGTCAACATCTTGGTGAGCTGATTACCAATTATGGATTTTCCACTGCCTTTACCACAAGCCATAATCTTGCGGGCTAGCCAACTCATTTGTTTTTGGGGAGTTGAGGAACCATACAATTTTGGGCAAATTGCAAGCCGTAAACGGATTTGAGATTTCTTTACCAAGAGCCGTTTACTCCTGGACTAGCCAATCCCTTTTGTCGGTTAGACAAGGCAGACTGATTACTACAAAAATTTTGAAGCACCAGTGAAAAATTTTTGAAAATTTTTTGAATTTTTGGCTAAAAACGGGGTATTATATAGTAAAATGTGATAAAATTAGCTAGAATAGCGAAATACCCCCCCACACTTAGCATGAATATTGTCCTCAATATTCAAAATCCCGGCTATTATGCCGACATTTTGAACGTAAAAGGGCAACATTACAAGCTAAGCGTGGAAAACACCATTTTGTTTTTTCACTCTATATGTAACCATAGCATGGGGGACTCCCCCACACTTAGGGTGAAAACCCTATATGCATGCTACTGTTTTTGTTTACCGAGTCGCTAGCTTGACTCGACCCCGAATTCATTTGTCCTTGGGGAATGTGGAAGAAGCAATCTCAATCGGACTTTCATTCAAAATGTTTGGACAAACATATGAAGCACGTGAAAGTTCCACACCGATGAGATAAGTAACCGGCTCAAGATAATGATATATGAAAATGCTGGGATCAAAGATAGTGTCCTCACTCCCGAAGGAGGGAAGAAGGGAAGAAGTCACCCTGTAGGTGAAGAAAAGGAAGAAAATCATGAGTTGATCTTCTTCCTCGAGAGGAGGCTCCGTAGCCTGAGTTTGGATTTCAAAGGGTAAGCTCGTAAACATCCCGGGAGGGTGGGTGGGAATTTGCAAATTCTCATGATTGAGTGCATCTCCCCCCGGGCTATCAAACTCCGGAGGAGTCATAACATGATGAGTGAGTTCACCGGAGAACTCCTCATGAAGAGAATTATTCACAAGATGTGAATTTGTGAACTCATTTTCCATTGTGGACTCATCACAATCCTCGTCAAAGATTGGATTGTTAGAAATCATAGTGAATTCAGATTCGAATTCAAATAGAGGATTGGTGAGAGTCGTATTGAATGTTTCGGGAACAAAGAGATTATCATTCTCTATTGGACTGTTGGGATCAGAAGTGAGTGACGGATCATGATATAGGAGACTTTCAATTTCTCCCAGATCGGCTTGGAAATCAAGGAGACCATCATCACTTTCCAATGAAAGTGGATCGATGTGAGCAAGTTCATCAGCGAACTCCTCGAGAAGAGGATCAACATCAGACTGAGGGATTGATGCCTCAATATACTCAATGTCTCCATGAGATGTACAATCATCATTAAAATCTGAGAAAGTCTCAAAATGATCGTTTGAACACTCAATGGGTGAAGGAATATCACATACATGATCCAAAGTTCCCTGTGACTCTCTCGGGATTAGGACAAGGATCTCAACACTAGACTTTATTAATTCGTCCGATTCCTTATTAGGAACAGTGCTAAGATGCTCATCCCCCATGTTCAGAGAGTGAGTGTGAACTTCGGGTGTGATAACAACAGACTGAGGGAGATGAGAGGAGCTAGCATTCATGGATTGTACAATTTCCATTTGATCTTCTGCTAGTAATGTCTCCGTCTCATTATTTTCTCCCTGATTTTCAATAGGAGGAATCACAAATGATGAATCAGACGAACCCTTATAAAATTGAAGGATATCAAGGGTGTTTTCATTATCACTATCATTATCACAGTCTAGAAGAGCAGCTTGACGAAATTTGGCACGAGTTATAGCTGCTTGTTCTAAGACAAGTAATTCCTCCATACTCAATTCGTTTTTAGCCTCTCGTTCTTCAGCGAGTAATTCTGCCATAGATTTCTCACGAGAGTCTCGAAACGGTGTATTAACCAACTCCTCCTTAAGTTCTTTTAAAATATCAAGAGCCTTTAGTAAAAGGTCTTGCTCAGTTTCTTGAGGAGTTGTGTGAATCATATCGTACTGTGGAGGTGGGTCTGAAAACGAATAGTCGTAATTGTTACAAGGAAATGGATTCCTTGTTTGACAATCCGAGCTAGAGTGTGGACCTCCACAGTAATCACAATAGTAATACTGATGTGGCTGTGGGTTGTATGTGCTAGAATTACAATTGCTATCAGGAGACTGCTCATAGACAAGCGTGTTTCTCGATTGACAATCATAACTGTAGTGTGAACCACCACAGTACTCACAACAGTAAAACTGCTGAGACTGATGGTGTGGTAACTGATGGAATGAATCAGTCGTGGCATGGTAGGAATATGGATTCTGGTTATAGACAGACCCGTTTCCCGACTCTACCATGCCACAGCTGGGGCAATTGCCACCATTATAAGGATTACCACACCAATGGCAAACCAGAAGGTGTGGGTGAGACATAGAAAGAATCAAATGTGTATAGAGGGTGAGGAAATGAGAATCAAAAGGGTAGGAGGGTGAAGAAGGATATTTTTGGTGTTTTTGGAAATCATTTTGTACAAATGATAAAGAAAATGTTTTTGTGTTTTTTTTTTGTGTTCGTTGAAAACTGAGTTTAAAAAGTTTTCGGGAACGGTTTTGTTTTGAAAATAAGAAAATATGAACAAAGGATGGATAAATGTGCAGTGGATGTATATCCCGATTCACCAATACGCAAAACCGTTTAGAATAGCGCGCACACCTCCCCAGCAGCGGCGCCAAAAATTGATTGATGTTAAACCACCTAACTTATGTTGACCAAGGAATGGTCAACAAAGTCAAATAGCCTAGATCAATGCTCCGCGGAATATAGTGTTTCCCCGGGTCGTTATGTCCCGACGAGGTGTGGATTGTAATCAAAACGGTTTCGTGATCGGGTGAATCTGGACGGGAAAAGGTTTTGAATGTGATTTGAACTAAGGAATATACGAAGAAATAGCTTAAACAAGCTATATGAATAAGACAAGAAAGTGGGAAAAACCAGAAACGTTTAAAACTTAAAACGCGTACGTTACGTTTAAATAAAACGTAAACGTACGAAATAAAAAGTAAAAACTGAAATCTGAAAACACCCAGGGGGTGAAAATGACTTTTTTACAAACTAAAAGTTAAAAGAAAATTTTTAGAAAAAGAAAATAAATTTTAACACTAATTAATTATTTATTATTAATTAATTACTAATTATTACTAATTATTAATATTTAAAACACTTAAATACAATATAATATTAATTAATTACTAAAAAGGTGAAAATAAAATTTCTAAAATTATAAAATAACTAAAAACAACTTTTAAAATTAAAAATAAGTGTTTTTGTCTTTTTGTGGTTTTTCTACTAATTAATTACTAATTAAACTATTTTAAATTAAGAAAAATACTAAATGAACAGTAAAAATTCTAATAAAATTTCTAAAATTGTTTTATAACCTATAAAAGCTATAAAAAATATAAAAACTAGGTTTTGCTTAATAAAAACTAATTATGCTATTTTAAACTAATTATTATTTAATTATAAATAAAACTAAGCTTAAATCTAATAAATACTTAATGACAAAATAAAAATCTGAAAAAATTATTATAAATACTTTAATATATGAGTAATTTAAGAAAAATATAAAATAGCTAAGTACTTAATTAAAATTTAAAAATGAAAATTAAAATTAAATTATATTAAATAGAAACTATCACTTAATATTAAATTGATTTTTATTTTAGAAACTTATTTTACAACTAAAAACAACAAACTTTTACAAAAACAACTTTTATGAAAATCAAAAATAAGCACTTGAGGTGCTTATTTGGTCAACTGTTGACTTTTGTTGACCAAGGGTCAAAATAAGCTAAATCAGCTTAGGTGGGCCCCACTCTGGTTGAATCTGGTTTAAATGAGTTTAGGGGACTTGATTGAGCAAGAAAAAGCAAAAGTGGATCACACAATAAGCAATTAAGCCACAAAATAAGCACTTGTAATCTTGTTTGAAACTGAAAATGGGGACAGACTTTAGGTGTGGATTCAAGTGGGACCCAGGGGGTTTCAGGTCAAACAAAAGGTCAATGTCCCAAGCCTGGTAGGAGGGGAGTTGAGAGGAACAAGTTTTGAGGGCTGAGGACCATTGAGGTGATCAGAAACCACCACCAAAGTGGTGGTGGTGGGTGGTTTGTCTGTGCAGCAGGGGACTGCACAGCCCTGCAGTTGTGTTTAGCCAGGTGTGGGGCCCACAGATAAAATCACAAAAATAAACTAAAGCTTGGATCTTAAAGATGAAGTGGTGGAATTTAACCACAACAAGTTTCAGGGCATGACTCCTCACCCTAAATTCATGAAAATTCCTAGAACTTTTGGAAAAACCTGAAACTATGTAAATTGACTTTTTCAGAAAACTTGATAAGTTGACTAATTTGAACTTTGGGCTTGATTTATTGACTAATTATGTAATAATAAGCTATAATGAAACTGATTTTAACTTTCTTAACCACTAATGAAAGAAATATTATGATTATGGGGCCTTATGATCTAACAGTGAACAAGAACAAGGGTAAAAATGGATTTTTGACTTTATACACTAGTGACTGAGTTTTATGGTGTTTATGACCTAAAGTAACCTAATTAAACATGCATGAACCAAGATCAATCACAATAACAGCCTAGAATACCTGGAACACAGTTGTTCCAAACACTCCCTTAGATAAACTAGAATGAGATTTTAACTACAAATGAAGGTTCTTATCTATACTACTGATGCAACTTTGTAAATTAAGCTAAATGAGACATAAAAAAGCTAACACCACCAGCAAATAAGCACTACAATAAGTAGTACACAATTAAGCAGTATGGCCAAAGTGAAACAGTTAACATGGAATCTGAGACCCTAAGCTAAACTGAGCTACCAATTCAATCTCCCTATCACATATGATCATGAATAAGCATAAGTAACTGAAATTTAAACTAAAAAGGACAACTAATAAGCAGTTTATGAAATGAGCTAAAAATATGAAAAGATAAAAATTACCAGGAGAATGGAACTTAATAGGATTGAAAGTGTCAATGAGCCTTAATCAAGACTGACAAGGTTCAAATAAGCTCAGTAAGCTTTTTCCAATAGCTTATTCTACCAGGTTGACTTATGTTGACTCACTTGAATTTTTGTGATAGAACACTGCTTGTGAACAAGTAGTTAACCAATAGCTATAAGAAGCTAAGATAAGCTATATTAACAGCAAAACTAGCTTATGGAATCTTATTAAATCTATTCAAACTTGAATGAACTTTTAGACTTAAAACTTGAAAGTAGATTGCACAAGAATTAACAAGAAACTAACTTGCATTTACTGAGTTGAAATAATTTCAAATACAAAAGAGAGCTTTGATACAATGTTTTGAAACTGGAAATTACAATAAGATTACCTAATTAAACTAATCCGACATACACTAAATTACACTAAAAATTAAACTAACTAATCTACTACTCTTTCCTCCTTCTTCTTTGCTTTTATAGTCCAATGTGGGGCCCTCTGCAAATCCCACCAAAGTCCAAGGCTTTTGGAAGACTTTCTTGCACTTTTCCTTTTTGGCGGGAAATAGAAAAGTTTGGCAGATTGTGGTTTGAGTGTAAGACTTTTGGAGCATTAAATGTGACTTGGGGTTTAGTGGAGGCTGGGGAACAAGTTATGGGAGTGTTGAGCTGGAGGAGGGGGAAAGGTGGAGTATTTGGTGAGGTTGCAGACAAGTTGGGGAGGTGAAGGTGGGAGAGATTATTTAAAACGGTTTGTAAGTTTTTTTATTATTAGGTGTGGTGGTGGGCTAATGGATGTGGGCTGGGGGTTATAAGGTGGGCTGGGGAGTATTATTGTGGGCCTGGATCAGGTTAGGGGTTTAGGTGGGTTGGTTGTGGATTAAATAACAATAAGGAGTCCGTTTGGTTAACTTTGCAAAACACCACAAGGACCTAAGTTGTAATTTTTGCAAAACTAAGGGACTGAATTTGTAATTTTCCAAGATATTGCATAAGGACCAATTTTGACAACCTTTGAGTATTACAAGTACAAAAATTAAAATTTTCAAAATACGACACCCGGGGACCAATTTTGCAAATTTCCAAACTCCGGGGACTAAACTTGTAATTTATTCAAATTTTCATCCAGGGATTAAAAGTGATTTTTGTGAATTCCCAAGGACCAAAATTGATTTTTCATTCAAAATTATCCCACCAGGGACCTTTTCTGCCAATATTTGAAACTCCAGGGACCAAACTGTAAATTTCTAAAACTTTTCCAATTTTTCACCAAAGGACTAAATATGACAACTTATGATTTCAAAATGACCTTTGGTGATAATTTTCCATATTTTGAATATCCAGGGACTAGTTTTGTAATTTTATGAAAGTTGAGGGACTGAAGCTGCCAATTTTGCAAACTTTATACGTTTTTCATCTGTTTTTGCTCATTTTGCATCTAAAACATATAA
Organism: Artemisia argyi; assembly: GCA_030686995.1. Classification (NCBI taxonomy): domain Eukaryota; kingdom Viridiplantae; phylum Streptophyta; class Magnoliopsida; order Asterales; family Asteraceae; genus Artemisia; species Artemisia argyi. Next base: position 74,824,063 of record CM060692.1, on the reverse strand, counting down.
AACACAATTTTGAAATATTTTTAGTATTTTGATGCATTTCTGAGTATTTTTGTATGTTTTGCAGTTCATATTTGACCAAAAATGATGAGTGTTTGAGCACTCATCAATCCCCCACACTAAACTATTGCTAGTCCCTAGCAATACTGTTTTGAAAACTTGATGGATTTTAAACTCTTTACCAAAAGCCATCACTTCTGGAGTAGCCAGGTGTAAGAACTGTGGCACACCTGATAACCGTGTGATTTTGAGCAAACCACCAGCTGTCAACGAATTTGAGTAGTCTTTACCAAAAGCCGTTTGCTTCTGGACTAGCCAGCTCTTGATGGAATAGTCAACATCTTGGTGAGCTGATAACCAATTATGGATTTTCCACTGCCTTTACCATAAGCCATAATCTTGCGGGCTAGCCAAATCATTTGTTTTTGGGGAGTTGAGGAACCATACAATTTTGGGCAAATTGCAAGCCATAAACAGATTTGAGATGTCTTTACCAAGAGTCGTTTGCTCCTGGACTAGCCAATCCCTTTTGTCGGTTAGACAAGGCGGACTGATTACCACAAAAATTTTGAAGCACCAGTGAAAAATTTTTGAAAATTTTTTGAATTTTTGGCTAAAAACGGGGGTATTATATAGTAAAATGTGATAAAATTCGCTAGAATAGCGAAATACCCCCCCCCCCCCCACACTTAGCATGAATATTGTCCTCAATATTCAAAATCCCGGCGATTATGCCGACATTTTGAACGTAAAAGGGCAACATTACAAGCTAAGCGTGGAAAACACCATTTTGTTTTTTCACTCTATATGTAACCATAGCATGGGGGACCCCTCACACTTAGGGTGAAAACCCTATATGCATGCTACTGTTTTTGTTTACCGAGTCGCTAGCTTGACTCGACCCCGAATTCATTTGTCCTTGGGGAATGTGGAAGAAGCAATCTCAATCTGACTTTCATTCAAAATGTTTGGACAAACATATGAAGCACGTGAAAGTTCCACACCGATGAGATAAGTAACCGGCTCAAGATAATGATATATGAAAATGCCGGGATCAAAGATAGTGTCCTCACTCCCGAAGGAGGGAAGAAGGGAAGAAGTCACCCTGTAGGTGAAGAAAAGGAAGAAAATCATGATAAAAATCATGAGTTGATCTTCTTCCTCGAGAAGAGGCTCCGTAGCCTGAGTTTGGATTTCAAAGGGTAAGCTCGTAAACATCCCGGGAGGGTGGGTGGGAATTTGCAAATTCTCATGATTGAGTGCATCTCCCCCCGGGCTATCAAACTCCGGAGGAGTCATAACATGATGAGTGAGTTCACCGGAGAACTCCTCATGAAGAGAATTATTCACAAGATGTGAATCTGTGAACTCATGTTCCATTGTGGACTCATCACAATCCTCGTCAAAGATTGGATTGTTAGAAATCATAGTGAATTCAGATTCGAATTCAAATAGAGGATTGGTGAGAGTCGTATTGAATGTTTCGGGAACAAAGAGATTATCATTCTCTATTGGACTGCTGGGATCAGAAGTGAGTGACGGATCATGATATAGGAGACTTTCAATTTCTCCTAGATCGGCTTGGAAATCAAGGAGACCAACATCACTTTCCAATGAAAGTGGATCGATGTGAGCAAGTTCATCAGTGAACTCCTCGAGAAGAGGATCAACATCAGACTAAGGGATTGATGACTCAATATACTCAATGTCTCCATGAGATGTACAATCATCATTAAAATCTGTGAAAGTCTCAAAATGATCGTTTGAACACTCCATGGGTGAAGGAATATCACATACATGATCCAAAGTTCCCTGTGACTCTCTCGGGATTGGGACAAGGATCTCAACACTAGACTTTATTAATTCGTCCGATTCCTTATTAGGAACAGTGCTAAGATGCTCATCCCCCATGTTCAGAGAGTGAGTGTGAACTTCGGGTGTGATAACAACAGACTGAGGGAGATGAGAGGAGCTAGCATTCATGGATTGTACAATTTCCATTTGATCTTCTGCTAGTAATGTCTCCGTCTCATTATTTTCTCCCTGATTTTCAATAGGAGGAATCACAAATGATGAATCAGACGAACCCTTATAAAATTGAAGGATATCAAGGGTGTTTTCATTATCACTATCATTATCACAGTCTAGAAGAGCAGCTTGACGAAATTTGGCACGAGTTATAGCTGCTTGTTCTAAGACAAGTAATTCCTCCATACTCAATTCGTTTTTAGCCTCTCGTTCTTCAGCGAGTAATTCTGCCATAGATTTCTCACGAGAGTCTCGAAACGGTGTATTAACCAACTCTTCCTTAAGTTCTTTTAAAATATCAAGAGCCTTTAGTAAAAGGTCTTGCTCAGTTTCTTGAGGAGTTGTGTGAATCATATCGTACTGTGGAGGTGGGTCTGAAAACGAATAGTCGTAATTGTTACAAGGAAATGGATTCCTTGTTTGACAATCCGAGCTAGAGTGTGGACCTCCACAGTAATCACAATAGTAATACTGATGTGGCTGTGGGTTGTATGTGCTAGAATTTCAATTGCTATCAGGAGACTGCTCATAGACAAGCGTGTTTCCCGATTGACAATCATAACTGTAGTGTGAACCACCACAGTACTCACAATAGTAAAACTGCTGAGACTGATGGTGTGGTAACTGATGGAATGAATCAGTCGTGGCATGGTAGGAATATGGATTCTGGTTATAGACAGACCCGTTTCCCGACTCTACCATGCCACAGCTGGGGCAATTGCCACCATTATAAGGATTACCACACCAATGGCAAACCAGAAGGTGTGGGTGAGACATAGAAAGAATCAAATGTGTATAGAGGGTGAGGAAATGAGAATCAAAAGGGTAGGAGGGTGAAGAAGGATATTTTTGGTGTTTTTGGAAATCATTTTGTACAAATGATAAAGAAAATGTTTTTGTGTTTTTTTTTTTGTGTTCATTGAAAACTGAGTTTAAAAAGTTTTCGGGAACGGTTTTGTTTTGAAAATAAGAAAATATGAACAAAGGATGGATAAATGTGCAGTGGATGTATATCCCGATTCACAAATACGCAAAACCGTTTAGAATAGCGCGCACACCTCCCCGGCAGCGGCGCCAAAAATTGATTGATGCTAAACCACCTAACTTATGTTGACCAAGGAATGGTCAACAAAGTCAAATAGCCTAGGTCAATGCTCCGCGGAATATAGTGTTTTCCCGGGTCGTTATGTCCCGACGAGGTGTGGATTGTAATCAAAACGGTTTCGTGATCGGGTGAATCTGGACGGGAAAAGGTTTTGTGTGTGATTTGAACTAAGGAATATACGAAGAAATAGCTTAAACAAGCTATATGAAAAAGACAAGAAAGTGGGAAAAACCAGAAACGTTTAAAACTTAAAACGCGTACGTTACGTTTAAATAAAACGTAAACGTACGAAATAAAAAGTAAAAACTGAAATCTGAAAACACCCAGGGGGTGAAAATGACTTTTTTACAAACTAAAAGTTAAAAGAAAATTTTTAGAAAAAGAAAATAAATTTTAACACTAATTAATTATTTATTATTAATTAATTACTAATTATTACTAATTATTAATATTTAAAACACTTAAATACAATATAATATTAATTAATTACTAAAAAGGTGAAAATAAAATTTCTAAAATTATAAAATAACTAAAAGCAACTTTTAAAATTAAAAATAAGTGTTTTTGTCTTTTTGTGGTTTTTCTATTAATTAATTACTAATTAATTACTAATTACTAATTAAACTATTTTAAATTAAGAAAAATAATAAATGAACAGTAAAAATTCTAATAAAATTTCTAAAATTATTTTATAACCTATAAAAGCTATAAAAAATATAAAAACTAGGTTTTGCTTAATAAAAACTAATTATGCTATTTTAAACTAATTATTAATTAATTATAAATAAAACTAAGATTAAATCTAATAAATACTTAATGACAAAATAAAAATCTGAAAAAATTATTATAAATACTTTAATATATGAGTAATTTAAGAAAAATATAAAATAGCTAAGTACTTAATTAAAATTTAAAAATTAAAATTAAAATTAAATTACATTAAATAGAAACTATCACTTAATATTAAATTGATTTTTCTTTATTTTTATTTTAGAAACTTATTTTACAACTAAAAACAACAAACTTTTACAAAAATAACTTTTATGAAAATCAAAAATAAGCACTTGAGGTGCTTATTTGGTCAACAGTTGACTTTTGTTGACCAAGGGGCAAAATAAGCTAAATCAGCTTAGGTGGGCCCCACTCTGGTTGAATCTGGTTTAAATGAGTTTAGGGGACTTGATTGAGCCAGAAAAAGCAAAAGTGGATCACACAATAAGCAATTAAGCCACAAAATAAGCACTTGTAATCTTGTTTGAAACTGAAAATGGGGACAGACTTTAGGTATGGATTCAGGTGGGACCCAGGGGGTTTCAGGTCAAACAAAAGGTCAATGTCCCAAGCCTGGTAGGAGGGGAGTTGAGAGGAACAAGTTTTGAGGGCTGAGGACCACTGAGGTGATCAGAAACCACCACCAAAGTGGTGGTGGTGGGTGGTTTGTCTGTGCAGCAGGGGACTGCACAGCCCTGCAGTTGTGTTTAGCCAGGTGTGGGGCCCACAGATAAAATCACAAAAATAAACTAAAGCTTGGATCTTAAAGATGAAGTGGTGGAATTTAACCACAACAAGTTTCAGGGCATGACTCCTCACCCTAAATTCATGAAAATTCCTAGAACTTTTGGAAAAACCTGAAACTATGTAAATTGACTTTTTCAGAAAACTTGATAAGTTGACTAATTTGAACTTTGGGCTTGATTTATTGACTAATTATGTAATAATAAGCTATAATGAAACTGATTTTAACTATCTTAACCACTAATGAAAGAAATATTATGATTATGGGGCCTTATGATCTAATAGTGAACAAGAAAAAGGGTAAAAATGGATTTTTGACTTTATACACTAGTGACTGAGTTTTATGGTGTTTCTGACCTAAAGTAACCTAATTAAACATGCATGAACCAAGAGCAATCACAATAACAGCCTAGAATACCTGGAACACATTTGTTCCAAACACTCCCTTAAATAAACTAGAATGAGATTTTAACTACAAATGAAGGTTCTTATCTATACTACTGATGCAACTTTGTAAATTAAGCTAAATGAGACATATAAAAGCTAACACCACCAGCAAATAAGCACTACAATAAGTAGTACACAATTAAGCAGTATGGCCAAAGTGAAACAGTTAACATGGAATCTGAGACCCTAAGCTAAACTGAGCTACCAATTCAATCTCCCTATCACATATGATCATGAATAAGCATAAGTAACTGAAATTTAAACTAAAAAGGACAACTAATAAGCAGTTTATGAAATGAGCTAAAAATATGAAAAGATGAAAATTACCAGGAGAATGGAACTTAATAGGATTGAAAGTGTCAATGAGCCTTAATCAAGACTGACAAGGTTCAAATAAGCTCAGTAAGCTTTTTCAAATAGCTTATTCTACCAGGTTGACTTATGTTGACTCACTTGAATTTTTGTGATAGAACACTGCTTGTGAACAAGTAGCTAACCAATAGCTATAAGAAGCTAAGATTAGCTATATTAACAGCAAAACTAGCTTATGGAATCTTATTAAATCTATTCAAACTTGAATGAACTTTTAGACTTAAAACTTGAAAGTAGATTGCACAAGAATTAACAAGAAACTAACTTGCATTTACTGAGTTGAAATAATTTCAAATACAAAAGAGAGCTTTGATAGAATGTTTTGAAACTGGAAATTACAATAAGATTACCTAATTAAACTAATCCGACATACACTAAATTACACTAAAAATTAAACTAACTAATCTACTACTCTTTCCTCCTTCTTCTTTGCTTTTATAGTCCAATGTGGGGCCCTCTGCAAATCCCACCAAAGTCCAAGGCTTTTGGAAGACTTTCTTGCACTTTTCCTTTTTGGCTGGAAATAGAAAAGTTTGGCAGATTGTGGTTCGAGTGTAAGACTTTTGGAGCATTATATGTGACTTGGGGTTTAGTGGAGGCTGGGGAACAAGTTATGGGAGTGGTGAGCTGGAGGAGGGGGAAAGGTGGAGTATTTGGTGAGGTTGCAGACAAGTTGGGGAGGTGAAGGTGGGAGAGATTATTTAAAACGGTTTTTAAGTTTTTTTATTATTAGGTGTGGTGGTGGGCTAATGGATGTGGGTTGGGGGTTATAAGGTGGGCTGGGGAGTATTATTGTGGGCCTGGATCAGGTTAGGGGTTTAGGTGGGTTGGTTGTGCATTAAATAACAATAAGGAGTCCGTTTGGATAACTTTGCAAAACACCACAAGGACCTAAGTTGTAATTTTTGCAAAACTAAGGGACTGGATTTATAATTTTCCAAGATATTGCATAAGGACCAATTTTGACAACCTTTGAGTATTACAAGTACAAAAATTAAAATTTTCAAAATACGACACCCGGGGACCAATTTTGCAAATTTCCAAACTCTGGGGACTAAACTTGTAATTTACTCAAATTTTCATCCAGGGATTTAAAGTGATTTTTGTGAATTCCCAAGGACCAAAATTGATTTTTCATTCAAAATTATCCCACCAGGGACCTTTTCTGCCAATATTTGAAACTCTAGGGACCAAACTGTAAATTTCCAAAACTTTTCCAATTTTTCACCAAAGGACTAAATATGACAACTTATGATTTCAAAATGACATTTGGTGATAATTTTCCATATTTTGAATATCCAGGGACTAGTTTTGTAATTTTATGAAAGTTGAGGGACTGAAACTGCCAATTTTGCAAGCTTTATACGTTTTTCATCTGTTTTTGCTCATTTTGCATCTAAAACATATAAAACACAATTTTGAAATATTTTTAGTATTTTGATGCATTTCTGAGTGTTTTTGTATGTTTTGCTGTTCATATTTGACCAAAAATGATGAGTGTTTGAGCACTCATCAACATCATTATGACTCGATACAAGCATTTGACTCTAACAAATACGAACATACATGTCCATTTAATATTTTGGAAAATCATGATCAATTTTGTTTATTAAAAACATATTTGAGGTTTCCCCTTACACTTATCTTTTGCGAAATACCTTTGTATGAAGTTAGGACGAAATCAAATGACAAAATAAATTATTTTTACCATTTTAGTTTCAAACATGATCTACCAACAATAAAAATAAAGCATGCATATAGAAACAAATAACACTCAAACAATTAAAAAAATCACACAAAGCATGGGTTGCCTCCCAAGAAGCGCTTTTCTTTATTTACGAGTCTTGTAGCTAGACTCGAGGTCATGGGTGATTACGTGACCTCATTGTTGGTCTCACTCTCTAGGTCATCTCCTATCTCTATATCGCTTTCATAGTGTAGGTATTTTGGGTCTTCAAACTCAAAGATATCTTCCCGATACTTGGATCCAAGTTTACTAACGTCCTTAAAGAATCCACTTGATAAATCAGAAGTGTTCTCACACCCCCTCCGAACATCTTCATCACATAAGATAAGTTGAGAACCTAGCTTATCAAGCCCGTCACAATCAATTCCTTTGAGGTCCTTTCTCTTGTATGGTGTTTGGTATGACACCCTCCTAATTCCATCAGCGAAGGTCATGATTCCATTCCGGTAGTCAACCATTAAGTTAGTGATTTCACAAAAGGGCGCTCCAAAAACAACTTGTGACAACCTTGGGTCGACATAGTCCTCAATGTTGTCCACGAGCGTAAAGTCCATTGTGAATGCCATATTTCCTACGAATACCTGGATTTCATGATCTCTACCAACAACATTTTCTCCTTTATAAATCATTCCCCATCTGCAGATATTGTTATAGTGGAATAGGGACATAAAATTCTTAGGTAGGAACACGTTAATGTAGACATTATCGAAATGCTTGTGACCGATCATACAGGGGATTTTGAGGTTATTCGGATCACGCCGCTTTACCCTCCCCGGTCTTCCATCCTTTGATCCATATATATTCCCTTCTAGTGACGGACGGTACTCTTATACCTCCTCATTACGCTTCCGAAAAATCACCTTCCTGACGCCATTGGTGAATAGGGCACTACCATCCTTCTCATCAAGGATTACTCCCGATTCATCGATAAATGGTTTACCGAGAAGGAGGTTGGTTAATGTTAGATTAGTTACAGAGTCTATGTCATCGACTACGCTGAGGTCAACGTTATAGACGAATTCTCCAATCATAACCGATAGATTTTTTATAATTTCAGAGTTACTGATTCTTCCACACGATGTACGTACAGGGAAGGCTTCGTTGTAAAGGGAAAGGGGGATTATGTTGACAGGGAGGTTAGGATCTATATGAGTATCGGCTAAGAGTTTCTTCTTAGTAGTGCAGGAAATCATAAAAACTTTAGAGTTGCTTCCCTTAATCCTATCACTACTCCCTTTAGTCACATCCACCAAATTTTTCTAGGATTCCTCTACAATAGATTTACCCAAAATTGTTGGATTCCTCGTATGCCCTTTTGGTCTCTCTTTTGCTTTATCCAATTTGCCTAGCTCTCGTGTCACGGAGTCCACGAATGGGTTGGCAAGGCTCTTGGCCACTTCGTGGTCTAGTTCGAGGTTTCATCCTTAACTTCATGACCCTTATTTCCATTTGGATGTTGGCTTTGGTCAGGTGTAGGAGCAGATATTGTGGTGATAGTATTCACAAAATGGATTGGTCCTAGGGGGTTAACAGAGTCCCTCACGTCCTTTACCTTTGGTGACAGATGTTTAAAGAGTTTACTAGGACTTTTTATTTTCACGTGGGAGGTTGGTTGATTCATGACGGTAACAAATTTGACCTCTTTAGCCTGAATCAGTTTATTAACAGCATGCTCTTTAATAGCAGTTAACAGATTACCAAACTTGTTATTCATATCGGCTTGCTGTTGTCTAAATCTGGTCTCGAGCATGGAGAGCTGTAATTCTTGAGAGAGAATGAACTTTCGCAAGGCATCTTCACGGCTTTGCCTAGGAGTGCTTTGTGATGGAAAATGCTCGGATCATTCAAGTGGAGGGGAATCATTGAAGGATACACTCCGAGTTTGGTATCCTATGAAATTAGGTTTATCCTTATATGCCTCATAGGCCGCGTCAAAGTTCTGAGGACCTTGATCAACGTGTGACTATGTGAATTCCTTAAAAGCATGTTTTGGAAGCTCTATGCAATTATGAGTTTCATGAGGGCCATTACACAATCTACACGCAGAAGTGATTTTGTTCACTTGGCTTGAAGGCTTGGGAGCTTCGTAAGATTTCATGAGAAACTTGACTTGGTCCTCAAGTTCCATGATCCTACGGTCGGGAGTGCTAGAATTGTTCGAAGGCAAAGATATTGCCTTAACCGTTTTGTTCAAACCACGGGGATCATTCCAACTTTCGTTGTCATAGAGAGCAAGATCTTCTATGAGTTCCCATGATTCTTCCGCACTTATATCACGTAGCTTACCACCGGCCGATTGGTCAATGGTTGTTGAAACTTAGACCTTGATAGATCTTCTGAGCACTCTAGGATCGTTAGTTATGTTAATGTAATCACCAACACACCAAAAGACAATCTTTGTAACTTGTATTTTAAAGCGGAAACAAACACAAGTTTTAATACTAAGAACAATCGATCCTCTATGGATCTTTTCAATAATAATAAAAGTGTTTTCTAAAAACGTAACTCAATACATAATCATGTGTTCCTTTTATACACAAGGAACCCTAAACCGTTTCACAAGAAACGTATATTCTAAAAACTTCTAAAAGATATGCATTATCACTTCCTAAATAAACTCATGCATATCCTAACTATATTATATAAAACACGGAAAAACTATATCCACAGAAACTAATAATGTTGAAGCTAAACTTTAGCAGAAACAATCTATAAGCAGAATCTGTCTCTTGAGCAGAATCCATCAGCAGATTCTTCGGCAGAATTCTATCTTAGCAGAATTCCCAACAGTCCTCCCCTAATCTTGAATTTGACATGGTTAAGTTCAAGATTCTTGATAGATATTTAAAGTTACATACCAAGAGGATTGAAATTGAACATCATCAGCAAAGAATCATCATCAGCAGGATCTCTATGATCAGTACATACTTGAAAACTCCATTCTTTGCAGCAACAAATGACCAAATGTACATCAAAACAAATTAGTTTCATACTATTCTCATCACATCCAGGTGTGTGAACTCCTGTGAGAGGTGAATCATTGAAAATAATGGATTTGATCTATCTTTACCAATAGCCATCACTACTGGAGTAGCCAAATGTTTTAAGTTCAAAAACTATGGTACACTGATGACCAAATGATTTTTAGCAAATCAACGGATTTGAGATGTCTTTACCCGTAGCCATTTGCTCAGGACTAGTCAATTATTTGATGAAAAATCATCTTGGTTAACTGAATACCAAATATGGTTTTCCACTGCCTTTACCACAAGCCATATACATGTGGGCTAGCCAATTATTGGGAATCCATAAAGGAAAAATCCATGGTAAATTGACAACCATTTCAACTCTCAGTAATGAAGCATGGGTGAATTGAGTACCCTATAGTTTTGAGCAAACTATTACAGCTATCAACAGATTTGATGTGTCTTTACGAAAGCTATACCCTTTGGACTAGCCAACTTTTTGATGGAATAGTCAACATCAGGTAAGTTGATAACCAGAGAATGTGTGATCAACACCAAACCTGCTGATGAGTGTGTAAATACTCGTCATTTTTATCGTATCTGAACTGCCAAAACATCCAAAAACACTCAAATACGCATCAAAATACACAATTTATCCCAAAAGTGTGTTTTATATGTTTTAGATGCAAAATGTTTAAAAACAAATGAAAAACGAACAAAGTTTGCATAATTGGCAGTTTTAGTCCCTCAAGTTTCAAAAATTGGCAAAACTAGTCCCTGGAAGTTTAAAATGGAAGAAAAGTCAACCCAAGGTTTTATAAAGTCAAAAATTATCAAAAACGATCCTTGGGTGAAAAGTTTGAGAAAATTACAAGTTTGGCCCCTCAAAATCCAAAATTGGCATAAAAGGTCCCTGGAGTCTCACAGATTTGGTCCCTGGTGGATTATTTTGGATGAAAAAGTCAACATTGGTCCATGAAATTCATAAATTGCCACTTTCAGTCCCTGGGTAAAAGATTTGGAGAAATTACATATTTGATCCCTAAGGTTTCAATTTTGGCAAAAATAGTCCCTGGAAATTTCATTTTGGGAAATTAACAAACATTGGTACTTGGGAATATGAGACTTGGCGATTTTGGTCCTTGTAAATACTTGGGGAAAATACCACAGCCCACCCTCAACTTTAAGCCATTTACAAATTTAGTCCTTGTGGTTTTAATACTTAAACTAAATAACCAAACAAAACCAAATCCCTTAACCCTTAGCCCAATCCAAACACCGGCCCACTTCCAAAACAAAACTCACCCCGTTTTATTAATAACCCCCCAACTTTGACCTTTGACCCTTCCACCTCACATCCCCACTTGAACCCTGCAAAACCTGCCAAGCTTTCCCCCCCCCCCCCCCCCTCTCATCATCACCTCCTCTGCCTACACTCAATCCCTTCCCCCTTGCCACACCAAGCAAACACAAGCATCCAAATCCCACCCCTGCCACACGTTATATCCCACAAAGTGGTCAAATCTTATTTCCCGCCAAAACAACTTTTGAGGGCTCAGATCAAGTGAAGGCATCCAACGGCCACAAATGGAATTGGGAAAGCTTGTGGGACCCACTCTGGTCCTTATTAATCAAGAATGAAGGCTGAAGTGAATCAGTTAGCTAGTTAGTAGTTAGTATAGTTTTTAATTAAAATTTTCCATGTCAAATTATTCTTATGTCTACTCTTAAGTGTTAATTTCTGATTTCAAATTGTAATCTAAGTATTTCCAGTGTATTTCAAGTTTAAATAATAAACATTTCAAGTTCTCTCAGTTTGAATTCAAGTTTACTGTTCTTTGACTAAATTTCTCATAGTGGTGAAAGTTGTTTCTCAGTGATTGTTTAAGCTCACATTGGTTTATTTACTAGTTTGAGTAAGTTTACAAAGCCTAAAAACTAGTGTTAGCTTAAAATCTAAAAAAAAAAAAATACCAAAAAAATGCAACAAGAAATAGAGATAAAATAGTTAATTATCCAGAAATCATTTGAGAAAAGAAGGAAGCTGTGGAAGCTTGGTTTAGTAACCTCAGGGGAGGTATTAAGACAGTTTTGATGGCTTGAGGTGTGTTCTCAGCTTTGGAAAGTTCTTGTAAGCCTATTTCAATCTTTTGCATATGTACTATAGATGTTCTTAATTCTGTGTACTCTAGTCTATTTTAGGTTTGTTAGATATGTTTGAATTGATGTTAAGTTAGAATATGTTTAATTGTTTATTTGTTCTCAGTTTCTAGTTTTGAATTCCATTCCACTGTCATACTTAGTTTACTAGGTTTTAAGGTTTAAATGTTGTTTAAATGGAGTTTGTATGTTTAAGTGAGTTCATTTCATCATAATATGACTGATAGAGTCAGTTTTATGCATTGGACCATTGAAAATCTCACCATCTCAGCTGATAAAGGGGTGTTTGGAATTGCTGATCTACCTGGCCTATAGCATGTTTTAGTTTTTGTTTGTTGTTTACACAAGTTACCACAGACCCTACTAAGTAATATCAGTCTTAAAATTCACTACTTGTTCATAAAAAGTCAAAATTAGTTAAGAAGTCCTTTCATGTCTGTTTATCTTGTAAACTGCTTGAGCTGTTGTGATCAAATGATCACATCTGTGATTGTGTGTGTGTAATTAATGGTTAAACTTGTTAATTATACACCTATAGATAGATTTAGGTTGTTGGAGTTGGATTTGGTCAAATGAGTAGTGTAATAAAAAAAGTCAACATTCTTCTTAACCTAGGAAATTGATCAAAACTCTAGATCAATTGCAGACTTCATGGATCATAGGAATTAGGTAATAATTGTTTTTATGTGTTATTTTGCTGTATGTTTAGCTAAATCAACAGAAAAATTGGTTTTAAAAACTCATTTGCTCATAGAAATCCTTGCCTCAACTTGCCTAGGTGAGCCTCTGATTCCCCTGCACCAGGGTGAGCAAGTTCACAGGCCTGCATTCATAAGCTTTTTGTGAGCTTCTTTGTGGGTATTAGCTGGTGCATTTGGACTTTTTGGAAAGCCCTTATGGCAAAGCTTGTAGGTTTCATGGTTTATTTGAGCTTTTCAGCTCATTTAATAAGCTAATTTCACCCTTGCAACTTGCCCCATTTCACTGTGTTCACTGATAAACCAGTGAATATAAGCTTTTCCATAAGCTCATTACTAGCTTGTTTGTGGACCCCAATTCCTAAACCTTGGCTTTTTGGACAGCCTACCACCCCAACTTGCTACCTCAGTCCCTGTTTTGGGCTTATCAACTTATTCCATAAGCTTTTTCTTCCCTTAAAGATGACTGCAGGGCAGCTTGACTGGGCATGCTTTCGTGTGAATATTGTGGAGGTCCTCACCAAGGTTTTGATTGTCAAAATAATCAAAATTTTGGTTACGACCAATATCCATACAATTCACCAAACCAGACTCAACAGTTTAACTGTTGTGAGTACTGTGGTGGCCCACACTACAGTTCTGATTGTCGGTCGGGCAACACGCTTGTCTATGAGCAGTTTCCTGATAACAATTATGACTCTAGCACATACGACCCACAGCCACATCAGTCTTACTGTTGTGAATATTGTGGAGGTCCTCACTTTAGCTCGGATTGTCAAACAGGGAATCCATTTCCTTGTAACAATTATGACTATTCATGTCAAGACCCACCTCCACAAGACCCAATTACCCAAGCAACCCCTCAATTCCCGCAAGACCTTTGTGATAAGGTTCTTGAAGCATTTAAAAAATTTAAGGAGGGGTTGGCTACTACATCGTTTCAAGATTCTCGTGAGAAATCAATGGCAGAATTACTTGCTGAAGAACGAGATACTAGAAACGAATTGAGCATGGAAGAATTACTTGCTGAGCAAAGAGCGGCTAAAATACGTGCCAATCTTCGCTATGCTGCTCTATATGATGATGATGATGACAGTGATGATGATGAAGATAACATTGTTATTATTCAAAAAGATTCATCAGATTCATCTATTGTGACTCCTTCCATGGAGAATCAGGGAGAAAATAATGTGACGAAGTCACTAGCCGTTGATCAAATGGAACTTGAAAATCCCATAACTGCTAGTACTTCTAAACTCCCTCAGTCTATTGATATCACACCCGAAGTTCACACTCACTCTCTAAACATGGGGGATGAGCATCTTAGCACTGTTCCTAATAAGGAATCGGACGAATTAATAAAGTCTAGTGTTGAGATCCTTGTCCCAATCCCGGGAGAGTCACAGGGAACTTTGGATCATGTATGTGATATTCCTTCACCTCTTGAGTGTTCAAACGATCATTTTGAGACTTTCTCAGATTTTAATGATGATTGTACATCTCATGGAGACATCGAGTATGTTGAGGCATCAATTCCACAAACTGATGCTGATCATCTTCTTGAGGAGTTCGCTGATGAACTTACTCACATCGATCCACTTTCATTGGAAACTGATGATGGTCTCCTTGACTTCGAAGCCGATCTGGGAGAAATTGAAAGTCTCTTATATCATGATCCGTCACTCACTTCTGATCCCAGCAGTCCAATAGAGAATGTTAATCTCTTTGTTCCCGAAACATTCAGTACGACTCTCACCAATCCTCTATTTGAATTCGAATCTGAATTCACTATGATTTCTAACAATCCATTCTTTGACGAGGATTGTGATGAGTCCACAACGGAACATGAGTTCACAGATTCACATCTTGTGAATAATTCTCTTCATGAGGAGTTCTCCGGTGAACTCACTCATCATATCATAACTCCTATAGAGTTTGATTGCCCGGGGGGAGATGCTCTCAATCATGAGAATTTGCAAAATCCCACCCACCCTCCCGGGATATTTACGAGCTTACCCTTTGAAATCTAAACTCAGGCTACGGAGCCTCCTCTTGAGGAAGAAGATCAAATCATGATTTTCGTCATGGTTTTCTTCCTTTTCTTCACCTACAGGGTGACTTCTCTTGTTCTTCACTCCTTCGGGAGTGAGGACACTATCTTTGATCCCGGCATTTTCATATATCATTATCTTGAGCCGGTTACTTATCTCATCGGTGTGGAACTTTTACGTGCTTCAAATGTTTGTCCAAACATCTTGAATGAAAGTCCGATTGAGATTGTTTCTTCCACATCATCCTTCCCCAATGACAAATGAATTAGGGGTCGAGTCAAGCTAGCGACTCGGTAAATAAAAACAGTAGCATTCATATAGGGTTTTCAACCTAAGTGTGGGGGAGTCCCCCATGCTATGGTTACATATAGAGTGAAAAAAACAAAATGGTGTTTTCCACGCTTAGCTTGTAATGTTGCCCTTTTACGTTCAAAATGTCGACATAATAGCCGGAATTTTGAATATTTAGGACAATATTCATGCTAAGTGGGGGGGGGGGGGGGGGGGGGGGGTATTTCGCTATTCTAGCGAATTTTATCACATTTTACTATATAATACCCCCGTTTTTAGCCAAAATTTCAAAAATTTTTCAAAAATTTTTTCACTGGTGCTTCAAAATTTTTGTAGTAATCAGTCCGCCTTGTCTAACCGACAAAAGGGATTGGCTAGTCCAGGAGCAAACGGCTCTTGGTAAAGACATCTCAAATCCGTTTATGGCTTGCAATTTGTCCAAAATTGTATGGTTCCTCAGCTCCCCAAAAACAAATGAGTTGGCTAGCCCGCAAGATTATGGCTTGTGGTAAAGGCCGTGGAAAATCCATAATTGGTAATCAGCTCACCAAGATGTTGACTATTCCATCAAGAGCTGGCTAGTCCAGAAGCAAACGGCCTTTGGTAAAGACTAATCAAATCCGTTGACAGCTGGTGGTTTGCTCAAAATCACACGGTTATCAGGTGTGCCACAGTTCTTACACCTGGCTACTCCAGAAGTAATGGCTTTTGGTAAAGAGTTTCAAATCCATTAATTTTTCTCAAAAGATTGCTAGGGACTAGCAATAGTTTAGTGTGGGGGATTGATGAGTGTGTAAATACTCATCATTTTTATCGTATCTGAACTGCCAAAACATCCAAAAACACTCAAATACGCATCAAAATACACAATTTATCCCAAAAGTGTGTTTTATATGTTTTAGATGCAAAATGTTTAAAAACAAATGAAAAACGAACAAAGTTTGCATAATTGGCAGTTTCAGTCCCTCAAGTTTCAAAAATTGGCAAAACTAGTCCCTGGAAGTTTAAAATGGAAGAAAAGTCAACCCTAGGTTTTCTAAAGTCAAAAATTATCAAAAACGATCCTTGGGTGAAAAGTTTGAGAAAATTACATGTTTGGCCCCTTAAAATCCAAAATTGGCATAAAAGGTCCCTGGAGTCTCAGAAAATGACAGATTTGGTCCCTGGTGGATTATTTTGGATGAAAAAGTCAACATTGGTCCATGAAATTCATAAATTTCCACTTTCAGTCCCTGGGTAAAAGATTTGGAGAAATTACATATTTGATCCCTAAGGTTTCAATTTTGGCAAAAATAGTCCCTGGAAATTTCATTTTGGGAAATTCACAAACATTGGTACTTGGGAATATGAGACTTGGCGATTTTGGTCCTTGTAAATACTTGGGGAAAATACCAAAGCTCACCCTCAACTTTAAGCCATTTACAAATTTAGTCCTTGTGGTTTTAATACTTAAACTAAATAACCAAACAAAACCAAATCCCTTAACCCTTAGCCCAATCCAAACACCGGCCCACTTCCAAAACAAAACTCACCCCGTTTTATTAATAACCCCCCAACTTTGACCTTTGACCCTTCCACCTCACATCCCCACTTGAACCCTACAAAACCTGCCAAGCTTTCCCCCCCCCCCCCCCCCCCTCTCATCATCACCTCCTCTGCCTACACTCAATCCCTTCCCCCTTGCCACACCAAACAAACACAAGCATCCAAATCCCACCCCTGCCACACGTTATATCCCACAAAGTGGTCAAATCTTATTTCCCGCCAAAACAACTTTTGAGGGCTCAGATCAAGTGAAGGCATCCAACGGCCACAAATGGAATTGGGAAAGCTTATGGGACCCACTCTGGTCCTTATTAATCAAGAATGAAGGCTGAAGTGAATCAGTTAGCTAGTTAGTAGTTAGTATAGTTTTTAATTAAAATTTCCCATGTCAAATTATTCTTATGTCTACTCTTAAGTGTTAATTTCTGATTTCAAATTGTAATCTAAGTATTTCCAATGTATTTCAAGTTTAAATAATAAACATTTCAAGTTCTCTCAATTTGAATTCAAGTTTACTGTTCTTTGACTAAATTTCTCATAGTGGTGAAAGTTGTTTCTCAGTGATTGTTTAAGCTCACATTGGTTTATTTACTAGTTTGAGTAAGTTTACAAAGCATAAAAACTAGTGTTAGCTTAAAATCTAAAAAAAAAAATACCAAAAAAATGCAACAAGAAATAGAGATAAAATAGTTAATTATCCATAAATCATTTGAGAAAAGAAGGAAGCTGTGGAAGCTTGGTTTAGTAACCTCAGGGGAGGTATTAAGACAGTTTTGATGGCTTGAGGTGTGTTCTCAGCTTTGGAAAGTTCTTGTAAGCCTATTTCAATCTTTTGCATATGTACTATAGATGTTCTTAATTCTGTGTACTCTAGTCTATTTTAGGTTTGTTAGATATGTTTGAATTGATGTTAAGTTAGAATATGTTTAATTGTTTATTTGTTCTCAGTTTCTAGTTTTGAATTCCATTCCACTGTCATACTTAGTTTACTAGGTTTTATGGTTTAAATGTTGTTTAAATGGAGTTTGTATGTTTAAGTGAGTTCATTTCATCATAATATGACTGATAGAGTCAGTTTTATGCATTGGACCATTGAAAATCTCACCATTTCAGCTGATAAAGGGGTGTTTGGAATTGCTGATCTACCTAGCCTATAGCATGTTTTAGTTTTTGTTTGTTGTTTACACAAGTTACCACAGACCCTACTAAGTAATATCAGTCTTAAAATTCACTACTTGTTCATAAAAAGTCAAAATTAGTTAAGAAGTCCTTTCATGTCTGTTTATCTTGTAAACTGCTTGAGCTGTTGTGATCAAATGATCACATCTGTGATTGTGTGTGTGTAATTAATGGTTAAACTTGTTAATTATACACCTATAGATAGATTTAGGCTGTTGAAGTTGGATTTGGTCAACTGAGTAGTGTAATAAAAAAGTCAACATTCTTCTTAACCTAGGAAATTGATCAAAACTCTAGATCAATTGCAGACTTCATGGATCATAGGAATTAGGTAATAATTGTTTTTATGTGTTATTTTGCTGTATGTTTAGCTAAATCAATAGAAAAATTGGTTTTAAAAACTCATTTGCTCATAGAAATCCTTGCCTCAACTTGCCTAGGTGAGCCTCTGATTCCCCTGCACCAAGGTGAGCAAGTTCACAGGCCTGCATTCATAAGCTTTTGTGAGCTTCTCTGTGGGTATTAGCTGGTGCATTTGGACTTTTTGGAAAGCCCTTATGGCAAAGCTTGTAGGTTTCATGGTTTATTTGAGCTTTTCAGCTCATTTAATAAGCTAATTTCACCCTTGCAACTTGCCCCATTTCACTGTGTTCACTGATAAACCAGTGAATATAAGCTTTTCCATAAGCTCATTACTAGCTTGTTTGTGGACCCCAAGTCCCAAACCTTGGCTTTTTGGACAGCCTACCACCCCAACTTGCTACCTCAGTCCCTGTTTTGGGCTAATCAGCTTATTCCATAAGCTTTTTCTTCCCTTAAAGTTGACTGCAGGGCAGCTTGACTGGGCATGCTTTTGAAGTGCTTATTTTGAGCTTGAGGCTTATTCAGTAGTTCTCAATTGTTGTTTTGTGCTCATTTCATTCCACTTATCTGTATTGCACCTATATTTACATCAGTGGACCCCACACTTACTTATTTGAGCTTATTCCCTTGTGTGGTCAAAGAAAAGTCAAACTGTTGGCTTATTTGAGGGCAGGGCTTATTTTTTTAGCTTGAGCAAAAGTTTCTTCACAAAAGTGTCTTATTTTAAGTAGTTTAACAGGTTGGTAAAAGAAAAATTGGAAAAAGACAAAAATTTAGAAAGTGATAGCTTCTATTTAAACCACTTTGGCTTATTTTCTGCTTATTTATAAGCACTTTTCATTTTTAAATTTTTCTTAGGCTTCCTTTTAGTTAAAATAATTTTAGGAATTTTTTCAGATTTTTCCTTGTTCATTTAGTATTTTTTATAATTAATTTTAGTTTAAATTAATTAATTAATTAGTTTTAATTAATATTAAATAATTAAAAAGTAGAAAAATTAGGTTTTCTGTTTTAAAATTAGTTTTATAATATCTTAGATTTTTCTAAATTTAATTTTCAATTTTCTAGTTAATTTTCATAATTATTTATTAATTAGTTTAATTTAGTTAATTAAAAAGTAATTAATAATTAGTAATTAATTAATAGTAATTAATTAAATAGTTTAAAAATTATTTTTCTTTTTCTAAAAATTTTCTTTTATCATTAGAATTGTAAAAATGTAATTTTCACATCCGTATGTATTTTATTTCTCTAAAACTCGCGTTTTATTTCGTACGTCAACGTAACTTTAATTCAAACGAACGCGTTTTTAGTCTTAGCTTACGTTTTTAGTATATCTAATTATCAGTAAATGTTAATATAGTATTTCTAAGTTATTTTCATTCCTTATCTCGTAGTGTAATCATTCACAACTCTTTATAACCCTTTCCTGTCCAAATTCACCCGATTACAAACCCGTTTTTAATAACCATCCACACCTCGTCGGGACATAACGACCCGGGGAAACCCTATACTTCCATGGAGCATTGGTTTAGGCTATTTGACTTTGTTGACCATTCCTTGGTCAATATAAGTTGGTGGTTTAACATCAATCACCTGCATACAACATACACAATACTATACAAAATTGTTAGTTTTTTTTTTTCTTTTTTAATAATAAAAAGAAATAAATATACAACAATATACCATAAAATAGAAGCTACTCTGGAAGTCCTAATTTTGAGTTTGAACACTTTAACCAGAGATTCAGCAAACAACCTAGCATTCCCAACTGAATCAGGAGGAATCTCCAACTTTTGTTGAAGCATTTTCTCCATCAGAGACACTGTAAGAGGATACCTTTTGCCAAGATCCATAAGAAGTCTGAGTCCAGATGTAGTTTCCAACACATGTACATATGGCATAGGGTAAAACTTCCAACTTTGAACCTTCCATCTCTGATTGTTTTTCCATATATCATAACCAGCACCAGTTGGAGTAGAAGAATCAAACAGCACTCTGAGGTCACCCAATAGATACAATCCAGACCCTGTAGGAGTATGAGTTGCATAATGTTTGTGAACCAAATCATTGAGAGTGAGCAAATCCTGATGATCCACAAGATGTAGTATTTCTTGTAGAAATGTAAATGATAGAAAAGTTTTATCCAGTCTATAAATGGTATTAATCTGTCAATTTTTAGAAAACTCCCAGTGAACCAAAATATCTCTAACTGCCTCAGGCCAATCATCAGGGGATCCTTCTTTGATAAATGAAGCATCAGAAGCATTCACATCTATTAGTCTTTGTGCTGAATGTGAAGTTCTGACTTTAGCCATTCTCTTAGCTCTTCTTCCAGGAACATAAATTGCATCATGAGGTAAAGAAGATTCATCAGGAACTTCAGCTTCAGTAGATACACCTTCTGCAGCATCAGTTTCCACTAATGCATTATCCAATTGTTCATCAGTAGAATCCTGAGAAGAATCAAGTGCAGCAGATGCATATTGTTCATCCATAGCCTTCCCCATCTGTTTAGCTCTAGCAGCTTGAAGCTTTACTTCTCTTTCCTTAATCTCATGAAATCTTGCCATGTCAGCTTGTTGTTCATCATCTAACTTCTTAGCAACCTCTTCACCCAACCTTTCCTCCTCCATTTGTTTCCTGGTTCTCTTTCTAGATGGAGGATCTTCTGTTATCATTTTAGCTTTACCTTTATCAATACTAGATGAATCAGCAACAGGTTGTACATCAGAAGAAGTGGCAGGTAAAGATACCTTATCAACAACAAGAATATCTACATGAACAGAAGAACCAGCATCAGCAAGAATGTTACGAACAATCTTAGGAGCATCCATTCCATCTTTTTCACACCTAGACTTGATTCCATTATACATCTGAACCAACTTTTCATCTGAAAGTGCCCACACTTGTTTCCTAGTCCAAGCATTGTTATATAAAGCACTGCTTTGACTTTTCACATAGGTTCTCATATAGTCCCTTTGTTGTGCTTGAGTCATGGGTTTATCTCTTTTTGCTTTGGCTCTTTGCTCATCTGCTTCTTTCTTCCTCAACATCATCTTTTTCACAATTTCAGAAACCCAGTCCTTTTTATCCACCTCATTGCCAAGAATTTCTACGGCTAAGTCAGGAGCAGCAATCACTTGTTCTCCAATATGCTACCAGTCTGACTCATCAAAGTTTTGAACAGCAGCATCCAATTCTCTCTGTCTTTCAATAGGCAAGGTAGAAATGTATCTTTGTGTAGCAGACTGATATTCTGAATCAAATTTGGCTTGCTCTGCCTCAGCCATCTCTGAACTCCTCTTATAATCTTCCCATTCTTTCAAGAGTCTTTCTTGTTCAACTCTTTCTTCATCTGTAATAATCTCATCCTCATACACTTCAACCCCTTCAGCAAAATCATCATGAGAAATATCCAAATCTTCCATAGGATCAGCATGTAACTTTTGAACATCTGAATCAATTACATTATCAGCAGATCCTTGAGGTTTGAGGGTTTCAGTGATGTTATCATGAGAAACTTGTTTAAGAACAGATGGATCATGAGCAGGGGAATCCAAATACTTTTTTCCTGCTACAAAGAATGTATCTACTGATGCATGAACCCCATCAGTAGTCTTGTCAGCAGCAATGGCACTAGATGGCTATTTCTTCTGAAGAGTATCATCATCTTCTGCCATAAGAATGTCATCACCACTTGACATCTTAGAAGATTCAGCAGCTTTCTTTGCCAAATATTGTCGTCTACTTCTTCTGCTGAAATGAATTGTTGGCTTAGGTTGAGATACTTCAGCAGCTTTGGGAGAAGTGACATGTGACTGTCTAGCAACTTCAGCCAAAATTTCAAGAGAGTCCAAATTTCCCTCCTGAGGCACTTCAGCAGTCTCCATTATCACCTTGCTTTTCTTCTGCTGAGTCAATTGTGCCTCCAAATCCTGAACTTTTCTTTTCAGCATCTCAATCTCACTACCAAGAGTAGACTTGGTATCAGCAAGCACCTTTTGGAGATCATCAGTCTTTCTCATATACCTGCAAAGCAAATCATATACAGAAGTGAGAGTAACAGGGTCCTCTGCTCCACCAACAGATTGCTCAGTGGTAAATAGAGCTTCATTGAACCTAGCAGGAGAAACAGACTTGTGTACAACATTGGGAGAGCCTTCATCAACTGGCTCTCTCACTGGACTAGGTGTAGGTAATCTAGTGATCTCAGGCTCAAGAGACTGGATTGTCTCTTCAATCTCAGGAGTTTGCTCAATAAGAGTAACCTGAGATGGTGAATTAACAGGACTAGGTGACATATGGGCAGGGGAAGGTGGTGGTAGGTCAGAAGAAATAGGTAATGGTTCACCATTTGTAGCTGGCTCTTCCTCATTTATCACTGAAGGATTACCATCAGCAGCAACACCAGAAGATGATGGATTACCATCATCAGCAGCATTTTGAGTAGGCAAATTGCCAGCATCATCACCCTCAACTACATCATCATTGCCATGTGGCAACATAGCATCTAACAGAGGGCGATGTTCCCCATTATAGTTTGTTTTCATTGAGGCAAAAAACTTAGAACCAAGACTCTTAATAGGCACATGAATCCTATCTTCAGTGGTTATGTCTAAAATTATTTGTAAAAACCTAGGGTACATTAAGAACTTATGATGCTGTTTCTCAATATTTTCTAGCATATTTTCAAAAATGAACTTTGAGAAATTATAAGTTAGACCCTTAGAGAGACAGACAATATCACAACCCAATTGTAGAGAGAATTGATCCCATCCACCACACTTGTTGCTTATACATTGGAGCAGCAAATGCACCAAATACCTCCACTTGGGACAAAACTGATTCTTCTGCCACTTAGTTGTGTCAGTGCTTTGATATCCAGCTTCCCTCAGCCCAGCAAGTATCTCTTCAGTGTTGGAGTGGTAAACATCATTCTCATCATCCAACTGAAGCTTTGTCCAAATCAAATCTTCTGTCACCACATACTCAACACCTTCAATTTCAGCCACAATCTCTGTGTCAGATCTCTTCTCAGCAGATGCCCAAAATTGCTTAACCATTGATTCATATATCATATTAGGACAGTGTGTCAAAGCATAATGAATCTTTGAACGCTGTAGAAACTCCACCATTAAATCAAACTCTTCATGACCCTTAGCCTTGTTCAAAATAGCATACTTGTTATGATCTTTCTTCAATTGAAGTTGTGCCATTTGAATGATTTTGCATGAGACGGTTATGAATTACTAAAAGAATGATGGGTTTAAATGGAGTGATAAGAGAATAATTTAGTTTAGGAAGAGGTATGCGAAGTAGGTTATAATTGGAAATTCCCCAATCGTGGTCAAAATTATCGGAACTAACTGTTGACCAAGTCTGACGTGTAATGTGAAATCCTCCAAATTCAAAATTACCCTTCAGCATAAATGAAATTCAAATCTGCTAATGAATGGTCAATCAGCAGAAACCAAGCAAGAGTAAAAATATCTTCGGTGAATATCTTGATTTTTACTGTGCCACTCATCTCGCATTAATTATCAAAACGCCTAAACTTTGCTTATTTAATAACCCCAAATTACACTTCTCAAATATCAAATTAACCCCAAATCATCTCAAAACCCTAATTTCTCAATCATCCCCAATTCATCCTCATATAATGTCTTCCAAGCCCGAAATTATAGACTTAACCTCCTCCTCTTCCTCATCATCTGATGATCTTCCACCATATCCATCAAAAATAGATGATTCTGATTATGCACGTGAATTGGAAAGGTGATGGAATGCCTTGGAGAAGGGGGAACCAAGTAATGCCCCCATTCCTGCTGAGAGACAATATGTCTCTCCTTTCATTTTCACATCAGATGAAGACTCTTCAGAGGATGAAGACGAAGATCCCTCATTTCTTCCTCCTTCCACACCAGAGAGACCCCAACCAAGGCCTAGGAAGAGAAATCCATCTCTTCCAACATCACCGATGATGTACCCTCCGATTAGCTCGAAGGACACCCCTTCGAGTGTAATCGCAACCTACATAATCGAAGGCTCTGGCTAGCCTCCTAAAACTTTCCTTGGCGTAAAACTAATCATCAATGATCTAGTTACCAAGTGGAAATTGCCCTTCGGGTTATCTCTCGATAAGTTTCAAGGACGGAACAATGCCAAGTCCACATATTAGTAAGACCAGGTCTTACCCACGTCTCCTCTTTCTCTTTAGCTCCCCCGCTAAATCAGGAGGAGTGGGACACTAACCCCTAGCGGTTACCACAAATCATGGGACGCCCCCATGATCTCTATCAAACGTGTGACCACTCTCCAGGACCGTTTTCTTCACCTATAAATAGTCCTAGACGATGAAAAATCTGGCATGCAATCTATCTCACCTTACTTTACTACGCATATACTTAAACTCTCATACCAATCACTCATTCACACGCCGAAGGTGGTTCACAGGGTCCAACCCCTGCGCAATCACTTAACGTAGTGTTTTAGTATTTCTTATTTCAGGTTATATCCAAGCTTGGCGCAATCACAACACCCCTCATTTTCCTTTGATCACCATTGAAGGCCTGGTAGTGCAAAATATTGTACAATCAGTGGCGCCATTCGTGGGACCCGCTATAATTAGTCCCGTTATTTCCAAGCAAAATAACCAAGTCAAATACACTCGCTATTATTCCGGCATGAATTCAGAACGAGAAGTTACACCCCCACCGGGTTTCTCGTCCTTAACCCCTTTACCCGTAACAGACGCCAACAACTTGCCGCCAATCATGATCTCCACCTTTACTACACGATCTCATCCTGAAATAATGCCCAATCACCATGCATCCACTTCGGCCAATCCAGAACTCATCATTAGCCCCGCCTTTGTCGACGCTAATTATGAAGAGTTAGAGTCCTTGCTAAGGGCTCGAAGGAGACAATTCAGAAATACGGAGAGCAATAAGGGAACAAAGCCATCTTCATGGGAAGGACAGAAGAACAAGCACAAAAGCCATATTAGGTTTACTCCATACCACAAGAGTTCAGACTCTGGTTTATGGGAAAGCCTAACGAAATCCCCAAAGGAAATTTTGGCTACTGAGAAGGCAGCAAAGACCTTCGAACCCCCTCCTCGCCTAACAAGCAATGGGAGGAACCGGGACACGACCAAGTACTGCCACTTCCACGAGGATGTTGGTCATGAGACGAACAACTGCAGAGAACTGAAGAAGCAAATAGAGGAAGCTGTCAAATCAGGACAATTGACGCATCTAATAAAAGGCATAAGGAAGGGTAAAGAAAAGGTCACCGATGCTAAGAGCTATACTCATAAGGTTCCAATCCTTATGGTTCGCAGGGAGGGCCCGAGCCAGAAAAGAAAGGAAATTGAGGAAGGAACACCCAAGGTGGGGGAGGTAACGTTTTCACCACTAAAGGACCAACCTCCCTCAGATGATCCTGTAGTCATAAAAGTCCTCATTTTCAACCGAGAAGTCAATAGGGCCTACATGGACTACGGAACTTCTTGCGAGATCATATACGAACACTGTTTTCTGAAGCTCAAACCTTCCATAAGGGCACAAAGGGTAGACTCGAAGATACCTTTAATAGGGTTCTCAGGAGAACACTCATGGCCCCTGGGAGAAATCCCTTTAGACGTAACCATTGGCGAAGGCCGACTGGCAAGGACGGAAACCCTCTCATTCATAATTATAAGGTCAGACTCTCCTTATAACCTATTGATAGTGAGAACCACCATGCAGAAAATGGGCATTGTAGTATCAGCTATACACGCAGCAGTCAAGTTCCAAACGGCCAATGGGATAGGGACTGTACTATCCAATTACAGCAGGAAGGAGACACCGGAGATGGGAAAAAAGATAAAAGAAAATCCTCAAGAGCCTCCTAAAGTTATCTTGAGCTGCGGGGACGCCGAAGAACGTATCATAATAAACGAGCTTCATCCGGAATAGACGGTCGTGATAGGAAGACAACTCCCTGCTACCTTCAAAACGAATCTTACACAGCTCTTGAAGGATAACAAAGATGTCTTCGCATGGACATACTCCGATATGACAGGGGTTCCGAGAAGTCTCATGATCGATGGCAAACCTTTTGGAACGGAACACAAACTCAATGAGTTTAAACACATGGAGCCTATTAAACAAAAGCGCCGAAACCTTGCGCCAGAAAGAAATACCGCAGCCTGCAAAGAAGTAGACGAACTAGTACAGGCAGGCATACTTAGAGAAGTTAAATATCAAACATGGGTAGCCAATCCAGTTATGGTAAAGAAAAACGACGGAGGATGGCGTATGTGTGTTGACTTTACTGACATCAATAAAGCATGCCCAAAGGATTGTTACCCCCTCCCAGAAATAGATTGGAAGGTAGAATCCTTATCAGGGTTCTGCATAAAATGTTTTCTAGACGCTTACAAGGGATACCATCAGATACAGATGGCAGTAGAAGACGAGGAAAAATAGCTTTTTACACAGGAAAAGGCGTCTATTGCTATAAGAAAATGCCCTTCGGTTTAAAAAATGCAGGGGCAACTTACCAGCGTCTGGTGGATAAGGCCTTCAATAAACAGATAAGGAGAAACTTGGAGGCATATGTCGATGACATGGTCATAAAGAGCAGAACAGAGGAAGACCTGCTCTCTGACATTCAAGAAACTTTCAACTAGCTAAGAGCCATAAATATGAAACTAAATCCGAAGAAATTCTCATTTGGCGTTGAAGAGGGACAATTCCTGGGGCACTTGATCACAAAGCAGGGAATCAAA
Source organism: Artemisia argyi (assembly GCA_030686995.1). NCBI lineage: Eukaryota > Viridiplantae > Streptophyta > Magnoliopsida > Asterales > Asteraceae > Artemisia > Artemisia argyi. The sequence goes on along the minus strand of CM060692.1, from coordinate 74,796,823 downwards.
GCAAACCCTTCTAAAGTAAAAGCTATCACTGACCTACAAGCCCCAAAGACATTGAAGGAGGTACAAAGCCTTAATGGAAAGCTGGCTGCCTTGAGCAGGTTCTTATCAAAAGGCGCAGACCGATCACTACCGTTCTTCAAAACCCTTAAAGGATGTATGGACAAGAAGACTTTCCAATAGAGTGTCGAAGCTGAAGCTGCTTTCCAAAAATTGAAGGGATTCATGGAAATCCTGCCAACACTCACAGCCCCAATTAATGGAGAAACACTGTATATGTACATCGCATCGTCACACGAAAGCATCAGCGCAGTACTCCTGGCAGAAAGAGAAAAGAGGCAAGTTCCGATCTACTTTGTCAGTCGGGTTCTACAGGGAGCCGAATTAAACTACCCAGAATTGGAAAGGCTAATTCTTGCTCTAGTCCACGCTGCAAGACGCCTCTGAAGGTATTTTCAAGCTCACCCCATTGAACTAGGGGAGCATGAAATAGAATACAAAGGGCGAAACTCCATAAAAGGTCAAATACTCGCAGATTTCCTAGCCGAAACTCCTTCCGAGCCAAAAAACGATAAAGCAATTCCCAAAAAGAAGCCTTTGAAAGAATAGGCAGGTTGGAGGTTATTCACGGACGGAGCCTCAAGCTCCGATGGTTCAGGGGCAGGACTAATGTTAGTCAACCCAGAAGGAAAAGAATACACTTATGCACTACGGTTCGAGTTTGAGGCGACCAACAACGAAGCAGAATACGAAGCTTTGTTAGCAGGCCTGTGGCTAGCCAAAGACATGGAAGTACAAAACCTTTCGATTTTTGTGGACTCACAGCTGGTCGCCAACCAAATCAAAGGTTCCTACGAAGCAAGGCAGCCGCAATTAAACATTACCTGGATAAAGCAAAAGAAATCCTACAGGGGTTTGAATCATATACCATTGAACACGTTCGAAGAAATCAAAATAAAAAGGCAGACGCATTAAGCAAGTTAGCTTCAATGGCCTTCGCCCACTTAACAAAGGAAGTCTTGGTTGAGGTACTAGCTGACAGATCTATCTAAAGGAAGGAAGTATCTGATATAATATCCGAAGAAGAAACTAATTGGATGACTCCGATAAGGGAATACTTGATAAGCGGCATTTTGCCAGAAGATCCAAAGCTAGCAAGAAAAGTGGGAATTAAAGCTCCTCAATATAGGATAATAGGAGACCACCTCTACAGGCGATCCTTTCTATCCCCATGGCTTCGTTGTGTTGGACCAAAACAGTCTACCAACATCATCAATGAAGTCCACGAAGGATCATGTAGCCTACACGCAGGACCTCGCTCCACCGTCTCTAAAATTATGAAGTTGGGGTACTACTGGCCATCAATGCACAGGGATGCAATGGAAATAATAGATAAATGCGAAGCATGTCAAATCCACTCGAAGGTCCCAAGATTACCTAAACAAGATATGACCTCTGTCACATCTGCTTGGCCTTTTTCCCAGTGGGGGATTGACATAGTAGGACCCCTACCAGTAGCACCAGGAGGAGTGAAGTTTTTGGTCGTAGCTATCGATTACTTCACCAAATAGGTCGAAGCCAAGCCTTTGGCATCTGTAACAGGCAGACATATGGAAAAATTTGTATGGAAACACATCGTTTGTCGTTTCGGAGTTCCTCACATCAACATCTCTGATAATGGGAAACAGTTTGCCGATGGAGTATTCCCTACTTTTTTGCAATGGTTTAAAAATCAAGCAATCATTCACATCCGTGTACCACCCTCAAGGTAACGGTCAAGTAGAAGTTACTAATCGAGATATTATAAATGGAATAGAAAGAAGGCTAGTACGAAGTCACCAAGGATGGGTAGATGAATTACCCCAAGTTCTCTGGGCTCATAGGACACATCCCAAATCGAGTCATGGAGAAACACCTTTCAGCCTCACTTATGGCACAGAAGCTGTCATCCCATCAGAAATAAGCATAGAAACGGAATGCATCATGAACTTTGAAGACTCGGAAAACGAGGAAAAACTTCGAGAGAATCTAGATTTGCTTGAAGAACGAAGAGAAATAGCTTCCATCAGGGAGGCTACATACAAGCAAAAGTTGGAAAAATACTACAATAGCAAGGTTAGACCCTCGAGTTTCAGACCAGGGGAATATGTCCTTCGACTTAATAGCGCAAGCAAAGCCGAATACCAAGGGAAGTTGGGTCCAACATGGGAAGGACCTTACGTAGTAGATGAAGCCTACGGTAACGGAGCCTATAAGTTGGCAACAATCTCTGGAGATATAGTTGACAGGACATGGAATGGCACTAACCTTCATAAGTTTTACACATAAAACTTACAATCTTTTGGAGCGTTCGTTTGTTCCAATTTATATGACAAGCTCTTCTCATTCAGAAAAGAAGCATTAATGGTAGGCGTCCTAGTATTCATTTCATAAAATGATGTAATCCTCCCTACCCACTTAATGACACAACGTATTTCCTTTTAATCTCTTGTTTTGTTTTTTACAACAAAGATTTTCTCAGCCAAGTACTACAAGTCTCAATGTTCGAAGGATGATATTTATGTATTGCACATGACATCCATTATAATTCACATTGACTTTCCTAAAGCGTCAATGGGCATTAGAAGCCCTATGACTATAGGATTAAGGTGGAGTGGGTCGCAACCCTCTGTCAGCAGTTAAATTATACGATTGCTTAAAAATCTTGGTTCAAAATACACACAATAAGGATACTCATCCACAGTAACCTTAGGTTGTATACTAACATTAACAACTAACATTGAGAGAAGAGAATAACATAATCAAAGGATAAATAAACAAAACATCCTAAAAATCAAAGTAGCAAAGAAATAACATATTCGGAGGGTACAAACCACCCTCGGGATAAACCATTGTCAACAAGACAGTCTTCACGCATTCTTTGATGAGGAAGGACCTTCTTGACGAGAGGGAAAACTCACACCAAAGACCCTCTCAGTTGGAGAAGGTGGCCGAATCCTATTAGGCTTCTGGGACAACAGTTTTTTAACAGAAGCATCCGGATCTTGAGTAACCTTGGACAGAAAGGGAAAGTCTGCCGAAGCAAATGCATTGCTGGCATCATCATATTCCTTCCCATGAGAAGTACGATAGTAAGGAACCTTCGATAAAATCACAGGCTTCCCAGTTTCGGCAATCTCCTCCAGGGTAGTACATTTCCCATGAAATATGGCAGCGTTCACCAAGTTGGCCACCACTTGTCTAACCTCATCACTATGATACAATTCCATTGCAATATAAGGAATAACCTTAGCTACAATATCCGCCCTATCTCTTTGAAAACTTTCACATCGAAGGTTGAGGGCATCTGTCTCCTGTTGCAATTTGGTTTTTTGATCAATAAGCCTGTTCTTCTCAGACTTAAGACTTGCATACTTTGACTCAAGAACAGACACTCTCTCTTTTAGCCCAATCGCTTTGGTTTCCTCCATTTTGAGCCTACCATACTTAAATTGGGCTTCCTTTAGTCGAGTAGCAAGCTTCATGGTGTTGGATCGAAGATCTCGAACAATGGGATGCTTCTCTATATCCTCTGTAACTTTGTCAAACTTTGACTTCAGGTCAGTGATTAACCTCTCTCTATGTTCTTCCCGAGCTAGGACTACATTTAACTCTTCTTTAGCATTCTTAACAGTCTTTATCAATTCTCTTGTTCGACTGTTAAGATGATTATCTAGCATAGCTTGCCTTGTGTAGCTTTTATCATGAAGATCACATAATTGCTCTATTGACATATTGTCAAGGGCTCCCTTCCATTGACTTGGAACAACACCTTCGACCAATCGGTGACAAGCTTGAGAATTGGAGAGTTCTTCAGTATTTGATAAACCTACACATTATCGAATTAAGAACGGTTTGAAACCTTCAAATACTTATAGAAGTATATGGATTGTAATGCGCATTTACCATGAATATCTTCATCATCTGAGCCTTCGGTGGCAGCAACAACCTTCTCTTGGGAGTTTTTCTTCTTCGAAGCTCTGGATAAGAGAGTGGGTATGTCAAGTTTTCTCTTGATTGGGGGTTTCGAAGCCTTCATGTCAGTCCCTTTCCTCTCACGTACCCTGTCAGCTATACCGGAGGTGCCGGCATACGCTTTGGGGACATCATCGGAGGAAAGAATCTCCACGTCAGGAAGGGCTTTGATTGTCAAAGGCGCCTTCTCAGCATTAAAAGGACCCACCTCTTCTGTATCACTGTTGGCTCTAGCACCATAGCATCTACGTCATTATTGTTGACTAATGTCGATGGAGAGCCCACACCGTAAATGTATTCTCTAGGTTCCCTGGGAATGAAGCTAGCTTCCTTTGCACCATCAGATACGATGAAGTTTCTGAACGCCATTACTGCAATATAAACAGATGCATAAATATAATTAGAGATGTTACTTATTTATAATAAGTTGCATATACATACTCTGGCCATCATAATGGATTTGTTGCGACAAAGGAGATCCTTCCCAATGATCTACAATACCAGCCATAAATAGGATGGGCTCTAGAAAAGTCTGCACATTAATGGGATGTCTGGCAAGATGTTGATAAAGTGGTTCAGCTTGAACATTAAGGGGAAGTGGATCATTGAATTTCTTGCGGTCAAAACGGAATGCTTCATTCAAGAGTGTTGGATAACCCGAAGGTATGATGGTATCTTGGACATAAAAGAATTTCCCTTTCCAGTTTGTTATATTTGTGAAAGGTTTGGTGATTAGCACGGGCACATTTTCATCATTCCTCTTTGACAATGTCAACCAATCCCCCCCCCCCCCCCCCGGGACACAGGTTAAGAAAACCTCGAAGCACATGTAGTGTAGGCTCATACCCATACGCCTTACACATTACTATGTAGGTGGTAAGTTTGGCAAGTCCAAACGGGTTAAACCTTGAAATATGCACCTCATAATATTGTAACAATTCTAGGAACAAGGGGTGCAGGGGTATTCTTAGATTTGACCGGGTAAATGCATGAGTATACAAACCCACATACCCTTTTGGGGCATCATAAATGCTTTGATTACTTTTTGGGAGAATAACTTTATGTTGTTTGGGTATTGGGTAATCATCCAGAAAAAGGGCTAGGGGTTCCTAGAAAGAGTACATTTTTGTTGTCTTATAATGCGTTTAGCATCCATGCTCATGGCTATACCTAAAGTAACTAATTTTAAAATGGGGGAAGAGTTTACCTTTTGATTGCTGCAGATCACGGCTTTGTGGTAGTTGCAGAGGAAAGAGTTATGATTCAGAGTTTAGGGTACACTGGTATTTATATAGCACATAATTCCATCTACTCAATACTTTAAATTTTGAAAGATGGTTGAGTTTACCGATAATTCTGCCATTATATTTTTCTGATTCAACAGATACGTTATACGCACGCGCATTTAATGCATCTTTATATTTCAAATATTTGTTTATCCATTTTAGAGAATATGGTAAAAACATTGTAAGCCACATATTCTTGTGTGCATATCTGACTTTCAACTGGGGGGCTTGATGATGTACCCTCTGATTAGCTTGAAGGACACACCTTCGAGTGTAATCGCAACCTACATAATCGAAGGCTCTGGATAGCCTCCTAAAACTTTCCTTGGCGTAAAACTAATCATCAATGATCTACTTACCAAGTGGGAATTCGCCAATCGAAGGATCAAGCCCTTCGGGGTATCTCTCGATAAGTTTCAAGGACGGAACAATGCCAAGTCCACATATTAGTAAGACCAGGTCTTACCCACGTCTCCTCTTTCTCTTTAGCTCCCCCGCTAAATCAGGAGGAGTGGGACACTAAACACTAGCGGTTACCACAAATCATGGGATGCCCCCATGATCTCTATCAAACGTGTAACCACTCTCGAGGACCGTTTTCTTCACCTATAAATAGTCCTGGACGATGACAAATCTGGTATGCAATCTATCTCACCTTACTTTACTACCCATATACTTAAACTCTCATACCAATCACTCATTCACACGCCGGAGGTGGTTCGCAGGGTCCAACCCCTTCGCAATCACTAAACAAGTGTTTTAGTATTTCTTATTTCAGGTTATATCCAAGCTTGGCGCAATCACAACACCCCTCATTTTCCTTTGATCACCATCAAAGGCCTGGTAGTGCAAAATATTGTACAATCAATCACGAAGTGTGGTGTTGGGTCTTCCTGCTCCAGGACCTGGTTCTTTATACCATGGATGCAGGGGAAAGGGCAAGAAGATAGATTTCGTGGGTAAGGGGAAAGGGAAAATGGTGTAGGTGATGATGGGATGTTGCCAGGGACCAAAGTTATAAACCTTGGTTCTTGAGCATCTTCGTCGTCATTTTCATCATTCTTCCTCCTCTTCATTTTCCATTTTCACCTTCAGCTTCTTCATCATACTAGTTATGCATCAATCAGCTTTTGTAATAGATGATAGAAGCTTGACTAATTAGACTAGACTTGTATAGGGTTGCATCTTGTAATTTCATTTGAAGTTGTTTGTAAGCTACAATATGTTCTCAGAATAAATGAAAAACAAATCATTTGCTAATTTTGATCTCTTTATATCTTTAATCAGTAGAAATCAATCTCAACATCCATTAGACTTCAGAATAAACAAATCTCAGCATCCATATTAACATATCATGGTGAAAATTAGCAACAACTTGCAATGGCATCCTGCAAAATAGACACAGAATAGCAAACAAACCAAACAAGCTTACAATACTTTAGTTGGTTAGTGTTAAAAACTCAAAAAGTATACAAATTATACAAAGTTTACAATCACAATCCTCCCCTGAGGCATATGCCTCCCCTGAGGCTTATGCCTCGCCTCAAACTTTGCATTCAAGGGTTAAGCATACCAATGTGGACCACTAAATGTTGAAACCTAGGTCCATCAAAAGCTTTAGTTAACAAATCTGCCACATTATCATCTGTGTGAATTTTGACCACTTTAATTAAATGTTTCTCATAAGCATCCCTGATAAAGTGGTGTCTGATTTCAATATGTTTGGTTCTATTATGAAAAACTGGATTTTTAACAATGCAAATGGTACTTTGATTGTCAATGAAAATGGTGGTATTCATGAAATTATACCCATAATCCAGCAATTGATTCTAAATCCATAGAACCTGTCCACAACAATTGGCAGCAGCAACATACTCTGATTCAGTAGTAGAGGTAGCAACAATGGTCTGTTTCTTGCATTGCCAAGAAATCAGTCTTTTTCCAAGGAATTAGCAACCTCCAGTTGTGGATCTCCTATCCATATTGGCGCTAGCATAGTCACTGTCACTATATACTGCCAGTTGAAATGGAGATTCTTTTGGGTACCAAAGACCTAATTTGGGTTGGCCTTTCAAGTACTTAAAGATCTTTTTTATAGCATTCAAGTGAGAGGTAAGTGGAGTGACTTGGTGCCTTGAACAAGCACTCACAGCAAATGTAATATCAGGTCTAGAAGTAGTCAAATACATCAAAGAACCAATCATGGACCTGTACAAATGAACATTCACAGGAAGATCAGGTTCAAGATTGTTCTTTGGTTTGGGAGCTTCATAGGGAGTAGTGGCAGTCCTGACATTCTCCATATCAAACTTTGTCAACATATCCTTTACATACTTATCATGACTAATAAAAATACCATCAGGTTTCTGCTGAACCTGTAAACCCAAAAAGAAAGTGAGCTCCCCCATGGCACTCATTTGAAATTCGCCCTTCATCAAATCCTCAAACTCTCTACACCATGCTTCTTTTGTGGAACCAAATATAATGTCATCCACATAAACATGCACAAGAATGATATCCCTGGAGTCTTTCTTAAGGAAGAGAGTTTTGTCAATGGCACCTCTTCTGTAACCATGCTTCAGCAGAAATGTAGAAAGCCTAGCATACCAAGCTCTGGGTGCCTGATGAAGTCCATAGAGAGCTTTGACAACCTTATACACATAATCAGGATGATCAGGGTCTTCAAATCCCTTGGGTTGAGTCACATAAACCTCCTCTTCAATCTCACCATACAGGAAAGCACCTTTGACATCCATCTGATAAACCATAAAGCCCATATATGATGCATAGGCCAAGAATATCCTGATTGCTTCAACTTTGGCCACTGGTGCAAAGACCTCATCATAGTCTATGCCTTCCTCTTGCCTAAACCCCTTGTATCTCTTTTACTCTTCAAAATCCATTTTGTCCCAATGGCATATTTACCATCAGGGAGAGGGACCAATATCCAAACCTACTGATTCTTAAATTGCAGCATCTCTTCTTGCATTGCTTCAAGCGAACTTTAATCAGCCAGTGCTTGAGGAACACTGGTTGGCTCTATCTGAGAAAGAAAGCATGCAAACAGACAATGTTTGAAGTCTGTGTGATTGTCCCTCTTTTGATTATAGACATAGGAAATGAAAGCAACTTCACCATATTTAGTATTCTTGACAGTGCTTCTAGTTCTAACAAGTGCTTGAGGATCTCCAATAATCTTTGATAGAGGATGAGCATTATTGATCCTCTTTGTTGCTGTGGGGTTGACATTAATTGTGGCATCAAGGTTGTTGACAGTAGGCCCAAACTCAATATCATAAGAAGCTGAGTTAAAGAGACCAGGTTTGGGCTGATAATTACCAAGATCAGAAGGACTTGGAAATCTTGTAAATGGCTTCTCAAAGTCTGTAGATTCTTCAGTAGAAATGGGAGATTGTGCAGCAGGACTATCAGCAGCTTTGATCTCATCAATATGAATAGGAGAGCCTTCAGTAGAACTGTCAGCAGCATCCTTATTTCCACTGACTACTTGTGCTGATTGTTGAAGTATGGCATCAGTTTCTTGTGCAACCTTTTCACTGAGTCTCTGAGCTTCTTGAGTGGCTGCATGTTCTTGCTTCTTAAGTCTAGCAAGATCCTCTGCATAATGTGACTCATCTTCTTGTTCAGCAGCAGAATGATTACCTACAAAATGGTTAGGTGGAAAAGAAGGTACAACAATGGTATGTTCATCTTTCTCAGAGTCACTCTCTGAGTCATCATCCATGGAACCTTCAGGGTTAGAAATTGGATCTTTGGTACCTGCATTTGGATTAGAAACATGTCTAGTGTACCCCAAATAATCAGTCAAATAATCTAGGTCAAAATACCAAGAATGGCCCTGTCCCTGAGTATTAGGCTGATCTTCAAGAAATATTAGGTTAAGGGTCTCCTCTATCCTTTTGGCATTCAAATTGTAAACCCTATAGGCCTTGCTATGAGCTGGATAACCCACAATGTATCCCTCATCAGCTTTCCCATCAAACTTTCCCAGTGTATCAGCAGTAATCAAGATGGTCACTTTGCAACCAAAAGGTTTAAGATAATGAATGTCAGGAACTTTCCCAGTGAGAAGTTCATAAGGTGTCTTGACATGATGTCTAGTGATGGATACCCTATTCAAGACATAGCAAGCAGTACTTATTGCTTCAGTCCAAAACATAGTGGGTAACTTAGAGTCTGCAAGCATGGATCTTGTTGCCTCAATTAAGGTCCTATTTTTCCTTTCAGCAATCCCATTTTGTTGTGGGGTTCTTGGAGTACTATAGTCCCTTTTAATCCTTTTAGACTTACAAAATTCTATGAAAACAACATTTTTGAACTCTGTCCTATTGTCACACCTAATGCCTTTAACCTTTTTATTTAGCTGGTTTTCAATTAGGATAATGAATTCTTTTAAAATAGGAGTTGTTTCATCTTTAGTTTTCAAAAAGAATACCCAGCAAAACCTGCTATAATCATCAGTGATAACCAGGCAGAAGTACTTATGATCAATACTTCTGATAGGAGTTGGACCAAAGAGATCCATGTGCAGCAACTGAAGAGGTTCTGAGATGGTGCTCACAGCTGTTATGGCTTTGTAAGAGGCTCTGTGTTGCTTTCCCTTGTTGCAAGCAACACAATTGTGTTCATTGGTGAAGAGTTTTGAAGGAAGACCCTGAACAAGACCAAGTTTAGACAACTTGTTGATGGTCTTGTAGTTTACATGAGCCATTCTCCTGTGCCACTTTGTAGATTCATCCTGGGAAGCTTTGGCCACCAAACATGTTAGATCACCTTCTGGCTTAACATCATTCAGATTGATTGTGTACAAGTTGAAGGTTCTAGGAACTCTCAGCAAAACAGTTGTATCTTCTGGAAGTTTGAAGTCCTTGGAGAGCACAAGACATTCATCCTCAGAGAAGAAAACTTTATTCTTGTTGTCACATATTTGTGATACAGAGAACAGATTAAAGTGCTCAAGTTCCTTCACATAATAAACATTCTCAAAATCTAACAGAGGTGTTTTGATAGTTCCTTACCCAGTGATTTTGCCATCTCCACCACCAAAAGTCACACTTCCTCCTCCTTCTATAGGCACAAAGTCATGCATCTTATCTTTGTTCCCTGACATACTTCTGGAACAACCACTATCAACTATACCTACTTCAGTACTTTTCAGAGGATGATCCTACAACAACAACAAAAATTATACAAGAGTTAGTACACATTGGAGACTCAAGTCATTGCTGACTTGAGCCTGCCTTATGGATCATAAGAGGTAGGCCATGTAGATGCTTTAGATCCACCATTGTTCTTGGGCCAGTATTGCAAATTAGGTCCCTTCTTTGTCCAAGAACAACCTGCTGAGGGCTTCACAGCAGTATCCCAATACCTTCCACCAACATACATAGAGTCAAACTGTCTAGGCCAATAACCATTAGAAAAGAAAGAACTAGTGGGTCGAACATAAGGTCTATTACTGGTTCTTCTCCATGAAGAATGTTTTTCAGCAGAATTGGGTTTCTGCTGATGTGGAATAAAAGAGGGTATTTCATTAACATTCTTCCACATTTGCCTAGGTTTTCTTTGACTAACACATACACCCATTCTTTGCTCATGAAAAGTACAATCCTTAATCAAATGAAATTTACTTCCACACACAAAGCATTTCTTCTTTTTAGAAGATTTATTCACTGTGAAAGATGTTCCAAAACATGAAAAAGCATTCAAACCACAAACATTAACAGAATTGTTTTTAACAGAACTAGAAACATTGTTTTGCAAAGAATTAAAAAAACAAGTCTTCCGAAGAAACTGTCTTGGAATCAGCAGTAACTCTAATAGGCTTGTGGAGAGTCTTGGGTGATGTCTTGGGTGTGGTCTTGGGAAGGTCTGACTTCTCACTTGAATCACAACAGGCATATGAAGTAGACCCCTCATCAGAAGACTTGTCACTGTCAGAACAAGAGACAAAGTCAGTAGATTTATTAACAGGGTCTGGCAAGTCACTTGACTTTTTGCCATAAAGATGGTGTGATCCATCAAAGTCAACAGGTATGGACAGGTCTATTGGCATATGTTCTCCTCTAATGGGTCCAGGTACAACATTCATTCCCCCTTCCTTAACAAATTTTACAAGTGTCTGAAATTCTAAGGCTGGAACAAGGTCAAAAACACTGGAAATATCAGGATAAGTTAATTCCTTAGGATCTATATATTTCTCATATCCTAATGCTTTTCTAGACCTAACAGATTGACGATCGTCAATCAATTTATTTTAAATTAGAGGCCCCTTCTTGCCACTTCATACGACCAGCCACTTCTTTATCTAACTTTACTTGTAATTCTTGTTTTTCTTTTTCTACATCAGATTTTTCTTTTTCAGTTCACCTTAAATCTATCTTTGCACATTCTAAATCACTTTCTAAAACTCTTATCTTCTAAAACTCTTATCTTTTCATCATATTTAAGTTGATTCTTTTGAAACCAAATGTTTTGTTTTTATAAAGTTTTTAAAGCCTTTTTATAGGCCTCAACTTCTACATAACACTCATTGTACTTAGGTTTCAATTCATCATATTCTTGTTTGAGTTCATTGTATCTTACACTACATCCAAAAACACAATTGTGTACCTGAGAGATGCCCATCAAGGAGACTTGTTCCTTCTTATCCTCTGAGGGGGAGTATGCCAGCATATTCACTTGTTCAGAAGTAGAAGCTTCCTCTTCAGGAGGTTCATGAACAGTCCAATCAATTTGATTATCCAGAGTCACCAAAGCTTTGGAAGGTGCAGCTTTAGAAGTCCCTGATTCCAATAGATATGAGCCAGATCTAACTTCATCACCAGACTTTCTTTCCTTGCATTCTCTAGAAAAGTGGCCCATCTGGCCACAAGTGTAGCACTTAACCTTCCTCCTGTCAAATCTTGTTGCATCTCTTCCATTAAAACCAAACTTTCTCCCAGACTTATTCTCAAACCTTTTGATGTTCATAGAAATCATTGCTAACTGCCATTTCAAGTGCATCTCCTCCATCTCCAATGGATCCACCTGTTCAAAATCCTCATAAGCAAGAAACTGCTGATGTTCGTATTCAGCCACAAAGGAATGAAGAATATCTTCCATTACACTACTGGATTTTGATTTAGGAGTTGATTTAGTTTGGGTTTGAGAAGATGCTCCTGAGGTGTAAGAACTTGAGGCATGGTGCACAGGTTTTGTTGTGGTGCTTACAAAGGCTGAGTGAGTGGATGGTCGAATGGAACTTCTAACATCAGGCTCAAGAGATTTAAGCCTGTTATAGAGGTCATCAAAAGAAATCATGTCCAACCCTCCTTTAGCTTTGAGAGCAATGCTGACTTGCAACCAAGATGGTGGTCAGAAACTTAGCATTGCAGTCCTCATTATTTGGCCTAGCCTTCAGCTGATTAAGTTGACTCAAGATCTTGTGGAACCTGTCATAGCCTTTGTGGATTCCTTCTTACTCAGATATCTGAAACTCTTGAAATTGTTGCTTCAGCATTGACCTCTTCATCCTTCTTGATTCTTCATTCCCACCAAATCTATCCTTGATTGCTATCCAAATGTCCTTGGCATCCTCCATGAAGTGGAAGTCACCCATGTGGTCATCTGGTATAGCTTGGAGTAGAATTGTTCTTACCTTATTCCCCCTTTGCACGGCTAGAACTTCTTCAGCAGTTTTGGGACCTACAATAGTAACAATCCCATCAGCATCTTTGACATGTTTCTTCAGGCTGTTACCCTTACGGACAACTTCCCAAAGATTTCAGTCAATGTTTGTGATCCAGTTTTGCATCTTCATGGACCACAAATCATACTCTTCAACATTCTTCAGGTATGGGAATTTAGCATTACTATTTGAGAGATTGAGCTGTTGAAGAGAAGTGGTGTTTTGGTTCTGGGTTGTATCAGCTTCATCATCTGATCCAGGCATTTTTCTTGATTGTTTTTTATTGAGAGGGTGTAAGATTTGTGCTTCTTAGTATCACAGAGACTCTCCCGAGGCTCTGATACCACTTGTTGAAACTTAGACCTTGATAGATCTTCTGAGCACTCTAGGATCGTTAGTTATGTTAATGTAATCACCAACACACTAATAGACAATCTCTGTAACTTGTATTTTAAAGCGGAAACAAACACCAGTTTTAATACTAAGAACAATCGATCCTCTATGGATCTTTTCAATAATAATAAAAGTGTTTTCTAAAAACGTAACTCAATACATAATCATGTGTTCCTTTTATACACAAGGAACCCTAAACCGTTTCACAAGAAACGTATATTCTAAAAACTTCTAAAAGATATGCATTATCACTTCCTAAATAAACTCATGCATATCCTAACTATATTACATAAAACACGGAAAAACTATATCCGCCGAAACTAATAATGCTGAAACTAAACTTCAGCAGAAATAATCTATAAGCAGAATCTGTCTCTTCAGCAGAATCCATCAGCAGATTCTTCAGCAGAATTCTATCTTTGCAGAATTCCCAACAATAGACAATCTCTGTAACTTGTATTTTAAATCGGAAACAAACACAAGTTTTAATACTAAGAACAATCGATCCTCTATGGATCTTTTCAATAATAATAAAAGTGTTTTCTAAAAACGTAACTCAATACATAATCATGTGTTCCTTTTATACACAAGGAACCCTAAACCGTTTCACAAGAAACGTATATTCTAAAAACTTCTAAAAGATATGCATTATCACTTCCTAAATAAATCATGCATATCCTAACTATATTACATAAAACACGGAAAAACTATATTTGTAGAAACTAATAATGCTGAAACTAAACTTCAGTAGAAATAAGAGAAAATTGCAAAAATCGTCCTTGTGGTTTGGCCAAATTGCACGTTTCGTCCTTACTGTTCATTAATTGCAAAAATGGTCCGGATTTGGCACTGTTTCATTCACTTTTGGTCCTTCGGCATTGCAAAAATCGTCCTTGTGGTTTGGCCAAATTGCACGTTTCGTCCTTGTGGTTGCAAGGACGAAGGACCAAAAGTGAATGAAACAGTGCCAAATCCGGACTATTTTTGCAATTAATGAACAGTAAGGACGAAACGTGCAATTTAGCCAAACCACAAGGACGATTTTTGCAATTTTCTCTAGAAATAATCTATAAGCAGAATCTGTCTCTTCAGCAGAATCCATCAGCAGATTCTTCAGCAGAATTCTATCTTAGCAGAATTCCCAACAATGGTTCGCCTTGTGGAGAGATCGATATGGTCATAGAAGATTTGGAATTGGAGCCAAAGATCTATCCCATGATGAGGGACTTTTTGTACTAAGTCCTTGAAACGAGTTCATGCTTCATATAGAGTTTCACCTTGACATTGTTGGAACATCAAGATATCATTTCTAAGCTTGGTAGTTCTCCCCGGTGGGAAAAATTGAGCAAGGAAACGAGTGGTGAGATCATCCCATGAGGTGATGGATCCCGCGGGTAAACGTTCAAGCCATTGACTAGCTTGATCACGTAGAGAGAATTGGAATAGGCGTAATCGGGTCGACTCTCTAGTTGTAACATCAAGGTCTATAGAATCTACGATTTTAAGGAAGTCCTTGAGATGTTGGTTAGGATCTTCGGAACGAAGTCCATGGAATGCACATCAGCTTTGCACCAACCAGATGGTTTCGGATTGCAAGGGGGACACATTGGCTCCTTGGGTGAGCTCAATAGTGTTTCGATAGCCTTGGTGGCTAGGACAGGAATACTCTCCTAGGGTTCGGGGCCTAAGAGGTTGGTTTGCTAGTGGTGGGTTTTACGGGTGGTTTTGTTGTGGTGGGTTGATGGGTTCAAAGATGTTACCACCTTCCATGATGTCGGATGGTAAAGCTTACGAACAAAGACACGAAGAAATAAGATAGACTAAAGAAAACCTAAAAATAAAAATAAAATCTTACTAGAAAGGAATCTAGCAAGTAGACCTAGTAAAAAGAAATCCAAACCTAGACAATAACTATTCCCCGGGCTGTGGCGCCAAAAACTTGATGCGTGGGAATTGCACCAGGCTTTACCTCTCGAGGGATCTCGAGAAGCTTACAACCCCCACCAGGCAGTGTACCTGATCGTTGTAGTATAGTATAGTGACAAGTACCGGGGGATTGATCGTTCAATTCAGGAATAGTGTCACTAGGATTAGAAAGCCTAAAAACTAGGTCTAGAGGTGAGGGATGATTCTTTTTGTATTTTTATATTTTTATAAAAGCAATTAAAATCTCGGGTTTTTGGAAGAGTGGGCAGAATTAGTTGCTAGTCAACTAACTCAATAACTAAGATGCAATCAAAATAAAATAACAAAAATGAAAATAAAGCTAATTAAACTAGTGGTGTGAACAATAATGGGAAAATTGTGTTTACTTAGATTTCATTACTCCCTAGATATCTTTTACAGGTTGATAGTTTGTTACAATTGCGTGGATGACAGGTTATATTCCTTGATACCATTCGTGGGGTGGCGTACGTACTTCTCCAACTCTATAAGCTCCTACTTCACTCCTATGTCGAGCCTGCAAGAAGCTCCTAACATGGGATCATTAGAATTCGCTCATGCATTAAATACAACCATAAAAACCTAGTACGCATTGGTTCATGTTTCTTAAGACGTTCAAGCATGTTACCCTATGGAAGTCTGCCAGTTTTCTTAAGCCTAACATCGAAATCATTCATCCGTAACAATTATAAACAAGCAATCAACCCATAATCAACATCTAGGTTTCACTACATCTAAGCAAACACACAAGAGATCTAGCCTAGCATGTTAAAATCAAGACAAGCGTAAGATATATTCAAACAACACATAGACATATTGAATGAATTGAAAGGAAACTTATCTTAATTAAACATGAAAGGTTTCAAAGGGTAAAAACCCTTGAAAGAACAGTAAAAATCGTACTAGGGTTTCTCCAAGTTATCCCTCTAATTTTCCTCCCCTTAATGAATGAAAATTGCAAAACTATATATGGATTTTCCATCGTGACGGCGTCAAGAGGAAATGTTTGACGCCGTCAACTCGCCGCCCATAGTAATATCGGATTGTCTAGATCCAGATCTGACGCCGTCAAGTGCAAAGTTACTCTGGGCCGTCACATGCAATGGGACCATGACGGCCTATGGTGACGCCGTCATGCCCTTAGTGTAAAACTCTCTGGACCGTCACGGACTCTATCCACTTCACCTCTTGTTTTACTCTTGACGCCGTCAGGTACTGTTCCCAGCAAGGAAAATTAAGACTTTGCCGTTTTCTCTAAAAACGTCCAAAATGCTTCCTTTTCCAGAATCCACTCCAAAAGTACCTAAAATCACAAAAGGAACGATTTAGGGCAATATTTGATCAAATAAATTCAATTTCGGGCTTTAATGACCCCCCAAAAACGGATCATTTTTCGCCTCATCAGCAACAAAACATAAACTCAAGCTAAGCTAACTACCAAAGATAAAGACTAACCATAATCACAATATAACTAAATGAATCCACTCAAATCCCGGTGATTCTAATAACAATGGCATGCTCGGAATTGGGATCATAAAATGAAGAATCATCATCATCATCATCATCATCAAAACCATACTTTTCCCTTATCTTACCGAGCAATGTCCCTCTAAATATCTGAAGACGGCCATGGTAGAAATTGTTCTTAATGTTCTTTATCTTTGAATGATATTCAAGGAACGACCCTTTTTCTTCTTTTTTACGCGTTTGCCATGGATATAAGACTGGTGGTAATAAAGCTATGCATAATGGTCCAGGTCGCTCTCGGTGGACCGATCGATCGAGGAAGGTCGGGCCATTGTGGTTGATCGGTAGCGTTCGGTCGCCAGACAAAATTTTGCAACACTCGGTCAAGAATTCGACTGAGTCTAAACTCACAAAAAAAATAAAAAATAAAACACCCTTTAAATGCACTAATCGACCATTTGATTTTTTTAATTGTATTTATTTATTTATTTACAAATTTTACCACTTTTACCACATTATAAATACCCCACTTATTTCCTCATTTTATTCTCAAATTCAAACAACAATTCTCTCAACACATTCAAACGCATTCTCTTAATTATGTCTTTCGAGCAATTTTTTAGTTATTCGTCTTCCGAAGATGAAGAAGAAGTTATGAGCGAGCTTGTGGAGTTTACGCAGGCAGCTTGAGCGATCATGATCCCTTAAGATCACATGAACTATCGTTAGTAATTACTCAGGAGATAATCGGCCGAACAACTCATCTAAATTTAAAAGCTGATTTGGTCTAACACTTTTGGGAGAATCCTAGAAATGAAGTCAATCAAGAGAGTGAAGACAAAGACACAAGTGACGATGACGATGAAGATGAAGATGAAGACTAGTTTAGTCATCTTTTTATTGTATTGTTTTTAATGTTATTTGAATAATTTATGTATTGTTTTCAATATTAATGAAGTTTAAGTTTGTTGTTTAAAAAAACAAATTTAAAAAAAAAAAGAAAAAAAAAATTAACTCGATCGCCACTGTGGCAACTTGGTCGTCTGAAGGTCGCCGAAGAGATAAAGCTGATGTGGCAGGCAATATCCAAGTCGCCCTGGGTCACCATTGTGTAGAGCCTAAGGACCCTTAAGCGACCTTCTTCACATATTTTGCCAACTCGGCTTTCTCTCTCCTAGACTACTTCATGACTAACTTGGTGTAATAAGATGACCCACACCACAAAAAACATACCACATAAAAATACACCTAAAGTTTAAAAAAAATGCACACAAACATGCATACAAGTAGGTCACATGGTCGACCCACTTCTCCTTTTTATGCACGGGAGTAAAAACCAGTGTTTTGAAACCCGGGTCGACCCGGCCAGGTTAACCGGTTTGACTGGTTCCGGTCAAGAAAAAGGTCAAAATAACGGGTTTCTAAAACCGGGTTAACTGGTTATACCCGCCGGATTTTGAGTGACCCAAGTCAACCCGGTTCTCGAAACCCGGCCGGGTTTTGTTTTTTCAAAAAAATTTAATAAAAACCCGGGTTGACCCGGTGATCGAATCGGTTGACCCGGCGGTCGAACTGGTTGACCCGGTCAAAAAGATACAAAAATAATAAATTGAAAACCGAGTTGACCCGGCGGTTCAACCGATCGAACCGGTTGACCCGGTGCCCAATGCCTCGACCGGGTCGATTTCGAACCCGGTTTTCATAACATTGGTAAAAACTACTCTATCTCCATCAAGATTGTTCTTAATATCAAGATTGTGCTTTTTGTCTTTAGTATGATGATAGAAATAAGTCAACTTTTTCGCGTGTTTATACATTCTAAAGATACTGACTAATTTTTTAGGATGTTTATAAGATTTTTGTTTATATGTCAACTAACAACGATGCATTTTATTTTATTATGATTATAACAAATGTATATGTCATACGAAAAATATAATAATACTATAATTTAGTATTATACCGTATTTGACAATTCAATGCAAGTGACGTGTCTTGATGTCATTGGTTTAATATCTTTTGATGAAGCTGGAACCATGTGATCGTAAGAATTTACATAATATGTTTATTGCACTCAAATCATGTCATGTATCTTTATTGCAAAATCAACTCCTTTAAAACAACTCGTTGTCACGATTGCAATCTTGGTAATATTTGCAGCATAAGATCTAAAGCGTGATACTCGTGTATGCATGGCATTAATAATAAATAATAAATAATCACATACATTCGTATTATGGCTATAAAAGAATACTCCGTAAATAAGCTACAAGAAAGGACCATCTGTAACATAGTTTGCCAATTAGTTTGTTAACATGATAATGAGCAAGCTTCTAAGATATGGTAGACGGCAGCTTCACACAATTGTCTCCAGAGACATCATTAAACCATCTTCTCCAACCCCTACTCACTTGAAAACATATAATCTCTCATTGCTCGACCAATGTGCTCCTAACTCCTACACGCCAATTCTTGTGTTCTACCCAAGCTCCAGGATTTATCAAAGTTCTATTGATAAAACGCTAGTGTTGAAAAAATCATTATCACAAACTTTGACTCAGTACTATCCGTTCGCTGGTAGGCTGAAGCAATATTGCCCGACCTATGTTGATTGCAATGACCATGGAGTTGAGTTCATTGAAGCATGCAATGATAGCACAATGTCAGATTTCCTCCAAAATTCACATCAAGAAGATTTCGATCAACTAATTTCAGATGATCTCATATGGTTCGACCCAAACCTTAGAGGTGATAAAGATGAAAACAATATCACTTGCCCATTGGCTGTCCAAGTCAACCATTTTACGTGCGGTGGGGTAGCAGTGGCAACATCAATAAGCCACAAGATTGGTGACGGTCGAAGTGCATTGAATTTCATCAACCAGTGGGCTACGGTTACTGCACAATCCAGCTCCAGAGATCAAAAAGAGGCATCACTCATCAGTCCCCGTATTATTCATCACCAAGCTAGAAATACTAATTCGCCAGAAATTTTGAGCTGCAAATCACGTGTTGATTGTGTTACAAGGAGTTTTTTGTTCACTAATCAAAAGTTAAACAACCTAAAAGCCAAGGTAACAGCCATGACTGTGGAATCAGGACAACCAATTACAAACCCTACACGGGTTGAAGTGTTGACATGGTTGCTCCATAAGTGTGCAGTGGCCGCTGCTACGGAGACAAACTTAGGAACCTTCAAGGCGAGTGAAATGACCTTTCCGATCGATATGTGAAACATTATGTTAGAGAAATTACCTGGAACAACCTTAGGAAATCTTCTTATGATGATAAAATTTCCAACAAGCAATCAAAATGAATTGGCACCAAACATGATCATCCATAAATTGAGGAGCATGAAGATACAACTTCAAAATATAAGTAATTTGAAAGTTTTAACTAGTATCATTGCTGATATGCCATTTGAAACTGCATTGGAGATGTCAAAGAGAATGGATGAGAGTTACATATATTCTAGCTTGTGCAGGTCTCCTACATATAGTATTGATTTTGGGTGGGGGAAGCCAGTAAAAGTAACCATCAGTGGTACAATAAAGAACTTTACAGTCCTGTTGGACACCCCTAATAACGATGGCCTCGAAGCGATTGTGTGTTTGGAGAAAGAAGAGATGAAGGTATTTCAAAAGGACCCTGAGTTGATGACCTTTTGCTAGACATCTATGTTATGTCAATTTTCTTAACTACTTATGTTGTTTTTTCTATATAGCTCTCAGCAACTTCATCTTTCAATTGAATTAATTATTTGTTGGTCTGTTGTCACTTTATTTAGTTTATAATCAATCTATATACATGACTTTCACATTAAACACCTTTCCCGAGTTGTTTGGAAATTAAAAACAAAGAAAGTAAAACGGTATCCAGTTGAAAACCAAAAGTAAACAAGATTTTTTTTTTTTTTAACAAGTATTCTGGTTCTAGATTTAAGGTACACAAAATAGCTTAAAGATTAATAGCAATGCTATTATTGTATAGATACCGAGTGTCGTTGACCATGCTTTGTAGCAAATACTAGTATGTTAGTACAAATATTACGATATTTAAACTAAATAGACTTTTCCATTTTAATAATAATAAACGTGTAACTTGTAATACATAACATAAAATGCACAAGTTACTATTAACCACAAATCATCAAAGCATACTTACATCAACATCTCCCGATGTCTCAAGTATGCTTCAACACAATGGAGGTTGTCCAGATGAACATTTTGAATCTTGCACTAGTTGAAGACTTATTTCCATGTAGTTGTTGCAACCAAACATTTAATAAAAATATGTTCTTCCGTCTCAATGTGTTCATCACAAATCGAACAAAGAATCGATTGTAAGTCGATACCCTTGTTATCCAAGTTAACTCTTGTTTGAATTCTTTTATGCTCAATCCTCCAGGAAGCTATGTTTACATTTTTAGGCACAAAATTATTCCATCTAGATGACCAAGAAGATTCAACACTCAAAGAGCTAGAAATGAAAGCTCGTATACATTTTATTGTGAAAGATCTTGTTTGATCAGCTAGGCATTCCCAATGATCCGGTTCCGAGTTAAGATAGGGAGTAGGTAATACACTTGTTAATTCAGCTAATTCCTTGTTGGACCATAATGTTATAGAAGCAGAAGTTAGGGTAGTTTAGTGTAATTTTAAGTTATGTATTCTGTAAGTTTTGGTATGAACCGACCCATTGTATTGGGCTGGGTCACAAGAAAGAAACGGTTAAAAGTTAGGTTACAATGTTTAGAATAGGTATAACGTTTAGAAGGAAACGGTGTGTCTCTTGTGAAGCAACGTTTCAATTAGTATATATAGAGTAGGATTCTGTAATCAACATTCAACCCAATTCGTTTATAATATGAGTTATAAAGGGTTATTCTTTGTTTCATTATTGATTCTTGTTTGATATATACATGATGTTATTATGATCATATTTGATCCTGGATGTGGAGAGGCAAGACCTGTGCAACATTGGTATCAGAGCTAACGGTTAATTAATCCAGGGAAGAACGAGTACAAGTAGGCCATCGATTGCAGCAAGAAAAGAAAGAAGGGATCGAAAGTTTGCCCTAACTAAAGAAAAAGATTGTAAGTGATCGTTATTATTAAGTATTTATCACTTTCAATTTATATATTTCAGAATTAGAATTATATAAATTAGAAAGTAAGAAGAGGCTGTTGTTGAAAAGTAGAAAGAAATCATAACCTTTGTGGTATAGTAAGCAAGAATCCAAAACCTTAGTGGTACAAATCCTTCGTGGAACAAACCTCCATGGTACAGTCCTTCGTGGAACAAACCTTCGTGGTAAAACCTGTGTGGTACGATCAAGTAAGCAAAAGGAAAACCTGTGTGGTACAAGCAAGAAAGGCTAAAGGACGTCAAAGAAGAAAGAAAGAGAGAAAGGAAGAAAGCATGCGAATGAAGTCAAGTAAAGAAGCCTCGATTTGCGTCTATAACATTGGCGGGGAGAATGTTGGACCATAATGTTATAGAAGTAAAAGTTAGGGTAGTTTAGTGTAATTTTAAGTTATGTATTCTGTAAGTTTTGGTATGAACCGACCCATTGTATTGGGCTGGGTCACAAGAAAGAAACGGTTACAAGTTAGGTTACAATGTTTAGAATAGGTATAACGTTTAGAAGGAAATGGTGTGTCTCTTGTGAAGCAACATTTCAATTAGTATATATAAAGTAGGATTCTGTAATCAACATTCAACTCAATTCGTTTATAATATGAGTTATAAAGGGTTCAACCCATTCTTTGTTTCATTATTGATTCTGGTTTGATATATACATGATGTTATTATGATCATATTCGATCCTGAATGTGAAAATGCAAGACCTGTGCAACATTGGTATCAGAGCTAACGGTTAATTAATCCAGGGAAGAACGAGTACAAGTAGGCCATCGATTGCAGCAAGAAAAGAAAGAAGGGATCGAAAGTTTGCCCTAATTACAGAAAAAGATTGTAAGTGATCGTTATTATTAAGTATTAATCTCTTTCAATTCATATATTTCAGAATTAGAATTATATAAATTAGAAAATAAGAAGAGGTTGTTGTTGAAAAGTAGAAAGAAATCATAACCTTTGTGGTATAGTAAGCAAGAATCCAAAACCTTAGTGGTACAAATCCTTCGTGGAACAAACCTCCATGGTACATTCCTTTGTGGAACAAACCTTCGTGGTAAAACCTGTGTGGTACAATCAAGTAAGCAAAAGGAAAACCTGTGTGGTACAAGCAAGAAAGGCTAAAGGACGTCAAAGAAGAAAGAAAGAGAGAAAGGAAAAAAGCATGCGAATGAAGTCAAGTAAAGAAGCCTCGATTTGCGTCTATAACATTGGCGGGGAGAATGTTGGACCATAATGTTATAGATGCAAAAGTTAGGGTAGTTTAGTGTAATTTTAAGTTATGTATTCTGTAAGTTTTGGTATGAACCGACCCATTGTATTGGGCTGGGTCACAAGAAAGAAACGGTTACAAGTTAGGTTACAATGTTTAGAATAGGTATAACGTTTAGAAGGAAACGGTGTGCCTCTTGTGAAGCAACATTTCAATTAGTATATATAGAGTAGGATTCTGTAATCAACATTCAACTCAATTCGTTTATAATATGAGTTATAAAGGGTTCAACCCATTCTTTGTTTCATTATTGATTCTTGTTTGATATATACATGATGTTATTATGATCATATTCGATCCTGGATGTGAAAATGCAAGACCTGTGCAACATTGGTATCAGAGCTAATGGTTAATTAATCTAGGGAAGAACGAGTACAAGTAGGCCATCGATTGCAGCAAGAAAAGAAAGAAGGGATCGAAAGTTTGCCCTAACTAAAGAAAAAGATTGTAAGTGATCGTTATTATTAAGTATTTATCACTTTCAATTTATATATTTCAGAATTAGAATTATATAAATTAGAAAGTAAGAAGAGGCTGTTGTTGTAAAATTAGAAAGAAATCATAACCTTTGTGGTATAGTAAGCAAGAATCCAAAACCTTAGTGGTACAAATCCTTCGTGGAACAAACCTCCATGGTACAGTCCTTCGTGGAACAAACCTTCGTGGTAAAACCTGTGTGGTACGATCAAGTAAGCAAAAGGAAAACCTGTGTGGTACAAGCAAGAAAGGCTAAAGGACGTCAAAGAAGAAAGAAAAAGAGAAAGGAAGAAAGCATGCGAATGAAGTCAAGTAAAGAAGCCTCGATTTGCGTCTATAACATTGGCGGGGAGAATGTTGGACCATAATGTTATAGAAGCAAAAGTTAGGGTAGTTTAGTGTAATTTTAAGTTATGTATTCTGTAAGTTTTGGTATGAACCGACCCATTGTATTGGGCTGGGTCACAAGAAAGAAACGGTTACAAGTTAGGTTACAATATTTAGAATAGGTATAACGTTTAGAAGGAAACGGTGTGTCTCTTATGAAGCAACATTTCAATTAGTATATATAGAGTAGGATTCTGTAATCAACATTCAACTCAATTCGTTTATAATATGAGTTATAAAGGGTTCAACCCATTCTTTGTTTCATTATTGATTCTTGTTTGACTTGTCGATATCCTTTTGCCACAAGCCTAGCCTTGTTTTTCAATACATCTCCATGCTCATCAAGTTTAACCTTAAATATCCATTTGAGATCAATGATCATAGCACAATCGGGAGGTGGTACTAATTCCCACACATCCAGTCGGTCAAACTCATGAATCTCGTCCACCATTGCAGTGAACCATGAGTGTTTGGACATTGCATCCTTGACGGTTTTTGGTTCAACTTTAGAGAGGACAGAATTGAAGAAACACCACAATGCGTCTGTTGCAAGTTGCTTGCGGGTAGATACTGGACGCGAAGGGTTTCCAATAATGTTGTCTATAGGATGATCATTGGTCCATTTTCTAAGGTATTCATGGGGTTGAGGATAGGGAACTGAGGTAGCTGTGTTAGATTTGTCGGAGGATGTGGCATCATTTGACGATTCAGGGGCAAAGATGTTAACAAATGGCTCATTATCAGGTGGAGCAAAAGGATTTACTTCAGACGAATTATCTACAGTTGCCACTCGTTGTACAAGTGAAGGTTGGACATTAGAAGTTGTAACTGATCGACTGATGGTGGGGGCTTCAGGATCCCATGACAACGAAGTGGATGGGCCGTCATTATCAACTGGGACATTTACTACCCTAGCTAGTGGTTGAACCACTGTAGCTTCAGGAGCATTCATCTGTTGAGGTTCAAAGTATTCATCAAACATAGGATCAAACAGTTTCTTCCAATCTTCACTTGTAGGAGGTACAAAAGGAGCAGCAGGAGTAGGATTCTGTACAAGCCTGGAGCTTATAGGTCCAGGAGACAAAAGGTTAGGTACGGGTCCAGAACTTGATTGTCCAGGAGCCGGTTGCTCAGTCAGCTCATCGAAAGTAACGTGGATTGTTTCCATTATGTCTCTGGTACGTTTATTGTAGATTCGGTACCCCTTTCACTCAGAAGCATAGCCAATGAAGAAACCAATGTCGGCCTTAGCCTTGAGCTTCCCAAGGTCTTCACTGTCATTAGTTGGATAGCACAGTGCACCAAATACTCGGAGAAATGAAAGGTCTGGTTTTCTGCCATGAACCAGTTCATATGGAGTCTTGCAATGGAGAGGATGTATCAAGGATCAGTTCTGTGTGTAGCATGCAGTTGCGATTGCCTCAGCCCAAAGAAACACAGGAGCTTTGGAGAAGATGAGCATAGTCCTTGCGGCTTCAACTAAAGTGCGATTCCGTCTTTCAACGACTCCATTTTGTTGAGGAGTACGTGGAATGCTCTTTTGATGACTAATTCTGACACCTTCATAAAACTGAGTAAGTTGTTTGTTCACAAACTCCGTTCCATTATCAGTACGAATGAATCTAACTGTTTTGTTGAGACGAACTTGTAACATCTTGGTGAGTTTGATGATGGTTTCTGGAGTTTCGTCTTTAGATCGCATAAACTTTACCCACGTGAATCGAGACTAATCATCAACAATAACAAGCACATATTTCTTTCCATTGATACTTTGAATCCTCATTGGTCCACAGAGATCCATGTGAAGAGTATGAAGAACTTCCATGATTGAATTGACAGTCTTGGGTTTATGGGTGTGCTTTTTGCTCTTGCCCATTTGACATGCAGAACACAAATGGTCTTTTTCATACTTAAGTCTGGGCAAGCCTCGAACAAGATCCTTACGTGTAAGTTCATTGATGGTACCGAAGTTCAAATGGTTTAAACGATGATGCCACAACCATGATTTGTTCTTGGAGGCTTTAGAGAGCAAGCAAATTGGAGAGGACCGTAGCATGTCTTCGATAGAGATGGTATAAAGATTAGTGCCCCGACTCCCCTTGAGAAGATCAACACCATCTAATTCTCTAACAAAACAGTTGTGCCTTCTGAAAGCAACTTCAAGATCTGAATCACAGAATTGACCCACAGAAAATAGATTGTGCCCAAGTCCTTCCACGTAGTAAACTCCGGATATCACACTGTCTCCAAAGACATAATCACCATAACCCATTATAGATCCAAAATGGTCATTCCCAAATCTAACCGTACCAATAAACTTTTCCACAAAATTCTTGAGCCGCGAGCGATCTCCAGTCATATGTTTTGAGCAGCCTGAGTCCAAATACCAAAGGACGATTTGTACGACCTGCATTTGAAACCAGACAATCGTGGATAACTGAAAAAGTTGGAGCCCCACAAACAGTTGGGGTCCGTTTGGTTAGCACACACAAATATTGGATTATCATATGTTACAGATATCTCACTGGAATGTTCACATTTTGATGCACTAGAACTAGGAGTGGTACTAAGTGCTTCTATTGGGAACAGTCTACCAGTAGGTCTCCACTTCCTAATAGGCACAACTTTGGAGTTAGTGATCCTAGTCATTGGGCACTTTTCCCTTAGAGTGAATTTCCTTCCAGTAGGTCTCCATTGATAACCAACATTAGTGAACACTTTTCCTGTTTTATTCCATACTTGTTTTACCCGTTTAATACTCGAGGCATTCATAACTGGAGGTTTCATAGTGTATTTAAGAAAGGACACAACACAAGCATCATGATTACCATAAAATAAGCATTTGTTACATGTCTTACAAATAGCACTAGAATTCAAATTAATTACATCATTGTTAACACAAATGTTTGAATCAACTCGATTCCTTTCATTAAGCATAGCTTTATTGTTCCTAGATGATTATTCTACTTCCTTCATAAGTGTACTCTTAGCCGGCAAAGTCCTATCATTCTTTGTATTGCACTTAGGCTGTGACTTGCTAGCATTAGATACACCTTTTACTCCTGTAGAAGCAATGACGGGAACATTAGTCTGATTAGTTGCTACTTGTTTACAGGTGATCATGATGGTGGATTGTGATATGGTTTGGGGATAATCAAATGTAACATGTTTGTTGCCACTGTTAGGGTGCGATGCAAATGACCTATCCGACTTGTTATCATTCTTGGGGCATGATCCTATAGCATATTCTAATAATTCCTGGGCTCTATTAGTGAGGAAGCAAGCACCAATAATAACATCATCATGTGGTTTAGGTATCCTCTCATCTTCAAAGGTTTCTCTAAGTAGGGCCAGACAATCCTTAAGATTTCTAAGATAGTTGTTATGGACTAAATTATTGTTCCTAAGGGGAAGAGAGACATTCACAGCATCGCACGCATATTTCTTACAAGCATGTACATTGGAAATTGCATGATCACATGAAACGACGGGCATTTTACCCTTCACCATAGTCTTTAGATTCTCAATTTCATTTAACAAAGAAGTGACTCTTTCATTGTTTTGGTCACGTGTTATTTTAATAGACTCAAACAATTCTTTGTAACGTTGTTTAGCGTTTGACATTTCAGCACGAAGCCACTCATTTTCATGTTGTAATTCATTGATAATGCCCTGTTTCTGAAAGTTTTGAGAATCTATCGACTTCTGGTAATTGGTATTGGTCACATCGCTTTTGTTCGATTTTAATTGTGCAATTTGCACTTTCAATTTCCGAATCGTGTTTGAGTGAGCTTGAATTACTTCATCCTTTTTGGCTAATTCAAAACATGTGTCAAACTTAGGAGCATCCGAAGATGTCTTGGCATTTGATATTTTTATGCTTTCTTCTAGATGTTGATATTTTAATTGTAGGTTCAGATTATCAACTTCTAGTTTTGAGAAATTCCTGACCATGTTATCATGGTTGTCGTTTTGAATTTTTTCAGTAAGTTTGTAATTCTCCTCCTCAAGCTCAATTACACGATTCTGGAAGACATTCAAAGTAACCGACATTTCATGAAATTGTCGAGCAGATAATGTTGAGTCGGTAACAGTATAAAACACATCTTTTGCAATGCAATTTGCAATCAAATTTTCATTCATAATGAGAATGTTTTTCCTGTCAATTTCACTGTATTTGAGATCAATGGATAATTGGTTACCCTCACTTTCCACTTCATCAAAACCCTTTTTCATTTGAGTCACATCATCATTAATGGTGTTTTTAAGACCCTCAAAATGTTCTTTGAAACGTTTAAAAAATGGCATAACTTCAGTTAGGTAGCACTGTTTTGTTTGCTCAAAACCCCGTTCCCCTTCTGTAATCCCTATAGGTGTAATTCTTAATTTACAGGTTTTCTCAAAGTCATTAAACAATTGACCTAGAACATACAACCCAATTAAAGTGTTACACTGTGTGGGAAGAGTAAATGGTACGAGGTGCCTGGGTGTGTTCAGGGGGTAAATGGTTGGGTCAGCAATTCTAAAGATAGTGCATTTTCTCAGGAAGAATTCTCTTTCAGCTTGCATTTTCTCAATGTCTATATTCCAAAACACTTTGTCAGGAAGAATTCTCTTTTGAGGAACAAAAATGGCAGAGTGATTGTCATTCGCATAATCATAGTGAAACACAATATTCTTAGCAATGCATTTAGGATCCTTTAATCGCTCAGCAAGTTTTACCCTAGTTCTATCCTCCGCCTCATTAATGTCGTCATAGGATCTCATATCAGGAGGGGCATGGTTAGGTTCAAGCATAGTGTTTGCATCATATAATGCAGGTTGTGCACCTAAACCAATTCTAAGGTATCTCGCTTTGGGCTTAGAGGCATCTTGTTCACTAAATTCATCACTTAGTTTCCTATGGTTTTGCATCATTTGAGCAGACTGAATGGTTTAGCCCTGTGTGTACAACTTACCTTCCAATTTATTTTTCAACATTTTGAGTTTTGAGAAATCATTTAGAAGTTTAGTTTCTTTATCTTTGTATTCGAGTTTGATTGAAGTCAAACCTTTTTGAAACTCTTGTTTTTGTTTGACGGTTTGATCCAGTTGGTTTTTTAAAGAAACTAATTCCCTTTTCAATGTTTCTTGTTTGGAATTGTTTTCAGATATGTAAGTACGCAGTTGCCATTCCATTTTCTGCTCACGTTTATTCAGCTCAAATTTTGCACGCTGCTCATAAATATTCACTTGATCCTTAAGGGTGTTAATTCTAGTAATCAAGGAATCATCAGGGTTGTATATTGTGTGCTCATGTACCTCATGTTCACTAGAGTCAATATACGGCATGTCACTTGGTACAACTGGCGGTCCATTGTCATTCACATACATTTCATATGGGATATTATTGGTATTTCCCATATCTGTGACGTTTGTGTTGACAATATTCTTGAGTTGTACCAAGTCACATGCCCCCTGTAAAGTTGTAGAATTATTCAGATCAGGATTAAGAGATGTTGGTACCTCAGAGATAGCAGATGTGATGGATGAATCAGGATACTGTGAAGAGGATGCAGCTACAGACAGGTTAGCCATGAAGATGGTTTGAGCAGTCGGTTCGTCGTCTACGTCTGAGTCAAATGCATCACACTCTTCAATTTGAAAGATATTTGGGTCATTAAGAGCCATATCCTGAACAGGCTGATCATCCACATCAGCATCAAAGGTGTTCCCATCATGACCAGCCAGAAAGAGCATAGCTTCTTCATCCAACACCGTCTCATTCTCTTACGCCTGCATCAGCAACATCTTGTCCTTGAAGTACTCAGAGTTTTGAAGACGTTTTGGGAGAGTGAAATTCCTAGCTATATGGCCCAACCCTCCGCAGTTATAACATTTAGGCTGCTTAGCTTATGCTTGAAGAGCATTGCCAACTCTGTACTGCCCATTATCTCTACCAGCATTTCTTTGATTGAAATTCTGTCTTCCCTGCACATTCTGCACCACCACTCTACCATCCTCAATGACTGCCTGATTACATGGATTAGACGAGATCCTAAGTTGGTTGTTAGTAGATGGAAGTGCAGCCCTGAACTGTTGGACCAGTAGAGAAACTTGGTTAGAGAGATTATCAATCATCATGTCAATGTGAGAATACCCAAAATCAAGTTGTGTATTCAAAGCAGATGGTAAGGGATTTGATGATTGACTATTGGTTGGGGGAGACCTGGAGGATGGTTGTGATGGTTGAGATTGATCATTTGAAGTTTGGTTAAGTTGTTGAGCATTAGAGACAAAAGCAAGAGATTCATTTGTTGTTGACGGATTGAGCTTTTCTCGCATTAGCCGATCATAAGAAGCATGTTTCTCATGTTGTTGGAGATATGCATAGAGTTGTTCATGATTGGTATGCCTGAGACCTTTGTTGAGCTTAACAGTTGTGACAAACCTATCCCATTCTGGTGCCATGTTATTCACGAATTTGGAATTAAGCTGTATATTGGGCATTGTCATCTTGATGGCTCTCATATCATTGACCAGCTTGTGAAATCTGACGTAATAGTCAGTGATGCTTTCACCTGGGTTCATCTTGAAATGCTCAAATTCATCGTATAGCTGAGACTCTCGATCTTCTTTAGTTAACTCAGACCCTGCAAGAAGCATTTTCACATTATCCCAGACCGCCTTGGCTTCAGTGTTGTAGCTGATAAGTTTGTAGACATCTTTGGGAAGCCCTTGAATGACAATATTTGATGCTCTGATGTCGGCATCATAGCGTTTCTTTTTTTCATCAGACAGCTCATTGTAAGTACGAGGTCTATCAGGACCAATTACAGCCGGTTGTTGATCAGTTGCTGCGACCGTGTCTCTAGTAGTACCCATTTGAAAGGGTCCCTCATCGATAGATTTCAAGATGTTGACCCCATTTTCTTTACCCAGACAATAAAGACGAATCCTTTGTGCCCATGATTCATAGTCAGTTCTGTCCAACATCGGAGGTCAGGTGTCGGACCCAGCAGCTTGAATGTCATCAGAAGATGTCGACATCACAAAATAAAAACTACCAAACCACAGAGTAGGAGATACTCGCAATGAAGTGCACTAGTCGCAGGAAATTTTAACCGCAACTTGACCTAACCGCAGTTAAGTAAACCACAGTGAACAATGATTGCAGGACACTAACCGCAGAGAGTACCAAACCGCAGAAAAATCCCAACCGCAGAATAATCCAATCGCAACCTGAGTAAACCGCAGACTAGTTGAACCGCAAGTAATGCTAATCGCAAGTACCTAATCGCAGACCACTTAACCGCAGAAAGCTAAACACAATTGACTAACCGCAGAAGCTAATCGCAGCGACAATGGTCCAAAACTGTCACTTTCCTTGCGTTTTGTTTGTATTCCCAAAATAGTAATCGCAGTTAAACTAACCACAAATATTAGAAACTAAACGCAACAAAGCAATGGAAAAGTGGACTTAACCGCAACAAAGAAATCCACCCAAAATCAACTCCAAACTTCAAATAGATTAATGATATGGTAACACTAACTAAATCACAATGTTCTACAAACACCAATGAACATAAAAGTACATCACTAACATGTTTAACAACACTAGAAAGATCAAACAAAGAGTTTTTACAAGAAAGTTACACCAAACTCACAAAACCACACAAAACACCATCAAATTCGATTCTACAAGGCCCTAAGATGAAACGTTGGCTCTTGATACCAATTGTAGAATACTAACTATGTTGGAAACATGATACCACTTGTGATTTGTGTGGCGTTGGAGAAACAAGAAGGAGAGGGAGAGAGGAACCTTGAGAGAAAATGAAATGTTAGATTGAGATTAAGTGAAGGTCCAACCCTCTCCACATGTGGAGAGGGGTATTTATACTTACAACATTGTTAATACAAATATCGCCTAAAAACGTTATTTATATTTTACGATCTTCGCTAAGTTTTGTTAATGACAAATGTAAACTTTAGTTTCTAAGTAAAACATAATCTTAGTT
The DNA here is from genome assembly GCA_030686995.1 of Artemisia argyi. Classification (NCBI taxonomy): domain Eukaryota; kingdom Viridiplantae; phylum Streptophyta; class Magnoliopsida; order Asterales; family Asteraceae; genus Artemisia; species Artemisia argyi. Next base: position 74,764,759 of record CM060692.1, on the reverse strand, counting down.
TTAAAGACTTGCATAAACTAGACTTTTGCTACATTTTACATTTCATAAAACATAACACTTTTTATTTTCTAAAAATAGAATTGTCACATCACATTTATGGCAAGTTTTGTCATTATACATTTATGGAAAGAAATGTGTTTGACTTACTTAGATGTTGCTTGCAAGTTTAGTGTTTGACTTGATATTATGTGATGTGACATTGTTTGGTATGCAAGAGTAATGAGATGTGACTTTGTTTGGTTTGCAAGATTTATTGCAAAACCAACTGCAAACCCGACGGTACCCTGGAGGTACACGGGCGGAACCCTTTTGAGGGGTCCACCTGATCCGCCAGACCTGCAGAAGGTTTGGCTATAAATATTGAGCCACAAGTTGAATTTTGGCTCATCACTTAACATCATATTTTACACACACATTCATTCTTTCATCTAACCTCTTAACATTTCATATGTGAAGTTTGTTTTTGTAGCAAAGAGATTCACGAGCTTACTAAAAGTAACAAGTATTCAACACAACGTTGCAAGACTTGTTAGCTTAGTGATTGGCTCCAAACGGTCAACCTAAACTGACCAGGGATGGTCAACAAGGTCAAACAGACTAGAGTCAATGCTCCGCGGAAGTACAGTGTTTCCCCGGGTCGTTATGTCCCGACGAGGTGTGGATGGTTATAAAACGGTTTTGTGATCGGGTGAATTTGGACAGGAAAAGGTTTTGAGTGATTAGAATGATTATGCTAAAGAAATACGAATGAGAACAATTTAAACGAACTATATTAACAATAACGCGAAACCTAATTAACCTAAAACGTAAACTGAAAACTTAAAATCAGAAATTGCTTATACGTAAGCAGAAAAATAAGCTAAACGGCTTAAATAGAAGCTATCACTTTATTTATGTTTTTGGTTTTTCTTAATTTTACAAACTACTTTTACTAACGTGATTTAAATTTAAAAACGTAAAAGTTATTTAAACAAACGTGAGTTAAAATTAAAATAAACGCAAGTGTGCGAAATAAAAAGTGAAAATTGAGCTACGCTAACCCTACGGACATGAAAATTATATTTTTACGAACCTAACGATAAAAGAAAATTTTAGAAAAAAGAAAATTATTTTTTTGACTTTTTAATTATTTATTATTAATTAATTACTAATTAAACTAACATTAAATATTAAAAATACTAAACTAATTTGGAAAAATATGAAAGTTTCTATAAAATTACTTTACACTAACAGTAAGCTAAGAAAAATAAGAAAACCCTAAAGTGCTTATTAATAAGCAGTGAAAATAAGCTAAGAAGGAAATAAGCTAAAAGGCACCTTGTTAACTATAAATAAAAGAGTGGAAAATAATAACAACAAGTATACCATAGCCCAGATGGTGCACAACCCAGCCTTGATTTTGACCAAGAGGTCCTTAGTTCGACCCTGGCTAACAACACTTTTTCTTTTTCATTTTTCTTTTTGGTTTTTTTTTTTTTTTTTTCTTTTTCTGCTTTCTCACAAACACACACTCAATTCCTTTTTGAACACAGATTCTACAAACACAAACTTGTTGCTTTTCAAATTCCAAAATCGATTTAAAATTTAAGTTTACAAACTTTGTTCCCTATTTCTCTTATGACTGCCAGGACACTAATTCCAACAAGCTTAAACAAGTTTAAGGTTTGTTTAAGCAACAAAAACAAGTAGTTTCAAACAACAATAACACAACAACAAGATCCTAAGAGTAACAAACAAGAATCAACAATAAAAAGAAATCAAACAAGCTCAGCTTATTCTAAGAACAACAACAGCAGCAGCAGTCAACAAGGACTCCAATAATAAGCTCAAGATAAGCTTCTAGCCTAAAAGAACTTGCACCAACAATTGAACAACATTAATGACTACTATAGTACACAAGAAACCCAACAAGCAACAATAATAACATCAAAATGCAACACAAAAATCCACAAGCTCAGACCATATATGTAGCACACCAACAGAAGCAGCCAAAGGGGGGGCTTTGCAGCCCTCTGTGGGGCCCACAGAGGGTGTTGGGGGGCCAAACCAGATAGCAATCTAAAAAGGCACCCTGAGGAGCTTTCCAAAGAGTCACAAGCTCAGGACTAATCTTCTCTAGAGGACTACCTAGGAGCTTATGAAAAGTACCTGTGGAAAACTTCCCTTGGTACAAGGCAGCAGGCCTGGTTAAGGGGGCTACTTTGGGGTCATAAAAAGCGTATAAGAAAAATTACAAGCATGTACACAAGCTAGGGAATGAGACACAATCCAGATTTCAGGTCAAATGGATGAGAAATAAACAAATGAAAAATGTGAGGGTAAAGGCTGTTGGAACCTGTTGACACTAGCAGTCCTGCTATGGTAAGTTGCAGCCCAACAATAAGCCATAAGATAAGCTGCAATGAACAAATAAGATGAGAAAAATAAAGCCTAACCTACAAACTATAAGTGACCCTATAGTTAAGACCTAAATCTTAATTAGCTATCTAAAATGGATCAATCATGGATTGCCTAGGCTGCTGATACAGTGGGTATAAGGGGTAGATTTTTACTTAATGCCTAAAAACTTGAAATCACAACTAGGTAACATGTAAATGAACTTCTTTGAGCCAAACTAAGCAACCTAAAGTACCTCAAATCTGAATATACCTTTAAGATCCAACATAAGCTGAGATTAGTCCTAAAACTAAGGTGACCTGTTCAACTTTTGCAAACCTACTCAAATCAAGTAATATTTGCTCTTAAACAACTACTGTGATCATTTTGCAGCTAATTTACATCTAAGAAATCACCTAAATCTAGTTTGACTATGAAAAGTCAACTGTGCCAAACACTCTTGTTCAGGGGACTGTTTGCTTATTTTTCAACTTAAACCAAATAAATTTAACACAAACTTAAAAAGCAGAGATGAACAAAGGTAAAGCTAGACTGAATAAGCATAATATGAAAGGCAATGAGCAGTAAATAAGTAGTTATATTAAACTAACTAGAATAAGCAGTTGAGACCAATAGTAATAGTTAACATGGAATTTTGATGCAAAGGGTTTCTAAACTGAAAATTACACGGAGATGTGCATAAAAGGCAATTTAGGAACTTAAATAAGCCAAAACAAATTCTGAATAAGCACTAAGAGCAAGGTAATAAGCTGAGTAAGTTTGAGATTTTATGAAAAATAAGACTTGCATTAAATTTAAAAGTGAGAGTTTACAACTGAGAGTTACAATACTTAATAGAAATTAAACTAAAAAACTTTTCTACACTAAAATTACCAACTATTAACTACTAACATCTACTACTTTTCAACTGCTTCTCTCTTTTTCTTTTATAATGCCCCTCTAGGGTTTCTGAGAGCCACTTGAGCAATCCCACCTGTAATTTTGACCTTTAGATGAAGGAAATTTGATCTTGGCCATTAAAGGGTTTTGGCGCCCAAACTATCTTTGTCTGTTTCCTTGATTATTGAGGCCAGTGGGGAACTTTTGGAGTCTTGTGTTTGTTTGAGGTGCAAGGGGGGGGGGGGGAAGGTTGAGTGTTGCAGTGAAGGTGATGATGAGGGTGAGTTGTGTTAGCAGGCTATGGAGGCTAGGAGGTGAGGTGGAGGGGGGGTGATGATGTGGAGTCAAACCAGGTTTGACTTGGTGGTTTTGGCTGGTAATAATAAAAAACGAGGTGGGGTGGTTTATTAAAAGGGGTGGATTTGGTTTTGTAGGGTGGGCTTGGGTAGTGTAAATTTGGGCCTGAGATGTGGACTGGATCAGGAGGTATAAGGTGGACCAGGCCAAGGGGTGTTGGTGTTGTTTGTTTATTTAATTTTAAGGTCCATTTGGTATATGTTATAATTGCAAGGACCATTTGTGTAACAAGCTGAAAGTTCAGGGGTAATTTTTGCCAACTGTTCCAAGTTTTCACAAGGACCTACTTTGCCAAGCTTTGAATTCCCATGGGCCATAAATGCAATTTTTCCACTTTTGAAATTCCTGGGGACCATAAATGACAAGTTTCCAAACTTGAGGGACCAATATTGTAATTTCCTCAAACTTCACACCAAAGGATCATTTTTGATAATTTATGATTTTTAAGGACCAAAAATGATTTTTTCTTTCAAAATTATCCCACCAGGGACCAAATCTGCCAAATACTGAAACTCTAGGGACCTTTTATTGCAATTTTGGATTTTGAGGGGTAAAAGTGTAATTTTCTCAAACTTTTTCACCCAAGGACTTATTTTGACAATTTTTGACTTTTCTTTGCCTTGGGTTGACTTTTCTTTCATTTTAAAACCTCAGGGACTAGTTTTGTCAATTTTTGAAACTTGAGGGACTGAAACTGCCAATTTTGCAAACTTTGTTCGTTTTACATTTGTTTTTAAACATTTTGCATCTAAAACGTATAAAACACAATTTTGGAATATTTTTAGTATTTTGATGCATTACTGAGTGTTTTTGGACGTTTTGGCAGTTCAGATACGATAAAAATGATGAGTATTTACACACTCATCACTTAGCATTGTGTAGACTTGTGTAGTTTACACTTCATTTGATTGTGTATTTTCAGTAGTGATCGGTTAGTATTTTAGTCCTCAAAATACAAAGTGTATCGGGAGTAGTTGTACCCTTGTAAAAGAACTAACGGGAGTGGTTGTACCCTTGGTAAAGAACTCGACATCTAGCTTTGTGTCGGTAAAAGTATAAGCGACGTGTAAGGTTTTCTCCGCCGGTGAAAGGAGCTTGTTGACTAGTGAAAGTAACTCTCGAGTTGGATACTCGGGGCGTGGACGTAGGGCAAGGAAAAAAAGTCCTTGTAGCCGAACCACGATAAATACTCGTGTTATGGTTTGATCATTTCTTTCATTTACTTGCATGTTATATATTGTGTTTGTGTATATATCTTTGATCAAACGGAAAGTTTCAAAGCTAACTTAACAAGTTAAAAAGATTTTAATCGGTAAACTATTCAATCCCCTTCTAGTTTTCCACAATTGGCATCAAGAGCCACGTTACTCAAGCTTTTAAAATATATTGTGTTTTAAAACTTGAAACGATCCATGGATTTTGAAAATTACAAAGAAGGGCAATCTATGCAAAGACCACCACTCTTTGAAGCAAATGGTTTTATATATTGGAAAAACCGTTTTAAAACTTACGTGAAATCTAAAGATATAGATTTGTCGTATATAATCATTGATGGTGATAACGTAGTTACTAACATTAAAGATGATGATCAAAAGAAATTAATAGGTAAAAATAATGAAGCTAAAATGATGTTTTACAATGCTTTACCTAAGAAAGAATATGAAACAGTCTTTTTGTGTAAAACCGTCAAAGATATTTGGCAATCTTTAATTGTCACTCATCAAGGAAACTCACAAGTTAAAGATAACAAAATTGATCTTCTTGTTCAACAATATGAACAATTTGTTATCTCCGAAGATGAGATTATTGATAATGCTTTTTCTAGATTTAATACTATTATTACTTCACTTAAAGCACTTGACGAATCTTTTTGTAGTAAGAACTTTGTCAGGAAATTTCTTAGAGCACTCCATCCGAAGTGGAGAGCAAAAGAAACGGCAATTGAAGAATCCAAAGATCTTTCAAGCATGTCACTTGATGAGCTAATTGGAAACCTCAAAGTTCACGAAATGGTAATGGAAAAAGATTCGGAACTAGTTAGAGGCAAGAAAGAAAAAGTTGAGTCCATTGCCATGAAAGCTAGAGTCCAATCAAGTGATGATGAAGAATCTACTTCGGATAGTGATGATGAGGAATATGCTATGGCCGTTAGAGACTTCAAGAAGTTCTTTCGTAGAAGAGGAAAGTTTGTAAGGCACCTAAAGATGACAAGAAAACTTTCCGAAAAGATCGTGATGATAGGAAAGGAAAGGTTGAAAGAAAATACTATAGGTGTGGAGACACAAGTCATCTTGTAGGAGAATGTCCAAAACCACCCAAGAGCAAACCTCAACAAGCTTTTGTGGGTGGTGCTTGGAGTGACTATGAAGGAGATGACGATGAGCCAAAGAATGACGATATTGCTCTCATGGCTCACAACTCAAATGAGGTATTATCCGACTCATCTTACTCCTCTATTGATGATGACACTTTACAAAAAGAATATAACAAACTTTGTGAATTGAGCTTAAAAATCATAAACAAAAATAAATTTTTGAAAACTAAAAAGGAGTTTTTAGAAAATGAAGTTTATGAGTTAAAAGAAAAAGCTAAGAGATTAGAAAAGAGTAAAGATATTGACACACCTTGAAAATCATGTGAAGAGCTTAAACTAGAAGTTGAGAAACTCAAAATTACTCAAAATGATCTAATAAAACAAACCGCAAAGTTTAAGAAGTTCGATAAGAGCATTTCTTGTGCGGATGAAATTATGAAAGTTCAAAAGTCACCCTTTGATAAAACAGGACTAGGATTTACGAAAATAGAAACTTCAAAGGGTCAAATGAAACAAGAAAATATTGCACAAGAAACAAATAAAATTGCTACAGCAGCCTGCGGATCAGGCGGAACCCAATTTAGGGTTCCGCCCGTTGGTCCCGAAGGTTCCGCCAGGTCTGCTGCAGCAGTAACTCCATCCACTTCGGATCGTTCAAAATTTGTTAAAGTTACATAAAAAAATGGAACAAAACCTATGTTTAAAACTGGAGTAGGATTTAGTAAAAATGAATTTAGAGCTAAAACTACTCAACCAAGACCTAAGACTCCAATTCCCAAACGCCCCTTTCCAAAGAGCAACTTCAACGCTCGACCAAACTACCAACATGTTTGGAACCAAAACACTCCTAGACATTACCAAACTCCAAACCACATGCCATGGAACCCTTATGCTCTATTTTCATACTTGGAACAAATTAATGGCATGCTTAACCAAAATGGACCCATGAGAAATTAGGGACCAAATGTTTGAGTGTTTTTCATAAAATAGGTGTGCCTCAAAGTTTGTTTGGAACCGGATGAATGGATTAAAGATAGCGGTTGTTCAAGGCACATGACGGGTAATAAAAGCCTCTTCACTTCTTATCACAAATGTGACGGAGGTAATGTTACGTTTGGTAGTAATGCTAAGAGCAAAATCATCGGAAAAGGTACAATCTCTCATGACTCCCTTTTTATTGATGATGTAGCTCATGTTGATAACTTAGGTTTTAATCTCCTTAGTATTAGTCAACTTTGTCATAATAAGTATAATGTTCTTTTTAGTGAAAACGGAAGTAAAATACTTAAAGATGGTATAACCATAGCCAAAGGTGTCCTTAAGAACAACGTATATGTCATGAAGATGGATCCAACATCTAGAGACAAACTTTGTCTTACCTCATTAGATGAATCTTCAACTTTATGGCATAGACGTTTAGGACATGCTAACATGAGACTAATCCAAAACCTCTCCTTCCAAAGACTTAGTTCGAAACCTACCTAAGTTGAAATATGACCAACACTTTTGTGATGCTTGCAAAGTCGGTAAACAAGTCCATAACAGCCATAAGGCTAAAAACTTGGTTTCTACATCTAGGTGTCTAGAACTTTTGCATATGGATTTATTTGATCCATCCGCTATACAAAGTTATGGAGGTAACTTCTACACTTTGGTCATAGTTGATGATTACTCAAGATATACTTGGACAAAATTTTTGAAAAGTAAAAATGAAGCTTTTGATAAATTTGAGATTCTAAGTAAGAAAATTCAAAATCAAGTAGGGTCTAATATTGTGTCTATTAGAACGGATCACGGTCGTGAATTTGATAATGAATTTCAATTTGGAAACTTTTGTGATAATAATGGTATAACTCATAACTTTTCGGCTCCACGTACTCCTCAATCTAATGGTGTAGTAGAACGTAAAAACCGGACATTGCAAGAGATGAGTAGAACAATGCTTAATGAACAAAACATTCCACAAAAGTTTTGGTGTAATGCCGTTGACACATCAACATACATTTTAAATCGAGTCTTAATTAGACCATTTTTGAATAAAACTCCTTATGAACTATATAAAGGTAAAAAGCCTACATTAGGATACTTTAGAGTGTTTGGGAGTAAATGTTTCATACTTAACACCAAGGATTATCTCACCAAATTTGACCCAAAGTCTTATGAAGGTGTATTTCTTGGATATTCACAAAATAGTAAAGCATACATTGTTTTGAACAAAGAAACCTTAAGAGTCGAGGAATCGTTGAACGTAACATTTGACGAGAGTCCACCTCCCTCTAAGACATCACCTTTGGTAGATGATGACTTAGTTGAAAGCCAAGCAATAGAAAATCAAGAAATTTTAAGTGATGACAAAGAAGATGAACTATTTAACAAAGAACTTGTCAATGTCAAAGAATCTCAAAGTCATCCATTAGATGGTGTCATTGGCAACATTAACGAAAAAACACTAAGGTCAAAAGTTCAAAATGAAAGCAACTACTTTTGTTTCGTGTCAACCATTGAACCTAAAAATATTAATGAAGCCATTAAAGATGAGTCTTGGGTAATTGCAATGCAAGAAGAGTTAAACCAATTTGTTAGGAATGATGTATGGAAATTAGTTCCTCAACCAAAGAGTCAAACTATAATTGGAACAAAATGGGTATTTCGTAATAAAATGGATGAAAATGGAATTGTGTCTAGAAACAAAGCTAGGCTAGTTGCACAAGGATAAAACCAACAAGAAGGCATTGACTACGATGAAACTTTTGCTCCGGTTGCTAGGCTCGAGTCAATTAGAATCTTACTTGCATATGCATGTGCACACAATTTTAAACTTTTTCAAATGGACGTCAAAAGTGCATTTCTAAACGGAGTCATTAATGAAGAAGTGTATGTTGCTCAACCACCGGGCTTCATCGATTTTGAAAAACCAAATCATGTTTACAAACTTAAAAAGGCTCTTTACGGACTTAAGCAAGCTCCAAAAGCATGATTCCTAGTTGACCATAAGTATACCATGGGCTTAGTTGATAATACTCTCTTCACTAAGAAGAAAGATTCACATATTATCATAGTCCAAATCTATGTTGATGACATTATATTCGGATCAACTTGTCAAGAATTATGTGTGGATTTCTCAAAAATCATGCATGACGAGTTTGAAATGAGTATGATGGGAGAACTCAACTTTTTCCTAGGACTCCAAATTAAACAACTAGAAGATGGTATCTTCTTTAACCAATCTAAATATATTAAGGACATGCTTAAGAAATTTGGATTAGAAGATTCGAAACCTATCAAAAGTCCCATGTCCACGGAAACTAAACTCACCAAGGATGAGGAAAGTGAATCCGTAGATAGCACTAAATATAGAGGTATGATTGGTAGTCTAATTTACCTAACGGCTAGTAGACCCGACATTATGTTTAGTGTTTGTCTATGTGCTCGTTTTCAAGAAGATCCTAAAACTACCCATCTCGAAGCCGTTAAAAGGATTTTTAGGTATATTAAGGGCACTACACATTTAGGTTTATGGTATCCCAAAGGAACGGGAATAGACACCATAGTGTATGCCGACTCGGATCATGCCGGTGACTATGTCGATAGAAAAAGTACAAGTGGTATTTGTACTTTTGTTGAACATTGTCTCACCTCATGGTTCTCTAAGAAGCAAACGGCTCTTGCTATCTCAACAACGGAAGCCGAGTACGTTTCGGCTGGAAAGGCATGTCAACAAGCTCTTTGGATGAAGCAAGCTCTTGTCGACTACGGAATTCATCTCAACGACATCACAATTCTTTGTGACAACAAAGGTGCCATTGATCTTAGCAAAAACCCGGTTCAAAATGCTCGTATCAAACATATTGAAATCCGTCATCATTTGCTTTGTGACAACGTTCAAAAAGGAAATATCTCAATTGAGAAAGTTTCTTCCGAAGACAACATAGCCGACTTAATCACAAAACCTCTTAAACGTGAACCTTTTAACCTTCTTAGGCTAGGCTTAGGACTCATGGAACCTACATTGTAGTTCTGGACATTAGGCAAAAATCACAAAAATCAAAACAAAACCATAACTCTTTTTCTCAGCAGGGTCGGCGGAACCCTCAGACACAACGGGCGGAATCCATTTCAGGGGTCCGCCGTATCCGCCGACCTGCAGAACCAAAATCTTTGTTTATATTAAACCAAACACCCATTATCTCATACCACCACTTCCAAACTACTACTATTCACTTTACCATCCATCCATACCTACGAATTCTTGGTCCTCCATTCATTTACATTGCAAATCAATCATCATTGTAAGTATTATAAACATGATTACAATCCTGATCTGAGTCTAGGAATTCTATTTCTTGCACAAAAACAAAAACTTGGGGTTATGCATTAACTTGAAAAACTCATGCATAAGATTAGGTGTTTTAAAACTAATCATGTTTCCCATAGTTAGGAATTGCATCCTTAATTAGTATAAACATGTTTGCTAAAACACCCCATGTCAAATCCTTCCAAAAATTTCTCACAAGTAGGACAAATATTTTTTCGTCTCACATTGAGAATACAAAATCAAAACGTTATGTTTAAAACATCACTTGCATAATGTCTCTTGAATGCTAAAGGGAATACATAACCAATATGTATTTTCGGTTACATTCAAACGAAGCTACATTGAACTAGGAGCGTTTGGGTTATCTTTTGTTTTATAACAAAACTTGCATAAAACGATTTTGAAGCATCAAAATGAGTCAAGATAACCGCACCTCCACATTGTTTTCATATAGGCACACACTAGAACATCCACATTATAATAGTGGTTTACGTAAACTAAAATGTGAAATTTTGTTGTTCTAGGAATCATCATGCCTCCTCTAACCCACTACGACCACAAGGACACCATTAAGTACCTACCAAAACACCACAAAACCAAAGGCCTTACCCCAAACCAAGTAAACGTTTTCAAAGCCCTAGAAAAACACTATGTCCATGAGGGTAGAACCATTGACCCGTATTTCCTAGAAGGCACAAACCTTTACGCCGAATTTGCCACAATCAACTTTGAGTGTCTTTTGAATATCGACGAGCCTATTTGTCCTAGGTTCATTCTAGAGTTCTATGCATCCTCCTTCCTCTCCACGGATGATTATGGTCATATGTATATCAACTTTAGGTTTAGTGGTCATCAATACTCCTTCACTCTTGAGGAGTTTGCTCAAATCCTAGGTGTCCCAAACCGTGGTGCTTGCCTCTATTCCGACTTGCACTCCCTCTCAACTCTTGACAACCTCCAAGACCGTATCCACCCTTATGACACACCCCTTGTCTCAAAAGACGTACTCCGTGACCACCTCTTTGTTAGGACCACCACCACTAGGAGAACCCGTTCGGGGAATTAGGTCGATAAGGACCCATATGGAATGGAAATGAACGAACTTAAACCCCAATTCAAGAAATGGGAGGAAGTCCTTAGAGCCAATGTCATTAGCACAATAGGAAACCGTGACCATATCAACCTTTGCCTTTGCTACATGCTCTACTCCTTGTCCGTTAGGCAACCTTTCAACCTTGCCTACTACATGGCCAAGAGAATGGCCGACATTCCCGTGCATGGCACAACGGCTATGCCATATGAAATGCTCTTGACCCGTCTCTTTAGGTTCATCTCACCCATTCCACCAACTCCAAATGGTCTTCGTCTTGACTACACTCTCATTCCACACACCTTTGTTTCACTTAGTGATAAGAGAGTCTACAAAGCCTAAGGAAAACGTCCTCATCCTCCTACCTCATCATCATCTTCCTCAATGAGTGAAGATGAAAATTTGCCAAACTCTAGGATCCCACCTCTCGAATACCTATCCCAACTTCCGAATATTCCAAATGAGTCGGTGGAGTTCAAGTAAACAAAGGGGATGTTCAAGAATCTTGGAAGATTCCTTGGAAATCTCAAGAACAAGATTGACCATCAATGAGTGCGGGTGTGTAGGAGTGTTTGGCATTAGGTGGTATTTGAACAAATTTGGTCGTTTAAACAATATTTGTGATGTATTTGTGTGTTAGTACAATGTTTGATACAATTTGGAACATGTAGTATCTAACTTTGATGCAGGTAGACAACTCTTGGCAAGTTGTCAAATTTTCAAGTTTATGATATTTTCACTAAGTATAGTGAAATTCTCGACCTCAAGGTCAAAGTCCTATGAAATGTGTGTTTACGTGTCTATTTTTTGCATTGCCCAACCAGAAATGCCTTATCTTTTGGATTTTAGGGGTTTTCGAAAATTTTGAAAATTGTCTCGCATGTCAAAAACGCGGACTGCCATTTTCTGAAGCTCTGGCAGATCTGGCGGTACCCAAAATTGGGTTCCGCCAGTGCAATTTCTGGGAATTCCAGAAATGGCCCAACGGACCTAGCGGCACCCTCAAATGGGTTCCGCTTGTGTATTCTGAGGGTGCCGCCAACATCCTGCAGAATTTTTGTTTTCATTTTCACCAATTCAACATCCAAACACCAAAATCCAATCCTTTTAGGTAGAAACTCATTTCTTGCAATGTGTTTAGCATAATAGGGTACTCCTTCTTACATAAACTTAACCCAAACCAATTCCTGCCAAAATTCAAAATTTGCCATAACAACCTCAAGGACCCCTCACACATAAAGGAAGGAACCCTTTTAAGGGATCCTTGAAATCCCTGAGATTTATACTACCACAAATCCACCAAAACCACTAAGCATTTAGTGCAAAACTTGTATTCTCACTTCACCATTTTCATTGGATTGACTTCCATGATTTGACAACCCACAATTAGTTTTCCAAATCATTAGAAACCTCCATTTTTGTATGGACTAACATCAAATCCAAACACTCCTTTCCATAATCCTTCAACACTATAAATTAAGTCATCCTAAACACTATCAAATCACACCTTCTTCACCATAATTTCTGAAACTTCTAAACCATTTTTCACCATGACTAAGTCAACAATCACCTCTCAACCATCAAGACCCATCCGGAAAACCACCCGGAAAAGTGTTAAACCACTATGGTCTAATCAACCCATTAACCTAAGCTCCTCATCTTCGGATGAATTCACATCACCTATCAAAAATGAACACTTTTTGAACCTTGCATCTCCATCACCATCACCAAATGAACCCAATGAGCTCACTCCACCACCTACTAAATCACTCATTGACCCAAGTCCACCAAGTGCTCCAACCCAACCATCCAAAACTTCATCACCATCACCATTACCCAAAATGGAACCTATGGAGTTATTTGGGTCTCCTCCCACATCACCACACCCTTTTGTCCAAGATCTTAATGATCTCCCACCAAGACCTTCACAACCACCACCTTTTTCACCAAAGTCAATTCTTGACCAAAATGAGCATTTTAACCACACCCAACCACCACAATAAGTATACCGTCAACCCAAACCATTGTTGTTTCACCCCATCTACAATGACATCCATGGTCCTCTTTATGGAGAACCAAACTTTGAAAACCATGATCACCAAATTCCACCACATTCTCAAGCCCAAACCTTTGAATCCTTCTTTCCCTCATATGAGGATATACAAAGCATGGTTGAGAACCACCTCCATCAAGCAATGGAATTTCAAACCACCTTGCTTGACTCAATACCAAACCCATCATCCACCCAAGAACGACAAACCAACCAACCCTCAAACCAAGAAACCAAAACCAACCCATTTCCACCCACTCATACCCATGTTTGCTCAAATTGTGAGCAAATGGGTGCAAGCATCAAAACGTTGCTTCACCAACTCCAAGATGAAACCCGGTTTGCATTCCAACACGTCATAGAACGTTTGGATGCTCTCTCCCACCCAAACAAACCCTAGACAACATGTGGAGGCCGTTTGCCCCAATTTAGGAAACTAGGCTTTTATTCTTTTTCTTTCTTGGTTATTTTTTTTAGAAGTAGAAGAATCGTACCCATTTCATGTCCTTTGACTTTTATAAGTCAAAATTTTACTTGGAATGCTATTTCTCTCTACTTACTTTAATGCATTGTTGGTTGATCATTTTTTTGTTATCTTTGTGGTTGCAATGTGTGTGGTAACTACAAGCTTATATATATCACCAACTAACAATTTTTTGTAGGATCCAAAATCCATGTTTCCCACCTTGGTACTCCTTTTAGGGGGAGTAAAAAGCAAGGGGGAGCAAGTGCATTTTTTCGCTTCGCTACTCTACTTTTTGTTTCGACAAAAAGGGGGAGAAATATATTAAACTTTCAAAACTTAATATGATTTTCATAACTTAAGTAAAACAAGTTTAATATTAATTTTTTTTTAAGTCTTAAAAACCAAGATTTTGTGAGTTACTTAAAAACAAAGTTTATGTTTTGTCATCAACAAAAAGGGGGAGATTGTTAATACAAATATCGCCTAAAAACGTTATTTATATTTTACGATCTTCGCTAAGTTTTGTTAATGACAAATGTAAACTTTAGTTTCTAAGTAAAACATAATCTTAGTTTTAAAGACTTGCATAAACTAGACTTTTGCTACATTTTACATTTCATAAAACACAACACTTTTTATTTTCTAAAAATAGAATTGTCACATCACATTTATGGCAAGTTTTGTCATTATACATTTATGGAAAGAAATGTGTTTGACTTACTTAGATGTTGCTTGCAAGTTTAGTGTTTAACTTGATATTATGTGATGTGACATTGTTTGGTTTGCAAGAGTAATGAGATGTGACTTTGTTTGGTTTGCAAGATTTATTGCAAAACCAACTGCAAGCCCGGCGGTACCCTGGAGGTACACGGGCGGAACCCTTTTGAGGGGTCCGCCTGATCCGCCAGACCTGCAGAAGGTTTGGCTATAAATATTGAGCCACAAGTTGAATTTTGGCTCATCACTTAACATCATATTTTACACACGCGTTCATTCTTTCATCTAACCTCTTAACATTTCATATGTGAAGTTTCTTTTTGTAGCAAAGAGATTCACGAGCTTACTAAAAGTAACAAGTATTCAACACAACGTTGCAAGACTTGTTAGCTTAGCATTGTGTAGACTTGTGTAGTTTACACTTCATTTGATTGTGTATTTTCAGTAGTGATCGGTTAGTATTTTAGTCCTCAAAATACAAAGTGTATCGGGAGTAGTTGTACCCTTGTAAAAGAACTAACGGGAGTGGTTGTACCCTTGGTAAAGAATTCGACATCTAGCTTTGTGTCGGTAAAAGTATAAGCGGCGTGTAAGGTTTTCTCCGCCGGTGAAAGGAGCTTGTTGACTAGTGAAAGTAACTCTCGAGTTGGATACTCGGGGCGTGGACGTAGGGCAAGGAAAAAGAGTCCTTGTAGCCGAACCACGATAAACACTCGTGTTGTGGTTTGATCGTTTCTTTCATTTACTTGCATGTTATATATTGTGTTTGTGTATATATCTTTGATCAAACGGAAAGTTTCAAAGCTAACTTAACAAGTTAAAAAGATTTTAATCGGTAAGCTATTCAACCCCCCTTCTAGTTTTCCACAAACATAAACGCCCACACCCGGGCTGTGGATCAGGCATACAGTGGGTGAAGAACCGTCCTTCTTCCACTGTGTTACTTAAACTAATACTAATTAACTAATAACCAAATTAACTACGAGCTAACTTAATGCTATTACAATCATTAGGTGACCGAGACTTTTACAGGAATATTTGTATTCCTAATAAAGTTAATGCTTAAATTTTTTTTTCGTTTTTGTTTTCCGATTGGTACTTATAAGTTTGTTATATAGATCTACTCGACCATTATAGCTTTCATAAATAAATATGTTATCCATTAATACTTCTTAGTTTTAAAAATTAATTGTGATAATTAATAAGTGTTAGGATACTCGACAATAAGGGGGTGGCATCCTTTCGGCAAAACAAGCTCGGCAAGCCTTGCCGATTGGCAAGGTGCATTGCCAGTCTTTCGGCAAGACCTGATCGATGCTTCAAACGAGAGAACTCACCGCTTCGGTGTGGAGAAAATCAAGGAAAAAAAATGAACGTTGGGAGTTAATGTACTAGCATCGATGATCATACCATGGATTGCCACTTAAAATCCATGTTGAGACATGATGAGGTAAAAAATGTGTTGGAACAATGTGATTGGTTGTTGGTATAAAAACTTGAGACAACCTTAGGCAAGGTTGCCACCACCCTAAGCCGCTACTCGACCAAGATCTACTCGACCGTTATAGCTTTCATAAATTAAATATGCATTTAAATTTGCATCTACTACATCCCATATGTTGGTGGAAATTTAAATGTTATCAATTAATAATTGTTAGTTTTAAAATTAATTATGATAATTAATAAGTGTTAGGATACTCGACCATAATTCGCTACTCGACCAAGATCTACTCGACCGTTTTAGCTTTCATAAATTAAATGTACTTTTTAAAAATGTAAAAGTACTTTTTAAAGAATATATAAAAAAGATTTTGTTCTTTCCCAAAGTAGTGTTTTTTAGGTTCCCTATTTACTTTTTCACGTGAATCAATGTAAGTCGAGGAGCCGCCAGTTGAGTAGCACAAAGGTTGAGTAAGTTTGATAGTTATGTGAGCCCATTCAAAGTAACTAACTGTACTTGGTTAAGGACACGTGTCGCGCATGACCATTTAGGGAATTTAGTTTAAAAGTGACTATGGTGGAGACCAAAAAAAATATTTTGTACTAGATTAGTATTTAGCTCTTGTATTTGAGCTAAGGGTACTGTCCTATGTCATTTGTTGTTTGTGGTGTAAAGTGTGGAGTTAAGGATGTGTCTTAGTCTCTCTTTACACTTTGTACCTTTTTTTCTTGCTTTGTATGCCTTTTTGGCTCTTATTTCTTAATAAATTTATCTTTAAAAAAAAAACTTTATAACGATTGTTGACCATGTAAACTTGTATGCAACCGAATGTAATAAAAAACAATTGGAATCGGTAGCGGCTACGGCGATAATATTAAAATAACAGGTTTAATTGTTGGAACTTACTAGTTATAATGTCCGCGCACGCGCGGGATTTTTTCTAATGTTTTTAATTATGTATTATTATAGATTGAAATACAAACAAATTAACGTGTCTAAACGCTTTTACTTAGATTAATAATAGGAAATCTTATGTGTATATATATGTATGTAGGTTTTTTTTATTATTTTTATATAATGATTTTGGAGCCAATGTTGTGGTAGTCTCCCCAGTAAAATAAGACCCCAATGATTTTGAGGAACCTCGAAAACAGACTTTACGTATACATATTTCATTGTAGTAGCTTTTAATAAGTAAATACGACCTTATTTCACTGTAGTGACGATGTAAGTTAACTCTAGTCCCATTATTCGATAAAATTGGTTACACTCAATTCTATCATTGTCGTTGTCAAGACCATCGGGAAACTAAACTTGATGTCGTCAAGACAATGTTAGTAAAATACACGGTGCATGCTCGAAAAATTATCAAACATATTCTTGAACCTACGAACAATGGAACTTCTCCTACTTATATATTATGACCTTCACATTTTTACACATATAAAGAAATATAAAGTTATAAACTTGCACTTCACTCTATTAACTTGTAAATATACAAATATTGTGGATCAAACAAATTATTGAACTTAAATAATACATTTAAATCGCACAATAATAAATTGTAAAAACAAATCAGTAACATCACCTAAGAAATAGTATAGCTTTTTGTACATGTAACTAAAGTACTTAATAAGGTTTTTTATGTATATCTAAATAGAGCTATAATGTGTATTAAAAGTAACCATTTGACAATATGTCCTACTTTGCACTTAGTAATGTTATATACTAAATAGAACTATACTAACTGCCCATGCACTTAGTCAAGTTATATACTAAATAGAGCTATTATGTTATATACTAACAGCCCACCTGTCTAGCTTCGTTCATATGATATGCATTTGTGGGTCAATTACCATGAATCATGAACATACTTTTGCCCAATTTCAAACAGTCAAAGAGTACACTCCATAGATTTCAAATATGAAAAAAAAGATCAAAGATGTTGCATCCCTCCTAAACTAAAGGATATACGAAACACAATATAAGAAACTCAATGAGAATATAATGTACTTTAATTCATAGTATTATAGCATCAAAGTTGTAGACTTGTAGTGTAGATACATGCCAGAGAGACTCCTAACAAAAAATCCACTTGTTTAACTCATAAAAACATTCGTATGGAGAGAATGAATCTCAAAGAATATAGACCAAGTCTTTCTCACCTGTTGCATCTTCTTCAAGTTTATTCAGATTTCAGCATAGGCGAGTAGTTATCAGTTGAAGAAATCCAAATGCTTTCCTTGGTAAATCAAAAGTATCATGATAAATCCCGAGTTATCATATTTTTTGAATATTGACAAATGTTTTATTGAAGTTAACCTGAAAATGAAGGTTTATATCAGCAAGGAATATGCATATAATGAGAATCCTCTTTTGAAAAATACAACACAAATGAATAAAGAAAAATGGCAATATTGGCCTAATTCCTGTAAAAAAACGTGGGTTATTTTTCATCTAAAACAGGTCAAAGTAAAATTATAAATATTTAGAAAAGGGAAATGGTTGAAACTTGAAACCATAAATTTTCATTTCTTCATCATGTCATTTTTCCAATCAATTGTTCTGATTCATCTATGATGAGTTAAGATGGCACAAAAAGATTATAAATCTTATGTGGGTCATTTAACGGGTCAAAATGGGTCATACCTGACATGAGTCAAGTTTGTCAGGTTGGGTGACTAATATGCAAATAAGCAATACCATTCGCCTATAGAAAGTCTATCGTTGAGGGTTGTAAAGTGTTCCTCTGTAATGCAATACCAAACATCCCTTCCAAATATGCAAATAAGCAATACCAAAAACCCTTGCCTTATATGCAATAAACAGAGGCTAAATGCCACAATATTTGCCCTTACAAAAGTTGGTACATTCATTACGAGTATTGGAACCTCCACTTTCATTTCAAAAATATTGTTTAATTAGAACTCAACACAATTTTTGTTAAAAAATATAATGATTGAACTATTAAAGAAAATGATTTTAACTACCATGCTCTGGATTCTCTATTAAAAAAGACTAGTAGGGTACCGCGCGTTGCAGCGACGGGCACTCTAAAATAAATGTTAACGACATCAAAAGGAAAAAGTGTTAGCTAAGAGTTGTAAACCTTTTGGGCTCGAGACCGTTGGCCCGTGCTCGTTCGGGATCGAGCCCGTTTGGCCCGTGCCCATTCAGGCTTGAGCCCATTTGGCCCGTTGCCCATTCAGGCTTGAATATTTGTATAATGTGTTTTATTATTTGTATTAGTGACATTTAATGTAGTAACTGTGTTTAAGTTGGTTGTACAATATGCTTGATAATTTGTATTTCTTATCTAAGAGGTGTTTTAATAACTGCATTAATTGTATTTATTGATGTTATTAAACGTGTTTTAATTAGTTGTACTTTTAGCTTAAAAACTTGTAATGCCGAATTTTAAGTATTTCTATTTAAAGATTGTATTTAATGTTAGAAAATGTGTTTTAATTAGTTGTATTTTTAGCTTAAGAACTTGTAGAAAATGTGTTTTAATTAGTTGTACTTTTAGCTTAATAACTTGCAATGCTTAATTTTAAGTATTTCTTTTTTTAGAAGGCCTAAATGCTTTATAAGATAGTATGATTTTCGGGTTTTTAGCTTGTGAGAGACACAGAGGTCCAAGTCAATCTTATGTTAACTGGGTTATTAGGTACATTATTAGTTGCATGTGAAGGATTAATCTATGTTAACTAAAATTAATTAATTACTCACTTAACTAAAGATGGCTAAAAAGAAAGACAACGTGACATTGTAACCAGTTCATAAACTAACAAATCAAAGCAATCATTTGAGATCATTAATCAAAGCTTAAAATTGGCACATAGAGTCACCTGTTAAACAAAGATAGTAAGATAGTCTGTGAGCCCGTTATCAAACCATGATCCGAGAGCCATATTCGGACAATTAATAACCAAACGCCACTTCTCCATATATATAACAACGTTGTAAAACATTTGCACAAAATTAAATCATCTTTGGCCTCATGGTAAACTTTTTAGGTTTTGCCTGTTCCTCGAGCACAAAAACCTGTTATGAAGGTAACTAAATTAATAGAGAGCACTAATAAGAGTATGAAACATGTTCCAATTAACCAAAATTAAAACATACCTCAATGCTAAAAATTCTCTCATTAACAAAAGATATGTGTCCCAAATTCTTAGAAAAATTGTGTCTTTTCGACAAAAGGTCAAACCGATTAGGGTTTTAAAAGAATAAAGGGATAAGTTATCTTTAGGGTTTTGGAAAGAAGGGTGAAAAAGATACCTTCAATAGAATCAAAATCAAGCCTAGATAACTATCGTAAACTGTTATTAGAATTGAAATCGCGATTGAATCGTCTTCATCATGTTGGGTTGCTTGTTTTAATTTTTGTCTGTACGTTGGAAGGAATAGGAGGTGTATAAGGGTTCCGGATTTTCTTTTTGATATTTTCAGTTTGACCCAAAACAATGAATAAATAAATTTTAAGTACTTGTGTATTTTTTGTTTTTTCCATATTTGTGATTGAGAAAACGAAATTCTAATTCTTTTTTGCTAAATCAGGTAATATTTATGCTTTTTTTTGTTATAAACTTCAAAAAGTAAATTTAATAATAATTCAATTATTACCAAATAAAGTATGAATTGATTTTTTTTAAATGAAAAATTCCCAACAGGGGTTTTATTTTATTAGGAAAAAGATGACGAGCTTGGCAAGTTTTAATATATTGAAGCATATAATGTTCAAATAATGGTCTATGCAGTGACACACTGTACAATAGTAGTAGCTCGTGATACAAGTTTTAATTAGTGCAGAAACTACCAACAGAGTATGTAGATTACGTGTGTGATATTGATATAGTCAATTAGAGAAACAAGGGTGAGTGGGCTGATTTGGAGGGCATTCTCAAATGCAACCATGAGCCCATGATCTCAACTCTTTTAGGCATGATTGAAATCATGGTTATCATCTTTAAGTGGCGAGCCCTATATAAGTGTATATTCTGTTGTTGCTTTGTAGTTGCAGAAATACATCAGAACCACATATAACACACACATACATCTTCTCTCAAGCTACAATGGTTCTGTTGCGCTTTGCTTCTGCCATCTCGAGTTTTCTTGCTATCACCATTAACATTGCGTTGTGCTCATTCGCAGGCGACATACAACGCGGGTCTGCATTAATTCTGAGGCATTTACGTATTGAGGCTCACAGCGTATAGAGCACGTAAAATCCTTTAAGGACAGGGAACCTCTTCCCGTGCTAGACTCAAGTCCACAAATTTTTTTTTTTTTTTTTTTTTTTTTTTTTTTTTTTTTTTTTTTTTTTTTATCAAACTGCTTAAGTCTATTAGTGGATAATTATGCCCAAACCCGATTTGTGGGTTTTGAGTATTAGGGTTTCAATGAAACCCGTAGGTATAACTTTATTAGATGGCCACTATATATAATAGTGAAACCTTAAATTAATACCCAAAATCCACAAACCAGACTTGGGCCTAATTATCCACTAATAAGGTCCAGTGGCGTTTTGTCCTTTGAACAGGTTAATCTTTGGTGAAGGTATACTAGCTGCTTTTTGAAAACGCAATTCTCCCTTATGACAAAATTACTACATTACCCCGCTGGTCTTTTTCTTTGTTCCTTAGCCAACTGCTAGTTGTACTTGCTTTTTGGTGGGAATAATTTCAATCCAAGAAGATTATGCATTGGTGATTCAGATTACATGTGGTTAACTACATCGTGCCCATGAGTTAAACGGTTTTTTCCCGGGCTTAGGTCCGGCCCTGAAAAGCCAAAAATGTTCGGCCTGAAGCCCGACCCATACCAACAAGCCTAAATGGTCTTTATATTAGCCATTAAAGCTTGGTTCAGCCCGGGCTAAACCTGAAAATCCCGCACAAAAGCCCGAAAGCCCGGACTTTAAAAAAAATAATAATGACTGGACTTTTTAAAGAAAAAGCTAAACATTATTTAATAATGTATTAGAGTATCTTTTATACAAAATAGATCATGTGTTGTTGATGAAAAAATCATGCCATCCCACACACTTATTTTACTCAACATGTGTTTGGTTAGTTATGGCTTCAATCGGCTGATAAATTAGTAAAGTTATATTTTTCATTAAAAGAACAAGCTTTGATAAGTTTAAAGAAGAATCATTGCGGCTGAAAAAAATTAATTAATGAAAGAATGATCAACTGGATATATAACCACTCATCTTTTTTGGCAGATAGTGTTTAAAAATTCAAACCGTGAACCATGTGTTTTCCTTTTTTGGAACGCCAAGTTGGAACCTTTAATTGTAAGAATTATATATCTTGAACTATATATAATGTTTTTTCATTGCAAATTAAAATAGTCTCCTCGATCGTGCATGCAAAATTCATTTTAATATATTACATGCATTCGCATTATGACTATAAAAGGTATAGATTAGCTACAATAAATGACGATCTGAAACCTAATCAACCAGTAAGTTTGTGAACATGATGATGAGCAGGCTCTTTAGATTTGGTAGAAGACAGCTTCACACAATTGTCTCTAGAGACATCATCAAGCCATCTTCTCCAACACCTTCTCACTTGAAAAATTATAATCTCTCGTTGTTCGATCAAATATCTCCACACTCATACATACCGATTGTCGCGTTCTACCCAGGCTCGAGCATTCACTACAACAAATTTGTCGTTTTTACACACTTTTTTCTTCGCACTTTATAAAGTGTGAACTTTTTCTTAAAAGTATTCACACTTAAGAGTGTGAATAATTGTTTCAAAATCTTCACACTTAAAAAGTGTGAAGAATTTTAATCTCACACTTAAAAGTGTGAAGAATTATTTTATAATCAAAAGCATCACACTTAAAAGTGTGAAGAATTATTTTATAATCAAAAGCATCACACTTAAAAGTGTGAAGAATTATTTCAAAATCAAAATCATCACACTAAAAAGTGTGAAGAATTGTTTTAAAACCCTCACACTTAAAAGTGTGAAAATATTTATAAACCTTCACACATAAAAATGTGACAATATTTGCTACGCCCAATTGGTTCACACACATGCTAGTGTGAACTTTTTAATTCTTCACACTTTAAAGTGTGGCGCCATGCTCTAATAAGTGTGAGCATGTTACTATTTTGTTGTAGTGATTTATCAAAGTTCCCATGATAAAACCCTTGAGTTAAAGAATTCATTATCAGAAACTTTGAATCAGTACTATCCTTTCGCTGGTAGGATGAAGCAACACGGCCCTACCTATGTTGATTGCAACGACAAGGGGGTTGAGTTTATTGAAGCATCCAATGACAGCCCACTGTCGGATTTCCTCCAACATTCAGAGCACGAAGATCTTGATCAACTATTTCCAAATGATCTAATATGGTTCAACCCGAACCTTAAAGGTGACAATGACGAAAAGGGTATTGCTTGCGCATCAAGCGTTCAAGTCAACCATTTTGCATGTGGAGGAGTGGCAGTGGCAATATCGCTACCCCACAAGATAGCTGATGGACGAAGTGCATTAAATTTCATGAATCACTGGGCTACAGTCAATGCACGATCTCGCTTTGTAGATCAAAGAGATGTTCCACTAGTCAATCCTCAGGTTCTTCATCACCAAACTATAAATACTAATTTTCCAGAACTTTTAAGAAGCGGGTCGCGTGTTGGTTGTGTCACTAGGAGATTTTTATTCCCTGACCAAAAATTGAACGATCTAAAAGCCAGGGTCACAGCCATGACCGTGGAATCTGGACAACCAATCATGAACCCAACCCGTGTTGAAGTTTTGTCCTGGCTACTCCATAAGTGTGCAGTGGCAGCCGCTACTAAGACAAACTCGGGAACCTTCAAAGCAACTAGAATGATCTTTACAGCCGATATGCGAAACATGTTGGTAAAGGAATTGCCTGTAACAACCTTTGGAAATTTTTATCAGGTGATAGAATTTCCAACGAGCAATCAAAGTGAATTAGAGCCACATTTGATCATCACCGAATTAAGGAAAAGAAAAAAACAGTTACAAAGTATAAGTAATATCGAAACTTTAACCAAAGACGTTGCTGATATGTCAACTGAAACTGTCTTAGAGCTATCAAACAGAATTGGTGAGAATTACATATATTCTAGCTTGTGCAATTTTCCTACTTATGGGATTGATTTCGGGTGGGGGAAGCCAACAAAAGTAACCATCGGCGGTATAATAAAGAAATTTACAGTTTTGATGGACGCTCCGGATAACGATGGCATTGAAGCGATTGTGTGTTTGGAAAAAGATGACATGAGGACATTTAAAAATGACCCTGAATTGCTGGCCTATTGTTAGAAACATCTATGTTATACAAATTTCATAGCTGTTTATGATGTTTTGTTTGATGGCTCTCAGTTTTATCTTTCAATTGAATAAATTATATGTTGGTGCATTTGGTGTGACTTTAGTAGTAGTTCATAATCAATCTATCATGAATGCATGTGTTTCAACAAAAAAGTTGGAAAAAATAAATAAACAAAAGTTGATAAAAATGTCACCATGGATAACATAAAGAGTAAATTACATCGTTGGTCCCTATACTTGGCTCAGATTTTATACGAAATCCAAAAATGCTGATTTTTTCATTTTTGATCCAAAATCAAGTTTTTATTACGCCGCGAGTCCAAAATCCTGACGGTCGTTAGATTTTCCAGTTATCTCAGTCCTCACGTGCATGTCACGCGAGGACACTTTTGTCCGAATATTTTGTTTTGTCCCCTTCCTCTGTCCCTCCCTCTGTCATGTTACTGTAGCCACTTGATTTTTTTGTACTTTTTTATCTTTTTTTTTCATCTTTCATCCATTTTGTTTTAACTCTTTTTTTATTGTACTTTATTTCACTGACTTTTTATTATTGTCAAATTATTTCGTATTTGTTATAAATATCAATACACAACTGAAACACACACACGCTCGTTTCTAAAATTTCTTTTTTAAAATCTCATACGCAATTTCTACATAAGCATTACTCCATCATGAATTCACCCTCAAATGACGAATGGGAACAGTTACTTGATATTGATGATTCAGATCTACAACTAACTCCCGTCCTACGTCCCTGCAACAGGCACGTAAGTGACACAACAAGCACTACCCAAAACGCCGATGTTGATAATCTAGAAGAAAATAAGCCTGTTAGGATAATACCCGGTCCTGCGGGTATTTTTCAAGCAACCAAGCTTCGTAAACAAGTGGATAATCACGAAGGTAGGGTTGAGTCTGTATTGTCGACACAAGAATATATTAAGAAAATTGTTGAGGATGTGGGCGAGGATGAGGACTTTAATCGTGGTCCATGGCTTAGCGCGATTGAGTATGTGAAAAATAATGGTGGCATTGTGAGTGGGTGTTTAGGAGATATAAAGAATAATCTCAATAAGGGAAAACTTGAACAAGTTATTGCAATAGTCAAGTCTTGTACTCCGAATGTGCTTGGCGATCTTACGGTTACTCTTAAAGACCTCTCAGGTACAATAGGTGGTTCAATACATCACAAAATCATTGATGAGGGGGTCCAAGTTATGGAAAGGATATTACTGTTGGAGCTGTTTTGATTCTTGCTAACGTCTCAGTTTTTTCGCCTAAATCTTCAATACATTACCTTAACATTACAATGAGAAACGTGGTTAAGGTTTTCCATAAGGATACATTTGTTGGTAATGGCAGTGGTAACTATGACGAAAGGATAGGAAACCTTAATAGAGCTTGGGTTTCTGCTATGAAATAAGGCATAAGTTTAGGGACCAATGGTGTAATTTACTATTTGTTACTGGTTACTATGTTACAATAAGTAGTTAATGTCTGGTCTAAATTTTTTTTCTTTTTTTTAATGTTTTTTTGTACTTTAGTACTTTAATTTAAGTTTGTTGGTCAATATATTTTCTTTGTACATTAAGTCTTGTATATATATACACAACTTAATTTCATATACTTACACACATTAAATCATTCTTTCTCACTCTAAACAAAATATGGTGTTTGTTTTTCTTTTTGATTGGCTTTGTGCCAACTTGAAATGTTGAAGATGATTAAACTTTCAAGTTGATTGCTACCTAATTTCTAGTTGGACAAAGTCAATCAAAGAGAACATTAACACTTGAATTCTAATTCAATAAAACAACAACTACACAATATACATTTTCATTCAACATCTGATGAGTATTGATGTTCCTCTTGGTGAAGTTTGTGTATTCGGTTAGCCCACATCTTCTTCCAAGTATAGTTAGTTTTTCGCTTAGTTGCTTTTTCATTAGCCGCTTTTTCCTCTAACTTTTTCACAAAATTTTTTCTTAAAAAAGGGTGTATAAAGATTAAACTATGTAAGGTATGTATGAGACGTCCCTAGGGCGCAGTGGTAGAGTGTGTGTGGTGAGCTAGGTGGCCAGGGTTCAAATCCTGGCATGAATATTTTGTGTATTTATGATTATTTTGTTTATGTTTTTGAAAAAGTGTATAACAGGTATAAACTAGAAGCTTGTGAAGATATTTTTTCAAAATTTAAAAAGTTTTGTTGCGTAAGTTTCAACTTTGACTACAAGTTTCTTTTGCATGAGATGATATGAAAATCTTGATCTATTGTTTCGTATTAAATTATCAATAGTTCATGTGTTTTAGATTGACCTGTTCGTTTTTGTTGGTAAAGAATAAAGATCAAGATAGTATAGATACACAAAATAAAGACTTGAATTCGAATTAAAGAAAATAACAAAAAATAAACATTTCATTGCAATAATAACACAAAAGAAACATTTCATTGAACATAAAATGTTCATGCAATAACAACACAAAAAGAAACCAAATAAAAACTTGGAACAATTACAAACAAAACTTGGGGGATTTTTCCAGATCAAATAAAAAATGTAAGTTGTCATAATCCAAATACTCATCATCGGATGAGTCTTCCTTTTCCTCACAAGCAAGTTTACGTTTTTTGTTGGCCCACATCGGCTTCCAAGTATATTTGCGTTTTCCCTTAGTAGCTTTGTCCTTAGCAGCTTTTTCCTTAGCAGCTTTTGCCTTTGTTGCTTTTTCTTCAAACTTTCTCACTTTTTTCTTCTGTATCTGTGACCTTTCTTCCCAATACCATTGGACTGTTTCTTCAAAAGTTGGTTGTTGCACATTCATTCTAGAGCTTGATGCCATTTTTGGTAATGTAAAGATGTAAGTTGTTTTGAATGATTTTTTTGTTTACAAGTGTTCCTATTTATAACCATTCCATTAGGAAATTGAAGGGTTTTTTTTTTTCTTTTTTGCCTTGGAAAAGACACACGCATTACTGATATATTCACTCAAGTAGTATAGGGACTAACGGTGCAATTTACTCTAATGAGAAAAAGGAACGTAGGTTAAACAGAAATTTATTACACTTTTGATATTCTCAAACTATATGTATCACTTATCACTTATTAACCTAACAAGTATTTACTCAACAAACAAACACACACCCTCATCCAATTATCTCATTCAATGGCAACTTCTTCTTAAAAAAATAGGGATTTTAGTAAGATGGTGGTAAACGATGCTATGGTTGACTATGTCATGAGTAAATATGGCAACAAATGGTATCATAACGAGGAAATGTTTTAGGTGATTCTAGAAGACTTGTGGCAAAGGGAGAACAATCAGCATGATGTTGTTAATGGTTAGTGTATACGTTTTTTTTATGATTATTTTCATTATTTTAATTATGTGGTTATTAAATGTGGACACTTCATGTTTGTGCACGTCTTTGTAGATAAAGGATTAGAAACTCTTAAAGCCATAGCTAAACTTGGGAAGAGGGTATCAAAGCTTGAAGTCATGTTTGGTAGTCTAAAGGAGGTCAAAGAGGCAAGAATGGCAATGGAGGCAGAGGTCATTGCTAAACTTGATGAAGTTTTTGGAAGGGACAAAAAGGCAAAGGAACCACACAAACAAAATGAGGTCGTAGTTATTGATTCTGATTCTAGCCTTGAGTTTTATGAGGATACCCTAAAAAACCTTATACTTCTTTGGTAAACAAGAGACCTCCTAAAATATGGGGAAAAATTTTTCCAGTCAGTTGTTTAAAAAAAATAAGGGTTCCACTTCTAAACATAAGATGCTCTCATGGTATTTTCCAACTAAGCATTCATCAAGTTCTGACTCAAGTGGTGATTCAAGTTCTTCTGATGAGAGTTATGATGCAAAAGGCCATGTTCAAATGAAGAAACGATCCTTGTCAAAGGTTTCAAGACCAAGACCCCCAAGAATAACGAATTGCGTTCTAGGCCTTACAGCTATTGGTCAGAAAAGTTTAGGAAAAACAAAAGCTAAAGATGATCCTCAAGCGTTGAAGTTGGGGGGGGGGGGGGAAATGTTATCTATTTTTAATTCTAGATGTTGATGTTTTTGGAACAATATTTTGTGTATTTTTATTTCTACTTCGTTAATGTTTAATATTAATGTTAATGTTATTAAACACATATGTTGTGTCTTTTGTTTGTGTTAGTTCCTAGCCATAAATTAATGTTGACTTGTTATTTTAATGGGATACAATTAAGCTGAGGAACATGGACAAATTTAACTTGAAAAGAAAACAACTTAGTTTAACAACATTACAAGTACTTAAAAGAGTTCAAACATAAAGGTACATAAAAGGAGATAAACAAAAGATAACAAAGGTAATTATCACAAGGTTACTACATCAATCCTACATGTCTTGAAGCTTTTTGATAAAAGTGGTCAAATCATGAAGACGCGCAAGCTTCTGTGCAACACATAGCATCAACCTTGACCCCTCCAAAAGGTCTTCATGTTGCATCCTACGGAGATCAATAATGGATTCATGAGGTGAATCATAACCACAGAGCAGCTGCAACTCCTTAATAAGTTTGGCTCTTACATTCATCCGCTGACTAACCTCTGTGACTTTCCCATTAAGCACATGTTGATCATTAAATGTGGCTTTAAACTCTCTTTGATAGTGAACCAACATCATTTCTTTCACTAATCTTGAATTGGCCTTTTCCGCTAATTCATCACAAATAGGTAGACTCGTAGTCATGATAATATTAGTGTGTGGTTTATAAACTCTAGGTTTTTTTTCAAGGTAAGATATGTTTATTATCAAGTCAAGCATTACTTAAAAAGGAGATAAGTAAAGAAGGTAAATGAGTAATTATTCATCGAGACACTCAAACTTAAAAGTTAGTAATCATGGCATTAGCTTCCCCAAGCAACTTATCATATCAATATGGTACAAGTTGATAAATTTACAACATTGGTCCCTGAAATGTATACAACTATAGTTTGGGAAAACCCATTTACAACATTGGACATTATGCAAATTAAGTGTTTCAGATATGTTGAAACAAGTTATGAAAATGGGAAAGAAAATGAGATGAATATGACACAAAGACAGAGAAGGAAGTTAAAAAAAATGTGTAAAAAGAGATTAGGTGAGGGATATTGTTGCAAATATATAGACACGTGAGTTCCAAATTTGTGGTGGGGGCTACTCATGTTTAATACTACCTTTTTTAGACCATATCTATCTAGAAGACAGTACATTTATCACTTGTTGCATTGTTACTTGTTGCATGGATAGTGGCAAATTTATATTTCATTAGAAATACCATAAAAAAACCTTACATGCTAAAATAGCTAAAACTAAACATATGCATAATATTTCATTACCAAGTTAAAATACATCAAACTTACTTAATAAGTTTATAATAAATACACAAAAGACTACGAATAATAAGCTGAAAACATAAGAAATAAGTAAAAGCATCACAAAATAACTGGTGAACCACAACCTAAATGCTACATTCTTTGGAGCATCAACTTGAATGTTTCCATTATGTCGATAGAGAGCCTGGTTGTGTTGACCTGTTCCATGATAACCCGGCAGCGTTGCAGCTCATCTCTCATCATCAACCTCTCAAATGCAATGCTCAGGTCAGCAATCTCTGAGTGTGGCAGCATGATGTGCGTTTTATTATGAAAGTTTTAAATTTATAAGGGTGAATTACCAAATCTAGAAACAACACATACGAGCAAGTGTACTCGTTTATAGCAAGATATGATGGTAAGTCGGGATCGTTTGCAGGAATTTGTGAGTGAATCAAAATATAAGTCTAAAAGTAAATCTCTAATGTACGCAAATAAGATAATAAGCAAATTCAATAATTTAAAAACTACACTTGTTTAGACTAGTTTTCTACTTAATGACACACATGATTGTAATAACTTTTGATAACATGTTGGTTGTGATAATTAGATGGTGGTCTAATCTATTGTTTCTACAAGTTAAACCTTCGTCAAGATTTTAGTTCATAAAAACAAGCTTTAGGTGTAAACCAATCAATTCAAGATCCATCCAAGGTTCATAAGGTATGGTGAATATCTTAAACACAAGAACAAACTCTTATTACAAATCAAATACTCTTAGGAAATGGTCATTACAAAAGGTAACCTATTCATAGACAAAAAGGTTACAATTGTTTATAAACATCTAAACTTTCGTCCAACTAAAGGTTTACAAACAATCTGATTTGATGTTATAAAAACATTCTCATTACAATCATGCTTCTTGTTTCTTTGTTTAGTCAAGAATAATTATGGTGAAAAACAATCATTCATAGACAAATGATTATAACTAGTTGAATAATAACAAATCTTTCGACCCTTGAAACTATTTTCAATTAGTTAACATTGGCTCAACAAATGTCATGATGAAACTTAAGGTACAATTGGTTCTTAGGATTGACTTGAAATTGAATTAAAACATGTTATCATAATCATAACTATCACTAAGCATAAAGCATCATCAAAACAAGTGTAAAAAGACTACTAGCCACTCATGGCAAACATGCAAATAAACTCAGAATATTTAACATTAGAATCCATGGTTTTAAGTCTTACAATGCTTTGGAATTGATAACAAATGACAAGGTATTGATAACCTAAGTATTGGTGATAATTTCTTGAGATTTTTGGCCTCCAAATGTTGCTTCCTTGGTCCTCCAAAGTTCCTGGTTCTTTCTGCACGAATTTTCCTTCTTTGAGAGCTAGATGATGATAATAATTAAGAGTAGTAATGAGAGTAATTGATCTCTTGAATTGTGTCTTCAATTGTGTACTCTTGGGGTCCTTTTAGGCTTGTCAAATACTCCTAGTAATGAATAGGGACTAAATGCTGGAGCTTGGACAACAAGATACTAAGAAGGGCCTAGAACAATGGGACAAAAGACCAGGATTCGTGCACAAAAAGTTGGTATAAACAGACAGATATGACCATCCGATCGATTGCGGGTTGATACCGATCGGATGGATGCGGTAATTATGGCTATCCGATCGGTTATACTCCAACCGATCGGATGGTAGGTTCTGGTTGCTTTGGACTTTGACTTTTCCTTGTGTAGTTCTTTATGCACTATCCAAACTTGATTAACTCTGAACTTGGAACTTTGAGATGACAAAACTTAGGTTCTCCTAATGAAATGCGTCACAGATTGGACTTTTAACTTGGGAATCTTCGTGTAATCATATACTTCATTTTCTTCACTTTTTCTCCATTTTTCCTACATTTGGATGCATATGCCACAAAAACATACTTTGATACGATTTAGTGGCAAAAGCATAAAAAAACAACCAAATAACATACACAAAAACACTAATAACGCTTATAAAAACATGTTAACTTTGAGCGTTATCACAGCAGTTCCATTTCAGCAATGTACTATTGACGTTTTCCAGAGTCCGTTAAAATGTTGGAACACTGGGTCAGCAGATCGACGCATCCATGCATGGTGGATGTCCCTCTCCAGTTTGACTATGATTTGGTCTTTCAATCTAAAAGAACCAGATGATGTTGTCAACTCATAAAGTAGATTGCAAGCTCTAACCCTTTTTGGTGCCATATTCTTGATTGTTGATGATTGGATTTAGGGTTTGGTTGTTTAGGTTTAAATAAGACTAAGAGTATTAGATACTTTTTGTGTCAAATGTGTATGATTGTGTCAATTGTGTGGCAAACGAAAAGGTTAACACTTGTATAGAGGAAAAAGAAAATCCTTTTTAATACACGACGATTACAATAAATGTTCTGACATTACATAGAGATATGAACTTGATATTTATGGCTGTATTAATTTGATGACCATTGTACATCATTACACTCTGTGTACTATTTCCTCCTTAGTCCCCAAAGTTATAAACAAACTAAAATTTTACAAGTATAGTATCAAACTGACACGTGTATGTTGCTCATATTTTAACAGTGTTGTGAGTGAAATACTTTGGACTAGCGGTGCAATTTACAAAAAATATCAAGTATCCGCCTTTGCAATCTAACCTATCTAGTTTCTAGTAGTGTACACGTGGCAAACTTTTGTGGTCTCTCTTTAAAGACTTGTGTTGACTATAATGCCACTTGGGGAAGCTTCTCAGTGAAGACTTGTAGAATTTGCAGGTCACAGAGCCACGTGCGCGTCTTGTTAAACAGTTCACTTTAAAAAAATATATATAGAGTAAAATATATTAGAGTGTGTACTACTCGTATAGTTTATACTTTGTTAATGTATTTGTATTTTTTAGAATACGTACGAGGTTTTTGTTGACCAATTCTTGTCACAACTTGCAACATGCAATTTACAACTTATTGTATCTTCTTTATTGAATTTTCGGGTAACACTGTACATGTTATTTAAGACACTAGCAGGACAACATAAATGAAAATTATGATCAATGATTGTTATTGAAAATACAAAATACATATTAATCTGTATAATAATCTGAATCTGAATCACTCTCATATAGATTCATACCAATCTCAAGCAATATCAAGTGATGATCTCTCACTTTCTTCAATGCTATTTCCTTTAGTTTTTTAGCCCTTGCCTCTTCTGCTAGTATTTCTCTTAATGCCTCTTGATCTAATTTGAGTTGTCATTCTTGTTCCTCAGTAGAAAATCCTTCACCATTGCCATTTCCATAAAGTTCAGTGTCATATTCATAATAAATCTATTGATAAATCTTTTCCTCTTATGTTTCATCAATTTTTTCCTCTACCACCACATCTTTTAAAGATTATGTATCCTCTACCACCACCACCACCACCTCTTTTAAAGATTGTGTTTCCTCTACCACCACCACATCTTTTGATGAATCTGCTTGCATAAATGGTTTAAACTAATTATTAGATTTGTAAGTAACTTAGATTAACTTAAAATCAATTATAGAAACACAAGAAAATTGTTTACCTTTAGACATTTGAGAAGGAAAAATGTTGGTTTCAAAAACTATGTATATATGTGTGATAGTTAAAAAAAAGTCGTATATAAAGGTGCAATATATTGACTCTCAAAAAAGTCAGTGAAATAAAGTACAAACAAAAAATACAAAATGTACGAAAGATAAAATAAATAAATAAATAAAAAGTACAAAAAGGTCAAGTGGCTACAGTAACATGACAGAGGAAGGGGACAAAACAAAATATTCGGACGAAAGTGCCCTCGCGTGACATGCACGTAAGGACTGAGATAACTGGAAAATCTAACGACCGTCAGGATTTTGGACTTGCGGCGTAATAAAAACTTGATTTTGGATCAAAAACAAAAAAAATCAGCGCTTTTGGATGTCGTATGAAATCTGAGCCAAGTATAGGGACAAACGGTGTAATTTACTCTAACTTAAATAAAGAATATGAACTACACGGATTATCCATGTACGTATCCTCCATCATCATTCTCCCCCGACGCTTATTAATTAGGTTAAGGAAAATATGAAGCGTCGGGTAAAAGCTAAAGATGCTCTACTTACTTGCAATTATGGCTTCTTCTTTTTTTTCTTATTATTATTATTATTATTATTATTATTATTATTATTATTATTATTATAACGAACATCTAAAAAGTCCATACTTATTTCTCAACGTTATGATTTTGAATCATTATCCTTAATTATTACAAATATATGTAACTAGTAACTTTTTCTAAGTTTTAATTTATAGCCATGTCACAAATTCGAAAGCTACGTCGGATCTATGACAAATACGAGCATCCTCAATGCAATACAAGTTTTTAAGTTTAATACAATGTCATGTAAGCATTACACTCTTTTTTATAAAATCTCTCACAGTCCATTATACTTTTACAAAATTTATAAATTGACATCTCATGTTATGAAATTATATAGAAAAAAAATGCAAAAAGCTAATGAAATAAGCAATAAACAATTTCATATGACCCACCATTTGAGTATAATAGCCATGTGTTCAGAGAAGCACTAACTTTTGTGCGTATGATGAAGTGGAAACCCACAATGGGTTTGAACATTTAATTCCCTGACACATTTTCTCATTGAACTATGCCACATATGATGATTGTGGATGCCCTAAGTACACTCATTAACTTCACTCCACTCACTCATCATTTTCAAAAAACCCTAATTGAGCTAACAAACCACAATTTGTCTATTTTGATTTGAAGTACACAAATTTGTTACAATGTAAGTGTTAATTAGTTGGTTAATGTAGCAATTTGTTTTTCCAGATCATTATTTACTTATAAACTCAAATCTATTTATTTTGAAAGTTTACATAATTACTTTTACGTGTAATAGTTAACTTAAATCGTGTAAACCAGAAAATGGCATTTAACGTAAATCGGAATTGTACAAAGTTAAGTCTACATAAAATATATGTCATATGACTATTTCAATCACATTTTATAAGTCTACACTTTTTATTTTTCAAGATTTACTTAAAACGCTCTTGTTACGCGTTTACGACGTTCATGCATGCATGTAACTTTACCATCCAATTAAATACATTATATAAACAATACATTTACCGGGATGTTGGGTTCCAACCTTTTTGGCCCAACCTTCTTTGGTGCTTGCCCGATACTTAATCTATCTTTCTCACACTTTTCTCTAAGTATTTCTCTGGTCCGGTGTTAATCCGAAACACCAAAATCTCCGTCCGATTGTTCCTAACCCAATCCAAAACCAATTAGTTTTTGTATATTTTATTGTGTCTATATGGTATGTTTGGTTGGTTGAATTTGGGTGTATTTTGGGGATTTTGAAATTTAAATTCACCTTTTAGCATATTTGATAACAAAATAAGGGGCCCATTTTAAATGTGTCCAGACTTTCAAAACCCATAAAAAGGGGATATTATAATCCATCGAGCTAGACAAGAATTTGAAACACGGAATCGTTTATGAAAAAATAGACTTAAACACCCCTCAAATAAAGATACCCATTTCTTCCACATCTCCTCTAGACACTCTTCTTTCTTCTATTCAACTCATTTTTGCCTCCATTTGTACATGATGGGTTGCTTGATTATTCCACAATTGTTGTCTCACATTATGTTTTTTCTAATCTTGTTTGTTATTGTTGATTATTGCTTCAATTTGGTTAGGAAGGTTTGGTCATATAATAAGAAACTGGAGTCAATTTGAGGAAAGCTTTTTCTCATATAATAAAAAACACCTACCTAAACCCCAAAATCAAACTTTAGGGCTTTCAAAAACTGAAGTTATGAGGTTATATTTATAGGCTGATTTTCTGTCGGTTCGAGGTGACGGCGTCAACTCCAAGGCATGACGACATCATGATGCCTTTTTCACCAAGTTGCAGGTCTTCTCGTCCCGGTCGCGTGGCCTTTTGAATAACCTAAATTCGAGTTCATATGAAGAAGATATGGCCAAAACAGTATCGAGTTCTTCGCGTACAAGTTGTGAAATTCTTAATCAGCTTGTGACGGCGTCATGTTGAAGTCGTGACACCGTCAGCCTTCATAATTTTGGTCTTGATACTGTTAGCTTTAGGCCATCTCAGGAGCCTGTATGGTCAGCCTCACCTAGGCGACGGCATCACATATTTGGTCATGATGTCGTCACAAAGCCTTTTCGTGATGTTTTCCCAGTTTTGTCGTTTCTTCATTTTCTCGTCTAATCGAGCCCAAAATGCTTCCTTTTCAAAGATTTGCTTCCAAAGTACCTAAAACTCAAATAAAAACGATTTAGAGCAATAAATGATCAAATATGCATGAATTTAAAGACTAAATGACCCTTTTAAAATGTATAAAATTACACCTCATCAACTTCCAGTAATTCAACTATGCATATGATCTAGTCCTAGTTTTGCTTGTGCAATATTGGTGGATACCTGATGCAACCAACACAAGTGATGCTCCCAAAGAAACCTTAATCGATTGATCAAGGCATCCAACAAGATCAAGAAGGTGATTTCGTGCAGATAGAAAATTACTTGCAATAGCAGGAATAAGGAAGTAATTCTATAAAAACCCTTGTTATGTGTTTATGTTTAAGTTACATATCTGACTATGAGACTTTGATATTAGGGTTTTGGTATGCATGATCTTTACATGTTTATTTCGTTGCGCATGTTTATATGCCATACAAATGATCTCTAATACCATACATTTATTGCCAAAACCCATAATGACCTTACAGAAATTTTGGAAAGCGTCACGGGAAGTTTTCTCACCGCGTTAATTTGCGGGAATGGCTTTGGCCTTCTTTTTGTAATAGCAGCGGCTTGGGCATGTGAAGGGGATGAAGAGACTTGACAAGGTGATATATAAGCCGCGGCTCATGACAGTCGACTAAGTCTTGGGATCATCAGACATGCTCTTATACCATGCTGAATGATAAAACCTTGTAGGTATTATATTTTATTGGTCTACAATTTATGATACATACGGAGTATAACCTAAAACATAATGAATCGTAAACCCACAAACCTGACTTGGGTTTACTAATATAGGTAATATCGAGTTAAAAAGCAAAAGTATGGAAAACAAGTTTGATGTTCAGATTTAAGAGTAAACTATAAAGCTCTAGTTTTACAATGATGCTATTATTTTTATAATAATTAGCGTTTTAAAGTGTTGGAATTTGTGTGCAGGTGGTAATAGTTAGTTTCCTTGGATACATTTGTTATTAAATGATGTAAACTTAAAAATCTACTATTTAAAAATGCAAATACGTATGTAAACCTAAAATCTTCAACGAGCCTTAAGCTTACAAGCGGGCTTGAGCCGTCTTATATAATATTGTCTAATACTCTCTTACGGTTTTGTGGGGAAAGGTTTTCTCTCACCACATCAACTACTCCTTACCATTTAATAATTTTTGATTCATTTTCCTCAACCTTTGGAGCACATAATTTCTTCTAAACCCACTCACAACACACACGAAAGTACTTTCTTTCTCCTTAAACTCTCGGGGAGAAACTAGTCATAGGGGGAAAACTCGTTTGCCTCATGGAAGAACAAAATGAAGGGGTGATGTTTGACTGCTTTTCCGTAGTACATAGGCTCACCCGTGTATTGTTGTTATTCGGCTTTATTTAGGTTGAGTCATTCAGATTTTGAAGGAAAAAAAATAAAGGTTTGAGTTTCAGGTTATTCGGGTCTGATTAACCCGAATAAGCCCTATGACCCTCTTATTACATAGGAATAAGGAAAGTATGTAGTTATCTCGAAACGTAAATAAGATAAAAATTTCTCACCCAAAACCCAACATTAATAAGTGAAAACGTTAGTTGCTTTCGCCAGAAGAAATTTTTTTAACCCGGATAAACTTATTCGGGTTCGAAATAAATCAAGTTACTCGGGCTCGTGTACTTTTCACACAGCTAGCCCAAACTAAGATAAAACAAACCCACGGAATGATATTTTTCATGGGTCAAAAAACCCAACTGAAGCTTTAACCAAAAAGGGACAAATATCAAAAACCACATAAAATTTTTCTTTAAATTAATCTCCAATACGGCAATACCCAAAATTCATTCATTAAAGTTACCAGATTTAACCGGCATACCCAATTATCAGATAACCAAACCATGAGTCTTGAATCATTTAACAAGTAATAGAAATCAATAATTTTGAATACCCTTTTGTTAATTTGATTTGTATCATGTTTTTATGAATTGGGTTTTGTTTAATTGGTTAATTGATGTGTTTTTATTTATGGGTTTTGATTATAGGTTAGTGAAATTGACTGCAAGGGCTTTTTATGATGATATTACTGCTAAAGGAGACAATCAACCTAAATCTGGGAGGAGTGATAATCGTGGCATTGCTGTTGTTGTTCTTGACGCGCTTACGAGGTTTTTTACGGGCTTTTTTCGTTCGAATATGTGTGAAAGTAATGATTTTTATGTGTGGAATTGTAGATAGTTGGTGTTTGGAATTGGGTTTTGAAAGTGGTTATCTGATATGAATATTTAGAACAACGCGTTAATAGTATACCTGATTACTAGAAACTATTTATTTGCGACTTGCAATACTAGGATGAAGACTTCCGAGAATCTTGATGCTAAAAACCGTAGACATAAAGAATTGTGGGCAAATAGGTAAAGCTTTCGGTAAGCAATGAAAAGTCTTTGGATAAAAAAGTACAATTGCAAATGGCAATGAATATCATTTTGTGTGTTTTCCTGCCACGTCACTAAAGGTGGCTCGGGTGGGATTTCCCTGGTATATTAAGAAAAAGGTGTAGCCTTTTCTTATAATTTAGGGCGTCGGACAGTAGTTTGAAAGTAGAATTAAGAAATATTTCGTTCGTAATAACTTGGTAATACATAATCTGATAAGAAATTAGTAGTAACTTGGTAATTACCAATAGAAATTAGACTTGTTGGCACTTAACCTCTCAAGATTAACTGTGCTAACTTGTGAGCCGGCTATGCTTTGATCCAAATTGAATGATCTACACCAGTTTCTTAATACTTTAATAGTAGCAACCAAGCTCATGAAACTCTCAAGTACACGGTAGTGATGAAATGAACATGAGATGTTTATTAAGGTTGAAAACGAGAGGTTAGACTTCTACAAGTTCAGAAACTTCATTCCAATAAGAATTGTGGTCATACTTAATCGAACTTGATAGCCATATTCAATACCTTCTCTGAAATATAGTTGGCTCTTATATGATCTGTTTTAGATTTATATCTATATAGTATCCTATCGAATAACGTGTGCATTTGGGCGTTGTTTAAAAATTCCCAAAAAAGGATTTAGATTATTAGCATATTCCTTCCCAAAAATCTCATAAGCCCTTTGAATTAAGCTTACTTAAATACTTTTAATGAGCTTTTTAGCTTTCTTATACACTATAGTCTACTAAGCTCTTCAAAGAAGGCTACCCAGACAGCCCCTAAGTGGTTAACTTCCATGAGCTATAAGCAAATACATAATAACTAATAACAAACATGTATCATGATCAATCAATTTCACATGGCTACACTCAAATGGCATATCGGAACACCCCCTAATGTCCTCTCGAATGTTTAACTGGCTTTTGAGTATGGTTGCACCTGTACCATGATTAAGGAACATTAATCTCACTAATCACATACATGAACTGAAGCGTTTACAGGAAAAATGAATTGAACCATTCTTGTTACCTAGAAGTTAAACATACAGTCACTCTTTAATTTTTTTTTTCTTTGTTTTTCTTGCTGTAATCATTGTGAATTTTTTCGAATATTGTAGACGTCAATGGGTGCGTGAAGAAGATTTAGCAAAAGATTTGAAGTTACATTTAAAACAACTTCGACGAACCTTGCGGTTTTTTGAAGAAGAAAAGCTAGTGACCAGAGATCACAGAAAAGAGGTTATTCTCATGTTCATAACAATTGCTTCAATATAGGAACCCTTACACTATTTCTTATATTTGTTGATGATGTTTACATAATCTCTCATATATGTTATAATGTTTATTATAGACCGCCAAGGGTGCAAAAGCCTATAGTGCTGCAGTTGCTGCTACTGCTGATAGTCTGCCTGGAAGAGAAGGAGAGGAGAAGATTAAGCTGCACACTCACTCTTATTGTTGTCTTGACTATGCACAGGTTTCCCTTATTTTAACAACTCCAGTTATCATATTGATGATATAATTCCCATCTGCTTTTTTTATTTTGATCCCGATAAAGATTCATCATAAAATTCTTTGAAGGGTACGAATTTTTACATATTGGACAATTGTGTTCATTAAATTTATGAGGCTTCGTAATGTCAAAGCCATCTATCTGTTGCAGATACATGATGTTGTGAGGTATAGACTGCACCGCATGAGGAAGAAACTTAAAGATGAATTAGACAATAAAAATACAGTCCAGGAATACGTATGCCCCAAGTGTGGGAAAAGGTTTAGACGTTTAGTCTTTGTTGCTCTATTTCTATCCAAAATGATTTATGAAGATTTGAAGATGAGTAATTTCCCGTTTGTTTTTTTTTTCAGATATAACGCGTTAGATGCTATTCGACTGATTTCTTTTGAGGATGATGGGTTCCATTGTGAAAGTTGCAACACAGAGTTAGTAGCAGAAAGTGACAAGTTAGCATCTCAAGATATTGGAGATGGTGATGATAATGCAAGAAGACGGCGCCGTGAAAAGTTAAGGGATTTGCTTCAAAAGCTGGAGGTACCGTATTCTTATTGCCATAAATTTGGAGCATAAACACCTTTTCTACTGTTTTGCTATAGTCTCTCTCTGTATATGGGGTGGATAGCACTATTCTACGTGCAAAACAAACTGGTTGTGTGAGGGTAAAACAAAGTTACTCATTTTCATTTTCTATGTCATTTTACCTATAACTTTTTGAAGAGACAGAATTTTTTAAACACCTGAATATCTGATTATTTTAACTTTAAACAGCAAAAGCACATCCAATCACTAATTTTAATTACAGCTGATATCATGTGGTTACTTTCGATAGGAAAATCAAAACACCCCCTATGCTTGTTCACAGGCCAATTTATTCATAATCATGTTTATTTACTTCGATCTTAATTATTAGCTTTGGTGATAATAAAAATGCAGGTAGAACTGAAGCCTTTGACAGATATTCTTCACAGAGTAAAAGATTTGGAAGCCCCTGATTATGGAACTCTTCAAGCATGGGAACTCCGTGCGAGTGCTGTTGCACGTGCGTCGAATTCGGATCCCAATGCAAATGATTCTTCTAGATCTGGAATGAGTGGGACCCCTATGCCGTTTCTTGGAGAGACAAAGGTACCTTCTTTTTTATTATAATATATATTATGTGCACACAAACGGTATTTATGAAATATATCCTTTGTATATATCTGTATTTTTATATACAATTTTTACAGTTTGCTTTTACTCTCTTTAGAAATATAGATAATTCATTGACCCTAAAATGTTAATGGATGATTATGCACAGTAGAGGTAAGTCATGTAAAATGAGCAGGTTTGGCACATGGTCAATTGGGTAAATTTTGGTGCCATGTATATCTGTTTTTTTTTTATATAGATTTGTACGAGTTGTGCTTATAATGTTTAGAAATCAAAATCAATTATTGAAACAAAAGCTACTGGATGGTTGGGCAAAATAGAGGCAGCAAAATGGGAGGGTCGGGTAACTGGTAATTGTTAGTGCTGGTCAAAATGTTTATGATAGCAATGTTACAGGGGCATGATGAATTGCATGATCCATGATGTGAAAAATATTCGTGATAATTGTATTTAATGATAATAAAAACATACTAGTTCAATTACGTAGAATATTTTTTGAAGAATGCTTCATTTCTAGAAAATGTTAAGACAAGATATTTATCCAAACAATTGAAAATAATTTATATTATGTTAAAAATAGGGTGTGGAAAATAATGCAGATTTTTAAACAGATAGTTTTATGTAGTCATAGCAAACACTTCCATTATTTCGACTTTGATGACTAATTAGAATAATCGGTATAAACTTTGTTTGCAGATCGAAGTGGCCTTTTCTGGTGTGGAGGAAAAAGAGATAAAAGCTGAAAGTGCGCCATTAAAGCAGTTGCCTCCATGGATGATTAAGGAAGGTATGAACCTAACAAATGAACAACGTGGGCTTGCGATGCAAGAATCAAATACGGATGGAACTTCTTTATCTATGGATGATCAAAAAGATGAGAAAAAGTTAATCAATCAAGAAGTTGATGATAAGAAGAAACTTCAGGCAAGTTCAAGAATTAAGTTACTTGTTT
The DNA here is from genome assembly GCA_030686995.1 of Artemisia argyi. NCBI lineage: Eukaryota > Viridiplantae > Streptophyta > Magnoliopsida > Asterales > Asteraceae > Artemisia > Artemisia argyi. Next base: position 74,722,707 of record CM060692.1, on the reverse strand, counting down.
TTTATGTAAGATATATGTGATGTGATTATATAATCTTACCCCATGCGCCAATTGATGTAATATCATGCAGGAAGAATATTTTAAAGCTTATTATGAGGCTTTACTTCAGCAGCAAAGAGCACAGGAAGCCACCAACATCAAGGAAGATCCATCAATTGATAACTTCCCCACTGACGCTGACCCATCAAATTCAAGAAAACGGCAACGTGATGAGGATGAAGAAGGTGATGTTGAATGGGAAGAAGAGACTCCTGCTCCAGGTAGATGTTAATAATTCTTAGCGACCGCTGATATGTTATTGTGTTATCATGTTCTACTTATTTAAAAAGCTGGTAATCAATATGGGTGGTTTTGTTAACGGGTTTAGGTTTGGTCATTGGTGCTGGTTGTAGGGCTTGATTGACCCGCAATCACCTTGTCCATTTTAGAGGGAAAAAAGTATACATGGTGAATGCCTTAAATAAGGTTACAAAACAAACATTGTTACAAATACAATAATAATCTGAATCTTTAAGCTAAAAGATGTAGGATGTATCCATTAAAAAAGAATGTGGCCGACTGTCAAAGGGACCCATTTCACAGGTTATCTTTAGCTCATCTTTTTTGCTAAACCCTAAGAGATAAAACAAAGCCCAAATTGCTCATTTCAGCCAGTGAGTCGAAATTGGCACATCTAGTCGTGCAATTGGTATACTACGTTATCGATATGAGCTTGGCATAGGGCCAATCTGCTTTTTTCTTGTATAGCCTTTGATAAAAAATTTAAAACCAAAAGCTATCAGACTAGTGGAGTTAGATTTTAGTGAGATCATTTATAGGAACTTAGCACTGTGGAGATTTTCTCCATTTGTCAAATGCTCAAAAATGTTTCTACAGATGGTTTAATAATGGATTCAATTCTTCTGCTACGATTTAGGAAGACCAAAAACCAATTCCTAATGTCATTTTACTAAGCCGGTCTTTGGGTCTTTCCCACATTTGATTCTTGGATAGCCACTTTCATGATGACAGTAGTAAAATGTTGGAAGTAATACTCCCAACTCATGAATATAGTCAACATTTGACTTTTGGTATCAACTGGTCATTTTATCAATATTTTGTATAGGAGATTATTGCATTCACATTCTGGGATGTTGATAAGTAGTTAATTTATTTTTCTCGTCAGTAAATAACAGTAATATTTTGTTTGTCTTTTTGCAGTTGAGACTTTTAAGGTAGACTTGAATGTGGAAGCAGCAGAGCCGTCAGGAGATGAGGAAGATGATGATGGTATCGACTGGGAAGAGGGCTAATTTCGATAAGAACAACATGGAAATTATGCAAAATCATAGTTCCTGGAGTCTGCTTTTGTTGCTTCAGTTTGTGGTTGTCATCTCAAAAGTTGTGCTGGAACATTTAGAAGATGAGAAACTAGTTGTCTAGATATGCTTCGGTTGTGCATCGTATAAATATGAAAACATGTGTGCAAGTGAACGAGCGACAGGAAGGTGTAGTAGATTGGATCTATTAATGAAGTCTGTTGGACATTTGTTAAAATCCCTTTGGACCAATTGTTACTTGACATCATAATAGTCATCTGATGCGATTCCTACTCTGCAATCAGATTGTTAGAATCGATTCAAGACTTTGTACAATTAGTTGATCATAATGTGACCAAATTTAGCTAGCCTTGGTAAATTGTAATCGTTGGACATTAGACTTGGTAATTTTGTTTTCTTTATCTTAATGAAGTTTCCACTCTCTTTACGGAATGGTCTTAAACTCTTAATATTGATTAAAAATCACTGATCTCGTAACATCGATTAATTATAGGTCAAATTGTATACTAAACCCTATCTCATTAAGATATCCATCACAATCGAAGTCTCCTTCTCTAACCATATTCTCTGATTCCTCTTTACTCATTCCTTCCATACCTAAAATTCCCGAATTTTTCTTCAAGCTTTTGGGTGTGAGAAGACCACACTCAATGTAGCATCATCATGTCTTACACTAGCATCCTGCATATACAAAAACAACTCCAAACCTTCCTTATACTCCCCACAACAAACATAACAATCAATAACCGTATTCCACACAACCAAGTCCGGTTCAAGCATTTCATCAAACAACTTACGCGCTACCCGAACCTCTTTCACCATTCCATACATATGAACCAATGTTTTCCTCACATGTACATGCCACTCAAACTGATATTTCACAACACAACAATGTACTTGTCTCCCTAACAAAACAAACCCGTTTGATGATAAGAATAGACCTTAGAAGACTACTTTGATGATGTTATAGGTGTTTGGGTTAGATTTAACTAACATATAGTGGATAATGTGTTGGTCTATTATACACTTGATGATATAACTCAAAAACGGACGTTAACCTTAGAATTATATGTTAAAGGACACAATCGGCCTAAAAAACACAAGTTTTGGACGCACCACGACGATTTTCTCAAGTTTAGGGCCCCTACGATGTTTTCTGAAAAGGTTAGGGACCAACGGTGTATTTTTGTCTTAAAAGAAATGCTTGAATTAGATTCATTGTATGATTTTTTGTGTTTTGGTTATGCTGTTTTGTAAATTAACTAAGATACAAATAAAATTGATCTTGATATTGTGTGTGCGTTTATTATTATTATTATTATTATTATTATTATTATTATTATGGGATGTGATTTTTGTGGTGAAAGATAATTCAACAAAAATAATGTGTTTGTGGTTGCGTTGAGAGAGAAAAGAACAACAAAAATAATGCGTTTGTGGTTATGACGAGAGTAAAAAGAACACCTTCCAAAGGCATGTATAGTGCTGACTTTCTTTATTTTTTCTACTTACAACATGACACGTGTCGGGCTCGGGATGCTCCATAACACTACTCGCGCGCGCATGAGTTTGGTGCGCGTTGTGTCTGTTTTCGTAAGAGAAATGATTTGCCCACTCACACTTTTGATTGGGACACTCTACTATATGCTTTACATACATGTACAATATTTACAATGTGCTTAAACAGTTTGTACAATTGAGTATCCCAATCAAAAGTGTGAGTGTGCCAATCACCTCCCTTTTCATAATGGTTAATTTTTGTGTTGGGTTTGATAATTTATATAGGGTATTTGTCTTGTTAGGTAATTGGGTTTTTAATGCATGCATCAAGCGTCATTGACTTATCAAGTTGTATGATTTGTTGATTCTAATGCATTTTAATATACATAATTATTGATGCCGTGATTAGAGATTAAGGATTTTTTATTGATAGAACATGTTGAAGACAAGTGAAAGGTGCCCGTTGAGTTGGAGTGGGAATTTTTGAAGAATTTTTGCGATAATTATATTTACGAATAATGTTTGGGTGGGGCTTCTCGTTGTAAGATCGTGTCATATTTTTTTCCCGACACGTGTTGTATTTGTTTGGAACAAATGTTGTGTGAAGCTATATTTGTAGTTGTCATACAACGTCCTTTTTGAAATGAATGTTGTGTCGGGCACCGGTGTGTTGCGGCGGGACTAATTTTGACTGTTATAGTTTTAAAAAAGTTTAGAATAATTTTAAAATTATTTGATAGGTTAAGGGTATATTTTGAAAGTTCTTTTATTTAGAAATTATATATATATATTAAACTTCAACATTTTTTATAAAACTGTTCGTACGTCAAATGTATATTAATATTCGGCTCATTTTGTACGTTATTAAGAGACTTTTTTGCCGGTATTTTTTTTGTTCAAAGAAATGCGAGATATCAGTTGGATACTTGGTAAATAAAATTTGTTGTATAAAATGGTCGTAAATAGTAAGAAGTTGAAGGTTTGATTTGTAAATATTGTTTTTTTAATTGTTTTTTGGGACCTGATATTTTTGTCTCTTTATTCATTTGGGACCGGATCTTTGCTTATGATCAAGAGGGCTTTGTTTTTCTGTAGCTTTATTAGACCTTTTACTTTGCGCTTTTGTATTGTTACTGAGAAACAAATTCAGCCCAGAAGAAGCCCAAAACCGGGAACCAATGACAGTGCACGGTTTTGACGCTCTATATTTATATATATATATATAATGAAGCTGGACACACTCATTTAATAACCAACGGTTGCTTTTAGATGCATCTAATGTTTTGATTAATAGAAAAAATAGCTAGGCAACATGTTATTCAAGATAGGCCTTTTGTTTGAATGAGTTTTTCACCCACCATAACATGGCACGAAGAAGACGATATCAACCGGAAAGAATTTATACATGCTCAATTTTCTTCTTACTTTCTTTAGCTAAACATCAAAGTTTCATGCGTATATCATATATATATCTAACACATAATATCTCACAAACTTCTCCAACGAGTCTTGAATTCACAAATTTTTGGGTGATAGCTCACTCACATATCACTAAACCAAAGGTCTTGAGTAAGTTTCATGCATATATTCACCTTAAAAACTAGACATGTTAGAGTCTAGGCTAGAAAAAAGTTATAATCATAAACGTCAATATACCTAATAAATTTAATTGTAAGCCAAAGCCAGAGCCAGACCCAGACCCAGACCCATTTCTAATGCACATACTGGTTTTAATCATTATCTTCAAAATTTTAACTTACCAATTCAGTTTAACCTTTCTAAAAGCTTGACATATTTTTAGGTTGTGTTTGATATGATTAAAGGAAATAAGGGAGGAGAAATTGAAATGTCTTAGTTTCCTTTGTTTGGTGGATCAAGAAAAATAAAAAGCGGAAAGTCTGAAAATCCCTCGGGAAATTTTGTCTTTGTAATCTGATTTCTCTCAATTCTTCTTAACTGGATTTGGAATTGTGAGTTACACAAGAGAATTTGATTTGGCCACAAAATAACGAACCATGTGTAATCAAACTTCTAAATTTGGGTTATAGTAACTTTAATTTAATTTACTCGTATATATATGGCTATGTTGGACGCGGAGATTTTTTGAGGCGATAAGCAGTAAGCAATGAGTTTTTTGATTTTTATTGTTCGTTTGACAAATGAGCGGTGAGGTTTGCTATTTTTTAGAAATACTCAGTTTTCAATCATTCTTTAAGAAGCTGTGAACGGTAAGCTGTCAGCTGTGGCTACTGCTCACAACTACAGCTCACAGCTCACTGCTACTGCTCATTGTTACTTTTACCAAATACACCGTATGATAGTTTAAGAAAAGTATTTCTTTAATTGAGACAATACAAGCAAGTTTGACTAATTATACTTTGTGTCAAGAAATTTCATTCATATAACACTTTGGATATTTGAAAATTAGTTTTTTTTTTTTTTTTTTTTTTTTTTTTTTTTTTTTTTTTAAATATACCATTATTGATATTAATGACAAACTTACCTAAATGTAAAATCAAACAATTTATTTACTTATTTTTTCAGAAAATTTCTCCGTCGTTACCAAAGAAGAGAAATTAATCAATTTTCTCTAACAATTTCAATTCTCTACATTTTTATTCTCTACCTCATTTCATTTTCATTAATTTCTCTCTACCAAATATGCCTTTAGCTTGCTATGTTTATAGCTAAATATAATGCGTACTTAGAAAGTATTTTACTGTGCTTATATTAATGCGGTAGTATTTGCTATCTAACTAAGAGAACTCCCAACTAAGATCACCATAAAGGCATTTCATTACTTAAAGATAATGATCTCTGGCGATAAAACAAGGAGTTATTTTGATGAGACAAAATTAGTTGATTTGATGACTAAATCTACATAACATGAGTGTGTTTTGAAGGCTAGGGTTTGGTAGGCTAGGATTTATGGAATAAAAGAAATTAAAAGGCTAAGAAAAAAGAGGTAGAAAATAAATAGGTTGGGATCTTTTCGAATCACCGACGAGCAGCCGATGATTAGATGTAACAAATTTGTGATGAGTTGTATCTAAAACATGAATACTATGTAAAATACTAGCAAAAGAATAATGTATTACGGAGTAACATTTTAGACGAGCAACATACTAATAACACTAAAACTTATGGACCATAAGCTCACAATTAAGCTTCGACCATAACCAAGTCATCTAACAAACGTTATTCAATAAACTTTAAACACTTGATGTATTATGATAGTACGATAAGTTAATAATTAGCACACATATATGTTTAGCTCCCTAAACATCAACGTTATGAAAGTCAAATTAAAAGACGTGTCTTCAATCATTTTTAATTTAAAACGAATAAATTAGTTGTCATAACATGTGAGATACATTGTCAAATAATTTAGTTCAAAACGAGTTTAGTAACCCGCGCGTTGCGGCGGGTTTTTTAAATAGTAATTTGGTGTTATGCGTTGGTTGTAAAAAAAAGAGAGAAATAGTTTATATATTTTTTTAAGTAGTTATTGGGTGTCGGTTAAGTTTTGTTTGTGGTTGCAAATATTTAACGGCTTTGGGTTATGGTAATTGCGTTAAAAGCATTTTTTGAAAAAATGTTAAATATAACAGTCATTAGTTAACAGCCGTTAAATAACTAACAACCGTTAAAAAAAAAAAAAAAAAAAAAAAAAAAAAAAAAAAAAAAAAGTTACTGTATCAAGCACTGTAGCAAGCACAGTGCTTGCTACAGTAACCTCTTGGGGTTTAGTATATACGAGTTTGATACCCGCGCGTTGCTGCGAAATTCTTTTGTTGCCGTTAGCTACTTAACATGAAGTTAGTTACCTATGACTGATTTTGCAATTGATGTATAACATGAAGGACCATTTATGTAAATTATGTGAGGACAAAATTTGCAATGAACCACTGAGATGAAAGACAAAGTGCGTACAATTTTTTTTTTAAATGTTAAAGATAACGGTCGTTAGTTAACAGCCGTTAAATAACTAACGACCGTTAATACTAAAAAAAAAAAAAAAAAAAAAACTGTAGCAAGCACAGTGCTTGCTACAGTAACCTCTTACCCTTTAGTATATTATATAATATAATGACAACAAGACTTTGTCTTTATTTCCAACTTTAAAAATGGCTATATTAATTTTTATAATAGTGACACTATTCGCGCGTTGCGACGACGGATATCTTGTGATTAAAGTTCATGCATCAACAAAATATATAACAATGATTAGCTGATTAACCTAAAAAATCGGGGGAAAAAAAAAGAAGATCCTGATCCGACCCGATTCATCTGCTTTTACCAGTTCCGATGGTTCTCTCAGATTCGTTTTCGTGAGGCTTTTAGTGGCTAGTGGAACCGGAACCTGTGACGACTTTGGTTTCTGGTAGAACCTGTTAGTCTGGTACGGTTTTAAAACAATATATACCATCAACTTATTTGTATATAAATTGTATAAAGCTTTGTGTATTTTATTAGTTTATACAATAATTATAATAACATGTATTTTTTTTTTTTTTTTTAATTTTATTTTAGCAGTGGTTTAGAAATAACATTTTTAGGTAGTTATAGATATAAACATTTTTTTAATATTAAATTACATTGAACTTTTTAAAATATTTTTCTTAAAACATGTTTATAAAAAATGCTTTATAATATTATAACTAATATTATTGTAGTTACATGTAAGCTTATTGGTTTAATATTTTAAAACTTCTATTTTAAAATTTTGCTTTATAACGTACAATAGATGATGCATTGCAATCACATCCACCACTCATAACACATCCCCAAAGTCCAAAATAGATTCCATACATCCATTCGTTTGAATTAGTAATCTTAAACTCCGGAATTATGACTTCCATGTCATTGAGCTTTAATCTGCGTCGACATCCCCACCACCATAATCAACATCATGCTTTCTCAATACCAAGACCGAATTCCAACGCTTTCATTTCAATTCCAACCACCTTAACTATCAAACCACTTATTTCCCTACGCAAGAAACACTTTTTCTTAAAACCCATGGCATCCACTCTAGGCAATTCTATTCCAGAGTCTGATGACTTCCAACCCGACCCAACTCTAATTAATGATGATCTAGCACCAACCAAGGCAAGCGAAAGAACTTATTCGGGTTGGGAAATGGCGAGTTTATGGGTTGGTTTAGTAGTGGGTGTGCCAACTTATTACCTTGCTGGTAGCCTTGTGGATCTTGGCATGGCTTGGTGGCAAGGAATATTAACCGTGGTTACTGCAAATATAATCACGGTTATAGCATTGGGATTAACGGGTCATCCAGGGACCCGTTATGGGATTCCGTTTCCGGTCTTGGCTAGATCGGCTTTCGGAATCCGTGGTGCACATATTCCAACTTTACTTAGAGGATTAGTAGCTTGTGGTTGGTATGGAATTGAGACATGGATTGGTGGTGAAGCAATTTTTTTACTTTTGCCAAATTCTATTAAAAACTCATCACTATCCAATTCCGTTTCATGGCTTGGGACTTCTCCAGTTGAGTTTATTTGTTTTTTGGTATTTTGGTTTGCTCAATTGATAGTAGTACTAAAAGGAATGGATGGAATTAGAAAACTTGAAAAATATTCAGCCCCTATATTGATTGCTCTCACTTCATGTTTACTCACTTGGGCTTATGTTAACGCGGGTGGTTTTGGTAATATTCTCTCGATGTCTTCACGTCTCTCAATCTCGGAATTCTGGGCACTTTTTTTCCCATCATTAACCGCAAATGTAAGCTTTTGGGCCACATTAGCACTTAACATCCCGGACTTCACACGATACGCGAAAAGCCAAAAGGACCAGATCATGGGTCAAGCTGGGTTACCAATTTTCATGGGTGCATTCACATTTGTCGGTTTAGCAGTGACTGCATCGACCCAAGTAATTTTCGGGCGCGTGATCTCGAACCCAATTCAATTATTAGGTGCAATAGGCGGGTTCGGAACCATGATCCTTTCCATTTTTGGAATCACACTTGCAACCATCACAACCAACATTGCCGCCAATGTTGTAGCTCCTGCAAATGCCCTCGTGAACCTAAGCCCATCCACATTCAACTTCCAACGAGGCGCCTTATTAACTGCATTGCTTGGAATTGCATTTCAGCCATGGAGACTTCTTCAATCGAGTGAAAGCTTTGTATACACTTGGCTTGTAGGGTATTCCGCACTAATGGGACCAATATCGGGGATCATTTTGGCCGATTATTATCTGCTAAAGAGCCAATATCTAAAAGTCAATGACTTGTACAGTTTGAATCCAGTTGGGAATTACTTCTACTACAGAGGTTACAATTTACTAGCAATTGGAGCTATGATTATTGGGATTTTGCCGGTGATACCGGGGTTCTTACAGAATCTTGGAATCTTAAATTCAGTCCCGGAGCTACTAGTGACGATCTATAATAATGCATGGTTTTTTGGGTTCTTTTCATCTGGAGTTATTTACTGGATTTTTTCAGTTGTAAAAGGAACACAACAGAAGGGTTCTGAACCATCAGATCCCTTCTTGCCGAATGCGATTTAATATTTTGTTATATTAATTCTTGTAAATTATTTTCACATACAAGAATCATCTTGCAATACAGGATATAAGAATGCTAGTTTATAGACCCGTGTATTCACAGAATGACCAAGTATAACTTGATTGAAATCATGTATTAACTTTGGATGCTAGTTCACACGATCTTTTATTACGAAAACAACGTGACCAAATAACTGAAACCACATTAGATTCACTTTTCAGCCTTTCATCTAAAAGCAACCCTTGAATACGTAGTCGTACTGAACTTTCTCATGCTAAACCAAATCATATCGTCATTAGTATTACCATATTTTATCATTACATTTGGCCTTTAAAGTAAGTGCAGCTGCGCATTTTAACATAACATATATACATGCCAAATACGGGAACTCGTTTCTTGTATGGAGATTAATTTTTTTCAAACAAGTTTGGTCGTATGTTCAAGTAAATAAAATCTATGAGGCTAATTCTAATGGGCGTTGCCAGCTGACCACAACCATAGTCACATAATTCGCTCAAGAGGGAGAGTACCACGAATTGGTACAGGGTGTACTGAAACGCGGTACACCAGCGTTCCATACGCTGTTGGTTCAGCGTACCAAAAAGCAATGGTTCAACGGTCCAAAAAGCAATGGTTCAGCGGTCCAAAAGCAATGGTTCAGCGTACCAAATCAGAGATGACAACGAATTATCTATCTTGGTACATCGAACCTAGTCCTTTTTATATTTGGCTGCTGAGCTTCCAGCAATTTGAGAGGGAACCTAGTCCTTTCTATATTTGACTGTTGAGCTTACATCATTAAATACAAAATTACAAATCTCTATAAAAAATTGACTGCTGATATTCCATCATTAAATACAAAATTACAAATCTCTATAAAAAATTAACTTATTTACAAAATCAAGTTTACATGTATAGCAATCTGTTACATTCTTTCTTCTATATATACTCACCTTACCATCACTATCAATCATCTTCTACTACAATTCTTCCATTCACTATCAATTATCTTCAATGGCTTTTGGCCAAAAACATAATACTCAAGATGATAGTGAGACCATAGTCAGCAACACACCGGGTTATGCTGATTTCGATGATGATGTTACACAACAAGCAAGTGAAGATGAAACTGAAGCAACTGATGAAACTGATAAAGTTATAGAGAAAGATAATAGCAAACCACTACTCGAAGAAGTTACTATCATTGGTGCTGGTATGTAATCTGTTTTATACATATTTAGAATATGGATGTTTTATAGTTTATACATATAATCTGTATGTGTCTGGTCTTGTTTTATATCTTGCATATTCTTAATCTGTTCTGAATCTGTTCTGTTATTCTGTTATTACAGGTAACAGCAAGAATGCTGGAGGTTCCAAAAGGTGGAGTTGTAATCACTGTAATGGCGAATATACCAGCACATACACTAGGATACATATCCATTTTTTTGGGCCTGCTCCGGGCAAAAAGGCTGGGATAGGAAGATGTTCAGTCATGACGAGCAATAGACAAAAGTGTGAGTAGCTTTTGGAGAAGGTAAGAGAAGCAGAAAATTGTGGAGTTTCAAAAAGGTTGAAGAATTCGGTTCTCTCCAAAAATGCGTCTTCAAAGAATCGGATTGAAGAAGGTTCTAGTGCTCGTCTTGAAGAAATGGTTTGGGAAGACCTTGATTATGGAAGCGTTCACAATGACAAAGGAAAAAGGAAACGAGTAGACTAGAAATGCTTTGGTTGTTTTGTTTTTCTATTGAATTTTATCATGTTATGTTTAAGTTTATCTTTATGTTATGAAATTTATAAATTTTGTTAACTAATGTTTTTGTTACAACGTACCAAATACATGGTACACTGTACCGATACGTACCGAAATGAGTATACCCCCCACGTACCGAATTCGTCATCAAGAGAGAATTGCGACGCGTACCGAAGCGTACTGCGTTTTATGTGACTATGACCACAACCACCAAAGTGACACGTCTCCCGCATTAGCTCGAACCTTTGCAACACATCGCCTGATGATTTTTTGAAAGTTTCGGTTGCTTGGCCGACTGAAACAATTGCACTATCTCCTCTTTATTTTTTAACCGTTTGGCTACTTAAAAAAATAAATAAATAAATAAAAATACTTAAAAAAACAAATAAATAAAAATACCCCAATTGTCTCTATAAAACCCAACTTTATCTTTACTACATATAATGGAGAAATGGTCAAAGTGGAAATGTGGAATTGTGGAAAATATAACTTTTGGTCAATCCCGATTTTACCGTTGTGTGTTGCCTTGTGAATTAATGTGAATCAAGTGTGTTGCCTGGTCAATGAATACCTATTTTTTTTCCTAATTTCTCTCAATCTCTCTCACACAAAAAAACACACACAACTAACAAAAAATAATCTCTTCTTTTCCACAGATCTCATCCCACCACCGCACCACTCCACCGATGGGGCACTCCACCACCGCACCACTTCACTGCCGGACCACTCCACCACCGAAACTCACATCTCTACATAAAGCAACACCACCGAACCACGACAACGTTAGGGTTTTTCAAGTTTAAGGTATTTTTTAAGTTTTATGATAGATCTATGTATATCAATTAAGTTTTGAAAATTTTCTTTTATAGACATGTGGATTTTATTTGTAGATCTGAGAATTTATAAACTTTTGGTATTTTTTTGTCAGATCCGCCGTTGCCGCCACTGGCCACCGCCGTCTCCGCCGCCGTTTTGCTGGAAAGTTGTTGCCGCTGCCTCGCCGGAAATTTGTTGTCGTCGCCACTTTAATGTTGGAAGGTTTGTTTTATAGATCTATATATTGTATTATAGATCTGAGTTTTTTATGAGTGTTTTTTAAACTTTTTTTATTTCATATAGATGCCGCATCCTTGCTGGAATTTTCTGGCACAACCGCTGCTCGACGGAACTTTTGTTGTTGTCGCTGCCTTGCCAGAATATAAATGAGTTTATGAGAATTGATTTATTGGTTTTTTACTGTATAAATGAGTTTTATTAGAGTACTATTTTATGTATAACCATTGTCTATTCTGTTTCTTAATTCATGGTTTTGTTTTAAAATATTAGAGTTTGCGTAAGTGATTTCTGTAAACAGGGTAATATGGCTTTTTTTTATTTTTATATTTTTTTTCTTTTTCTTTGGTTGGATTTTTTTATATCTATGTTTAAAGTTAGATGGCTCTTTATGTACGAATTTTATAACTTTTCACGTTTGTAATTCTTTCTTCTATCACCTACTGAGATTCAACCTATTTTGAAGTTGCAGTTGCAACAAGAAATGTCACCACCACATGACTTTTGTGGTTTAAATTCAAATATTGACCAAGTCTTTTACATTATCAGGAAAATTTAATGTCAAAAGCCATGAAAATGATAATAATGATTTTATACTTGATCTCTTCGTAATTGGTATGCTATAAATACAACTTTAAAGAATGAGTTCTGTATTTTTTGGGTTGCTGCATTGTAGATTTACATCAATAACCTCATATGAAATTTGCCTTTATTTTTATGCGTCATTTTGGATAGATACGCGTTCAAATATTGATAATTTTAATCATTTACGAGACCACTAGCAATTCTTGACAATCTAAAGTGGGCCATTTTTGAAAAAAATTGAAGTTACCAGCTTTTATTGATTTTGAAACTGAGTTTAACCATGTTGCCATATTGAGATTTGTAATTGACCAAAAAGCATGTTGTCAAGTTGTCAGATTACATTACGTCTTTAATTTGAGAATGAAGTCTTGACCTGCTTCCTAGACCGGCGGTAACCAATTGGGTTATGCACAGGTTATATAAATGGGTTATGCACATTGCACATGTTATATAAAAAGAGGCATATGCATATTGGAGGTTTCGAAAATAACTAGACAAGTATCTATGCATAAAAACGAGAGTTTTTAGCGGCAAACAACTATAGTTACACAAAACGTTACACAAAACATTTAACCAAAGTATCGCTACAACTATCTGCCGCTATAAATCCCGTTGCTATGCACGGGTACTCGTCTAGTTTTAATTTATGAATAAATGTTTTTTTTTAAAAAAGGGGTTACTTTTGCGGTCACCACTAGCTAGTTATGGTTGGGGGGGGGGGGGGGGGTTGTGGAGAGAGAAAACTGAGATAGCGCTGAGGTGGCGAAGTTGCTTGGTGAAGTTGTGGTTACTGTTAGCATTGGTCTAAGGAATATGCCCAACTTCTCTGAACTAGTCGGATGGAGTAGATAATTTCCTTGTTAAATAAGTAAAAATCCCTCCCCAAAAAATGCTTGCATTGTTCATTGTACACGGCTTTTCTTCTGTGTACATCTATACATCTAAAACTAAGTGTCTTCATTAAACAAGAAAAGATTGAATATTTTGTTGATTTAATCCTTACTACATCAACATTTCATAATATACATACATACATACATACATATATATATATATATATATATATATATATATATATATATATATATATATATATATATATATATATATATATATATATATATATATATATATATATATATTGTTGGTCCCTTTTACTTGGTTAACTATAACTACAAAGCTAAAGTAACCAAGTTCTATGACTTTAAACAAAGATGTATAAAAGATTAACAATAAAGAAATGTAAACATAAGAGACAATATTTTCCAACGTTTAATTCTTTATTAGAAGTTAATCAAAAAGAATCGTACCCAAGTGTTTGCGGAATAACATTTGGGATTGAAAATGACAAGTATGGTATAGACTCCTCACTAAACTCAATCAATGTTGAGTAACAACTTTCAGGACCCACTGAGCTATCTCAGGGGTTATGTCGTTCTTTGGAGGAGTAAAAGTGGTTTGTGAATGCTTTGCATTAATTGCACAAACTTGTCAACTTTTACTCCTCTCTTATGCTACCTGTTTATACACAAATGTGAACAACTCTATTATACAATGGACCTAAGTGTTCCTCAATAAAATCTTGATAGATTTTATTCTCTGGCAAGGGAAACATCTTTGGGTTAAGTCCAAAAGGCACTTTCTGATGACAGCCTGGTTTTAGCCATTTGAGGAAAGTTTGACCTTAAAGTGATAAAGCACTTTAGTGAAACAGATCAAACTTTCCCGAACAGTCCCGCCAAAACTTCAGTCTTCTAGTCATCAGTCTTCAGTACCATGAAGTTGTTGAGGAGTCATGGGGTTCAGTGAGTTATTGTCATCCTCACTGAACCCATCACCTTCTTCTTGGCTTAGATCACACTTCACTGAGTTCCGCCTCACTGAATGGAGAACCTTTCTTCTTAGGCTCGGTCTTAGCATCCTGAAGATGACTCACTGAGTTACTGTTCACTCAGTTACTTGTTTATACTTAGGTTATTTTACGTTCAAATCCTTGTTAGAAGAAGATTGGGGAATTCAGTGACCCAACAATCTCCCCCTATTTGAACGTACAAATAGCCTAAGTGTTTCTTGATTCAGTGTGAGTTGGTAGGGGTCTTCATCTCTTACTGAATGTTGTTGTAATTATAAGTAGGACACATAATTTTAAACAAAACATCAAAGTTTATTCATATTTATTACAAGTCCTACAAATTACAAAAAAATAAAAGATAGTTGTTGCAGATCAGATGTTCAGGTGGTATCCAAGGTTTTCAAGCTTTGCTTTCTTTGATCTGAGTAGGTGTCTTTCAGGATGTTCATTGATCATTGCTTCCAAGTCCTGGCAGAATCTTTTGTTCTCATCACTCTGAATGGGGGACGCCAACATGAGATACATGAGCATTGCTTTGATTCCTGCCTTATCCATATCAGACCACCTTTGGAAAGCCAAGCTTCCATATTCATCAGTGAAGCACAAGCCTCTTTCAGGAGCTTCAAGGACCGCATTGTTCATGAACGTGATCCCTTCAGGAAGCGACCTGTCACACTCTAACCCTGGTACCTTGATCTCAGGCTCCAATTCTATTTGCTTCCTTTTCCTCTTGGAAGCCTTAGATGGAGCAGTCTCTCCTACTGAGTCAGGAAAAAGTGAGGGAATGTTAAGAGCCTCAAGCATTGCTCTCAGTCTGTCGTACCTATCCTTCAGTGATTCGAGAAGTTTGGGTACTACAACATTGTTCTTTTTGGCAATGATTGATCGAAGCTCATCAAGCTCAGTGATGCCAAAGTCTGCAAACTTGAAAGGCTTATGGATGTCCATTATTCTTTTATCACGTCCCCTGAAGACGGTGACCATTGCAGGATCGGTGTTTCTGTGGATTTGAACGTCAGTGATGGTTTCAGGTCTTAACCTTTCTTTCATCACCCAAGTATACTTTTCGATCCTGTGTTTTCTGATTTGAGCATCCTTCCTGAGCTTGTTTTCCCTTTCTGTTTTGAGAGCATTTAGCTCTTCTTCCTGAGCCTTTTTAAAGACAGCACCAACTTGTACAGTTGCTAGTGCCTCAGTATTCAAACCAATCTTTTCAGCTTCCTCATGAACAACCTTAATGATAACAGGCTTGCTCATTCTCTCTTCCTCAGCCACCTTGAGTAGTGTCTCAGTCCTTTCCATGTGAGCTTGAATTTCGTCATTAGTGAGAAGTTGTACTACTCCATTGATTTCAAACGGGACCCTGACAGGTGCATCAGGGTCAAATCTGACCATGGTTGAGGCTGGATTGAGAACATTTTCAGGACTAGAGGTGGTAGCAATACTTTTGCCTCTGTCCTGTCCGAGAGAAGAGGAGACTGGTTCCTCTTGTGGTGGAACTTCAGTGATTGGTGTTGCTTCAGTGACATGCTCCCCCTCAGTGTGAGAGGACTGTCTAGCTTCTTGTTCAATAGTATTAGGGGCTTCAGTAGTGTTCTCCCCCTCAACATTTGGCTGAATGTCAGTGATGGCAAGTGTTGGCTGTACTGAAGAAGTAGATGCACCCTTGAAGGCTTGAAAAATTTTGGTCATCATAGACTTGATCTCCTGAGTATCCTGTTGAATGATGGACTCCCTGGAGTCAAGTGCAGCCTGTGCGTTTTCAAGAGCTGTCATCCTGGAGCCCAAGGTCCATGCCAGAGAAGTAGACCTTTGGGACTGAGTTGTCACTGATTCCTCCATTTTGATGAAGGAAGATTGAGAGACTCCACAGCGGTGGTGAGACCCTGAAGATTAGAACCCTTCAGCAAGTCAAGTAATTCAATGAGAGCCACTGAGTTTACCTGATACGTCTCGGATGCCTGAAGTAGCTTCCTGGTGAGTTCAGGATCATCCTTGACTGATTCTTGAACCGACTGAACCCCTACATTCAGCTGGTTGAGGGTTATCAAAAACTGGTTCAGGCGAGTGATCATCTGTGTCAGGGAATGGTTGACAGAGGAATTTTGTTCCCTGACATCTTCATCGAAGTCTTCGACAGCATATTTGAGATTGTGAAAGTGAACCGCCTGTTCAGTGTGCATGTCAAAGACCTCATCAGTGATCCCCCTGTACAAAATGTTAGTAATCTTTTTGATGAATTTGGTGAAGGTCTTCACAGTGAGAGGAGCTTGATCATCTCCTAAGGACTCTGGCTCGGACTGAGTGTCAGCATCGTCATGGTTTGAAGATTGAGGAGACTGAGGAATTGGTTCAGGGACTGTCTCCTCAAGCTCCATTTCATCTCCGGCCTTGAAGACTTCCTTATCACTGTTGAATTCATCATCAGAGTACAAAACAGCCTGAGCTTCAGCTAGGGACCGAATCTGCAAAATAGGGTTAACCGGCTCCTCTTCATAAGAAGACTCGCCTTTGTTTTGGCCAGGTCCTGACCCCTCAAATCCGGTAGGTTGGGTTTTACCTACCTGGTCTTCAGGGTCAGTTCCCGAGTTATGCGCACCTTCGGGGTTGGTTGTGAGTTCCATATCAGCGGGTGGTATGTTTCCCTCTGAGTCTTTGTCCCTCGTGACCCCTTCAGGCACTGATGGGTGTTTCTCAGTACCATCACTAGGAGCCGTGATTGTTGTGTCCCTATCAGCGGGTTGTATGTTTCCCTCTGAGTCTTTGGGATGAGTTGTTGTGCCCTCAGACAAAAGCTTTGATTGGCGAATGTCCTCATCAGGCACCTGAGTGGTTATGCCCCCCATTCCAACAGGCTTGTGCTGGCCTGTCGAAGATTTAGGGGCTAGAACTCCCTGTTGCTTGGGTTGTGATTTACCCGAGCCTTTGGCAGGATGTGATTGTTTGTGGGTCCCCTTCTCAGTGGAGTAGTGCTGCCCCACCGAGGGTATAGGACCCCTTACTCCCTGAACTCTGGTTGTGATTTGCCAGAGTTTTTAGCAGGATGTGAAGGTTTAGTTGGTTCCGACCCTACTGACTTGTTTATGCCAGCAGGGCCTTTGGGAACGGGTTCGCCCAAGGACACTGAGTGTGATGTCTCAGTGCCCTCTGTTGGCCGTTGTTTTGGGGCCAAAGATTGGCTTATGATTCTGAGGGTGTCAGCAGTTAGGGTCTGTTGTTGTTGCCCCCTTTTGTCAGGCTTAGGGGCAGAGGTCTCAGTGGCGAGTGGCTTGGGTTGAGCCACCTTCCTGGACCCCTGTCCCTTCTTCCTCTTCACGTTTTTGGTGGGAGAGGGAATTGGTGAAACAATGTTGTCACCCTGGATAGCAGTCAGCATATATGTGGTCAGGGCGACAGGTGTAACCTCATTAGGGTCACGTGAGTAGTTTGCCTTATGCAAGACATCAGGTTCAAATCCGACACTGTCAGGCTTGAAGTACTCAGACCCTAGTAGGTCATTCAGGGCGCAGGAAATGAATCTAGGGTAAGACGTGTTTTTGCCTAGACTTCCCACCCAATTTGCCTATGAGGTCCCTGAAGATAATTTCTCCAAGGTCAATCTTTTTACCCTCAATGAGACAGTACACTATCATTGATTTAGTAGTGTCCAGTTGCTCAGTTGAGGACTTATTCCCCCCAAGGACCTGAATAACGAATGTCATCAGGATCCTCCAAGGGGCAGGGAACCATGTTTTGATGATGGGGGCTTTGTTCAGTAGGGCCCCTGGAGCTACATCAGGATGATTCTTATCATATGGCCCTAGTTCTAAGAGGAGTTGTTTAACCTCCTCTTCAGTGGGTGGGGCAACAAAAGTCTCAGTGTAGTCAAGGCCAGTGGCTTTGACAAAGGTTTTATAGTCAAGAACAAGGGACTTTGTCCCATTCTTCACTGAGAACTTAATTTTGGCCTCCTTTGGTGGATCAGGGTTTTCAACCACCGCTGAGCACCAAAATTCCCTCAAGTAGTCATGATAGATGACTGAGGGGGTCTTTGTGAATGTGGTGGGTGAGAAAACAGTTTTGTAGAAACTTTACCACATCCTTGTAAGCAGGGAACCCTTCAGGGTAGGCAAAGTTTCCTACCACATTGTTTTTGGTAAGGTCTACGCTTTCCATTTGGAATTCCACATTTGGTGCGTATTTTATGACCTTAGAAGATGCCATTATAGTTTTAAAAAGGTCTGGTTTTGAATAAAGAAGAAGCACACACAAAATTTTGAAAGCAAAAAGTTCTTGAAATAATTTCGCAAGAGTTTTGTTAAGATTTTAAAGCGTGTGTGTGTTCTTCTTTGTGGGGGTATTTATAGGGTGGGAATTAGGGTAGTGATGTTGCGGATACCAAAGGTTTAATTTATTTAACCAAAACGGCATAATAATGTTGGTTTGATATCCGCATTAAATATCACGATTCCCATTACCCTATTTTCTCTCACATCGTGGGTGAACAGTTGTGCGGCTCTGCAAATAATGCACTTTTGCAGAGTAAAAATCATCACAACTTTTGTGTGTGAGGGAGCATTTAATGCTCAGTGGTGTTTGGTGAGAGAGATGTGGGGGCCCAAGGAGTGGATGCCAGTTGTGTAAGTGACATATATTCCTATATTTAATAGGATTCAGTTACCTACCTGGGACATTAACTAAGTAAGTACTTAGAGCATTTAGTTAGGGTATTCAATGCCATTTTTCATCCTCAGCCCCCTAAATGAATTTTCATTCAAAGAAAAGCTTTCAGGAAGGGTGTAATCAGGGACCTAGAGAATTTACATCAGCTTGGAACACTTTTGATCAGTTTCCTGATCCTATGTCCAACATGCCCAGTTCAGCTTTCAATCTTGTGAAAGTGGGTTCATCCAAAGGTTTAGTGAAGATATCAGCTAGCTGATATTCAGTGGGGATGAAATGTAGTTCAATTCCTCCATTAGAAATGTGGTCCCTGATGAAGTGGTATCTGATGTCAATGTGTTTTGTTCTTTGATGAAGTACTGGATTGTTTGAGATGGCTATGACACTTGTATTATCACAAAAGATAGGTACCATCTTATACTGAATGCCATAGTCACTCAGTTGGTTCTTCATCCATAGTACATTTGCACAACATCCTGCAGCAGCCATATATTCAGCTTCAGCTGAGGACATGGCCACTGACTGTTGTTTCTTTGTACTCCAACACACAAGTTTACCACCAAGAAATTGGCAGGATCCTGAAGTATTTTTCCTATCCATATTACATCCTGCATAGTCAGAGTCAGTGTACCCTTTGAGATCAAATCCTGAGCATTTTGGGTAATACAAACCAAGGTTTGGAGTACCCTTCAGGTACCTGATGATTCTCTTGACAGCAGTGAGATGTGATTCTTTAGGGTCAGCCTGGTATCTTGCACACAGGCAGACTGAGAATTGGATATCAGGCCTTGAGGCAAGTAAGTACATCAGGGAGCCAATCATTCCTCTGTATTGGGTTTGATTCACTAGTTTTCCAGTGAGATCAGGGCCAAGGTTGTTTGGAGGAACCATAGGAGTTTTTACTGAAGAGCAGTCAGTGAGCTCATACTTCTTCAGTAGGTTCCTGAGGTATTTTTCTTGGTAAATGGATATTCCTTTTTCAGTTTGTTTAATTTGGAGTCCAAGAAAATATGTGAGTTCACCTATCATGCTCATTTCAAATTTTGTGGTCATCAGTTTCTCAAACTGTTTGCAAAGTTTGTAACTTGTTGAGCCAAAGATGATGTCATCAACATATATTGGATCAAGAAGGCTAAAAGAGTTTCATACCATGCCCTGGGTGCTTGTTTCAGTCCATAAAGGGCTTTGTTAAGCTTGTAGACATGGTTGGGGTATTCACTACTTTCGAAACCAGGAGGCTGTTGCACATAAACATCTTCTTTGATGTTACCATTCAGGAATGCACTTTTAACATCCATTTGGTAAACTTTGAAGTTCATGTAAGTTGCATAGGCAAGGAAGATCCTGATGGTTTCCATTCTAGCAACAGGTGCAAAGGTTTCCTCATAGTCTATATCTTCCTGTTGATTATATCCTTTGGCAACCAGTCTTGCTTTGTTTTTGATGACTGTGCCATTCTCATCAGTCTTGTTCTTAAAGACCCATTTCATACCAATGATTAAAACACCCTGGGGGCATTCAACAAGGGTCATGACATCATTTCTGTCAAATTGTTCCAATTCATCTCTCATGGCCTGAACCCAACTTTCATAAGTCAGGGCTTCTTTTACATTTTTAGGCTCAATCTCTGAGAGATAGTCAGCATAAAGGCATATATTGGCAGTGGAAGCCTTGAGTTTAGCAGCCTTGCTTCTTGTGAGCATGCCTTCAGTGGGTTCACCAATGATGTTCACAAGCTCAATGATTTTGGATCTAGTCCAGCTATCCTGAGGTTTGGGATAGGAATTTGAGCTTGTAGGAGCCTGATTAGGTTCAGACTCAGGAACATGAGGTAACTCATCAATATGTGCTTCAGTGACTACTGTAGGAACAATTTGTTCTGAGGGTTCCTGAACAATTTATTCAGTGGTGTCAGTCTCATTTGAGACAGGCTGAGTTTCAATGAACTCACTGATAGGTGGTTGGGGTAGGTTGTGAGGGATGATGTAATAGAAGACATCAGCATCAGCTTGGTATTGGGTTGAGGGATTGTTCTCAGGATGATACTCATCAGGAGGATATCTTGATGAGTCATCAATACCAATTTCTTCTACTGAGGAATTTGAGAACCTGATGGATTCAGTGCTCTCATCCACAGTAATGTGATAAGTTTCCTCAGTTTGTTGTCTCCTTGTGTTGAACACCCTGAAGGCTTTTGAAACCAGGGAATATCCCAGGAGGTATCCATCATCAGCTTTGGCATCAAATTTACCCAAGTGATCCTTGTGATTATGTATAAACACAGGACACCCAAATACATGAAAGTGGCTGATGTCAGGAATCCTTCCTTTGAATATTTCATAAGGAGTCTTGTTATGCCTCTTCACAATGATTGACCTATTTTGAGTGTAGCAGGCTGTTTTAACTGCCTCAGTCCAAAAATGTTTTGAGAGGACTGAGCCATTCAACATTGTTCTTGCTGCCTCAATGAGTGTTCTATTTCTCCTTTCAGCTACTCCATTTTGTTCAGGAGTATAGGGAGAAGTGAAATTTTGAGAAATTCCTTTCTCATCACAAAAACACTCAAGGTCTTGGTTTTTGAATTCAGTGCCATTGTCAGTCCTGATCTGTTTAACTTTGACATCATTTTGATTTTCAATGTTCCTGACAAATGACATGATGATTTCAGCTGCCTGACTCTTCTTGGTCAGGAAGTAAACCCAAGTATATCTTGAGTATTCATCCACAATGACCAGAGTATACTTCTCATGGTGAATGGACATTGGACTGACAGGTCCAAAAAGGTCCATATGAAGAAGATGTAGGCAGCTTTTGATGGAAAAGGTTTTTCTGGTTTTGAATGATGCCCTCTGGTGTTTTCCTTTTTCACAAGCAGAACAAGGCTTGTCTTTGGTATACACCAGGGATGGAAGGCCCAGAACTTTGTTCTGTTTGGCCAGGTTGTTGATGTTCTTGAAGTTGAGATGAGAGAGTCTCCTATGCCATAGCCAGTTGATTGTCTCACTTGCCTTTGAGAATAGATAAGTCCCATTCTGAGTCAGGGATGACATGTCAAGGACATATACATCATCCCTTCTAGGGGCAATCAACACAACTTCCTTATTGGCATTAAAGATGGTCCCTCTCTTGTCATCAAACTGAACTATGTATTTGGCATCACATAGTTGGAAAACACTTATCAGGTTGTACTTGAGACCATTAACATAAGCTATTCTTGTAAAAACTATACCATTGCAGTTTACTGAACCATAACCTTCAGTGGGAGCTGATGAGTTATCACCAAATACTACTTTGGGTCCTGGTTCTTCCACATATTTGTGCAGAAAACTTTTCACACCAGTCATGCTTCTGGAGCATCCACTGTCTAGATGCTAAGTAGGATCCTTGATGTGTTTCTGCACAAACAGTAAATTGGGTTACTTTTTCTTGTTGACCCACTTTCTAGTGGGCTTGGTCCTCAGGGACCTTTTGAACTCAGTTAGTGAATCATGGTCTGAAGTTGTGTGACCTGAGCTTCCACATGTTTTACATTTTGTGGAGGTTGATGCCTCAGGTGACTGAGAAGTGTTGGTCTGGTTTTTCCTTCTGGACTGAATAACTTTGTCATGTCCCCTGGTTTCATGGGAGGGATCTCCACAGATGTCACAGCAATCTTTCATCATACAATCATCAGGAAGATGATCATTGAAACCACAGTGAGGACATGGTGAGAAATGCTTAGCCTTCAGTCTTTGTTTGGAAGGTGTGGCATACTGATAGCCTTGGTTTTTGTATAGACCCCTTGCTTTTAAAGAAGCAGTGTGGGGGATGTGATCACAAGTTCTGTGGTCCTCTTGTTTGCATATCATACAAAACAGGACTCTGTAGCATTTATCAGTGCTGTGATTTGGATAATTGCACAGTTCACATCTCCCTGAGGGTCTGGGTGTGGTTTTAGGTTTGGAAGAACCTGAGGATACTGAGGGCTTTGTAGATTTTGAGTAAGAGTTTTTCTCAGTAGACTCGATTTTCTCACTCAGCATCCTAACAAGTTCAGTAAGCTGCAACAGGAGCAAACACTTCTTCATAATCAATACCCTCCTCTTGAGTGTATCCTTGAGCAACCAATCTAGCTTTGTTCCTGATTACAATGCCTCTTTCATCTTTCTTGTTTCTGAAAACCCATTTAGTACCAATGACCTTCATACTATCAGGCAAGTCACAAAGAACCCAAACCTTTTGAAGTTTAAACTGCAATAACTCTTCTTGCATAGCTTCAACCCAGCTAGATTCTCCTAGAGCCATATACACATTCTTAGGCTCCACCTGTGAGAGAAAGCAAAAAAACAAACCCTCATTCTTCTTACTATGTTTCTTGGACTCATATACTTCACCTATGAACCCATGAATATAATCTTTCTTTCTCTGTCTTCTAGTCTTCACACCTGATTAAAGTTCACCAATAACATTATCAAGTGGATGCACTTTGTGAATGGTCGACTGTGATGTGCTAGGAATATCATATGTTGTAGGCATGTTTGAGATCTCTACATCATCACTTGGTGATTCCTGAGAAGTATGTTCCACATTTGGGCTTACAGTTGAAACTACTGGTGTAGCAGTGGGAATTAAGTTACCACTGCTAGTAGGAATTTCTTTATTCACACCATCTGCCTCACTTGGTTTTTCAGAATTTTCACCAAAGTCCCAAAGTGGCATAACAAGTTGATCTTCATTATCTTTGCAAGCTTCATCTTCATCAATGAATTCTTCTGAATCTTCAAGATCTTTGTCTCCAGTACTTGAAGTGAGAGGAACATAATTCATTGTATTTGATAATGTTTCAAGATCAATAGCCAATCTGGTCCTGAACCTGCCATGTTTGCTTTATTTTCAAGAAACTGAACATGCAAGTTCTCTTCAATCTTCTTTGTTCTTAAGTTATAGACTCTAAAAGCCTTGCTAACGATAGAGTATCCAACAAAGAAGCCTTCATCTGACTTTTCTTCAAATTTGCCCAGATGATCAATGGTATTGAGAATAGTAACATGACACCCAAATGGTCTCATAAACTCCAAAGTAGGAGGTCTTCCTCTGAACAACTCATAAGGTGTCTTGTTCTTTGTTTTGACCACTAAAACCCTATTCTGTATGTAACAAGCAGTGTTAACTGCTTCAGCCCAAAAAGTCACTGGAAGCTTGGAATCAGCTAACATGGTTCTAGCAGCCTCAATTAGTGTTCTGTTTCTTCTTTCTGCAACTCCATTTTGTTGAGGAGTTCTTGCAACACTAAATTCTCTTTTAATACTTTTGTCTCTGCAGAAATCATCCATAACTTTATTCTTGAACTCTGTCCCATTGTCACACCTGATGATATTGATTTTCTTTTTAACTTGAGTGATGAATGTCTTAAGAATACCTGTTGTTTCATCCTTAGTACTTAAAAAGAAAACCCATGTGAATCTACTGAAATCATCAGTTACAACCAGACAATACTTTTTCAAATTGATGCTGCTCACAGAAGTAGGACCAAACAAGTCCATATGCAGCATAAGAAGTGGATGATTGATTGATTTGAATGCCTTGGTCTTGCATGAAGCTTTGTGTTGCTTTCCTTTGAGACAGGCAACACAAGTTTGGTCATTTTCAAATCTTTTCTCTGGTAGTCCTCTGACAAGTCCATCTTTTACAATCTTGTTGATGGTCTTGAAGTTAACATGACCAAGTCTTCTATGCCAAAGCATGTATTCATCCAAAGTGGCTTTAGCAAGCAAGCAATTAACATCATTATTAGCCACTATGTTCTGCATGTTAATGCTATACAAATTTCCTTTTCTAGGGATTTTAAGCAAAATGTCACATTCATCTGGAAGCTTATAATCCTTAGATAAGATATAGCATTCATTTTCTGTGAATAGAACTCTATGCTTTTTGTCACACATCTGTGACACACTAAAGAGGTTGTACTTGAGTTCTTTCACATACTGCACATCTTCAAAATCAATGTTTCCAGCCTTGATTGTTCCTTTGCCAGAAACTTTGCCACCAATTCCTCCTCCAAAGCTGACAAATTGTCCATCATAAGGTTGAAAGTCTGAAAGATAGGACTTATTGCCAGTCATGTGCCTGGAACATCCACTGTCTGAGTATCCTTGATCATTAGTAGTCTTTGAATGTCCCTGCACACAAAATAAAGGAATTAGTTCCTTTTGGGGACCCAAGCCACAAATGACTTGGATCTGCCTCGTGTATCAATATAATTGTATCTGTCAAAGGTCATTGATACACCATTGGGATTGTTTGAGGTGATGGTTCCTTTTGGTTTCCATTCCCAACGTGTTGAGGCCTTAACAGCATTTCCCATATTTACCCTTTTCTTGTTAACAGACCTTGCAGTGGTAACCTTTGGCCTTGCAGTGGTAACTGCTGCCTTAGCAGTGGAAACTGCTGGCTTAGAAATTTTAGGTACCCACTTCTGATTATTGTTAACTTTCTTTTCAAAATTGGTCTTTTTCCCTGTTTGAGTAGATTTAACAAAAGTAGTAACAGGGGACTTAGGGTAAACTCTGTTTTTATTTCTGGCAGTGGCAACTGCTGGTCTAGCAGTGGAAACTGCTGGTCTAGCAGTGGAAATTGGTTTAATGCCAGAGTGAAGCAAAACAGATCTAGGAATCATCTTGCTAAGTGGATTTGGGTGAGTTAAGTTATTAGCATTGTGTTTATTCACCCAAGTATTCCCAAACACTTCCCTTCTTCCCAAGTGGTAGGTACAGCCTTTAGCTAAATGGTCAAAGCTACCACATATATGACAGGGTTTGTTATTGAACACAAAGTCACTACCAAATTTCCTAGATTTGACATGATTCCAACTCCTCATGGTGATTCAGTTACATAAAACATTTCCCAACTTTCAAATTTATAATTTATATTACATTAATTTAAGAATCACAAATAGTACTTACTACTTAAGAACATAAAAAACATAAAACATATGGTACTCGTAAATATACTCTCATGTCACGCTTATACATTTACAAGGTGAAATGTGAGTGATAAAGTTACCTATAAAACATAAACTTAAGAGCTTAAGGTGCAACCAGCCATCCAATTGTTATAGGTGCCAAAATGACGCTAAATGCGTTCACCACCTGCCATAGCTGCACCATCACGGTGGTATTGTTGTTGGCATAGTGGGTGTTACCAATTTTATTTATTTATTAGTATAAAAAGTGAAGTGAGTGGAAGGCTATAAGTTGTTATGGGGTAAAAAATGACGTGACTAACGTTTTTAAATGATAGTCATAACTCATAACTTGCTCCATAAGGACAGTGGCAGTCATGCTTCTGAAATCGTTCATACCTCTCAAATCCACCAATAATATCATTCCACCTCATTTCACCTAATTCATACTTTTTTCATACCTCCCAACCCCTTTTTAGTGTCAACCATGCCTTTTTCATACCTCCCAACTTTTTTTTTTTCTTTAATAAATTAAATTAAACAATTTAATTAAAACATAAATTTTTCATTAATAATTAAAATAACATTACATAATACTTGGGAAAAAAAATACATAATTAAATCTAAAAATCCGTAGGCCATCCATATGTCTCCGCGTACCCACGTTTTTTGGCAATAATGAAATCTCGCATAACCTGATTGGTTATGTGTTTGTGCGGCTCGTTGTAGAATTTCAGTGCCCGAATCATAGCCTTTTCTTTAGCATTTGCGATTTGTGTCTCCGGCAATTGTTGGGACAATTGATCCTTTGCACGTTTTTCTGCCATCGCCTCATCCAACGCTAGTGCTTTCTTTGACGTATACTGCCCAATAAACTCAGCAGCACTATTTTTTGTCGACGTCTCACTAGCGGTCTTTTTCCCTTTTCTTTTTGAAACAGGAGTTGTGTCGTCATTTAGATCCGGAATAACAGGATCAACATTGTCATTGCTTCCGGACCCATAGAAGCTAGATTCCGACGACTTTCTTCGTTTGTCGGAATGAGATGTCGAAGATACTTTTTCAAAACATGGTTGCTCCAACCATTTCGATTCATCCTTAACAACCCTCCACGCTTCAATATGATTAAACGAAGTGCCCTTATTCCTCTTATTATAATCAGACATGGTTGCTCCAACCATTTCGAAGTACCCATTGCGTGATTCAAATGTTTCCACTTTGTGTTCAACGAATGATGAGTTCAATTACTATCTTTAATTGTGGCCTTGAAATGCTCCAAAATTCTTTCCCAAAACTTATCTCTTCCTTGTTCATTCCCGACTTTTTTACATGTCGAGATATGAATCCATGCTTTAGCCAAAGCAACCTCTTCGATCGACGTCCAACTCCTTTTATCCGCTTTAGTTTTCCCTTTACCCACTTGAACATCTTCATCTAAAAAAAATAACATATAAAAACTAACGTAAAAAAATAACATATAAAAAATATAACGTATAAAAAATAACAAATAAAAAAATAACGTGTATATATATATATATATATATATATATATATATATATATATATATATATATATATATATATATATATATATATATATATATATATACCAATTTGAGTTTGTGTTGCGTTTCGGGAACAAACTCAACGTCATCATCATCGTCTTCACCATATAAAGGAAGTTCGCGTTCCACACTTGGTTCACGACGCGAAGGACCTTCACGGTAGTCACCAAACGGGTTGAAGCCACTCGTCATCGATATGTTATATTGGCTTGGGTTCATTGCGGGTGGAGCTTGGAGATAGTTAAAAGATTGAGGGTATTGTTGATGCATCGGTGGTGGAGGTTGGGGATAATATCCCGATTGAGGGTATTGTGGATACACCGGTGGTGGACCTTGCGGACGAACACGAGGACGGTAGCCACGTCCTCGACCTTTTTGTGTTGAACCACCTCTTGATTTGCCACTATCCATGCTTCACAATGTATATGTGTAAAAAAAGTTTGTGTTTATGTTTGTGTTTGGAAATGAAATGTAATGTGGAAGTATGAAAATGAAATGTAAATGTGTAATATATATAGGAATTTTTTTTTTTTTTTTTTTTTTTGGCCCACACGCTCTTCCAACGTTCAAAACAATCAATGCAACGGTCACTTTTTGGGTTTGAAACAAGGATGCCTCGGAGGCAATATTTGCCGTTTACACCATGCCGTTGGGGATGCCGGCTAGGTGGCGGCGGTGTTCACCGCCGGCATCACCTTGCCGTTGGCTGATCCCGCTGCAACTGCCACACAAAAAAAAATAAAAAAAAAAAAAAAAAAACGCTTTGAATAAAAAATTTCTATAAAAGAACCTCCAACGCCCCATTCATTCACTCATTATTCAACCATTAATTCATGAAACCCTAACTAACTAATTTATTTATTTATTTATTTTTTAAGAAACCTAATAACTAATTAACTGTATCAAATATAATAATAAGACAACTAAAACATGAGTGTCGAGCCATTTAACAAGTAATAATAATAATCTTCAATTTTATTATATTCATTACCTAAATATAAAGTATTAGGTCTAAATATATTGACGCTGTTGTTATAATTGATCATTTAGATTGGTGAAGTTGGTGGCTAGGGCTTTTTACGATGATTTTACTGCCAATGGTGATAAGCAAGTTAAATCTGGGAGGAGTGATAAAGGCATTGCTATTGTCGTTCTCGACGCGCTTACGAGGTTGTTTCGGTTTTTGTTTTGGTGGAATTTGTGTGAATGTGTTTGGCATTGTGTTTTGAAAGTGATTATATGACGTGGGATGTTTAGAATATCGATAGTTAGGTTTAGGTTGTGTTTGATGATGAGCCTTTCGGAGCGTTTAGAAAATAGTGCTTGTTTCACCATGAGCGTTTAGCTTTTGGATTAGGTTTTAATGATCTTATACGAAATGTTAATAAAATATGTGTTTAGTAAAACTGTTCTATTTAACAAAACTACTACTGCCAGATTTGCCAAATATAGCCTAAGCAGAAGTGGATGCAAGATATAATATTTTAGAACGTGAATGATAGGTATGAAAATGTGAAAATGAGACAATCACTTTTAAACCGTAACGGTAAAAGTACAACTGCAGATGAAAATTAGTACCATATTGTGTGTCCTTTTTTGCGTGATGGATAGTTGAAATACGAAACGTTAAATGTGCCTTCTATTACAGAAAGGAGTGCCCAATAGATATTTTTGATAATGAAGCATGGGTTATATGTGGTTGAGCATCTTATTAACATACATTATGGTTTAGTATCAGGGGAACACTGTTAGCTATTAAGTGTGTGTTCATTGAGTTTGCTTTAGTGTTTTAGATAACTTAATTAATCATATCACCGCGAATGCCTAATTATCTCAGTCGAATTTGTGTCAAAGTAACAGTTTTGCTATGTAGATGTCAAGTTTGGAACGATGTTGGCATTGCGTCTTGAAAATGATTATCTGATATGAAGTATTTAGAATGTAGTTAATCGGTTTTAACAAACCAAGCGGAAGGAAATAGTATTTACATGCAGTTGGCATGTCTTGTAGGGGTGTTTGGGATTTCTTTATGAAAGTGATTTTTTATAAATAGCTAAAAAAATAAGAAGAGACCAACCTGCTTAGCCTTATCTTAAGTGCTTCTGTTAAGTGCTTATTTCAGTATAAAATAAGCATACAAGCAGCCTTATTGTTAGTGACTTTAGAATGGCTCATCAATAAATATGATAAAACATATGTAATTATTAGCCTAACAGGCACCTGTAAATATGAATATGAATATCATTTATCATGTATTCCTGATAAGTTAGATACGCAATCAGTTTTCGGCTTTATTTCTCTTTTATGTGTTTTTCTGTTATCATTGTGCAAATATGCTCTTTTATTGTAGACGTCAATGGGTGCGTGAAGATAAATTAGCACAAGATTTGAAGCTAAACTTAAAACAACTTCGTCGCACTCTGCAGTTTTTTGAAGAAGAGAAGCTGGTGACGAGGGATCATAGGAAAGAGATCATTCTCGTATTTCTAACAATTTCTTCAATATAGGAATGTTGACATAATCTTTGATATTTATGTATATACGTTTACCACAGACTGCCAATGGTTCAAAGACCCATTGTGCTGCAGTTGCTACTACTACTGATAATCTGCCTGGGAGAGGTGAAGATAAAATGAAACTGCAGACTCACTCTTACTGTTGTATTGACTATGCACAGGTTTCCGCCTTTTAGTAACTCTTTTTATCTTTTCTAAGAGTTGATTCGCATATGCTTTTTGGTTTTGACCCAAAATGAATTTATTTTGCAGTTCTTAAAAGAGTACAAAATTATCATATATTGAACAATTCTAATGTATTAGGCCTCATGATGTCAAAACCATCTATTTGTTCCAGATACATGATGTAGTGAGGTATAGACTTCACCACATGAAGAAGAAGCTGAAAGATGAAGTAGACAACAAAAAAACAGTCCAGGAATACGTATGCCCAAAGTGTGGGAAAAGGTTTAGTCTTTTTTTGCTTTATTTCTATCTAAGAGGATTTATGACCAATTGAAGACAAGTAATTTTCTTCATCTTGTTCAGATATAATGCGTTGGATGCTAGTCGACTGATTTCTTTTGAGCACGACGGGTTCCATTGTGAAAGTTGCAACACGGAGTTAGTAGAAGAAAGTGACAAAGCTTCTCAAGATATTGGAGACGGCCATGATAATGCAAGAAGACTGCGCCGTGAAAAGTCAAGGGATTTGCTTCAGAAGTTAGAGGTGTGTATATTGTTGTTGCTTCATTTCTGTAGCTTTTAACACTGATTGTAGTATTTTCTTGTATTAATTTTTGGTTGATGGCATATTTTATTACATATTTTATCGCCAAGTGAAAGTTCAAATGGAGTATGTTGTAAGAATGTCTTTTGGCATTATAAGAATGTCTTTCGGCATTAAAAAAAATTCTTTTGGCATGAAATACCGGGGTCAAAGATCCTTCTACCCAAAAAAATGATGGTGGTTGGGACATCACAGAAAGATCAGTGCACTGGGTCTTCTTTATTTCATAACGCAGAAATATCAGTGTGTTGGCATTTCGATCCACTTCAAATGAATTGGTAGTCTGCCTTAGATTAAGTCGTATTTGTATTTGCATGTTGGTAATGATTACATCGTTTTGGATAAACAGATTCTGCTTCTAATTTTCCTGTTATTCAGGAGTTAAAATTATCAGTATACTAGTTGAATTTGTCTATTTTGTCACTTTATCTGTAGATTTTTTGAATAATTAGAATTTGTCCAACACTAGGACATCTGACTAGTATCACTGCAAACAACAAAAGAACAGTCAAACACTATTTCTACATACAGTTCTATTACAGATTTACAGCTGATCAATGAATCTCACAAGGTCACATTTAAAACGCACATCCAAGCACACTCTAATGTCTACCAATTTTTTTAACCAGGTTGCAGCTTAGTTGCAACCCTTATCTTCATGCTTATTCCTTTCAATCTATATTCATTTGAATAAAAATCCAGGTACAACTGAAGCCTTTGACAGATCATCTTAACATCAGAATAAAAGATTTGGAAGCCCCTGATTATGGAACTCTTCAGGCATGGGAACATGCAAGTGCTGTTGCTCGGGCATCAAATTCCAATCCTAATGCTAATGATACCACTCTAAATGGACAGAGTGGAATGCCTAAGCCTTTTCTTGGAGATATTAAGGTACCCCTAAAAACATTCAGTATATCGTATACACACACATGTTTGTATATATCTGTTTTACCGTATAGAATTAAACGGCTTATTTTTACACTGTTTAGAAACAAAAATCAATCATTGATGTAATATTTCAGTGGATGATGCAGGTACAATAGAGGTAAGTCGATAACAAAATGAATGGGTAGGTTAAAAACTTAAATGGTCAAATGGGTATTTTTCAGTACGGTTCAAAATATTTCAGGTGGGTTGGGAGTCACAAACACTTTTTTATTAATACTCCACTAGAGATGAAACATAAGTACATACTTTAAGTTTTATATAACACACATGGTCAAACATGATTCAACTGTGTGACTGGTGATGTCAAAATACATCATGGAGGCAAAGCCGTCCTTGAGGATGGACGACCGCCCAGGACCTCAAAAAAGTTAAGCCCCC
The DNA here is from genome assembly GCA_030686995.1 of Artemisia argyi. NCBI lineage: Eukaryota > Viridiplantae > Streptophyta > Magnoliopsida > Asterales > Asteraceae > Artemisia > Artemisia argyi. The sequence continues at coordinate 74,690,323 of CM060692.1, read as the reverse complement.
AAAATTTGTCCGGTTAACAATTGTATACACGTGTACACATATTTTTCTTTAAGAAAGAAGAAATTACGGAGTAGTTGAGAAATATCTTAAGTAGTCCATATGTTGAACGTTTAAATAGTTAGTGTGCATTATATCTTATAAAACAGCGACACTTATATAACACTGTTTGGAAAATCTCATTATCGATTTTCACCCAGGGCCTTCAATATTTTGTGCCAACTTTAAAAAATGTCAAAGACACAATATTTTGTTCATACCAAGTAAAAGTCTAAACTGAACGAATTTAAATATTTAAATAAGGTTATAGTTAGGAACTTATGATAAGGTGTAGAAGATAATGCAGATTTTTAAACAGATAGTTTCATAAGGCCATAGCAAACACTTTCCTTATTTAGACTTCAATGAATAATTTGAATAATCGGTATAAACTATATATACAGGTTGAAGTGGTGCTTTCTGGTGTTGAGGAAAAAATGATTAAAGCTGAAAGTGAACCACCAAAAATATCACCTCCATCTCCATGGTTGGATAGCAAATATACGAATTTGTCAGATGAGGAATGTGTGGGTTTAAAGCAAGAATCGAGTATGGCAGGATCTTATGCATGTATGGATCTGAAAAGCGAGAAAAAGTCAATCAGTCGAGAAGATAATGCAAAGAAACTGCAGGCAAGTTCAAGAATCAAATTGCTTCTTCTTCTTCTTATTATTTTTTTTTTCTTATATAAGATATGTGATTAAACAATCTTACCTTGTATTCCCATTGATATATCTTGTAAGAAAAGTTTTTTAAAAGCTTATTATGGTGCAATGCATCAGAGGCGAAAAGAACAAGAAGCCACCATGATAGAGCAAAATCCGTCATTCAATAACTTTCCCACTGATGTTGACTCCTCAAAGTCAAGAAAACGTCAACATGGTGATGATGCAGAAGGTGATGTTGAATGGGAAGAGACTCCAACTGCAGGTAGATATTAATATTTCATAGCCATTGCTATTCTTTCATTTTCCTGAATGTTCATGATTGATTATCACTTAGAGTTACATTTTCCATAGCGGTTGCAAGATGGGTACGTCGGTTAATGTTTCAAAACGGGTTAATGCTTTAATCATGATTATTATGGGTTGATGGGTTAATTATTGTTACAAAAGCACATTGTTAAAATAAAATAGCACGATTTAGGTGGTTGTACGGCTGAATGCCTTAAAATTAGAGTGTGTCTGACATTCAATCCGACCCATTTGAGATGTTCCCCTTTTAGCTAAATTGTTTGTTTGACCCCTTTGAGATAAAATACAACACAAATCACCCAAGCCCAAGTAAATTGGTCAAAATTGTCATATCTATTCTATTCATGCACTATACTATGTTATTGAAATGAGCATTACATAGGCACAAGTTGCTTGCTTGTTTGTTGTTTAGCCCCCATACTTGAATTAAATTTAAAAACCAAAAGCAATCATGCTAGTGGAGTTTGATCTTAATGAGATCATGTACGAGAAAAGAGATCATGCTAGCGGTGCCTTTTACTTGTAATCGTTTTTAGGTGTTGGCTTTCTAAGTTTTTGTATATGTTGCCTTTCAAAAAAAAGGGAGAAATTGGAATTACTTAGGATTTCTCCATTAGTCAAATGTTCAAAAATGTTTTTCTTACATAGTGGATTTAGTTCTAAGACCAAAAACTAATTCATAATGCATTTTGATAATTCGGTATTTCCAATTTGACCCTCAGCAAGTATCTTCGGAAATGGTAAAATGATAGAAATGATGATCCCCACTGGTACCGATAGTCAACATTTGAGTTTTGGGTGTCAACTGGTTAATGGTTACCCTTTGAACTTAAGTCTTGATTACAATATGATATTGCATTCACAATCAGAGAGGTTATTTTATTATAAAACTTGAAAGATTAGAACTTTTGGCATGGATAGATATTGTTGCTATTTTCATTTGTTATTTTGGTAGATAACACTATAACAGTCATTTCTTGTTTGACTTTTGTAGCCAAGACTTTTAAGGTGGACTTAACTGGTGAAAACGCAGAGCCTTCAGGAAACAATGAAGATGATGATGGCATCGATTGGGAAGAGGGCTGAAGTTTGTGAAACAGCTTGCAAACTTCACAATTGTAGACTCAGTTTCAGGAGCTACTTTGTTACTTCTAAAAAGTTGTGTTGGAACATTTTGAAAAGGATAGAAGATATAGTCTAGATACGTTTCTATTATCCAGCGTGTAAATATGAAAACTTGCATAGCAGAACGAGCAACTGATAGGAATGGTCAATAAAAAACCACCACTTCTGACACCTACGTAAATGTTTTGGGTCGTTGGAACAAAAACGGGGACTGGTTAATAAAAACACATGAGAGAAGGAGCCAATTGTATACAGCCTAAAAAATGGTCATCTGCAAGTAGCTTTAAGTTCAGTGATTGAATCTTGTATATTCCGAAATATATTCAATTCAAGTATCCTTATATGCATCATTTTATAAAGATTTTTGCTATTTGTGTGGCATTCTTCTATTCGCTTGTTACCAATGAATATGAATGGCCCGCCTAAAAGGAATATATGTTACTAGAGGACTACAAGTCACGGCCCAGAAATGATGTCGATTTGCTTCTTCTTTTATGGTGGTGGATGAACGAGGATGAACTATGAAGAAATGAGAGGGCGCGTACCGAAGGGCTATGGCAGCCTCATAGAACTAGTGGTGCTGGAACAAGTAAAGTTTGACAAAGGCCAACGACGAGAGTTTCAAGTTGACCAAGGAAGGAGCTTTAGGATGTTGTTCCTGGAACAACTCATTATTATACATGATTAGAATTAGAATATGATAAGTACATACACCGCAAATTCAGTTATAATCAGAAGAAATTGGGTGAGTCCTTTGCTTCCGACTTTGGGGTGCTAGTGTGCTACAAATTAATTGATGATGCTGGAGGTTCAAAATGTTCATGAGCAGGACGGATCCAGGACTAAAAGAAACCGGGTGAAAAAAAAAAGTTTAAACCATAATACTAAACACAAGCTTTTGGGACCATGTGCATTTAGACAAAATTGAGGTTTTTAGACAAATTAACACTATGGAGCAAAATTCATCGGTGTCCCGTGACACCGCAGGACCCCCTAGTTCCGTCCATGTTCAAGGGTTGAGAGTAGCATTATTTGATAAGAGAAAAGTCCAAAATACATCCTTGTGGTTTGCCCTATTCTCGCTTTACATCCTAGTGTTTTTTTTTTTTTTTTTTCTTTCTTTCTTTCTTTTTTCTTTTTTTTTTTTTCTTTTTTTTTTTTTTTTGCACAAAATCATCCCTCCGTTAGTAAAATCGCCACAAAACCATCCATCCGTTATTAATATCAGTTAATGAGGACTGACGATGCAAATTATTTTCAGTTATCTCCTAACTAGAGTTAAAATATTTGCATCGTTAGTCCTCATTGAGTTAAAATATTTGCATCGTTAGTCCTTATTAACTATAGAGTTAAAATATTTGCATCGATAGTCCTCATTGAGTTAAAATATTTGCATCGTTAGTCCTCATTGATTATTCGTACGTTTTTATTCTTTTTTGTTTGTTTTTCTTATGTTTTCGTCCGTTTTTCTCATGTTTTCATAAGTTTTTATCAGTTTTCATCCGTTTTTATACGTTTTCATCCATTTTTCTCATGTTTTTATCCATTTTTTTCCGTTTTTCTCACGTTTTCATACGTTTTTCTTATGTTTTTATCCGTTTTCATCCATTTTTATACATATATTATGTATGAAAACGGATAAAAATGTATGAAATGGATAAAAACGTATGAAAACTTGACATTTGATAAAAATGTTTCTGTATCGATTTTAAATCACGATTTTGACCTCTTTCTGGTCCGAATCATCAAAAATGTAAAACACAAAAGTTGTCTGGAATAATGTTTTACATCAATACTCGCGAGATTTTAACCTGAAATTTCAAAACAATGACTATTTACTACCAAAACTTAAGCGTTTTTCGACCAAATTCATAACTTATAAACTTATAAACGCTTGTAAATCTTATTTAAAACAACTAGTTATAATGCCCGCGCACATGCGGGTTTTTTTTAAATAATTTTTTAACGATGTATTTTTATTTATTAAAAAAATAATAATTTAATCTTTGTTTTGTTTTGTTTAATTTATGATTTTTACTTATATTTTTTTATTATTAAAGATAATCATTTAAAAAATTTAATCTGCTTCTTATCAATATTTTTTTTTTTATTTATCTTCTACTTGTGTAGTATATCAACAAAACGAATTTATAAATTTAAAAATTTATAAAATAATTATTCAATTATTATTTAATAAGGAAACATTTTTTTTCCGAAATACGAAAGTCCCACTTAAGGTTTTGTTTTATTATATAAAAAGAACAAAGATCATTTGAGGACTAAACATTCTTTACATACCAAGGGATCAATCCCCACCTTTCATTCATTTTGATCTAATGGCTTAGATTAGAGTTAATATTTACACTACAAGAGTATTTTAGTACTATTTAAATACTTTTTTTTACTCTTATCTCTCATTTAATACGTATTTTTTCTTTCACACACACAAAGTGTGTGTTTGTTTCTTCTCTCTCATCTAATTACCTCTTGTAACGAGCTCCCCTAACCATCTCCTTCATTGCGATCATCATAGAAACCCTAATTTTTTCTTCTAAATTCATTAATTGATCTCATTCTTCATCCCGTACATCACCTAACCCTAATTTTTTTATCGTTTATTTTTATTTAAGCTTAATTCAAAGCTGAATTATAAGCTATCTGTTTCTATAAGCTGAATTATGAGCTAACTTACTCATTTTTTCATATTATATGCAAGTTTTATGGATTCGCTTCAAAGTTCTGTTTCTACTACTTCTGAAGAGATCGCTGTTAATGATTCTTCTACTGCTTTTGAAGAGATTGTTGTTAGTGAAGATGTTTCAGCTAAGTATGCTGAGGAGATTGTTGCTTATGAACACGGTGATGAATCCGTAGCAATTAAGAGTGAGTTTTTTGATTATTTTAATTTTTTCTATAATCCGTTTGTTAGTGTTAATAAGCTATGTTATTTTAGATGGTATAAGCTCTGAATATGTTATTAAGATGTTATAAGCTCTGAATAAGTAGTTTTAAGCTTTGAATGAGTAGCTGATTATATTTGTAGTTTGGATATCATATATGATATATAACATGTGATATATCAATGTTTTTGTATCAAATGATATATCATATGTGATATATTAATCTCAGCTTTGAATAAGTAGTTTTAAGCTTGTCATATCATATATGATATAGCACATGTGATATATCAATGTTTTTGTCTTGCATGTGTTATATCATATATGATATAATTATTATATGTGTCTGTGATTTCATTTTTAGTAAACCTCTGTTTTTAATTTTTTGTTTTATTTTTTTTTTTCTAGATTTGAATGCTTTGAAAACTCCTGAATCATTTGCTACTCACTCTAATTTTGATACTCCTGGTGGAACTGTTTATTATATTCCGAAAGTTCCTGTGGATGTGTTACTTGTTAAGGGCAAAGTTTATAAGTCGATTGATGAGTGCATTGCTGCTTATATGAAATATGCTGCTAAAGCAGGGTTTGTGGTTAGGAAGTCATGCCAGAAAAGGTTGAGGAATGGTACTGTGAAGCAAAAGTATTTAGTGTGTAATAGGGAAGGTTGTCCAAAGGGAATTCATGTGGACACGTTAGACTTAGAGAATAGTGACAAGCAGGTTAGAAGTTCGAACCTGCATATCACAGGGTGCAAAGCACGTGTCATTTTTGATTTAATTCCTGGTACTTCTAAGTACAGGTTGAATGTCTTTGATAGTATTCATAATCACGAGCTTGAACGTGAAGAGTATAAGCATTTGTCAAAGACTGAGAGGCAGTTGACGTATGCTGAGCAATTGTTCATTGTTAAAGCTGCTAGCGTAAATATAGGCGCAACGAAAGCTCATCACATCTTAACTGGTTTGAAGGGTTCTTATTTGCTTGTTCATGGAACGACTGTTGATTTTAAGAACTTTTTTAGGGGTGTGAACTGCTATATAGGTGATAGTGATGCGCAGATGCTTATATCTAAGATGGAGAATAGGAAGAAGCACGTGCCGGATTTTTCATTTGATTATTTGGTCGAAAATGCTGAGCTTGCGGCTATTTTTTGGGCTGATGAAGTTTCTAAGTTCAACTATAGAGAGTTTTGTGATGTTGTTTCGTTTGATGCTACTTACAGAACAAACAAGTAAGTATATGTATGTTTAGTATGATATTTTTTATTATATGATTTTCTATTTAATCTGTTATTTTAAGTAGTTTTGTTTTTTGTTTTTCAGGTACAAAATGGTGTTTGTTCCCTTTACAGCCATAGATAATCATCGGAGGTGTGTAACAGTCGCAGCAGGCTTGTTGAAGAACGAAACTACAGCTTCGTATATTTGGTTGCTGAAAGCGTTCATAAAGGCGTTTGGTAGGGCTCCAAATATTGTTGTTACTGATCAGGATGGGGCTATGAGAAATGCCATTGAAGCTGAGTTTGCGGGTTCTAAACACAGACTTTGCATGTGGCATATTACTCAAAAGCTCCCTGGAAAGGTATTTTTCTGCCTTTTTGTTTATCATATGTGATACTTGATTCTATGTGTATTTTTTATTGATTTATCATATATGATAATTTGAACTTTTTTTCAAATAATATGTTAAATCATATGTGATACCTGATTTTATTTGTATTTATTATTGGTTTATCACATATGATAACACATATCTATTTTCAAATCATTTGTTAAATCAGATGTTATTTGTTTTGTTTACAGATATGTTCTAAAATCTATGATGATACCGACTTTAAAAAGAAGTTTAATCAAATTGTATGGAATATGTATATCGGTCCGGAGGAGTTTGAGGATAGATGGTCAAAGTTACTGGATGAGTTTAGTTTGCAGAATCATAAGTGGTTAACAAAGATGTTTAATATACGTTCGTGTTGGATTCCTGCTTATTTTATTGATTCCCCCTTGTGTGGTTTGATGAGGACGACGTCTAGATCTGAGAGTGAGAACTCCTTTTTCTCTCATTTTACGAATCAAGGTTCCACTCTTATGAATTTTATGAATTGTTTTGAGACGGCAATGGAAAAGCAGAGGCATATACAAGAGAGGCTTGATCATAAGACTATTGATTCTGTTCCGAAGTTTAGAACCTATCTTAAGATTGAACGTCATGCTTCGAAGGTTTTTACTCGTCCTCTGTTCGAGCTTGTTCAAGCAGAGATTTTTGCAGGCACATGGTATTGTCAAATAGAAACCAAAAGCTTGGTTGAAGGATCTGAGGTCTCTGTTATTAGAGAAACAAAATTTGTTGATGCACTAATGGAGAAGAAGAAAGCTAAGTTGAGAGAGAAAGCTAGGAAGAGAGTTAAGGATAAAGGTAAGGATAACGATAAAGCTGAAGAAGAAGAGCCAGTTAACCTGTTTTATAGAGTTGATGGATTATATAAGGTATGTTAGCCACTTAAATTTTTTTTTTTATCATATATGATTTTTTACTACCTTATTTCTTTTGTTTTATCATATATGATTTTTTACTATCTTCTTTCTTTTTTGCCCATTAAGGTGTTGCGTAACCAAGAAGATGGATCAGTTGTATGTTCCTGTCAGCTTTTTCTTCGAGTTGGAATATTATGCAGGCATGTTTTTTGTGTTTTTAAGAACGCCAATATTGAAGTGATTCCAAGTCAATACATACTGAGGCGTTGGACAAAGAACCTTATACCTGCTGCTTTGAGGAACAAATGGAACAGATATGGTGAGAAGAATGAGATTGTTGAGAATTATGCAAATGAGGCAAGTACCATTGTTGATCACTGTATCCATATGTTGAGTAAAGATGAGGCGAGGTTGTCTTCTTTTGTTGAAAAGTTGAGGTTGCTAAAGATTGATGTCGAGGCTGATTGCCCAAATCCTCCTTCTAAGAACAAGGCTGACAATTTGGAGGAACTTGTTGGAGTCCCGAAGCCAGCTGAAAAAACCATTAACAATCCAGCTCTTGGTAATCCTAAAGGCCGTAAAAAGATGCGCATAAAAGGAGGTAAAGAGCAAGCTCTTGAAAAGAATTCGAAGAACAGGAATGCATGTTCGTTATGTGGAGAGACAGATGGTCACAATAGGAGGACGTGCCCAAAAAAGTTTGCAGAAGAGGCCGAGTTGGATCAAGTTGAAGTTACAAGGGAAGGGGATTTGGATCAATCAGAAGTTACAAGAGGAGAAGTCTTGGATCAAGCATGAATTTCAACATAAATCGTCTTCATATTTTTTTTAATTTCTTTGATTAGTATTTGTTTTGTCGGATTGTGTTGAAGAAATTTGAGTAACAGACCTAGACATGATTGTTTGATTATTACTGAGTTTTTATATGAAACAGATTGTTGCTGATTGTTTTTTAGAGTTTTGGTTACTTTCATTTGAGTTATCACATATGATAATCCATAAGTAATTTTTTTAGGTGTGTTATCATATATGATAATTCTCTGATATCATATATGATTTTACACTTGGTTTTTAACATTTTGATTTATCATATATGATAACTTATAAAGAAGAGTATATTATGATTTTGTTCAAGTGTTTTTGTTTCTTTTGTTTAAGTTATCACATATGATAAAATTTTGAAGCAATTTTTTTAAGTGTATTATCATATATGATATTTATGTATGATACTTTTTTTTGCAGTGTTCTATATAAAACAGAGTCGATTATCGATAAACAACAGCCATTAGAATTGATTTATCAATTTGTGCAATAAAAACTTAAACAAGACATTCAAAATCACATCCAGAAATGTTTCGGCATTTTCATTTCTTGAAAAATGATGGCAACGTAGTACTTGGAAAGTTAAACCATTATCCTACCTGGAAATTTAAATTGTCTTGTGATATTCTAGCATACGACATACGAAATAAGACATTGTTTTAACATGTTTAAGCCATATTATATGGCATACGATATTACATAATAAAGTCTAAAGAAATTAGATCTTAATCTGCATTAGTTGCCCCAAAAAGATTCTGTACGCCCCTGTCCTTCTATTCTTTGGGTTGTTAGTCCTACTTCTGAATTTTCCACCACTAACTGCTAACCTTTTCCATCATTTTGCACTTGCAACATGCTCCGTTTTCTGCTCTTCCTTCTTTTTTCCAATCTCTCCTCTTATCAACTTCTTCAACTCTTCTTTGTTTTTGTGTTTCTTTGCAAACTCAAGTGCTTCTTCATTTATCATTTCTCGGTGATTGTTCAGTTCATGCGTTAACATCTTGGCTGCATACTTGATTCTCATTCTTATTATCTCCGTCTCCTGAGCTTTTCCTTCTTTTGGAAATTCAAAGTTCCAGTTCTTCAAAGTTTCTCCACCATAGTGCTCCATATGCATCATTACGAAAATACCACAATCAATGACATTCTGTGTTGTTCCCCACTTTAGCTTCATCACTGTTGTCGTTTTTTTCCCTATGTCAGATGCTTTTTTATGCTTTTGGGATTCCAGATATCTTGAAAACAGTTTTTTCTACACAAAATAGAAAATTCATTTTAACAAAGACTATTCATTATCTCATATGCCGAAGGCGTTTTCTGCGGCTTTGCCGCAGAAGACGCCTTCGGCTACAGCTAAGCCGAAGGCTTAGCTGAATAAGACCCTTCAATGTAAATTTATAATATCTAATCACTTACTAGAACATCACATTGTTTTTATTTTTTATATCATATATGATACTTGATTTTCTTTTGTATTTTTTATAGGTTTATCATATATGATAATTCACATGTTTTTTCAAATCATTTGTTGTATCATATATGATACTTGATTTTCTTTTGTATTTTTTATAGGTTTATCATATATGATAATTCACATGTGATACTTTTTTCCCCATATATGTGATAGTGAAAACACAATAATAAATCAGTATGTGTCGTTACTTGAGCATAATCTGTAATTACTTACCAGAATATCACATTCTTTCGAGTATTTTGATTCATACGTCGCCCCTGAGTTGGAGTTGTCCAGGATGACAGAAGTACCTTTGACTAGATTGAAAACAACCAGATAAAAGTGTTCATGTGCAATTATTGGGAAGAATGCCTGTATAAATAGATTAAGAACAATCAGATTCATTTTAATACAAGTAAAACTTTTTTCATAATAAGTCAAATTATTTTTTTACCAATTCCACATCATCCATTGATTTATCTTCTAGATTGCCTTTAAACGCGGTTGTCAAGTTTGCACAAAAATCTTCATACTGCTTCTCTTCATCTTCCTTTTTTGCTTACACTATTTTTGTTGTCTGTTTTTATAAATCAACATATGTTAAAGAAACAAATTTAAGATTTTAGCAATTGAGTTCTAATTTTTTAGGTAACTTACAAGTATTCCCATGTGAAAATACTGTTTGATCTTTCCTTCTTTGTTGGTGACTTCTTCTTCATAGCTTAAAATACAAGCAAAGCTGTCGATTACACTAGAGTCCACTTTTAATTGTGGTGCTAGTGTTTGCATGTTGTCTCTGAGTGTTGTTGCGCCCCATGCCCATTCTGTTTCAAATATAAATTCGCTACACAAATAGATAAAAGTATAGTTAGATATATTTTTAGCATAATTTCACACTTTTTATTCATTTGATTCTTTAATAGTATAAAGCATGCTTACTATGGATTTCCTTGCATGGAGAATAGAGCATTGGATACCGTCAATTCATCTGGCTGAGATGGTGTAGTTATCACAGTTTTCTTGTTCATATATGGTGAAACCAGATATCTTGAAGGCTTTTTTGCTCTTTTTTCAAGTCGCTCTTCTTCCTCTTTAGCTTCTTCAGCAACTTGATTTCTCGTCCTTTTTGGATTTTTTGGTGTTTCAATTGCAGCCGCTTTTTCAATCATTGGTGTTTTTTCTTTTGCTACCGTGTCAGTTTGAACTGCAGGTTTGTTGCTAACTGGGCTTATACCAAGACTGAAAGTTGGTGGTGAAATTGATTTCATTCTTCTTGTTGTCATTTTTTGTTGTGGTGAGGTGGATTTTCTTGCTGTGGTTTTTGTCGATTTCTGTTGTGATTGATTAATCTTTTCCAAATTTTCTTGTGCTTGACTCATAAAGGCTTCATAATTATCATCCACAGCGAAATAGGCATCTAGGTCATCTCCTCCTGTCATAGATGATGGTTGTTCTTTTTCGGAAATCTTTTCTGGACTCTCTTCATCGATGCCTATTCTTTTTGGTGTCTCAAAAGAATGAATTGGGCTTCCCTTTAACTTCTCAACTGGTTTTTCTATCTCCTTTTCCACTTCTGTTTCCTTCTCAACCAAAACTTGTTTTTCCGTCTCCAAATCTTTTTCCATCTTATCCTCTTCTTCTCTATGTTCTTTTTCCTCTATTTTTTCTTGTTCATCACCTGTTTTCTTTTCATCTTCAGTCTCACTCTCTTCTTCACTGCCACTCTCTTCTTCACTCTTTTCTTCTTTTTGCATTGTATTTTTCTTCTCACGTTCTTCATTTTCAATCCCACTCTCTTCTTCACTTTCATTCTCTTCGTCACTTCCATTCTCTTCTTCACTCCCGCTTTCATCTGTATTATGACTGACATTTTCTTCTTTTTGATCTTTGGATTTATCTTCCTTATCCTTCTCATCGTCATCATCACTTCCATGATCACTTCCATCATCACTTCTGTCATCATCAGTGTCTCCATCATTACTGTTGCTTTCTTCACTATTTTCTTCTTTTTCTTCATCAATATAAATGTCTATCTCTTTGAACATTGATTTGTACCTTTTACATAAGCCTAACAACTGCTTGTCTCCTTTGAACTTAATCATACCCTCCCTCATTGTCTCAGCTAGCTGTTTCCTTTCATCTATTATGATTTCAAACTTCTCTTCTATTCTTTCAATAAACTCCTGTAAAATTAGTAATATGTATTAGTTTTTTTAATCTATATTTAAAATCATATGTGATATTTATTATTTTACAAAAACATTTGAAATATCATATATGATAATTCATATGTTTTTCCAAATCATTTGTTATATCATATATGATACTTGATTTTTTTTGTATTTTTATAGGTTTATCATATATGATAATTCACATGTTTTTTCAAATCATTTATTGTATCATATATGATACTTGATTTTCTTTTGTATTTTTTATAAGCTTATCATATATGATAATTCACATGTTTTTTCAAATCATTTGTTGTATCATATATGATACTTGATTTTCTTTTGTATTTTTTATAGGCTTATCATATATGATAATTCACATGTTTTTATAGGTTTCACCAAAGGCGTTGACTGTGGCTAAGCTGCAGGCATAACCTTCGGCTATAGCCGAAGGCTATGCTGCAATTTATAACACAATCAATTTATATAGCAATCAAAATAGAATGTAAAATTAACCTCTATGGTTTCTGGTCTCTTTGGTGGCAATGGTTCATCATACACATCATTCCCTTTGTATAAATTGAGACCTGTTTGCTCTTCGTCTGGATCAAATTCTTCGTGATGATCAAGCTTCCCCAGGCATTCTTCCTTCATTTCCATTCCAATCCCCTTCCTCATTGCTTGCGTGTTCCAACTTCTCAGTGCTGGACGATGACGCATAACTTGAAATGCTGGGAATTTTGTTGAGTCCAAGTACAACAGCTTTTTCATACAAAAAATAAATTTGTGTTAGATTGTAATATTTGTATAGTATTGAATGACATTTGATAAATGTATAGAAACATGTAGAACAACTTACGCATAGGAAGGTTGCTGGCCCATAAAAGTAGTCACCAATCTTCACCTTTTCCCAATTCTGCTTACTTGTTTCTAAGCAATCCATTATGTATCCACACCAGTCGATATCTGAAATTTCATCACTTTCTTTGACATGTTTTAACACCGTCTTAAACACCTTTGCACCATTATCAACTTTTCCCATCGTGCTAGCAAAGAGTGTCAAGAAGTTTATTGTGAAGATGAAATCAGCATTGAATGTGCTAGATATCTCCGTTGATATTGCAGCTGGTGTGATTTTTTTTAGTTGAGAATATTGTTTTTCCCATTGTTTGATGAAAGGATCGTCATGATCTCTTTCTTGTAGCTCTTCCAATTTTTTTGCTCCCATTGGCACACCAAGCATGTCATTGATTTTTTGTCTTGTTACCTTTATTGAGCCCTTCTCTAATCTCAATTCCATGCTTGGTGGATGGAATTTATCAAGCACATGGTATATCAAAGCACTTGGAAGTTCAGTTATCGGGAAGTTAATGTATCTTTCGAAACCAATATCTCTGAGACATTTCTTTCTTAGTTCTGTTAAACCAGCCATGGCATCAGACATGGCTTTCGGTGATGACCTTGTAATGCAGGTTGGGTATATCACCTTTTTGGTTGCTTTTCTTTGTTTTTCTTTTTTCGGTTTTTCCTTTTTGGCCTTGACAACCTTGCTTTCCTTCTCCAGCTCGTCCTCATTCTCTTCTTCTGCATCATCTTGTTTTTCTTTAATTTCTATTTTTCTCTTTTTTGTTCTCTTTTTCTCTTCCTCCTTTTTTTCGCTTCCTTCCTCCTCCTCCTCTTCATGTTCTTTACTACTTTCTGCTTCTTCATTTGATTTTTTAGTATTTTGCCTTTTCAAACTCTTAGAAGATGTAGAAGGTTTTGCTGCTTCTTTTTTTGTTTTCTGTGTACGCCCTCTTGTCATACACTTGGTCTTCACATATCTCTTTTTTTCTCTTTGAACAACTTCTTTTTTTATTTCCATCTTTTTTGGCTCTGCATTCTTTTTGTTGTTATCATCTTCCTCCCTTTCTATTTCCATGTCTTCTACATCTTGTATATGTACTGCAAAAAAATATTAAAATTTTATCACATGTGATAAATCAATAACAAATACAAAGAAAATCAAGTATCATATATGATAAAGCATGTTATTTGAAAAAAAATATGAAATATCATATATGATAAAGCATTTAAAATATACCTTTTGCAGTTTGTCTTTCTTTTGCGGATGACTTTAAGAACGGCAATGTTGTTATTACTTTTTCCACCTCATCTGTTTCGTTTTCTTTACCTTTATGTACATTTTTAAAACACGCATGTTTAGTAATTATGTTCAAGTAGACCAATTAAGATACATTATCAGTTTTTTTTTGGAAGGCTTAGCTGCATTTATAGCCTTCGGCAAAGCCGAAGGCTATCAATGCAATTAAGACAAGTGTTTTTTTTCAATATCATATGTGATAAAATGCATTCAATATCAACTTAATCTATCTATAGGTGAATATTTTTGATATATCATATGTGATAAAATACAGACTAAGCAGCATCCTATGGCTTTTTCTATTCCAAAGTCGTAGTGTTTGTGTATGCCAAAGGCATTTACATATATGTCGCATCCTATGCCTTTGTGTATGCCAAATGTGTTTTCATTTAAGCCAAAGGCATCTTCTGCGGCTTAGCCGCATCTGACGCCTTCGGCCGCATCTTCGGCATGGCCGAAGGCGTCTTCTGCGGCTTAGCCGCATCTGACGCCTTCGGCCATGCCGAAGGCATCTTCTGCGGCTAAGCCGAAGGCTTAGCCGCATAAGACGCCTTGAGTAAATTCTTCTAATCTGTTTTTTTTATTTCAATATCCACTTATTTAGTATGTTAACTTTGAAAACCTAATTTCTAGTTACTTATTTCTTCACAGAATCACAATAACTTGCATAAACATTCAATAATCAATGTAAATTCATAACATCTTCAGTATACTCTCTATGCATAGTACGCATCAATATTTAAAACATATATGATAGTAAGAGATAGTAAATTTGTTGTTTGAAATGTATAAGTATACCTTTAATCGGTTTTTTAACCGTATTTTTGTTCTTCTTTTTCTCCGTCATTTTCTGTGCAATATCATCTCCGCCGCTTTCCGCCATTTTTTCCGGTGAGATTTTGGTAGATCTGGTGTTTTCTAGGGTTTGATTTTGATCGGTTTGAATATGCGTGAGTAGTGTGTGTTTTTAGTGTGTGTTTGGTGAGCGATTTTGTGAGGAAATGAAATGCGTTAGTGGTGTTTGTTGGATGTGTTATTTTACGTAATTGCCCCTCCGTGTTTTTTAGTAGTAGTATCTGTTTTGATCTCAACCATTGATCAAAAGTAAATCAATGGTCCATATTTGTCCCTTGGTATGTGAGTAAAGTATGGTTTTTGAAATAACTCTACTCATATATAAAAGATTTTCCTCTTTAAACCATATAAGTCATCATTCCTTCGTTGTCATTGATCACTTATTTAAAACATGAAAGTTATATGCGTAATCACACTCTTTTATTTAAAATTTATAAACTATATATATTTTTTTTAATAGTTGATGATAACATGAAAGTTATACTTATCGCATATCATTGCTTTGTTTAAACTGATTTCCCTTTTTATAGGATAAAATCACCACTTAGGTCGTTTAAAAAGATGGTATAGGTTTTGAGTTGTAATCAAACAGTTCAAGAAACATGACCAGCTTACCTTCCGATATCATCATTGACATCTTGTCAAGATTGCCCATCAAATCTTTGGCTCCTTTTCGATGCGTATCAAAACTATGGTGTGGGCACATTGATGATCCTTACTTTGATATCATTCACAGCAAACGAGTTGCAGCAGAACCCATACCTATCTTCTTGGACGATGACAATTTTAACCTATCACGCATCGTTATAAGGTTCCAAATTGTTGAATCTAAAGATGGTAGTATTCTCTTGGAAGCGAAAAAGAACCCATTTATGGAGTTTGAGTGCGAGCCAATGACCTCCATTGAAGGTTCTTGCAATGGGCTGATCTATATATCGCATGATTTTGTGAACAACGTCGACGACAACAAGTATGTCTCCCCTTTGGTTGTGATCAATCCTCTAAGAAAGGAATGTTTTAAGTTGCCACTAATTGAAAGACAATTAGATTTCTACTGGGAAGAAGAAATGTCAAGTGGGCTTGGTTTTGATGATTCCACCAACACTTTCAAGATGGTGCGTGTTGTGAACAAAAGATATCTGCTAGGTTACAAGTTGTCTAATAGTGAAACACCATGCACCATGGTTCATGTCTTGGGCACAGACTCGTGGAGAGAGATACCTCAAGTCCCACCTTATGAGATTAATGGTGAAGGTGTATATGCTCATGGATATTTGTATTGGTTAGTCGGTGTTGATGAGTATTTGCAATGCATTCATACCGACTTTCCATACAAAGACCAACACCAAAGAAATGTAATATGCTTTGATGTACATAAGGAGGAATTCGGGTTGATTGAGCATCCCAAAGAAACAAGACGCGGTTTTTTATACTATAAGTTGGTTGATATACAAGGTGAAGTTGGATATGTATATCATTACTCAGCGGACCATAGCACGGAGGTGTGGGTATTGAAAGAGAAAAAATGGATCATACATTGTCAGTTCGACCAAAAGCCACCAATTCCTATAGACATCATCGAGGTTGTAGGGACTTGGAACAAAGACGGTGATATATTAATGAAAACACACAAGGGAGGTGATCGGTTGTTCGTGTACCACCTAAAAAGTGGTCTTTTGGATGAAGTCAACATTGTTAGAGGCGAAGATTATAAAGATTATGTTTATATGTATTCTCCGAGAATGGTTTCAATTCATGGCATCGACATAAAAAATGCCTGCTCGATTAAAAGGTGATTTGAGTATAAGTTTAAATTGTTGGATTGCATTTTATGGTAAACTTTCATTTTGTGAACCATTTTAGGTTGGATGATTTTTTTTTTTTTTTTCTTAATGTACTGAGTATTTATTTTTATTTTTATTTTATTTTTTGGTGCAAATAACAATAGTAATATATTGTATACATTTACTGAGATATCAATGAAGTTACAAGCAAGATGTACTGCCATGATTACATATAAAGCGCCCTTGTAACCCTATTGAACTTAAGTGTTAACCATGAAACCACTAAAAATAGCATTTTGAACTCAAACTTGCTTCTCTTGAACGTGAACTTAACGAAGGAAACTTGATGCTGCTTCTAAAACTTCATCTTTTGGAAGCCAACATGAAATCCGAGATTTTTACAACCTCAAAACTTGCAAGACGAAATCAAAATGATCGCACCTTCGTATATGTGGCTAACCAAATCACAATGAAATTGAAGTTTTATCAAAACAAAGTTGGAGTTGGAGAACCTTGACCACCTTGAATGATTTACTTGAATGGCCCAAACTCTCACCCAATGCGATACTGCCAATTAATAGCCCGCCTAAAATGTTATTAGAGGACTACAAGACCCAGGAATGATGTTGATTTAATTTGCTTCTCCTGTTTTGGTGGTAAATGAATGAGGATGGAGAAATGAGAGGGCGCAGAGTAGAGTCATGGCTGCCATATAGGGTTAGCGGCACCAGAACAAGTTTAGTTTAGCAAACGCCACTGATGAGAGTTTCAAGATGAATGAATTAGTCGACATTAAAAAAACTATGATCGAAGAGCTTGGGATACCGATTCTTGTCCCGCATGGACGAACATGATACTACAAGTTTGAGTCCCGGGTACTAATACATTACACCATGTAGGGTCATTTGCTTTCACTTATGGAGTTATGGGCCGGGTGTTAAAAATTAGTTAAGTAATTATTGATTGAATTTCGAAATGTTAATGGTTCAAGGGTAATCTAAGGATATCAAAAAATATGTATCTTGCAAGAGTAGCATATGGTAATTAGGTGTTAAAAATAGCCAAGAAACAAAATATTAAAAGCAATATCGCCATTGAACCAATTATAAGCCTCTCTCTCGGTCTCTTCTTCATTCCTTCATTGTTGAATTTTATGTTCTCTCAATTTTCAATCCTTTAATAGATTTATACGTTTATTCATGCGTGTAAAAAGGATTTATTCAAGACAAAGATACCATTATGGATCAAATATGTCAATGTTATCATCGTGGTAGGAGAAAATCTTGTTCGTTGTGGTCTTACGGCCTCCTCATGTTTACCTTATGGGTCGTTAACGATATATTTAGTTGTAATAATTCTATAAAAACAGTAATAGCTTTTGATCTAAACACGATAACCTTTGATCATATGCTCCTTTGTTCAGCGACTTTAACATAGATCGATCTGAAGATGACACGAGCGTTCGTCTCCTCCTCAATCGCCAATCTGGTATCTACGTTTTATATAGATCAGAAAATAAGTTTTTTTCATTTTTGTGTTTGAAAGATGATTAAAAGTTTGTATACTTATTTTCGTTAGATTTTAGTTACATTTTCTAGATTATTTCACAGTTTCTGGTATTATATCGACCGATTATTACAATTATGGATTTTTTAGCGCAGAGATCAAATTGCCTACAGAGCACACTGCTGGCATTGTCGTGGCCTTTTATGTACGTAATTTATCATCTCCAAATCATGTAAAGAAACTATGGTAATTCTGTAAAACTTCCATTAAAAAATAAAGTCGGTAATTATAATCAGACGAAATGTTTAAATAAGCAGTCCTGGTAACTTATTTCATCTCAAAAGATTTACCACATCATGAACACTTTGTTTCTGTCTGGAATTTAAAACTTACAGACGGTATCAAAAAGCTATTAATAACTAAACGAAGCAGTTTTAATAGACTATTATCAAAACTTATATGATGCAGACGTCTAATGTAGATATGTTTCCCAAGACTCATGACGAATTAGACTTGGAATTTTTGGGAAATATAAGAGGGAAGCCATGGAGGTTCCAGACAAACATCTACGGTAACGGTAGCACTACCCGTGGCCGTGAAGAGCGATACAGTCTGTGGTTTGATCCGAGTAAGGAATTTCATCGATACAGCATCTTTTGGTCACATAACAAGATCATGTAAGTTAGCTTAGACTCCATTGGTACTACAAAAAAATCGTTTATTTTCTTATAGTGATTCTAAATATTTTATGGAGTATTTGTTTCCTTCAGATTTTACGTTGACGAAATCCCAATACGGGAGGTTTTACACGACGAGAATATGGGAGGTGACTACCCATCAAAGCCCATGTCGTCGTACTCCACAATATGGGACGCATCCTCCTGGGCTACTGGTGGTGGCCAACACAAAGTAGACTACAGGTTTGAGCCCTTTACCTCCGAGTTCCAGGACCTTGTCCTCCAGGGTTGTCAGGTTGACCCGACTGATGCCACGTCAACTAACTGCAATGATGCCACTGACAAACTCGAATCCTCAGAATTTGTCACCATCACTCCACGGCAACGCCAAGCAAATAAGTGGTTCCGGGAAAAGTACATGTACTATAGTTACTGTTATGATCGGCTAAGATAACCATCTCCATTGCCCGAGTGCTTATTAGTATCTTCCGAAATGGAGTTATTTAAGAATAACGGAAGGTTAAAGAAGCCCCAAAGATTTTATCGGACTCGAAGGCCCCACTGAGGGCCACGGCGGCCTAATACTTCAGCTGTGTATTAGCACAGGAATATGCATACCAGGGTACATATAACATTTTTCCACTCTTTTTAATTTATAAGTAACCTGTGTGTCGTATTTAAATGAATGACACCTTAAAAAGACTGAACACATAAAACTTGTTAATATTACAGAAAGAATCCCTGCAAACAAATATAATATTCAAGTACATAATCACACAATGAAACAGAGGAGGAATCAATCCATGTAGAATCCAAGATGCTTGAAAGGAGCACGTCAGATTCCTTCTGACCCGTAAACAAGTTTTCATTTTATATATAGGCACAATGGTTTGTGGTCATACTGCAAGGATTATGATCACTATGGCAAAGATGATCCCGACTATCACCAAAAGCAAGCAAGTCTGCACAAAAAGAAGGCATGGACATTAACAACATAGGAACTCCAAAAAGAGTTTCAATAACTGGAGGTGGAAATTTAAACATATTCATGTATGAAGATATTGATATCGGCTATTCCTTATATCAAACAGGTCAAACTGCAAAATTAAATATAGTTAACTAAAATGGAAACCTGTCAAACGGGTCGAACGTCTAATGCTAGATGTGTTTTTTTTTTTTTTTTTTTTTTGCATAAAAACAACATTATTCAAAATATTATATTCATTCATCATATTTGACACACTACATGTGAATTCATTTCCGTAGAGAGTGTTTCAACCCATTTAACCATATTTTGACCTATTTGTCAACCCACCGGACCTGCATGAGCTGACTAAAGTCAATGTAAGCAAACATAACACGCAGTTGTGCTCATACAATTTCCACATTAAGCAACGTAAGTCAAATAATTCAGCAACCAAGAACTTTCAAGTGTTTACCATGGAAGAGTTGGCTCTTTGAGTTTTTGATGCTTGCGCAAGGTGAGATCTTGCCTGTGCAGTTGCAGCATGGGAGTTCTCAATATTCGAGCCGATATCATCTGGAGAAGGAAAAAAAAACACAGCTCAGGCATCTCGCATAGGTAACACAACATGGGAAAACTAAAAAATAAATAAATAAAATCATGCTTACCAATCATAGCTCCTTGCTCATGAACCAAAACAGCAAGATCTTTGAATATCTCGTTTACCTCACCTATTTGGTTCTGAATTTCTTGTATTCCTTGATCTCTTTCCTCGATAATAGCCTCATTAAATGCAATCTCATTGTCCAGCAGCAAAACCTCCTGTCTGCACACAGAAAAGTTCATACGCTGGTTAAAAGACTCTTCTCATATTTGGTTAACTACATGGTTAACTTATTTTGGAGTCAGCATCTTAAAAATAGTCAAGCTTACGTAACCCTCACCTTCTAGATTCCACAAGAAGAGCGCGCTGTTCTGGATCTTTGTCTGACCTTACATCCATTTCACTTGCTGCATAACTGATAGATGTATAATATTTTCATATATAGCAAAACGTTATAGGTTAGTTATGCTTTTATCCAAATTCCTAAAAGTATGACTTGCGACATATTCACATCAAAAGAAATTCCAAATATTTTACCTTGATGGAAGAACGGCTTGCGGAACAAAAGGAACGTAAGCCGTCTCTCTTTCTGCTGCAAGGCGCTGAGCCTTCTGAAATTCTTTCAAAACGGCTTGAAAATCTTTTGCAAGTTTAGCATCTGTAATTTTTTTGCTGGCCTGCACGAAAGAAGGAAAAAAAAAACAAATCAAATCACGAAAGGAAGATAACAAAGATTAGTGTTATGAGCCAGAAAGCTTTTCAATGAAAAAACATCAGCACTGTTGCAACTTAATACGAACAGTTGAGTACAAAGACTTAAAATTTAGAGGAAGATGATACAGAGCCAGACAAAGCAGCACATATCAGCTTAAATGAATCTAATAAACCAAGACCTCTTATTGTTCTGTTTGCCAGATGAGAGAGACAACCATGATCCATGAAACTACTGAAAGTTAAACTTGTATCTGATGTGTATATGGTGTCAGAGTGGCAGTCACTTACACTAACTTCCGCACGATGGTCTGTTTCACTAGCTTTCTTGAGTTTATCTGAGGTGTCCTTCACCAATTGCCCAATATGTAATCTTGTCTTGTGCCTAACAATTAATAACAGCAAAATATTTAGCAATTTCATGGTGAATATGAACTATAAAATTATGAAAACTGACTTGATAAATCATGAAAGCCGCAATCATTTTGTAGTACTTGATTTCAAAAAACTATGTTATTCCACATTAACAAGGTTTAATGCTTTATTTACCAATAGATACAGCTTACATATGTTAGGATAGTGGATCGTATTTGTTTGCATTAGTGTTTTTCTTTTCATGCAAGTATTACCAGTAAGGAATGTTGCAGATTGTTTAATTTGGTTATTTGGTTAGCTTCCTTTTGCCAAGGAATTTGTCCTAGGAAAATGGACTAACTCTGCAATATTTGGATACAATTCACATTTTCACAAGAACAATACAGCTTACATGCAACAAATGTCAAAAACCATGGATTGATATAAAATTATTTCCCAGCATTGCATAACCGAAACCATTAACAGCAAACTTGCCTGCTAAAGTTAAACTAGTAAAAGCTTTCCATAATACTAGGTCCCAATCGGGTCATGTCAGCCAGAAGAACGGAGCCAACTTCGTATACAACACAAGAGCTCAAGTATCAAATATTTCACATCCAAAATCAGAATATAGTAAGTGACAAGAGCCTAAAGTTTTTCTCAAGTGCCATTTGAAAATTCTTTTTGCTAGCATCAGATTTTAGCATAAACTCATCTACTAGTTCATGATATAGGCCAAAGGGTTAACAAAATATTAATCTTGTAACATCAACATTGATTTAGTTCCTGACAGCTTCCAATACACCTAAATTCCAATTATTTGTTTCCTAACCCGGTTTGTCAACCCATACTTTGAGGCAATAGCTAACTTCGAGTTCATTAACCACCTATCCAATATCTTAAATGCTCGATTCACAATTCAATGATATTTTTTTTCTGCTTATCTTCTTATTATCAGAAATATAAGCAGTTCTGAGTGTTCTATTATCCAACACGCTTCCGCTTATCTGCTTATTTTGAAATAAATGTGACAGTTAACCCGCATATCTAACCTAAAAACCTTTAAAAAGATATAAACATTGCTTTTAGTTACCAACAGATTCCAATACGCATTATATACATTTCAGTTCGCTAATCACATTTGTAAACCTAAACTAAGAGGCAAGCTGGTAAGCTCAAAATACTTCAAGCTCACTGACACCTTTCCAATAACCTGAATGCTTGCTTTACATTCAGTTATATCATAACACCACCTACAAACTGCTTCTGCTTATCAGCTTATTTTATGACTGCTGATCTTTTTCTACTAATCTTCTTATAATTAGCCAGATAAGCAGTTTGGCATGCTTGGATCATCCAATCTGCTTATTTTGAATAAATGCTACTTTTTACCTCCATACTAAGAAGAAAAGTTAACAACCACCTATCAATAACTTAAATTCTCACTTTACAAATCAATTATATATCTACACAACCTACAAACTGCTACTGCTACTGCTACTGCTACTGCTTATCTGCTTATTTTGGGATTGGTTCTTACTACAAACAAACCTTATTTAGATCATCAACACAGCTTCTGCTTATTTTGGGATAAACGTGACATTTTACCCTAGTATCTAACCTTAAAAAGATAAATGCACTCCTCCATTATTCTTCTCTCTGCTTCTCATAAATACATTTAACTGCTTACGCTAAGGGGGTGTTTGTTTAAGCTTATATGTGGTCTTATGAGCTTATTTGTGTTTCGGCTTATATTTCACAAGCCCCAATTTTCGGGCTTATAGAAGTTTATTATGATATTATAAACTTATATAAGCCCATAAGTCTCAAAATAAGCTGGAAAATTGAGGCTTATGAAATATAAAACGAAATCAAATAAGCTCATAAGCCCACATATAAGCTTAAACAAACACCCCCTTAAATCATCAAAAACAGCTTCTGCTTATATTGGGATAAAAGTGACATTTTACCCTCGTATCATAAATACATTTAACTGATTACGTTAAACTTAAACTAAGCCAACCCAAACACAATTCGTATCACCAATCCCAAACACCCCCTAATTACCCAATTCCACAAACCACAAGCTTACCAATTACATAATTACAATTCAACAGAATTATATAAAAAAGTGATTAAAAAAAATAAAAAAAAGGACATACAATTTATCACGAAGTTCAGGTGTATCTTTAGGAGTACCAAGAGTATTAACCAATCTTTGAAAAGTATTTACACCCGTATTTATTTGAAATATCCCTGAAGCTATTGCTTGCGTTGGATCCATTTGCTTGAACCCATTTGTATATCCATTGTTTGATCTTCTTACCCGACCCGCTTCAAGATCCTGGAAACTCATCTCTTTTATTTATTATCTGATCTAATCAAATTAATAAACCCCAATTTTTATAAAATTGATTGAGTAATTTGGGCGAGAGATTGATGGAGAGGGTTGACGTGAAAGTAATAATTGGGTGTTTTTTTATAAAATAAAAGTTGGGGATTTTGTGTTTGTGTTTGTGTTTGTGTTTTTGAGTTGTTCGAGGACGGCGCGTGTGGGTCAAATAGATGGGGGATGTGGCAATTGTTTAATGGGAATATGTGGTTGTTGTTGTTGGAATGGGTGAATCCGTGAATGTGATTCTGTGAATGCGAATTATATACCTACCTGCCTTCTTTAAACTATTACAAGGTGGTGCTACTAGGATGCATTTGTTTTGTTTACGGATTTGGAATATCATTTTAATTTGAATGAGCGGGGAAGCTCGCGCGATGCCAGGTGCGTTTTGGTTTGTTTGTTTTAATTTTTTTTTTGTGTATGATGGTTGTGTTAAAAATGTAATGTATTTGTTTTTAATAATAATGTTTTTTTATAGTTGTATTCGGATTCTGCTTGAGTGGGGTTCTCTGACTTATGGGAAATGGTTTTCGGTAACCCTTGTTATAATTTTGTACCAATAGTGTGGTAAAAAAATTATATACTTTTTTTGTAAAAAAATAAAAAGTTAAATATTATGTAAATTATATATGTATAAAATTAAATTTTTACTATTGTTGGGTTGGCTTCTATCTTTGGAGTTGTTGTGGGTTGTATTTAGAATTAGGGCTAGTAAGGTTAAATTTTTAGGGCAATTGCATATATACCTACTAAAAGTTGCATATTTGCATATATACCCAAAACATGCTTAACTTGCATTGTACATCATGCATTGAAAACTTGTATTTTGGAGAAATATGCAAGTTTTTAAGTTTTAGTGGGTATATATGCAATTCTCCCTAATTTTTTTGTAATGTTGGCCCAAAAAAAAGAGATAAGGGTAAGGTTCTTTTTTTAGGCATAACCGTAAAACATATCTAGGGCACAAGCAATTGGGGAAAAAGGGTTGCAAAAATTAGGGCAAAACAAATTGGGAAAAAGGGGATACGCAAAACTAATTTCATTACGAAATGCCGCGTAGGTTTTCAAAGTGTCTTAGGATTGCGAATCAAATTGGGGATCGTCAAGTTGATAGGGTTCTCGGTGTTATTTTTTAGAGAGAGCAGAAAGCGTACATGGATGCAGAAAAAAGTTACAATGAAATGATTGAAGAAGTAGAAGCCATGAGGGAGTACAGGCATGGGATAATTTTGGAGTTGATGAAGCTTGAGAGTGATTTTGTTCTGGATGAGTGTCTGGCTGTTTTGAGGGCTGCGGAGCAAGAAGATTTCACGGAGATAAGTAGGTTGATTCAGATGAGCCATGCTACTAGTCTACGTGCTGGTGAGAAAGCTCGAATGGTGAAGAAACTCAGGAAGCTTGGTTAAGGTTGTTTGTTTCTTTATCTTTAGCACGCTTATGTTTAATGTTTTTAAAATTTGGTATCGTTGTCTATGGGTTTGTTGTTTTTAAAAGTCTAGGTTTCTATGGTAGTTGTCTGTTGGGATTTATGTTTGAATGTTTTTTAGGTTTCCTATCCTTTTGAATGACTCTGTTGTTTTAAGAAGTCCAGGTTTGTATGGGAGTTATGTTTAGGGAGTCCATGAAATGTAGTTAGAGTCTATGAAACCTCTGCCATAGTTAGAAAACGGAGAGGGTGTATGTTTATATTAATAAAAGGGGAACCTATTATGTATCTGAATTGCTCGTTTTCTTTTGTATGTTTTAAAAAGTGATGTTGTTGTTTACATTTGATGCATATGTTTGTTGCAATAAAGTTTGTGAAAAAGATGATATTAAAATCAACAAAAAAAACTTTGAATTTATTAAATATATAATTACATATCATGTGAGGAGAGGTTAGAGAGTATGGATGATTTGTGTCATTCAGAATTATGTGTTGGATATGAATTATCCTGGAATATGAATCAAGCTCTTATACTTGTTTGTTAAAATTTAGTTTTCTGAATTTTGGTAATGTTGGCGTGATGGTCCCTGACTTTGTTTTTATGTATAATTATACCAAATATATGTTGATGCCATATAAAAGTTTAATGTATGAGGTAAATTGCAGTTTTGATGTTAATGTCAAAAAAAAAAATTATTAACATATTTTTGTATATCATTTGAACAAAAGCTGTTGACTGGTAAAACTGAGGATATTGAGTAGGATTATGTGTATGGTTCTGATTGTATTAGTGGGTAAGTAGGAGTATGTGTATGGTTCTGATTGTATTAGTGGGTAAAACGGAGGTTTTAGCCTGTAGTGAAAATTTTAGTTTGTACTGAAGGTTTTGGTTTTTCTATACATTAGTTAAATAACTGTGATCGTATTATGAAATATAAATGTGAATGTATTTATACTGTAAGATTTGTTTTTTTATCAATTGTGTTGGTGGATTTTTTTTTTTTTTTTTTTTTTTACCAGTTGTGTATGTTTGCTGCTGGGAAAAAGAAGAAATTGGTTTGACACGTTGGTAAAATATGTGGTTAGGGGTGTTAGATTCTGTAAAACATTGTAAAGTTGATTTATGTGGTCTTGAAGAGTTTCTTAATAGATAAAATAGCAGGAAACATAATCATTTACTGTTTTACATGTGAAAGATAACCTAGAGAGATACTATTCTAGTTTAGTTTGTTTAACTGGGTTAGGTAGAATTTTTTGGCTATATAAGTAGTGGATACTTTGTTCATTTTCATTTGTATCCAACTGCCTGATGTACGTGAGAATCACACCAGGCTTTACCTCTCGAGGGATCTCGAGAAGCTTACAACCCCCACCAGGCAGTGTACCTGATCATTGTAGTATAGTATAGTGATAAGTACCGGGGGATTGATCGTTCAACTCAGGAATAGTGTCGCTAGGATTAGAAAGCCTAAAAACTAGGTCTAGAGGTGAGGGATGATTCTTTTTGTATTTTTATATTTTTATAAAGCAAGTAAAATCTCGGTTTTTGGAAGAGTGGCGGAATTAGTTGCTACTCAACTAACCCAATAAATAAGATTCAATCAAAATGAAATGATATCTAATTAAACTAGTAGTGTGAACAATAATAGGGAGAATTGTGTTTACTTAGGTTTCATTACTCCCTAGATATCTTTTATAGGTTGATAGTTTGTTACAATTGCATGGATGACGGGTCGTATTCCTTAATACTAGTCGTAGGGCCGTGTACAATATTCCCTAACTCTATAGGATCCTACTTCACTCCTATGTCGAGCCGTTAGAAGCTCCTAACATGGGATCATTAGAATTCTCCTACGCATTAAATACAACCAAAAATCATAGTACACATCTGATCATGTTTCTTAAGATGTTCAAGCATGTCACCAATGGAAGTCTACCAGTTTTCTTAAGCCTAACATTGAATACAATCATCCGTAACAACTATAAACAAACAATCAACCCATAATTAACATGTAGGTTTCACTACATCTAAGCAAACACACAAGAGATCTAGCCAAGCATGTTAAATTCAAGACAAGTGTAAGATATATTCAAACAACACATAGACATATTGAATGAATTGAAAGAGTACTTATCTCAATTGAATATGAAAGGTTTCAAAGGGTAAAAACCCTTGAAAAAGCTGTAATATTCGGACTAGGGTTTCTCTCTAAAGTTATACCCTACTTGTTACACACCAATGAATGAAAATTGCAAAACTATATATAGATTTTACAGGGTGACGGCGTCAAGAAGGAAATTCTGACGCTGTCAACTCGCCACCCATAATGAAATCGGATTGCCTAGATCCACTTTTGACGCCGTCATGTGCAATTTTGCTCTGGGCCGTCACTCTTCTTTGGACCATGACGGCCTATGGTGACGCCGTCATGTCCATAGTGCAAAACTCTTCTGGATCGTCACGGACTTTATCCACTTCCACCTCTTGTATTACTCTTGACGCCGTCATTAAGGAACATGTGACGCCGTCAGGTACTGTTCCCAGCAAGGAAAATTAAGACTTTGCCGTTTTCTTCACTTTTATGCTCCAAAAATGTCCAAAATGCTTCCTTTTCTAGAATTCACTCCAAAAGTACCTAAAATGACAAAAGGAACGATTTAGGGCAATATTTGATCAAATAAATTCGAATTCGGGCTTAAATGACCCCCTAAAAACGGTTCATTTTTCACCTCATCAAATACCCTTACACTTGAGATTTGCTTGTCCTCAAGCAAATGCGCTTTTATTCTAATCAAAATACAAGTTAGGGGTCATTTAACACTAATATAAAAGTAATTACAACAAATAATCGTTCCACTAAAGACCAAAGACAAGCACGGAGGTCATACACTAGCACCTCACAAACAGTGTTTAGATTCTCACATCTCTCGGGTGTAATAAAGTATATATCACAATATGGAAATGGAAAACATCTCTCACTACCTGTCATAGCAAAATAGATTACCATAGGCTTGGGAAAGGATCAAACATCCACCACATGGCGTAAGCACCTAGGATAAACTATCAAAGAGGTCTTTCAAATGGTTATAACGTTAGGTGTAGGGATATGGAATACACGGTTTTGTTGGATAAAGGCAATATTTACTGGTGGCGAGTTAATCATCTTGGTTAATTACATGTACAATATGGCGTTGCTAAGCCAAGACTAGACTCGACTTAAACTAATAAATGAAAAATAACAAAAACATAAAACAAACATAGAATGAAACGGGATGGTAGTCTGTATGTTTTTCTATTTTTTTTTTTTTTTTCATACACTCTTACCCTACCATCCAAAATAATACATCATAAGGAATGAACATTCCCCTTACACTTGAATTTTTACATACTTTACAATAAACTAATATAATGACTCGAATCAAGATAATCAAAACACTTGGAGTACTTTTAAGATTAACGTACATATGAGGGTAATAAATGATGTTCTTCCCCATTACTCTATAACATAAGTACTTTACCCATGAGTCTCAATCGTTGCAAAACAATATGTACAAGATATGACTCGACTTAGCAACCATGTAATCAATTAGATAATTAACTAAGGGTTTAAATATGTAACAATAATGCACTAAAGATGAGTGCATACACGGAAGCCTAAGGCGATTTGTGTGTACATTTGGGTGGGTTGTAACAATTTCTATCTTTAAGTAAGATGCTTAAAGTTAGAAACGAAAAAGATAGGCTCGGAGGGGTGTAGTAGGGGTTTCGTGTACTAAAAATGAGTACAACGCTAGGGGTGTGGGGAAAATTAGTTGATTTTACTAGCCAGGTAATATGACTTAAATGGTCAAGTAATTATGATATGGGTTTAACACAAGGGTGATCCTAATGCCTCTTATCATGTAGTAAATCCTACTACATGAATGTAGTCTCACTAGCGGTCTCGGGATGCATCACTAACGCAAGTTCTAGAATCTAAATGCTACCGGTACCCTCATAAGCACTAATAATGAATGCTTTTCCTATCAAATCTAAAGGCGAACCTCACATATTTGGGTGGAAAATTTTTCTGAATGGTACGGTTTTGTGCTAGTCATACGACTCCTATCCATGAGACGCTTGCTAAGGCTAAAGTTTCACTCCTAAATGTTGTAAAAAAAATTAAATTTGGCGCTAAAATTACACTAACAAGTATTTCTCTTAGTTTTATTACACACCTACCATCAAACAAACAAACTCAAGTGCAATTGTATCCTATAAGGTATCATCATTTACCCTCCCCTTACACTTAGGATGAACATTGTCCCCAATGTTCAATTAAAGAATGTAAAAGTGAAATAGGTAAAAGAATGAAAGCACATACTCCCCTAATTCGTTCGTTGTGGATAGTGTGGTAACAAGGTTAGATCCTCCTCCAAGAAAATGAACATTCAAAGCTTCCCTTCCAGAAATATAAATCATCTTCTTGTCCAATATAACCTGTTAAACCTGAGAAAACAAACACAAAAACCCAAAGCATCAAACCGAACAAAGGAAACTCACAACTAGATGTAATTCCAGACTTAGATATAAAAACAAAACAATTAAAGATATAATGCTTGTTAAATGAATAATTGCAGATTTCCTAGAGTTTATAAAACTAAAGATTTAACAAAAACTTTAAAACTCCAATATAAACAAAACTCGCAAAAATTTTAAGAATTTTTGTACCTGACACCGTCAGGTTATAACTCCTGACGCCGTCAGAATGTTCCTGGAAAAATCTCATGTTAAGTTTCTGGAAAAACTTATGCCTTACTTCCTGGAAAATCCTGCAAAACATCATTATGACTCGATACAAGCATTTGACTCAAACTATTACTAATATACATGTTCATTTAATATTGTTGTGGATCATGCTCAATTTCGTTCTTATAAACAAATTTGGGTCTCCCCTTACACTTAGCTTTTGCAAAATACCTTTATATGTAATTAAGACGAAGTTAAAAACAAAAAAGCATTTTCACAATTTACTTTGAAACATGAACCACAAACAATAAAAATAAAGCATGCATACAGAAACAAATAAAATCAAATAAACAAACAAACAAACAAATAAATAAAGCTTGGGTTGCCTCCCAAGAAGCGCTTGTTTTTGTTCGAGTCACGAGCCTGAATCTTCCCTTATTTAATGGAAATAGGGGAGGTTTTCCCCACACTTAGGACTAAGTGCGGGTGGAAGTAGCGATACACACCCTTAGGGTGGAAATATGCCACGTGAGGTGAAGGGGGTGAGTGAATGGTTTCCTTCATCCTAAAACTACCCGGATAATATTGGTTGATGGGTGGGTCGGTTCCTCTTTTGTCTCCTAGAAATATATCTAAGGATGGAAAGGTGTGTAAAGATTGAGGTTCCGGTTCATCAACACTAGGAAATTCCCTAGAACTAGGAGTAAGGTTATCACTACAAGTATTCAAACCTATATCCTCAAGTGGTGCTTGGTCCAAGGGTTCTACCTCCATTGGGATTCCTAAAGTTTCTTCCACTTCTTCCGGGTAAGTCACGGGCGGTGTGTGTGCCTCAAATGATGGTTGAGTATTTTGTGGGCTTATGTTATTTACCTCATCATTCCATGTGTCAAGATCACCTATATCCTCATCATGTGTTTTGGTAGGATCTATCATAAGAATTCTCCTAAGTATCTCACGTGCTTCTCTAGGCATCTCAACTTCTATGTCCGAATCATAAGGATATCCCTCATTAATCTTATATTCAATTTGCCTAAAGGATTCATCATGTGTTCCTTGAGATTCAAAGTCATTGGTCATAAAACCTAGGTCTTTTTTATCAATGTGATCATGCTCGGCTAAATCCTCCTCAATTGTCTTCTTAGGTAGTGATAACAGCAAACCTAGTGCTTCATCCAACTTATGGTTTGTTGCAACAGCTCTCTCCATAATTCCTTGGCAAACTATGTCGCATTTCCTATTGGCCTCACTAAAATGAGATCCTAAACATGGAGGTTGTTCATAAGAATCTATCCTAGATGAAGGCTCATATGATTCATAGGTGTCTCTAAATGAGGTATTTTGAACTCTTTGGTGTTCTAGCCACTCAACCTTATCTTGAAATCTTAGAAGTCTAAGTGTAAAGTCCATTTGAAGCAAATTACAAACAAAATCATAAAGAAAAGATAGACTACGAGAAAGCAACAAAATAAAAAGGAAAAAAATCTCACTTGATAGGAATCTAATGAGTAGACCTAATCAAAATAAATTTCAACCTAAACAATAACTATTCCCCGGGCTGTGGCGCCAAAAACTTGATGTACGTGGGAATCGCACCAGGCTTTACCTCTCGAGGGATCTCGAGAAGCTTACAACCCCCACCAGGCAGTGTACCTGATCGTTGTAGTATAGTATAGTGACAAGTACCGGGGGATTGATCGTTCAACTCAGGAATAGTGTCGCTAGGATTAGAAAGCCTAAAAACTAGGTCTAGAGGTGAGGGATGATTCTTTTTGTATTTTTATATTTTTATAAAGCAAGTAAAATCTCGGTTTTTAGAAGAGTGGGCGGAATTAGTTGCTACTCAACTAACCCAATAACTAAGATGCAATCAAAATAAAATAACAAAAATGAAATGATATCTAATTAAACTAGTGGTGTGAACAATAATAGGGAGAATTGTGTTTACTCAGGTTTCATTACTCCCTTGATATCTTTTACAGGTTGATAGTTTGTTACAATTGCATGGATGACGGGTCGTATTCCTTAATACTAGTCGTAGGGTCGTGTACAATATTCCCTAACTCTATAGGATCCTACTTCACTCATATGTCGAGCCGTTAGAAGCTCCTAACATGGGATCATTAGAATTCTCCTACGCATTAAATACAACCAAAAATCATAGTACACCTCTGATCATGTTTCTTAAGATGTTCAAGCATGTCACCAATGGAAGTCTACCAGTTTTCTTAAGCCTAACATCGAATACAATCATCCGTAACAACTATAAACAAACAATCAGCCCATAATTAACATGTAGGTTTCACTACATCTAAGCAAACACACAAGAGATCTAGCCAAGCATGTTAAATTCAAGACAAGTGTAAGATATATTCAAACAACACATAGACATATTGAATGAATTGAAAGAGTACTTATCTCAATTGAACATGAAAGGTTTCAAAGGGTAAAAACCCTTGAAAAAGCTGTAATATTCGGACTAGGGTTTCTCTCCAAAGTTATACCCTACTTGTTACACACCAATGAATGAAAATTGCAAAACTATATATAGATTTTACAGGGTGACGACGTCAAGAAGGAAATTCTGACGCCGTCAACTCGCCGCCCATAATGAAATCGGATTGCCTAGATCCACTTTTGACGCCGTCATGTGCAATTTTGCTCTGGGCCATCACTCTTCTTTGGACCATGACGGCCTATGGTGACGCCGTCATGTCTATAGTGCAAAACTCTTCTGGATCGTCACGGACTTTATCCACTTCCACCTCTTGTATTACTCTTGACGCCGTCATTAAGGAACATGTGACGCCGTCAGGTACTGTTCCCAGCAAGGAAAATTAAGACTTTGCCGTTTTCTTCACTTTTATGCTCCAAAAACGTCCAAAATGCTTCCTTTTCCAGAATTCACTCCAAAAGTACCTAAAATGACAAAAGGAACGATTAAGGGCAATATTTGATCAAATATATTCGAATTCGGGCTTAAATGACCCCCTAAAAATGGTTCATTTTTCGCCTCATCACTGCCTTTCTTTAAAATCTGTGTAAAAAGAAAAAGATGGTTTCAACACCTAATTTCGATGAGCTAAAACATATGTGCGGGTCTAATGAAATAAAAGACTGTTTCAAATTTTTGTTTGGGTAAGAGCAAACTCTAAATGAGGGCTTTATTAGGAAGGTTATTGAGTGGTGTGATGGGTTGCATGAGAAAATTGCAAAGTTTGGAGAAATGCTTGAAGAGGGTCAGAGGTTTAGCCTTTTTGATGCGGCAGCTGCGGATGGAATGGAGTGTCTCGTCGAAGATCATTCAACGAATGGGGTGATCTTGCAGGCTGTGCTTCGTCTGCTCGATGTGTTGCGTGAAGCACGTGCTCAGAAGCCTAGGCACGTGATGAGGCGAAAAATGATCCGTTTTTAGGGGGTCATTTAAGCCCGAATTCGAATTTATTTGATCAAATATTGCCCTAAATCGTTCCTTTTGTGATTTTAGGTACTTGGAGAGTGAATTCTGGAAAAGAAGCCATTTTGGACGTTTTTGGAGCATAAAAGTGAAGAAAACGGCAAAGTCTCAATTTTCTATGCTGGGAACAGTAGGTGACGGCGTCAAGAGTAATTCCCTGACGGCGTCAAATCTCAATAATAAAATCCGAGAGTTCATGAAGGCGTCAAGAGTTTTCCTGGCGGCGTCAAAACCCCAAGAATTAAAATCCGTAGTTGATGACGGCGTCACACACAGGGCGTCAAGAGTAATTTTTGTGACGGCCTAGGCCTTGACGGCGTCAGAAGTAGATCAAGGCCGTCCGAGGAAGTATTTGGCGGCGAGATGACGGTGTCACACCTTTGTTCTTGACGCCGTCATCCCTATTTTCCTATATATAGTTTTCTTGTTTTTCACATTTAGAGAGAGAAGTTTTGGGAGAAACCCTAAAGACGATTTTGGTGTAACTTTACAGGTTTTTCAAGGGTTCCAACCCCTTGATACCTTGCATGATTAATTGAGATAAGTGTTCTTCTAATTCAATCAATATGTCTATGTGTTGGTTGTCTATATCTTGTTCTTGTCTTAATTCTATCATGCTAGGCTAGATCTCTTTTGTGTTTGCTTAGATCTAATGAAACCTAGATATTGATTATGCGTTGATTACTTGTTGATTCTTGTTGTGGATGAATGATTTATATGTTAGGCTTAAGAAAACTGGCAGATCTCCAAATGGTAACATGCTTGAACGTCTTAAGAAACATGAACCGAGGCGTACTAGGTCTTTATTGGTTGTATTTAATGCATGAGCCACTGTTTACAATCCCTATAGTTGTGCTGGGCATGGTGTAGGAGGAGATAAGAGCTCATAGAATTAGGGAGTTATGTATGCCACCCCATGAATGGTATTAAGGAATATGATCCGTCATCCATGCAATTATAACAAGTAATTAACGTGTAAAAGATATCTAGGGAGTAGTGAAATCTAAGTAAACACATTTTCTCCAATTACTGCTCACAACTTTAGTATAATTAGTTTATTTTCATTTTTTAGTATTTTATTTTGATTGCATCTTAGTTTTGGGTTAGTTGAATAGCAACTAATTCCGCCCACTCTTCCAAAACCCCGAGATTTTAATTGCTTTCTAAAAAATATAAAAACATAAAAATAATCATCCCTCACCTTTAGAACTAGTATTTAGGCTTTCTAATCCTAGCGACACTATTCCTAAGCTGAACGATCAATCCCCCGGTACTTGTCACTATACTATACTACAACGATCAGGTACACTGCCTGGTGGGGGTTGTAAGCTTCTCGAGATCCCTCGAGAGGTAAAACCTGTTGCGATTCCCACGCATCAGCACGTGATGGTGATGGAAGTCCACGATTAGTTTTATCTGTTGTCGGTGTCAGTGTTGTTGTGTTTGTTTGTAGAATTTCATGTAGGTATTGTATTTTCTTTTGTGTTATGATGGTGTTGTGTAGATTAAGATTTTATTCTTAATCTTGGTTGTCGTTGTAAGATATTAACTTTATCAATAAAACCCATCAGTTTCTATTTTTCTTTATTGCATAAATTTGTGTTTTTTTTTCTTTGGTTGTTTTTTGTATACAGATGATAACGTATAGTCCACACTCGTGTCACGAACCCGATTAATGGACATTACTAATGCCCAAGCCCATCACGTGTGGGCTATCATAATAATGATTTGCGCTACCATGCTAACGGTTTGGGCTCACGAAAGCCCAAACCCAAATACATTATTTATGGTCTTGATAATGATCTTCTATTTATGGGATAAAGATCAATAGACCGGATAAGCGTGATACGCTGAAGAGTAAGGAGCACGAAATCTACAAGGATTTCGTGCCTATATAAAGAATATCACGGCTCTCATTGAGGTATCATCAAAAAACCCTAACTCTTCACTATAACCCTAAAAACCGATTACTTACTCTCACGCCGGAGAAGAATCGTGGGAGACAATCCCACGATAAGCCTAACGGTGTTGTTTGCTTTCTTATTGCGCAGGTCTCAAGCATTAAGATCTAATTGGTACAAGAACATGAACCCAAATAAGGAACGCCCAACTTTTGTATCAACAAGTGGCGCCATCCGTGGGACCCTACACTAAGAACTTGAATGATGAAGCATGAAAACTCAAGCCAGCGGACTCCCCAGTAACACATGGTGACCCCCAGAGGAAGAAACATTAAAGTGATTCGACCTCTAAGCAGGCCTCTGGAACAACCAGTGCTCTCAGTCACCAAGAATCAGGCCCAGGCCAGATCTTTCCAACGGTAGAATTGCCCACAAGGACTACCCAGGCCACTACGGCGGCCCCTAGCACAGAAGATCTTCAGCGCACTCTCTTCACCACTCCCCACCAAACAGCACCCATCATGGACACTATTGTGCCGCCATGTGCGCCTAATCGAGATAGGGGGCCTAATGTCGAAACAGATATTCTCGCGCTAGAGGGGGATGCGCCTGAGTTCACGCTAAGTAATTTTGTATCCCAAAATTATGAAACCTTAACTGCCCTCATACAAGAGGAAGCAAGAAGAAGGTCAAGTCTGAGCCTGCAAGCCCGGCTCAACTTCGGCCCTGAGTACGAAGCATCCCCATCGCGCTATCAGAAGGAGGGGCGCGAAAAGGATAGCCACCGACTTCCAGTGTTCGCTAGAGTTGGAAGGAAGGCTGTAGATGATGAAGCATCTGATTCACAGTACTCGGAGGAGCATGAAGATAATGGAAGGCGTACCAATGTCCATGCTAGGCTTGGTAGCCGCAGGATCCAGGATAGACTTGGACGACAACGATCACCAAGCGAGAGCCCTTCAAGGTCTAGTAGTAGAAGAGTTAATGATAGGCTTGGGAGACAGCCCTCCCCAAGTGAAAGCCCTTCAAGCTCGGACTCCGAGGAAAAACGGCGTAAGCGCTGCAAAAGGGCCAACTCCTCCTCAAGTGACTCCTCGGACAATGAAGACAAAGAAACAGGACACTGGAAATCCAGGAGAAGACATCGCGATGTGGAGGACGAAGATATATCTCTTCCTTGGCGTCGCCAAAAGGTTGACGCATTCACGCGACGCATCAGCGATTATTCAGATGATAAGAGAAGGCGCATGCCCGCCAATGTTAAAACATATGATGGGACGGGTGATCTTGATGACCACCTAAAATTGGCCACAACCTGTGTGGTGCCACATGTTTAACTCCACATTGGTGGGGAATGCGCGAACCTGGTTTAGTAAGTTGCCACGAAGAAGCATAAACGGGTTTGAAGAGTTGCGAAAGGCATTTCGCTTGAACTTTACTCAAAGAAAGAAGTGCGCCAAGAACCCTGTCGAACTTACCAGAGTAAAACAACGCCAAGGGGAATCCACAAGCGCTTATGTGGAGCGCTATAAGGATGAATGCATACATGTCAAAGTATGCCCCAAAGTACTAAAGATCTCAGGGTTCATGAATGGGATCAATAACCCAGAGCTTATCAGTAGATTAAACGATAAGGTTCCCCAAACCTTTGATGAACTCATGAAGCGCACCAGGTCCTTTATCCAAGGGGAAGCAGTTGCTGCGGATAGCAAAAAAGGTTACTCAAATTATAGGTCACAAGAACAGCCCAGGAGACAACCCAATGACCAGAGTAACAACCGCAGCAAAAACTACCGCAATCAGGGAAGCGGGCGAGATAACGACAAATACACTCCACTCACGAAGACTTCAAGGGAGATATTTGTGACAGAAGGTGCAAACTTCCCGAAACCTCCACCAATGCGCACCCCAGAGGATCGGCGCGTAGGAAATAGTTACTGCGAATATCATGGACAAAAGGGCCATACCACCAACGAGTGTGTCCAATTACGCCAACTAATTGATAAATTAGTGAAAGAAGGCAAAATGGATTTCCTCGTCAAGAACATCAAGGAGGGAAAAGACAAGCAAAAGAATGGGGGCAAGAAAGAGACACCTAAAGACAAGGCTGACACCATCTACATGATACAATCATGGCAGCGAAAGACAAGGCAAAAGATCAGCCAAAAGTTTTCCTTTGGGAACGAAATCTCTTTCCCCACTTTGGCTGCGGACAACGCAGTAGTGGAGCCGCTCACCATTGTGATACATACGGGGGGTCACGATATCCACCGTTTTGTATGTTGATGGAGGAGCATCCGCAGACATTATGTATGAACATTGTTTCAAGAGGCTGCGACCAGAGATACGAAGTCAGTTAATTCCTGCCACGACGTCGCTGACTGGCTTCACAGGAGAGAAGATATGGCCCATGGGGCAATTACGATTACTTGTGGTCATTGGTGATGAGCAACACTCTACGGCAGCCTGGTTGAACTTTATGGTAATCAGATCCCCTTCGCCATACAATGGCATTATCGGAAGACCAGGGATATCAACCATGCGCGCGGTACCGTCCACGGCACATGGGATGCTCAAATTGCCAGTAGAAGGAGGCATTGTCACCATCTACAATACCACTGTGTCACCTGAAGAATGCAACACAGTGACGAGTGAGACCCCGCGCATTCCAGAACAGCACACAGCTAAAGTGTCAAACCTGAAGGTCGCAATCCACCCTGACTACCCGAATCAGGAGATATCAATTGGAGGGTCGCTATCCGACAAAGGCAGAGCGGCCGTGTGCGCACTCTTGCAAAGGAACCTAGATATCTTTGCGTGGGAACCAAAGCACATGACTGGCGTGCCACGATCTATTACAGAGCACAAGCTGAAAATCCGACAAGGATACCCTCAAATACGGCAGAAAAAGCGCGGCCAGGCTCCAGATTGCGCAAAAGCTATCCTAGAGGAAGTACACAAGCTTGTAGACGCAGGCATCATGCGGGAGGTCTACTACCATGACTGGCTTTCCAATCTAGTGATGGTAAAAAAGAGTGATGGCAGCTAGAGAATGTGTGTAGACTTCACTAATCTTAACAAAGCATGTCCATAAGACTGTTACCCGCTACCAGAGATAGACTGGAATGTAGAATCTTTGTGCGGATACCCCTTTAAATGCTTCCTAGACGTATACAAAGGGTACCACCAAATTCAGATGGCTGAGGAAGACAAGGAGAAAAAAGCCTTCCACACAAGTCAGGGGGTCTACTGTTACACAAAAATGCCCTTTGGCCTAAAGAACGCGGGAGCAACATACCAGCGGTTGGTGGACAATGCATTTGAGAAGCAAGTGGGTCACAACCTGGAGGTTTATGTTGATGACCTTGTCATAAAGAGTCATACCGAAGAAGAATTGATGCGTGACATTGAGGAAACATTCAAAACACTGGGAAGGATCAACATGAAGTTAAATCCCAAGAAATGCACTTTTGGCGCTACAGAAGGCATGTTTCTCGGATATTTGATAGAGCCTGATGGCATTAAGCCCTGCCCAAAAAAAACAAAGGCTGTCATCCAACTCCCTTCACCACGCACATTGAAAGAGGTCCAGTCATTGAATGGAAAATTAGCTGGGCTAAATCAATTCTTGTCCAAATCAGCGGATAAGTCACTCCATCTCTTTAAAACACTCACGAAGTGTACAAAAAAAGGGAGATTTTCGTTGGACTGTGGAAGCGGAAGAAGCTTTTCAACAGCTTAAGCAACATATAGCAGCGCTTCCCACACTTGTCGCACCCCGACCAGGGGAAGAATTGATCATGTCCTTGTCTGCAACTCATGGAGCAGTCAGCACGGTGCTATTGACAGATAGGAACTCCGTTCAAACACAAGTATACTTTGTAAGCAAAGCACTCAAGAAGACAGAGATTCACTATACCGCTATGGAAAAGCTGGTCCTAGCTTTAGTATTCGCAGCTAAAAGACTGCGCAGATACTTTCAAGCACACCCAATAGCAGTGATTACGGACCAACCTACCAGACATGTTATCTCTAAACCCGACGCATCAGGGCGGCTACAAAAATAGAGTGTGTTATTGAGTGAGCATAACATCTCTTATAGACCACGCACTGCGATTAAGGGGAAGATATTAGCCAACTTCATCATTGAGAAACTAGATACTAATACTCCACCTTCAAAAAGCGAGGTAGAACTATAAGAACCATGGGTTCTATTCACGGACGGATCTTCGTGCGTGGATGGGTCAGGCGCAGGCCTTATTCTCACCAGCCCAGATGGAATGGAATTCACTTACGCACTGCGTTTTGAATTCACAGCCACAAACAATGAGGCAGAATATGAAGCCCTAATTGTTGGATTACGTATTGCAACTCGAATGGGTGTACGCAACCTAGAAGCAAATATTGATTCCCGATTAGTAGCCAATCATGTGTTGGGCGAATACGTGGCTAAAGAGGATAACGTGATCCAATACCTCGACAAGACCAAATCTCTAATCCAGAATTTTGACAGGTTCACCATTAAACAAGTTCTTAGAGGAGAAAACAGGAAACCAGATGCGCTGAGCAAGATCGCATCCACAAGCTTTGCGCACCTGTCAAAACAAGTATTAGTGGAGACCTTGAAGAACAAATCAATCTCTGAGATGGAGATATCCACGGTGATAGAAGAGCAGGATCCTACTTGGATGACACCTATCATCGAATTTATAAGCAAGGGGACATTACCCCAGGAGCAGAAGGACGCTCGACGGATACGGCGCACAGCGCAAAGGTTTGAACTTCGAGATGGTATCCTATATCGACGTTTATTTCTACAACCATGGCTTCGGTGCATTGGACCTCTCCAGGCAGATTACGTACTCCGACAGATCCACGCCGGTTCATGCAGTATGCATTCAGGACCACGGTCCGTTGTAGCACGAGCCTTGCGGTCAGGATACTATTGGCCTACTATGCATCGCGATGCGCGGGACATGATAAAGAAATGTAACGACTGCCAGGTCCATAGACCCATCCCGCGCCAACCACAATAAGAGCTAACGCCTATCACTTCACCATGACCATTCTATAAATGGGGCTGTTTATACAAATATCGCCTAAAAACGTTATTTATATTTTACGATCTTCTCTAAGTTTTGTTAATGACAAATGTAAACTTTAGTTTCTAAGTAAAACATAATCTTAGTTTTAAAGACTTGCATAAACTAGACTTTTGCTACATTTTACATTTCATAAAACACAACACTTCTTATTTTCTAAAAAGAGAATTGTCACATCACATTTATGGCAAGTTTTGTCATTATACATTTATGGAAAGAAATGTGTTTGACTTACTTAGATGTTGCTTGCAAGTTTTGTGTTTGACTTGATATTATGTGATGTGATATTGTTTGGTTTGCAAGAGTAATGAGATGTGACTTTGTTTGGTTTGCAAGATTTATTGCAAAACCAACTTCAAGCCCGGCGGTACCCTGGAGGTACACGGGCGGAACCCTTCTCAGGGGTCCGCCTGATCCGCCAGACCTGCAGAAGGTTTTGGCTATAAATATTGAGCCACAAGTTGAATTTTGGCTCATCACTTGACATTATATTTTACACATACATTCATTCTTTCATCTAACCTCTTAACATTTCATATGTGAAGTTTCTTTTTGTAGCAAAGAGATTCACAAGCTTACTAAAAGTAACAAGTATTCAACACAACGTTGCAAGACTTATTAGCTTAGCATTGTGTAGACTTGTGTAGTTTACACTTCATTTGATTGTGTATTTTCAGTAGTGATCGGTTAGTATTTTAGTCCTCAAAATACGAAGTGTATAGGGAGTAGTTGTACCCTTGTAAAGAACTAACGGGAGTGGTTGTACCCTTGGTAAAGAACTCGACATCTAGCTTTGTGTTGGTAAAAGTATAAGCGACGTGTAAGGTTTTCTCCGCCGGTGAAAGGAGCTTGTTGACTAGTGAAAGAAACTCTCGAGTTGGATACTCGGGGCGTGGACGTAGGGCAAGGAAAAAGAGTCCTTGTAGCCGAACCACGATAAATACTCGTGTTGTGGTTTGATCGTTTCTTTCATTTACTTGCATGTTATATATTGTGTTTGTGTACATATCTTTGATCAAACGGAAAGTTTCAAAGCTAACTTAACAAGTTAAAAAGATTTTAATCGGTAAACTATTCAACCCCCTTCTAGTTTTCCACAATTGGAATCAAGAGCTACGTTACTCAAGCTTTTAAAATATATTGTGTTTTAAAACTTGAAACGATCCATGGATTTTGAAAATTACAAAGAAGGGCAATCTATGCAAAGACCACCACTCTTTGAAGCAAATGGTTTTATATATTGGAAAAACCGTTTTGAAACTTACGTGAAATCTAAAGATATAGATTTGTGGTATATAATTATTGATGGTGATAACGTAGTTACTAACATCAAAGATGATGATCAAAAGAAAATTAATAGGTAAAAATAATGAAGCTAAAATGATGCTTTACAATGCTTTGCCTAAGAAAGAATATGAAAGAGTCTTTTTGTGTAAAACCGCCAAAGATATTTGGCAATCTTTAATTGTCACTCATCAAGGAAACTCACAAGTTAAAGATAACAAAATTGATCTTCTTGTTCAACAATATGAACAATTTGTTATTTCCGAAGATGAGATTATTGATAATGCTTTTGCTAGATTTAATACTATTATTACTTCACTTAAAGCACTTGACGAATCTTTTTGTAGTAAGAACTTTGTCAGGAAATTTCTTAGAGCACTCCATCCGAAGTGGAGAGCAAAAGTGACGGCAATTGAAGAATCCAAAGATCTTTCAAGCATGTCACTTGATGAGCTAATTGGAAACCTCAAAGTTCACGAAATGGTAATGGAAAAAGATTCGGAACTAGTTAGAGGCAAGAAAGAAAAAGTTAAGTCCATTGCCTTGAAAGCTAGAGTCCAATCAAGTGATGATGAAGAATCTACTTCGGATAGTGACGATGAGGAATATGCTATGGCCGTTAGAGACTTCAAGAAGTTCTTTCGTAGAAGAGGAAAGTTTGTAAGGCAACCTAAAGATGACAAGAAAACTTTCCGAAAAGATCGTGATGATAGGAAAGGAAAGGTTGAAAGAAAGTGCTATAGGTGTGGAGACACAAGTCATCTTGTAGGAGAATGTCCAAAACCACCCAAGAGCAAACCTCAACAAGCTTTTGTAGGTGGTGCTTGGAGTGACTATGAAGGAGATGACGATGAGCCAAAGAATGACGATGTTGCTCTCATGGCTCACAACTCAAATGAGGTATTATCTGACTCATCTTACTCCTCTATTGATGATGACACTTTACAAAAAGAATATAACAAACTTTGTGAATTGAGCTTAAAAATCATAAACAAAAATAAATTTTTGAAAACTAAAAAGGAGTTTTTAGAAAATGAAGTTTATGAGTTAAAAGAAAAAGCTAAGAGATTAGAAAAGAGTAAAGGTATTGACACACCTTGCAAATCATGTGAAGAGCTTAAACTAGAAGTTGAGAAACTCAAAATTACTCAAAATGATCTAATAAAACAAACCACAAAGTTTAAGAAGTTCGATAAGAGCATTTCTTGTGCGGATGAAATTATGAAACTTCAAAAGTCACCCTTTGATAAAACAGGACTAGGATTTATGAAAATAGAAACTTCAATGGGTCAAATGAAACAAGAAAAGATTGCACAAGAAACAAATAAAATTGCTACAGCAGCCTGCGGATCAGGCGGAACCCAATTTAGGGTTCCGCCCGTTGGTCCCGAAGGTTCCGCCAGGCCTGCTGCAGCAGTAACCTCATCCACTTCGGATAGTTCAAAATTTGTTAAAGTTACATACAAAAGTGGAACAAAACCTGTGTTTAAAACTGGAGTAGGATTTAG
The DNA here is from genome assembly GCA_030686995.1 of Artemisia argyi. Classification (NCBI taxonomy): domain Eukaryota; kingdom Viridiplantae; phylum Streptophyta; class Magnoliopsida; order Asterales; family Asteraceae; genus Artemisia; species Artemisia argyi. The sequence continues at coordinate 74,646,971 of CM060692.1, read as the reverse complement.
TAAAAATGAATTTAGAGCTAAAACTACTCAACCAAGACCTAAGAGTCCAATTCCCAAACGCCCCTTTCCAAAGAGCAACTTCAACGCTCGACCAAACTACCAACATGTTTGGAACCAAAACACTCCTAGACATTACCAAACTCCAAACCACATGCCATGGAACCCTTATGCTCTATTTTCATACTTGGAACAAATTAATGGCATGCTTAACCAAAATGGACCCATGAGAAATTGGGGACCAAATGTTTGAGTGTTTTTCATAAAATAGGTGTCCCTCAAAGTTTGTTTGGAACCGGATGAATGGATTAAAGATAGCGGTTGTTCAAGGCACATGACGGGTAACAAAAGCCTCTTCACTTCTTATCACAAATGTGACGGAGGTAATGTTACGTTTGGTAGTAATGCTAAGAGCAAAATCATCGGAAAAGGTACAATCTCTCATGACTCCCTCTTTATAGATGATGTAGCTCATGTTGATAACTTAGGTTTTAATCTCCTTAGTATTAGTCAACTTTGTCGTAATAAGTATAATGTTCTTTTTAGTGAAAACGAAAGTAAAATACTTAAAGATGGTATAACCATAGCCAAAGGTGTCCTTAAGAACAACGTATATGTCATGAAGATGGATCCAACATCTAGAGACAAACTTTGTCTTACCTCATTAGATGAATCTTCAACTTTATGGCATAGACGTTTAGGACACGCTAACATGAGACTAATACAAAACCTCTCCTCCAAAGACTTAGTTCGAAACCTACCCAAGTTGAAATATGACCAACACTTTTGTGATGCTTGCAAAGTCGGTAAACAAGTCCATAATAGCCATAAGGCTAAAAACTTGATTTCTACATCTAGATGTCTAGAACTTTTGCATATGGATTTATTTGGTCCATCCGCTATACAAAGTTATGGAGGTAACTTCTACACTTTGGTCATAGTTGATGATTACTCAAGATATACTTGGACAAAATTTTTGAAAAGTAAAAATGAAGCTTTTGATAAATTTGAAATTCTAAGTAAGAAAATTCAAAATCAAGTAGGGTCTAATATTGTGTCTATTAGAACGGATCACGGTCGTGAATTTGATAATGAATTTCAATTTGGTAACTTTTGTGATAATAATGGAATAACTCATAACTTTTCGGCTCCACGTACTCCTCAATCTAATGGTGTAGTAGAACATAAAAGCCGGACATTGCAAGAGATGAGTAGAACAATGCTTAATGAACAAAACATTCCACAAGAGTTTTGGTGTAATGCCGTCGACACTTCAACGTACATTTTAAATCGAGTCCTAATTAGACCATTTTTGAATAAAACCCCTTATGAACTATATAAAGGTAAAAAGCCTACATTAGGATACTTTAGAGTGTTTGGGAGTAAATGTTTCATTCTTAACACCAAGGATTATCTCACCAAATTTGACCCAAAGTCTTATGAAGGTGTATTTCTTGGATATTCACAAAATAGTAAAGCATACATTGTTTTGAACAAAAAAACCTTAAGAGTCGAGGAATCGTTGAACGTAACATTTGACGAGAGTCCACCTCCCTCTAAGACATCACCTTTGGTAGATGATGACTTAGTTGAAAGCCAAGTAATAGAAAATCAAGAAATTTTAAGTGATGACAAAGAAGATGAACTATTTAACAAAGAACTTGTCAATGTCAAAGAATCTAAAAGTCATCATTAGATGGTGTCATTGGCAACATTAACGAAAGAACACTAAGGTCAAAAGTTCAAAATGAAAGCAACTGTTTTTGTTTCGTGTCAACCATTAAACCTAAAAATATTAATGAAGCCATTAAAGATGAGTCTTGGGTAATTGCAATGCAAGAAGAGTTAAACCAATTTGTTAGGAATGATGTATGGACATTAGTTCCTCAACCAAAGAGTCAAACTATAATTGGAACAAAATGGGTATTTCGAAATAAAATGGATGAAAATGGAATCGTGTCTCGAAACAAAGCTAGGTTAGTTGCACAAGGATATAACTGTAGAATACTAATTAAGTTGGAAACATGATTAAGTGGTGGTGAGTTAGGCGTAGAAATGGAAGAAGGGAGGAGAGGAGAGAAAGATTGGAACCTTGAAAGAAAAAGGAAAAGATTAGATTGAAAATGTATGAGAGGTCCAACCCTCTCCACATGTGGAGAGGGGTATTTATAGTTACAATATTACGCCCACTCCCGGGCTGTGGATCAGGCATACAGTGGGTAAAGACCCGTTCCTTCTTCCACGGTGTTACTTAATCTAATATTAATTAACTAATAAACTAACTAACTACGAGCTAACTTAATGCTATTACAATCATTAGGTGACCGAGACTTTTACAGGAATATTTGTATTCCTAACAATCTCCCCCTAAGCGAGGTCACCTTTGAAATTAAGCTCTTTGGTCTTTAAGCATTCTTTCGTATCTGTAGCTCGTAGGATCTGATTCTTCACTTTACTTCACACTTTGTACTTCAAGCAACGAAATTGTGATTTGAATTCCTTTGAGATAAGTGATCTTTGAGCTTCTTTGAGATCATCAGCCAAAGTAAATCTCCAAGCTCATCCATTGTTGTATCGCCTTCATGTGATGTAGTGACTTTAGGACCATCATGCTCACACCCTTCTGTATCTGGAGACATTGCATTAGAGTTGTAGATCAGGAGACTTTTTCATCAGAGTTGCGGAAACGTTGTTGGTAGTCCCTCAACATTTGTTGTAGCAAGTCTCTCATCTTCATTGATAGTGTGGGGGATGTGTGAGCATGAGGTATAGATTGACCCGATTCAGCTGGAAACGGCAGTCATCAATGTCATCTTTATATGTGTCCCTGAAATAAAACAGTTAGCAATAAAGATAGAGAACGAATATGGCTTTGTCATTCGTTATGCGAGGACAGACTACCCTCCGGTTTTGTGAAAACCGACCTGTGATCAGGTAGAATCTCTTTTAAAGAAGACTCTCCTTGACAGGAATTTCCAGCTTGTAGTAATGAATTTTCCAAAGAATCCACTTTGGAATCTTCATACTTAGCATGTTCTCATACCGGAACGTCTCAAAGCAGACAGCACGATAGAGTGAATCGGTGAATAGATATTCACGGATTGATGAGAAATTGATTTATAGAAATCACTCGCGTGTCATATGATAAACATTTTTGAGACACGACGAGAGTTTTATACTTTGAATCACATTTCCATCAAAAATACTTTTGTTTGAAAGATATTACACAATCAATGTGCTCGAAAGATAAGTTGGTGAGCACATTGAGAGGTTTTGGCAAAAGTATCCGTCAATCCATATCCTGGAACAAGTTTGATTCAAATTTGAATCGCACCATCGTTGCTTTCCAGTTGTCACTTGATCATTGATCCAAGATAGATCTCACATGTCACCTACCAAGAGCTTGAGTGATGTTCGCTCTAGAAGGATTTCCATCGTCATTGTGAATATTTTCATATCACTCGGATGTTCTGGCAATACCACAAGGATAATGCGTAGGACTCTAAATATTTTGTCTTATTTTCCACATTGTGTGAAACAATAAGCATATTAGGAAGTGTGTCCTATCGAGATTTATGGATGATCTCATGGCTCTAGACTCAATAGTGCGTTTTGATCCGCTCCAGGAGACTGGGGAGGCGTCTCCTGTTTTAGGTATCAACATAGCTCGCAATGAGCGGTCGATACATTGCACAGGGTTCCCCGTGAGAATGAAACAAGCTCTTTTAAGAGAACTTGAGTGGTTGGGAAGTTTAGTGCAGTGCGTCACTGGGTCCATGACGTCTTGTCTTCAATACCGGTGTTACCTTAGTAACAGCCAGTAGATTATGAATTGAACCCGGTTTCTGCCCTAAGGTTGAATATATGGAGGGCTATTTCTTTTCACCCTTTCTCTTTTTATTTCTTTTTCATTCTTCAACCCCTTCAGTGCTTACCGAGACTTCATCACTAGAACCTTGTTGGGTTAGTTCCAGTCCTAGCTCTATCTCAGTCCGCACTCTTCCCTTTCTCACTTTACTCCTTTTTTTCATAATCATTCCTAAGGACTTCTATTCTATCTAGAGGATTGTCCCTGGGAAGATCCTTCCGGTTCTGGTGGATCATGGGAATTCATACCTAACCTTAACCAACCTTATAACTCCATGCATAAAGATAAATGGTCGGTCTTTGGTATAACTTCCACAAACGCCTTTTGCTCCCCCTTAATATGTGCATCGATATTCGAAAGTGTTTAGCACATATGTGGGAGCCTATTATTGTGTACAAAAGATCACTTTTGATTATCAGATTTCATATTTAAATCACATTCTCTCCCCCGATCAAAAATTTCAAATCTTTCGAGATTTTTGATCTCAATTGATTTAAATAAGTTAGAAAACGTTTGGGAGAGAAATGCCGTTAATTTTTTAATATTGTCTGATAAAAAGGAACTTTTTCTAGCTCCCCCTCAAACTGTGAGGGAGGTTGTTATGTGTCAGATTTGAAGAGTTTGTAAAAGATTCGAAGTTTTAGTGAAAACTCTTTGAAAATTTACTCATTCTGACACATAACACATCACACAACATTTTGTTGCAAGGTTTTATGTACGAAGTGTGGGGAGTTTTGATGATACATAAAATTTTGAGAAATCACTCTCCCCCTCAATCAATGACGGATGTTAAAGCATGAATATTTTCATAAACTAATAACGTCATTGATTGAGTGAAAATTTTATCAAACTTTGAGTTCAAATTGATTTTCAATCAAAATCTCATGGTACCACCAAGTTTTGCACAAGTACTTCCCGGAAAAATCATAGAAGGGAAAGTATTTGGCGACAAAAAGAAGATTTCTCTTCTTTATCAAGAAATAATGTACTGAAGCGTACATTAGATCGAGGGTGCATGAATATAAAGTAATTCGCGCTCGGATGAACGGCACCCTTTGTTAGGAACAACCGTCTTTTTGGCGACGAGTTTTCCTTAATGTTGAAAACCGGGTTGCTATCTGAAGTAATAGCAAACCATATTGAAAGAATGTTTTGAGAAACGACATGTTTTTGAAAAGAACTTTATTAGAAACCGAAAAACTCTTGCTCAAGCATATGTATGATTCCGTGTCATTATTGAATGACATTTCTAGAAACGTACATAATATTGATTACACAAGAGACATGTCGAGAGAAGAATATTTTTGAAATTTTTGTAAATTTTTTTTTTTTTTTTTTTTTTTTTTTTTTTTTTTTGGATTGCTATTTATATATATATATATATATATATATATATATATATATATATATATATATATAGAATTATGTACATAATGAGAGATAGGATGCAGAAGGCAAGAGAAATGTTTATATGGATACACAGGGAGAGCCATAAACAAATAACAGTACAACAGAAACATTCCAGTCAACACACATAATTGAGACACTGCACCCCATTACTGATCTTATTACTCAGTACGTTGAAGAAGACGGTAGTCCCCTTCACGAATTCTGCCACCAACGTAGCACTCCAGGCTTCGAAAGATTCTTCGTGTCTTTAATCTCTTGCGGATGCCAGCCAAGAACTTCTTGTTGCGGGTTGACTCATTTGCAGTCCAGTTATTGGTATATCGTCTAGTTCCCTGGGCATAAACGTGGTATTCTTTCACTCTGAAGTCCAGTGCCTCTTCGACCATACGCAAGGTACCATCACTGAACTTATGTATTTCATTGAAGCGCAAAACTATGGGCACATTGTACTTGTCTCGAAATACAGTTGCTAGGGGAGATTCAATGACAGTAAAATCTGCAACCCGTTCTAGACTGCTAACATTCCATAGGGGTCTTGTGAGGTTGAGCTGGGATTGGTAGCTTTCGATACCCAGCTGAAAATCTTCGACCCGTTTCCTGATGACGATGCCCCGGATCCAGTGAAGTACAGCAAACACAAGAGACTTCATTTCACGTGATGGTAGATGATGCAGCTTCCCTTGAAGGTGGAGGAGGTACAAGTCTTCGAAATCATTAGGGCGTAGGTGTTTGAAATCCCCTTCAGATATGGTGTAGTCCTTGAAGTCTGCTCGTTTGAGTGTAATGCTCTTGAGATAGTCATATCCATAGATGGGATGTATTAGAACCTTAACCACACTAATGATTTGAAGGGGTGAGCGAACTGACTTTCGGTCCCCTGGAGCTTGAAACCGATCAATGTAGAACTGTTGTTTCTTCAACCACCAGTGTGAAATGCCCAGAGATGCAGAGATATTATAATCGCATTCTTGAATACTCCACATACTGTCGGGGACCAACTGTTCCAACCCGATGTCAGAATACTGGGCAGCTTTCATCTTAGTGATGGACAAGGCTGACGTGCATTGTCTACTCCCAAGCTTAAGATATTCAAGGTCTTTGTTGAAGAAGAATTCTGCTTGGATAGTGACGTTTCCTGGAGGCCCACCCAAGGGAAGTGGAGAGTTGTAATTATATTTCTTCATTCCTTCATCTACAATGTCATTGAACATCTTGTGGCATTCTTCCATCTGGTATTGTAGATGATTAACATCCTGATGAAAAGCTTTGACAATGTTGAATGCTGGGCCTTCCAGGTCCTTCTGAGTGAGCTTAGAGAGACCCTGTTTCTTGCAGAACCATGCGATGAATGTTCCCATATCACCAGTTTGGGAAAGTAGGGAATCTTCAGAGGGTGGAACAAAACTGGTGGTGATTGCATTGATCCAGTTGCTATCATTGGTTGGTAAATCAGAGGAAGGAATCGTCCAGTCGGGCTCAGGTGATTGTGGTTTGCTGTCATCTGGTTTCCACCATGTTTCTTTGTCATCTTTGGTTAAGGGAACTTGAGGTGGATCATTGGTGTCAGTTCTGGTGAATGATTTCCACCACTGTCTTCCAGGAATATGAGTTGTAGAAGCATCATCATCTTCGTCATCGGATGACTCATCGTTTTGTGGTGTGACTGAATCTTCATTAAAGACATGATCTTCAGTGGCATGAGAAGCAATGGAGGTCGCACCAGCATCAAACGTAGTCCAGGCTGCATACTTAACATGTTTTGCTTGTTTAGACGGAGTGGACTTGGTTGACTTGTCAGTCTGATGTTTTTGAGATGATGAGGTGGGTTGCGATGATCTGCCAGGAGCTTGTGACCCACCAGGTAATGACGACGTGCCTGATGGACCAGATGCCCCAGCAGGTGGTGGAGGTGGAGGTGGTTGTGGAGGTGATCCAGATGGTGGTTTGGGGTGACCCTGACGCCGCTGTTTTCTTTTACGTTCAATCTCCATATCCCGGGCGTGTTCCTCAGCATCATCTTGTAGAATTGATGCCTCCAGTGCCTTATACAGCTGTACGTGAGCATCGTGTCCTGTGTGTTGACCCTGCTGATACATACTGTGCTGCAGAATAACCTTCATGTCATAGATGGGAAGGTCTTTGAACCTGGACCTGAGAGGGGCTTCGAGAGCAATATTGACAGCTTCAGCAACTTGTTCGTTGATTGCCCTAGATACTTGTTGTTCAAGATCGAGATGCTCCAACCTGTATAATCTGCTGCTATGATTGGTGATTGTTTGTGGGAGTTTAAGGTTTACAAGGGTTTGAAGCATAGTGGCATGCTTGTCCAACTTCTCACGAATCTCAAGATTTTCTTGAACCGCATCAGCCGTTAAAGCAGCTAAAGTGTCCAGATCTAACTTCTTCTCAGAGTCAGCAGGAGCGGCAGATGTAGACGGTTTCTCTTGTGCGGCATCAGCTTGTGGGATGTCATCGTTGTTGGGACCCGCAGTAGACGTTGGTGCAGACTTGGTAGGAATGGTGGAGTTGTCTTGCACAATAGGCACATCTACCATTGATACAACTTCTGCATGCTCATCACCGGACTTATCACCTTCAGCATCATCTGGCTTATCCATGAGGAATTGATCGCCATAAGTGTCCAGATTCTTGTATGATGATAGTGTACCGGTAGGACTGTCAGGTATCACCTCGAGCTTAGGATCATCTGTTTTCATTTTGAGGTTACCTTGGATATCCGGATATGCAGTGGAAACGAACTCATCATCGAGTGGATCAACAAGGGGAGCAGAATCAGCCGGTTTATCCTGTACAGGTCGTTGGCTGGTAACATCTTGTGTCGAGAGGTGTGGTTTATCACCTTTGGGAGCAGAACTGGTGTCAGTCTCAGAACTGCTGGATTTATCAGGTTGCCCGAGACTTGGTGAGGAAACATTCTCAGAAGAAATCTTAGCCGATGAGGATGTGGGTGAGCGTCTTTTGAGAATAAACTTGGTACTGGTTGATTTGGAGGCAGGAGATGATATTTTCAAGAGGGTTTGTGCTGCTTGTTCTTCTGTGGCAACATCCTTACCTTTACCGGTTACTTGCAGGATCTGAGAAGATTTATCAGATTGAGGTTCTCTAATGATGACCCCACTGACTGGTGGAACCGGTGGCATATAAGTTTCCTTCAAGCTTTCAGCAGTTGCCATTTGTACCATTTCTTCCTCAGTCATAGGCAATTGAGTGGAGCACAGTGCATGATTGGGGTCTTCAGCACTTGGGGATTTAGTTTTTGAGCTGGTTCTCTTACCTCCAGTGGTCTTCTTAACCCTTTTGGAGCCTTCAGAGGAAGCAGCCGAGGTATTACCACCTTTGCGTTTCTTAGATGCAGATCTTGCGGACTTAGTGGAAACAGCTGGCTCATTAGGGGGTGCTTCCCGACTTTTCTTTAGATGCTTAAGATATTCCTCATAATATTGAGCAGACAGGATATCACGGGTTAAAAGAGCAGTGGGAATATCCATTCCGAATATGATCTCTCGAGTGCTCTTAGAATCATATTTGAGGAACCCAAGTGGATGTTCGTCAGTAGGTTGATGAAGAGGGGATTCTTCTCTTGGATGAAATTTAAGAGATCGCTGAAGGCTCAGTATGATCAGCTTAGTAAACCTAACGCTTGGGATCGAGAGCTTGGCTGATCTTTTCTTGCCGTCTTTGTGTGCTTCAAGGTTAGCCTTGTCTACCAAGAAAGAGTGGATGGACTGACTGAATTCCTCCCAGATTCGTTCAGCAAAATTGATGTTCTCACTGTTGACAACCCCCCAGAGAATTTGTAGAGAAGGAGCTCTAAGTCTCTCATATCCTGATGTTTTACCAGTCAGACACAGGTTGATTAGGCTTGCAACTGCTCTCCATGGTTGATAGAGGTCATGTGTGATGATAGCAGAAAGTGTGGAGACTTGAGTGGGGTATCCAAGTTCATTGACGAAGTCAATAAGAGTAGCTGGAGTAGGTGGGGGAGTATATTCAACATTATCACCCGTTGGTAGTATTTGCAGAGCGCTACCCAGTGTTTCCATGGTGATGTTCACCCATTGCTCATCCAGTTGGCACTTGTACAGGTTGGTTGTTCTGTCAAAGCATATAGTGTTCCAGAATTGTTGTATGTAGATGGAGGGGATTGAGGAGGATGCGGTAAAGGCATTGAAGAAGGTGGTATTTTTCAGTATGTCAAGGGCAACTCTGAATATGGGATGATTCTGAGGTCTATCCGTCTTAACATAGCAGTTACTTTTCCCAATAGGAATCCACTTGTTGAATGGCAAAATGTCATCGTCAGTACGGACAGGTGGAGCCAAAGGCACTTCGACATTAGGTTCTGCCATAGGAGCTGCATTTGACAAACATCAACACAGAAGAAAACCATATGTGAAGGTGAGTGTTAGCAGTAGGAGAAACCCCAGAATTACATGGTAAGTCAGTAGAAACAAGGCCGAGGGTTTCGTATTGCAAGTAATGAGTACTCAAGAGAATTATACAACACGTAGTGAGGTAGTTAGGACACTTAAACATTAGTGTCAGACACACCAACCCATGCATAAAACCTTAGATGTCTACACATAATCACACATTCAGACCACAACAAACGCAGATCACTTGAGCGCAGACAAGAAACTTATTTAACCGCAACGTTGTAATCCCAACCCAAGTTAACCGCAACAGGTAGTGATAACCGCAACCAAATGAACCGCAACTCGAGGTCAACGCACATCAAGTTATCCGCAAGTATAGGTAACCGCAGTCAATAAAATTAATCTAACCGCAACAAGCACAGGATCTAACCGCAATCAAAAATCTAGATCTAACCGCAATTAAAAACTAGATCTAACCGCAATCAAAAACTAGATCTAACCGCAATCAAGATCCAGAATTAACCGCAATCAAGATCCAGAACTAACCGCAATCAAGAAATAAATCTAAACGCAGTCAAGATATAGATCTAACCGCAATCAAGAAATAGATCTAACCGCAATCAAGCACAAGATCTAACCGCAATCAAAATCTAGATCTAACCGCAATCAAAAACTAGATCTAACCGCAATCAAAAACTAGATTTAACCGCAATCAAGAGCAAAATCTAACCGCAATCAAGCACAAGATCCAAACGCAATCAAAAACTAGATCTAACCGCAATCAAAAACTAGATCTAACCGCAATCAAGAGCCAGAACTAACCGCAATCAAGAAACTGATCAAAACACAGTTAAGAACACACTCCGCAATACATAACCACTAATAGAACCAAGATTTGACACTTAAACTAGAACAGAGATCAAATAACCTAAGTACCAACATCATTATTATCCCACCTATCATCTCAAACACTACCCTTGGAGTAATTGACCTAAGCGCAAGCCTATCAAATCCACGATTCTACAATTCGCGACTAAGAATCTCACATACATGCAATGAACGAACAATAACATGAATAATAAAACAGCATGATCTAACCTATTAGACACCAATTCGTAAGTACGAAATATTGTTCACCGCGGATATCCACCTAAAAATGATGCAACGAATGAGAAATTTGAAAACAAGGAACATAATAGCAAACGTGAAGATAGAATCACTTGACCTACCAAGAATCGAGCACACTGGAATCACAATTAAGACTTAATCGCAGCACTTAAATAGCAAATGAGTGAATAGTGATATGAGTTGTGATTAGAATAAATCTAAACGCAAGAAATAAAGTTCCTTAAGTATGGGATGAAGTGTAAATTGCAAAATGACACATCTAGTCCCTGAACTCTACTTATCACTTAAAACTACTAAAGCGAGTGACCAAGATTAGTCCCTACAGTTATGAACTATGCCCAGGCAAAGAGGAAGTCAACAAGACTAACATAAAGTATCATGATGCACAATAAGAGATGCAGCAGACAACATAAAGCAAGCACATAGGCACAATGTGAAGTAACAGACTGTACACATAAGTTTACCTGAACAAATTAATAAATGAAAAACAAACACACAGAATGTACACACATCTATTGACATAGGATATAAACAGTGAATGGGTTAGTGGGTGAACAGTGAAGCCCGAGTCCTGAAACTTAGTAATCAGGAGTCCATATGATGTCGACTCACGTGTGGGCAGACATGTCTCTAGTAGCCGGATGTATCAGTGTCTTTGGGTGCCACACGCTAGTTATAGTGGACCTGTTGTGTAATCCCTTGGTAACACCTGTGTTAGTGGTACACACACATGACCATTTGTGACCATTCATCACGAATGTTCTACCAGTTGGTATCCATAACCCAGAAGATCTAAACTTGTGACGAGTTTCATGCATGGTTACATTCTTGTGATGAGTGGTACTATGATCATATTTCCTTGGTCTATGTCTCAAAGGTTTAACTGATTTAAGACCATTTAATATCTGAGATGTGGGTTTTGGCCTTACAGGGTTAGTCAAACAAGGTTTTTTGTCCACCTGAGAAACACATCGTTTATTCGAGAATTTAGATCTTTCAAAACAAAAAATCTTTGGTTGTCGAGTGGTAGTTTGATAACAAACATTTTCCAAAACAGGTTTTCCCAAGATAGACGGTTTTGAAAGACTGAGTCTCTTTTGACCAAAAACATTTGGTTGCCTAATGTTGGTTTGATAATCAACCTTTTTTAGGACAGGTTTTCCCAAGATGGATGGTTTTGAAAGATTGAGACTCATTTGACACTTTGAAACAACACTTGGCACTGTGTGCATACTAGGAGTTTTAGTACATGTGGTCAGACTTAGAGTGGAGAAATCATCGAAGTTAGCAAGATGTGAAGCAGTCTGATTGATGTTCTCAGTATTAGTATGTTTAAGTGACTCATGTAGTTTATTACATTTCACCTTGAGATTCTCATCATCAACACGTAATTTAGTAATTTTGCAATTAGTTTCATACGCATTGAATTTCCATTTGGCGGCATTTTGTTGCTCATACATCTTGATTTGATTCTTAAGACAGTTGATAGTTGAGTCCTTGTCATGCAGTTGAGTTTTCAGATTGTTGATCAGAAAGTATTCTTTAAGATCAGGCAATTCGGGATTAAGATACGGTTTGCTGTTTTGAAAGCATTCTTCTTTACATTGTATTTCAAGTTCAAGATCAATGCAGTGTTTTTGTAATTGTGAAAACCTTTTTTGTAATAGTGAAAAACTTTTTTGAAGTTGATTAAATGCCTCTTTATCAACCATGGTCTGGTCTAGTGTCTTAGAAAACTCAACTTTCAGACAAGGGTTTTCATCAAACAGGTCATTTTTGAATACATCATACAGATCATTTTCTCCCCCTTTATAACACAAATTTGTTGAGTTAGTTAAGAGTAGTGCACTGTCAACCTGTCTTAACAAATTAGTGTTATAACTAAGATTGATTTGATCTGTATGATGACTTACGTTTGATGGTGTGATGTATTGATCAATTGACGATACCTCATTGCTTGAGTTTGGTGTGGGTATGTTCACAATAGCCTGGGTCACTATTTCAGCAGAAGTGACTCTCTCATCATTTTCTGTATTCATGAGTTCAGTGTTGACCAACTTTGCATCCACGGTTAAACCCAACCTCAAACTATCACATGCTTGCTCATCATGAGACTCGACCTTGTCTTCATCTCCAAGTTCAAGTATTGGTTGTCTCTCAACATACTCTTTAACCTTGTCCAGGTATTGACGTAGCATATCTCTATATTGATCAACATCTATCTTTGTGTGTTCAGCGAAGCACTTCATAGTCATCTGACTGTCGTAGTCATAGACCACGGTGTATTTGGAGTCAAAAAAATTATTCAGTTGTTTGCTGAGCACTCCTAGGGCTGCAGAGGATCCCTCGTTAGATGTTGCTTTTCTGACCAATTGTTGTCGTAATTGATCCAAATTCAAGATCATAGTTTCCGTGAATGATTGGACATCTTGACCGAAAAGTGTCATGAATGCACGTTCAAAACCCATTAAGAATCCATTGCCCTCAAGCAACCTAGAAAGATGTGACTGAAGTGTATGGAAGCATTCAATGTGACATTCTCTTGCCAGTTCAAGCAGTTTGTATGACTGAGGAGGTTCATTCCCTTGAAGGTCCGAGCATGATTGTCCACTAGAGTCAACATACGATACTGGTCCTTTCATTTGAAGATTTGGAAGGAGGAAATCACATGTGAAGGGACAATCGCAAGATATGCTAACCACACGACCTAATCGCAGAAACTAACCGCAATGCACTTAACCGCAAGACACTTAACCGCAATGAGTTAACCGCAACACACTTAACCGCAGAGAATCTAACCGCAGTACTATGAACCAAACGCAGACACTTAACCGCAATGTGTTAACCGCAACGTACTTAACCGCAGAGAAACTAACCGCAGTACTATGAACCAAACGCAGACACTTAACCGCAGAACCTAGACGCAATACACAAGCAGAGGAAGACTTAACCGCAGAATCTAACCGCAGAGACAAAAGTCCAAAATTGTCACTTTCGTTGCGTTTTGTTTGTATTCTCGAAATAGTAACCGCAGCAATCCAAACGCAGATTTCAGGACTTAATCGCAACCAGGCAATGGAACAGTGGACTTAACCGCAACCTAGAAATTCGCCTAAAAACAATTCCAAACTTCAAATATCTTGATGATATTGTAACACACTTTACACAACAATGTTCCACAAACACAAATGAACATAAAAGGACATCACAAACATGTATAACCACACAAGAGGGATAAAACCAAGATGTTTTCCAAGAAAGTTGCACCAAACTCACAAAACCACTCAAAACATCATCAAATTCGATTCTACAAGGCCCTAAGATGAAACCTTGGCTCTTGATACCAATTGTAGAATACTAATTAAGTTGGAAACATGATTAAGTGGTGGTGAGTTAGGCGTAGAAATGGAAGAAGGGAGGAGAGGAGAGAAAGAGTGGAACCTTGAAAGAAAAAGGAAAAGATTAGATTGAAAATGTATGAGAGGTCCAACCCTCTCCACATGTGGAGAGGGGTATTTATAGTTACAATATTACGCCCACTCCCGGGCTGTGGATCAGGCATACAGTGGGTAAAGACCCGTTCCTTCTTCCACGGTGTTACTTAATCTAATATTAATTAACTAATAAACTAACTAACTACGAGCTAACTTAATGCTATTACAATCATTAGGTGACCGAGACTTTTACAGGAATATTTGTATTCCTAACAATAACCAACAAGAAGGCATTGACTACGATGAAACTTTTGCTCCGGTTGCTAGGCTCGAGTCAATTAGAATCTTACTTGCATATGCATGTGCACGCAATTTTAAACTTTTTCAAATGGATGTCAAAAGTGCATTTCTAAACGGAGTCATTAATGAAGAAGTGTATGTTGCTCAACCTCCGGGCTTCATCGATTTTGAAAAACCAAATCATGTTTACAAACTTAAAAAAGCTCTTTACGGACTTAAGCAAGCTCCAAAAGCATGGTATGCTCGACTTAAAACATTCCTAGTTGACCATAAGTATACCATGGGCTTAGTTGATAATACTCTCTTCACTAAGAAGAAAGATTCACATATTATCATAGTCCAAATCTATGTTGATGACATTATATTCGGATCAACTTGTCAAGAATTATGTGTGGATTTCTCAAAAATCATGCATGACGAGTTTGAAATGAGTATGATGGGAGAACTCAACTTTTTCCTAGGACTCCAAATCAAACAACTAGAAGATGGTATCTTCTTTAACCAATCTAAATATATTAAGGACATGCTTAAGAAATTTGGACTAGAAGATTCGAAACCTATCAAAACTCCCATGTCCACGGAAACTAAACTCACCAAGGATGAGGAAAGTGAATCCGTAGATAGTACTAAATATAGAGGTATGATTGGTAGTCTACTTTACCTAACGGCTAGTAGACCCGACATTATGTTTAGTGTTTGTCTATGTGCTCGTTTTCAAGAAGATCCTAAAACTACCCATCTCGAAGCCATTAAAAGGATTTTTAGGTATATTAAGGGCACTACACATTTAGGTTTATGGTATCCCAAAGGAACGGGAATAGACACCATAGTGTATGCCGACTCGGATCATGCCGGTGACTATGTCGATAGAAAAAGTACAAGTGGTATTTGTACTTTTGTTGGACATTGTCTCACCTCATGGTTCTCTAAGAAGCAAACGGCTCTTGCTATCTCAACAACGGAAGCCGGGTACGTTTCGGCCGAAAAGGCATGTCAACAAGCTCTTTGGATGAAGCAAGCTCTTGTCGACTACGGAATTCAACTCAACAACATCACAATTCTATGTGACAACAAAGGTGCCATTGATCTTAGCAAAAACCTGGTTCAACATGCTCGTACCAAACATATTGAAATCCGTCATCATTTCCTTCGTGACAATGTTCAAAAAGGAAATATCTCAATTGAGAAAGTTTCTTCCGAAGACAACATAGCCGACATTCTCACAAAACCCCTTAAACGTGAACCTTTTAACCTTCTTAGACTAGGCTTAGGACTCATGGAACCTACATTATAGTTCTGGACATTAGACAAAAATCGCAAAAATCAAAACAAATCCATAACTATTTTTCTCAGCAGGGTCGGCGGAACCCTCACACATAACGGGCGGAACCCATTTCAGGGGTCCGCCGTATCCGCCGACCTGCAGAACCAAAATCTTTGTTTATATTAAACCAAACACCCATTATCTCATACCACCACTTCCAAACTGCTACTATTCACTTTACCATCCATCCATACCTACGAATTCTTGGTCTTCCATTCATTTACATTGCAACTACATCATCATTGTGAGTATTCTAAACATGATTACAATCCTGATCTGAGTCTAGGAATTCTATTTCTTGCACAAAAACAAAAACTTGGAGTTATGCATTAACTTGAAAAACTCATGCATTAGATTAGGTGTTTAATAAAACTAATCATGTTTCTCATAGTTAGGAATTGCATCTTTAATTAGTATAAACATGTTTGCTAAAACACCCCATGTCAAATCCTTCCAAAAATTTCTCACAAGTAGGACAAATATTTCTTCGTCTCACATTGAGAATACACAATCAAAACGTTATGTTTAAAACATCACTTGCATAATGTCTCTTGAATGCTAAAGGAAATACATAACCAATATGTATTTTCGGGTACACTCAAACGAAGCTACATTGAACTAGGAGCGTTTGGGTTATCTTTTGTTTTATAACAAAACTTGCATAAAACGATTTTGAAGCATCAAAATGAGTCAAGATAACCGCACCTCCACATTGTTTTCATACAGGCACACACTAGAACTTCCACATTATAATAGTTGTTTACGTAAACTAAAATGTGAATTTTTGTTGTTCTAGGAATCATCATGCATCCTCTAACCCACTACGACCACAAGGACACCATTAAGTACCTACCAAAACACCACAAAACCAAAGGCCTTACCGCAAATCAAGTAAACGTTTTCAAAGCCCTAGAAAAACACTATGTCCATGAGGGTAGAACCATTGACCCGTCTTTCCTAGAAGGCAAAAACCTTTACGCCGATTTTGCCACAATCAACTTTGAGTGTCTTTTGAATATCGACGAGCCTATTTGTCTTAGGTTCATTCTAGAGTTCTATGCATCCTCCGTCCTCTCCACGGATGATTATGGTCATATGTCTATCAACTTTAGGGTTAGCGGTCATCAATACTCCTTTACTCTTGAGGAGTTTGCTCAAATCCTAGGTGTTCCAAACCGTGGTACTTGCCTCTATTCCGACTTGCACTCCCTCTCAACTCTTGACAACCTCCAAGACCGTATCCACCCTTATGATACACCCCTTGTCTCAAAAGACGTTCTCCGTGACCACCTCTTTGTTAGGACCACCACCACTAGGAGAACCCGTTCGGGGAATGAGGTCGATAAGGACCCATATGGAATGGAAATGAATGAACTCAAACCCCAATTCAAGAAATGGGAGGAAGTCCTTAGAGCCAATGTCATTAGCACAATAGGGAACCGTGACCATATCAACCTTTGCCTTTGCTACATGCTCTACTCCTTGTCCGTTAGGCAACCCTTCAACCTTGCCTACTACATGGCCAAGAGAATGGCCAACATTCCCGTGCATGGCACAACGGCTATGCCGTATGGAATGCTCTTGATCCGTCTCTTTAGGTTCATCTCACCCATTCCACCAACTCCAAACGGTCTTCGCCTTAACTACTCACTCATCCCACACACCTTTGTCCCACTAAGTGATAAGAGAGTGTACAAAGCCCAAGGAAAACGTCCACATCCTCCTACCTCATCTTCGTCTTCCTCAATGAGTGAAGATGACAATTTGCCAAACTCTAGGCTCCCTCCTCTCGAATACCTTTCTCAACTTCCGGATATTCCTAATGAGTCGGAGGAGTTCAAGCAAACAAAGGGGATGTTTAAGAATCTTGGAAGGTTCCTTG
This sequence comes from Artemisia argyi, assembly GCA_030686995.1. Lineage (NCBI taxonomy): Eukaryota > Viridiplantae > Streptophyta > Magnoliopsida > Asterales > Asteraceae > Artemisia > Artemisia argyi. The sequence continues at coordinate 74,629,231 of CM060692.1, read as the reverse complement.
GAAAGCTCAAGAACAAGATCGACCGTCAATGAGTGCGGGTGTGTAGGAGTGTTTGGCACTAGGTGCTATTTGAACAAATTTGGTTGTTTAAACAATATTTGTGATGAATTTGTGTGTTAGTACAATGTTTGATACAATTTGGAACAGGTAGTATCTAACTTTGATGCAGGTAGACAACTCTTGGCAAGTTGTCAAATTTTCAAGTTTATGATATTTTCACTAAGTATAGTGAAATTCTCGACCTCAAGGTCAAAGTCCTATGAAATGCATGTTTACGTGTCTATTTTTTGCATTGCCCAACCAGAAATGCCTTATCTTTTTGATTTTAGGAGTTTTCGAAAATTTTGAAAATCGTCTCGCAGGTCAAAAACGCGGACTGCCAATTTTTTTGGGTATGGCGGATCTGGCGGTACCCAATATTGGGTTCCGCCAGTGTAAATTCTGGGAATTCCAGAATTGGCCCAACGGACCAGGCGGCACCCTCAAATGGGTTCCGCCTGTGTATTCTGAGGGTGCCGCCAGCAATCTGCAGAATTTTTGTTTTCATTTTCACCAATTCAACATCCAAACACCAAAATCCAATCCTTTTAGGTAGAAACCCATTACTTGCAATGTGTTTAACATAATAGGATACTCCTTCTTCCATAAACTTAACCAAAACCAATTCCCGACAAAATTCAAATTTAGCCATAACAACCTCAAGGACCCCTCAAACATAAAGGAAGGAACCCTTTTAAGGGATCCTTGAAATCCCTGAGATTTATACTACCACAAATCCACCAAAACCACTAAGCATTTAGTGCAAAACTTGTCTTCTCACTTCACCATTTTCATTGGATTGACTTCCATGATTTGACAACCCACAATTAGTTTTCCAAATCATTATAAACCTCAATTTTTGTATGGACTAACATCAAATCCAAACACTCCTTTCCATAATCCATCAACACTATAAATTAAGCCATCCTAAACACCATCAAATCACACCTTCCTCAACACAATTTCTGAAACTTATAAACCATTTTTCACCATGACTAAGTCAACAATCACCTCTCAACCATCAAGACCCATCCGGAAAACCGCCCGGATTAGCATTAAACCACTATGGTCTAATCAACCCATCAACCTAAGCTCCTCATCCTCGGATGAATTCACATCACCCATAAAAAATGAACACTTTTTGAACCTTGCATCTCCATCACCATCACCCAATGAACCAAATGAGCTCACTCCACCACCAACTAAATCACCTATTGACCCAACTCCACCAAGTGCTCCAACTCAACCATCCAAAACTTCATCACCATCACCATTACCCAAAATTGAGCCAAAGGAACTATTTGGGTCTCCTCCCACATCACCACACCCATTTGTCCAAGATCTTAATGATCTTCCACCAAGACCTACACAACCACCACCTTTTGCAAATGAATCACCAAGGTCAATTCTTGACCAAGATAACCTTCTTAACCACATTCAACCACCACAACAAGTGTACCATCAACCTAAACCATTATTGTTTCACCCCATCTACCATGACATCCATGGTCCTCTATATGGAGAACCAAACTTTGAAAACCATGATCACCCAAATCCACCACACCCTCAACCTCAAACCTTTGAGTATTTATTTCCTTCATATGAGGATATCCAAAACATGGTTGAAAACCATCTCCATCAAGCAATGGAATTTCAAACCACATTGCTTGACTCAATACCAAACCCATCATCCACCCAAGAACCACAAACCAATCAACCCTCAAACCAAGAAACCAATGCCAACCCATTTCCACCCACTCATCCCCATGTTTGCTCAAATTGTGAGCAAATGGGTGCAAGCATCAAAACGTTGGTTCACCAACTCCAAGATGAAACCCGGTTTGCATTCCAACACGTCATCGAACGTTTGGATGCCCTTTCCCACCCAAACAAACCCTAGAGAACCATTTGGAGGCCGTTTGCCCCAATTTAGGAACCTAGGCTTTTATTTTTCCTTCTTGGTTAATTTTTAAGTTTTTAGAAGTAGAAGAATATTACTATTTCATGTCCTTTGACTTTTATAAGTCAAAATTTTACTTGGAATGCTAATTCTTTCTACTTACTTTCGTGCATTGTTGGTTGATCATTTGTATTGTGGTTACAATGTGTGTGGTAACTACAAACTTGGCTTTATATATATATCACCAACTAACCATTTTTTTGTAGGATCCAAAATCCATGTTTCCCACCTTGGCACTCCTTTTTAGGGGGAGTAACAAGCAAGGGGGAGCAAGTGCATTTTTCTGCTTCGCTACTCTACTTTTTGTTTCGACAAAAAGGGGGAGAAATATATTAAACTTTCAAAACTTAATATGATTTTCATAACTTAAGTAAAACAAGTTTAATATTAAATTTTTTTTAAGTGTTAAAAACCAAAATTTTGTGAGTTACTTAAAAACAATGTTTATGTTTTGTCATCAACAAAAAGGGGGAGATTGTTAATACAAATATCGCCTAAAAACGTTATTTATATTTTACGATCTTCTCTAAGTTTTGTTAATGACAAATGTAAACTTTAGTTTCTAAGTAAAACATAATCTTAGTTTTAAAGACTTGCATAAACTAGACTTTTGCTACATTTTACATTTCATAAAACACAACACTTCTTATTTTCTAAAAATAGAATTGTCACATCACATTTATGGCAAGTTTTGTCATTATACATTTATGGAAAGAAATGTGTTTGACTTACTTAGATGTTGCTTGCAAGTTTTGTGTTTGACTTGATATTATGTGATGTGACATTGTTTGGTTTGCAAGAGTAATGAGATGTGACTTTGTTTGGTTTGCAAGATTTATTGCAAAACCAACTTCAAGCCCGGCGGTACCCTGGAGTTACACGGGCGGAACCCTTCTCAGGGGTCCGCCTGATCCGCCAGACCTGCAGAAGGTTTTGGCTATAAATATTGAGCCACAAGTTGAATTTTGGCTAATCACTTGACATTATATTTTACACACACATTCATTCTTTCATCTAACCTCTTAACATTTCATATGTGAAGTTTCTTTTTGTAGCAAAGAGATTCACAAGCTTACTAAAAGTAACAAGTATTCAACACAACGTTGGAAGACTTGTTAGCTTATCATTGTGTAGACTTGTGTAGTTTACACTTCATTTGATTGTGTATTTTCAGTAGTGATCGGTTAGTATTTTAGTCCTCAAAATAAGAAGTGTATAGGGAGTAGTTGTACCCTTGTAAAGAACTAACGGGAGTGGTTGTACCCTTGGTAAAGAACTCGACATCAAGCTTTGTGTCGGTAAAAGTATAAGCGACGTGTAAGGTTTTCTCCGCCGGTGAAAGGAGCTTGTTGACTAGTGAAAGAAACTCTCGAGTTGGATACTCGGGGCGTGGATGTAGGGCAAGGAAAAAGAGTCCTTGTAGCCGAACCACGATAAATACTCATGTTGTGGTTTGATCGTTTCTTTCATTTACTTGCATGTTATATATTGTGTTTGTGTGCATATCTTTGATCAAATGGAAAGTTTCAAAGCTAACTTAACAAGTTATAAAGATTTTAATCGGCAAACTATTCAACCCCCCTTCTAGTTTTCCACAGGGGCATCTATATTGCAGGTCCTTTCCCTGTTGCAGTAGGGGGACTGAAATTTCTCATTGTGGCCATAGATTACTTCACCAAGTGGATCGAGGCAAAAGCAGTAGCAACTATCACGGGCAACCAGGTAAAACGCTTTGTTTGGGAAAACATTGTATGCCGCTTTGGACTACCTGGAGAAATTATCTCGGACAACGGGAAACAATTCTGTGATAACCCGTTTTAGGATTGGTGCGCGCAGCTAAATATTACACAACACTTCGCGTCAGTTAAGCACCCACAAACCAATGGTTTGGTTGAGCGCGCGAATCGCAGTCTGGGCGAAGGAATTAAAGCGCGTCTCAACAAACACAAAGGAAGATGGGTGGATGAATTGTCGCATGTTTTATGGGCGCACCGCATGATTGCTAAATTATAGTATATATATATATATATATATATATATATATATATATATATATATATATATATATATATATATATATATATATATATATATATATAAGTATCGATGAAATCCGCGAGAAATACGGATTTACCGAGTCGTTCTCCCAACGAAAGTTGAATGGAACTTCGAATTATCGAATTGTAAATCGTGTAGTGAAAAGTGAATAGTGAAAAGTGATGGTGAAATTCAAATTATGAAAAGATATAGAGAATTATGCAGAAAGTACAAGCTATATATGCACAAGTGTCTAAAATTAGAAAACGGAAATGCAATCGCGAAATTTAAACGTAACGTACGAAATAAAACGTGACTTTTATACTAAAAATGATCCTACAAATGTGAAACAAGTTTCTAAAAATCTTAAACTATTAAAAAGAATTTTGAGAAAAAGAAAAATATTTTTTTGGCCTTTTATTTATTTTCTATTTATTGAATTAGAAAGTAATTAAAAATAAAGAAAATTATAAAAATAAATGGGAAAAATATAAAATCTAATCTGAAAAATCTAAAATATTATAAAAGACTTATCTAAAATATTTTTTGTATTTTTAAAGGCTTTTTCTGATTTTTTATTGATTTTTGTTTATTAAAAAGGATTTAAAATTGATTATAAATGAAGAAAAATTAAGAAAAATAGTAAATCAACTTGGAAAAATCTGAGAAATTTACAGAAATTCTAAAATATTATAAAAAGCTTGCAGAAAATTTTTGAAAAGAAAGTAATAAGCAGAAGTGCTTATTTGAGCTAAAACAGCTTATGGCAAGTGCTTATTTATAAGCACTTGCCACAAAACTTAATCAAGCTTGGAACCACAGATGCAATACAAACTAATAAGCTCAAAGTAACTCTCAAATGAGCAGAAATCACACAGAAGCAATAGAGACAAGCAATAAGCAGTTTGGCAATAAGCTAAAGCAATAGCAGAATGAGAATATGAATAAGCCAGCAACACAGGAACAATGTAATCACTACTGAACACTATGTGGAACAGATATATCCAACAAGTCTCAATACAAGTTCAATTAAGCTCTAGCAAGCCTATATACTTAAAACAGAAAGCAGTCTCAAACCTCTAATAAGCATGACCAAAAAGCTGGTCCAAATAAGCTCTAAGCTACAAAATTCTGGGGGCAAAAGTTTCTCTAAACTACTGAGATGCAAAGAAACTAAAAATCTCTATCTTAAACTATCAAATGAAGCTTTAAAATCACCCAAATTCAGCAGCCTACAGGACTATTTCTAATGAAACAGTTGACTATATCTCTTACTAGTTCCAATTGACCAAATCTAATTTCAAATGATCACAACTAATTCTAAATGTACTAATAAGCTATTATTAACCTAGTTTAAGCTAAATATCACTAAATAGTAACTATTACTAAAATTATGCTAACTGATTTCTACTAATACTAACAGTCAACTAATTTTCAACCTACCTTTGACTTTCTAATGAACTAACCAACTATATTATTCAATATTAGACTACTTATACACTGATGAAATCTAATTGTAACAATGAAACAACAAATCAACCACAGCTAAGCATAGTAATCTCTAAATCCAAACACTCCCTTACCTATCCTATATAACTACAACAAGCTAATATAAGCTGCAAATCATCTCAACAAGAATCAAACTAACCAAATTATCATTAATAAAAGCAGATTTAACAATAAAAAACAACTAAAAACAGTAACAACACAGAATCACAGAAGCACAAATTTAAACTATTGTAAGGTAAAAAAATGAAATAAGAACTTACAACTACTAGTATCTCAGCATGAAAAGAGATACTTCACTAAGCTAGCCTGTCTCTAGACAGGCCAAATTCCTTCCTTCTCTGATTTGGCTTGCCAAATTTACCACATATCACCTCCAATCTCTACTGTTTGACTTTTATTGACTATTATATGAAATGGAATAGGACTGTTTTTGATTGTAACCAATAAGCTCTCCATTGCTAAAAAGCTAACATAAGCTAAAATGAACAATTTAAAAACTTGTTTGAAAGATGAATCAAATCCAAATCTATTTTTGTATTTTTCTAATTTTTGATTTTCATAAAACTATTAAATGAAATGAAAACTGTCTTGTAAGTAAACAATTATGAAATGAAATAAAATGATAAAACAGTAAAGAGAGATTAACAATAAGCAGTAAAGAACAATTATGCTAAATGATTTAAAGTAAAAACTGATTGTATTTAAAATAAAGAATTACAACTAAACTAGGCTATTACAATCAAAAGAAAATTTGGCAGAGTTTCGCTAAGCTATAATCCACACAGATACAAGCAGCCTAAGCACTCTATTTATACTACAAATGAGGAGAGGGAGTAGAATGGATAGCCACGGATTGCCAGCTTGGCAATCCGAGTGGTGTGTTTCTTCTCATGCAATCTGAGCCTTTTGATCACTTCCCAATGATTGCCCTTTGATATCAACCCTTGGATTGAGCTCAATGACGCGTTTATACCAATAGGACTCTGCCACGTTATCCCTTTTGTGCTTCTTTGATGCTGACACACCCTGACACCACTGACACCCTTCTAGAATCCCTTTGATTGTACGGTTTTGCCCTTACTTGTGGTGAATTGGAACGGGGGTAATATTAGGGTTCTTGGTGAATAGTAAATCTGGGTTGAGGGTGAATTTGGGGGTCGGGAATTGTAATAGGGTAATATTTTATTAATGCTTTGACCTTTTGACCAAGGGTGTGGACCGGGTTATAGGATTCGTGGGCTGCAAATGGTGTTTGGGCTTTGAGTGTTATTATTGGATTAGGTATTAAAATGAATTGGACCAGGCTATAAACTTTGCATTATCAACTTTGGTATTAATAAAAATTATGGACCAAAAGTGACATTTATGAAACTTTAAGGGTTAAATCTGTACTTCTTCACAAATATCTCAAGGGACATAAAATGCCTTTTCTCAAATCTCAGAGGGTTGACTTTGGCAATTCTCAAAACATTTCTTCCAAGGACCATAAATGACAACTTCTTAAAATAGGAGGACTGGGAATGACAATCTCATGAAACTTTGTCCATGGATCAAATCTGATAAATCACATATCTCTGAGGTCTTCAAAGGCTTAAAATTGACTTTTATTGACTGAACTACACACGTTCTACTCTCGTGCTCGTTTTTGCTTGTTTCTGATTATTTTTCGTCATTTTGTGAAATATCCAACCCTGCACATTCAAAAACACACATTCTTTGGCATTTGTTAGCATAATTAGTCTATTTGGGTCGGTATTTGGCTATGAAAAGGTATGTGAATTAACACATACCACCGTACGACAGTCAAAGTCAGCACTGGAGATACACCATTTTCTCTTGTCTATGGGACAGAAGCTGTCAAAGTCAGCACTGGAGATATACCAGCTGAAATTGGGATGCCAACTATTCGTACGACGGATGTCAATGTTACAACCAATGACGACGAGCGACGCATAGATTTGGATCTGTTGGAAGAAAGGCGCGAACGTGCAGTTATATGTGAGGCAAGAGCTAAGTCAAAGATGAAGGGATACTATGATGCAAAAGTCAGAAGCACTTCATTCAGGCCAGGCGACTTTGTATATCGCGCCAATGATGCAAGTCACGCAGAAGATATAGGAAAGCTTGAACCAAAGTGGGAAGGACCCTATGAGGTCACGGAAGCACTAGGCAAAGGCGCATACAAGTTGCGTGATATGGATGGCCGTGAGCTACAACGCACATGGAATATTGGCAATCTCAAGAGATGCTATCTTTAGGAAAGGCTACGGCCCACACACAGACACCTCCGCACTTTAGTAAGTACTCAATAAATTTCGTGTATTTACATTTTGTTATGTTTAGGGAATTGTTTTTTCTTTTCAAAAACTTGCAAGAATTAATCAAACATCGCGGTTTCTAGCTAACTCCGCGATACATTTAACTTTATTGCTTACATTTTACTTATGTTTCAATATTGTTGATTTATCTTTTTGCCTACATGGCGTGCATGCATATATTAAAACCCACGATGGCAGAAAGGATGAGTAAACCTAATAAATAACTGGTTGAGTAAGAGGGTTGCAAACCCATCAACATTGGATCACGCATCCTTGCTAAACACCTTATTCTCAAGATGTTGGAGTAAGCTTAATGCGCGTCCCACGAAGGATACGCAACAATGCACACTGTGCACGTTTAGCAATTTAGGAGCCAAGACTCTTGGTTCCTTGATATGGCATTTGCGGTACGCTGCAAGTTAGCCCATACACTCACGAATTTTATATTCGCAGTAAGTTATGGACTTAATATATAACTATAAAGGATCACAGATTCTATAATTTTTTCTAAGTACGTTTTGATCACAATTTGACTCTTGGATGTCTTTCATGTAAAGACAAAAAATCTAAGTACAAATAGGATGATACAAATATGCGTACGAAAAACAAACTTTATTCATAAACTACGAGTTTATACAAGTTATAGATTCAACATATATAACAAAAAGGGTGAATCTATAATAGTCTAAAAACTACGAGTGCGTCTATGCCCTGAACTACCAACATTGGGCGCTGCACTCCCAGCCTCCTCAAGCCTTTTCAGTAGGCTACTATCCTCAGGCGACATTGTTGCCACGCTGACAGGAATCCCATCAAATCTAGGAAGATGCGCTGCACCAACACCGCACAGGATAGCTTTCCCTTTCACGCCTTTCTTCCTTGCGACCCTTGTGGCATGGGCTTCCAAGGATGCCTTCAAAGATACTTCCTTTTCTAGAGCGAAAGGATTCAACGTGTCGCGTGGACGAGCAAACACGGGCACCTGAAGCTGCGACTCATCCGGCTTCAAAAAGAAATCAGGCTGCGCCTCCGGGTCCTCCGCTATGTGCCTCGCCAGGGTTAACCCCTCCATAATCACACTGATGGGGTAATCTTGGTCACGCTCCAGTTGAGCGATGCGGGGGAACTCGAAGATCTTTATCTTCTCCATAGCCGCAACAAGCTCTGTATAACCATCTCCAACGTAGCCTGCACTTCTGCGAGGGGCACCGTCAGCATCTTGCCCTTGTGCAGCTCTTCCATGGCTTCAGCCTTGCCACGCGCCAAGGCATACTACACGACGTTCCCAAAAGCCTCAACAACTTCTGGGGACTCTAGCGTGCCCATAGCAGCCAAGCGAAGACCATGATTGATCAGCCACCTATGAATAAAACAACACCTCCGTTACGTGACAATAATTTAAAAGGAATTAAATGTGGAAAGCTGAAAAAGAAATCAACAGGAATTAAGTACCTGCGCTCAGCAACAGCAGACACTAAGTGAGGGTACAGCTCCTCATCATACTCGATGCTAAGCTTGCGCAGCTTACCCTCCTGTCTCTCCAAGGCGCCCTTTACAGCCTTGCGGAAGTCATCCAACTGGGCAAAAAGCTTGCTCTTATTCTCCTGCAGGTACTTCAACCCCCATAAACAGGTAGCCTTGTACTAGTCAAAGGCAGCACGCTCATGGCTCAAGTCAGCTAGTAGAGATAACCTTTCATCCGCAAGCCTCTTGGAGTGTGCAATTGTTGACTCCACGGCAGCTTGAGCGCTTGCCAACTGCGTCTTCAGCAACACAATCTCCTCATCCTTCTGCGCGATGCTGCTACCTTCACCAGCGTACTGCGCCTTGAGTTGAGCGACCAATGTAGCTTGGCGCGCAGCAGCCACGCTCAACTCCTCTATCAGCGCCTCCGTAGACATCTCCTCACTAGCCTTGGGAGGCTCTTCCAGCTGAGAGTGACTCACCTTAGGTGGCGACTTCTCAACATGCGCTGCATCACCCCCTGCAGCTTCGTCACTACATACAAAGAGCAAGAAGTCAAGACATTATATCAATGATAAAAAAAAGAAAGAGAAAAAGAAACTTGACATTGTTACTTACTTTGGAGAGGAGGTCTCAGCAGTATCCCGCGCAGCCACATATAGCGCCGCCTCCTCATCTGTGGACTCATCCACATTAATGACGTGGCGCCTGCACTTGGATGCACCCATGCCACCATCACTAGAAGCCTTGCATGGGAGTCGCTTCCAACAGGGGTTGGGCGACGTTAGCCGGTTCCTCTTGCGCATACTCCATGATGCGTCCGGCTGTAGCTTCCAGAATGGGTATCTCACCCTCCCTCAACAGACACACACCCACAGTTACTTGTGTGGGCTTTGACAGCTTCACTACGCCGAACAAATCCATCTCTGCGCAACACGTAACAAACAACAAAGAAAAATGGAGTTACACATAATTACAATACAAAAGAATGCTTACACTACATATGCGAATGAAAGGAAGGACAAGCACCCACCCCGGCTCTCCTCATCAAGTAACGTGGGCACCTTGTCAAAACCCTGGAAATAGTTGCGACTAATCCCCATATATACCAAAAACTCCTCAGGGTAGGAGATGATGGGGATGCGGTTAGCATTGATGGTCTCCACATCATCTGTGTTGTACGTCCCGGGGTCTGGGCGCTCATCCTTTGGTAGCGTCCCCTGAGTGTAGAACTCAAAGAGCCAGGGAAACACTTTATTGTGCACGTTGTGTGGCAAAACGCGCGGAAGGGAATGATGGTTGGGTTAATAGCGAGTAAACGACAGTTTACCTCGAAATTGGTTATCTTTGCTGCACCTATACAGTGCAGCTAGGATATGTGCAGATAGTAAAAATTGAGCACGTCGCTCAGGAATAGGGATATGGACAAGCGTTGATTCGCAAACTCGAAAAAGCACGTGTATACCCCTACCTTCCCCTCAGGGAAGTCAGCAATAGATGCGTCCACCGCCGGTACTACCGGATGCAACGCGAGGGGAATATAATAGTCCGAGGTGAACTGGCGGAGTTCATCCTCGTCTATCTCGGAGGCAAAATCATTTAATTGGCGAACCATTTTTGAAATATACTTAGACCAAGAAGCGCACGCGCTATTACCTTAACGAAGACTAGGATTCTTGATTAGTATTTGATGATTCTAGCAATGGTGAAAATGGAGATTTACTGTGATAATCACAGTGAAAACGGAGAACCCTTTATATAGGGTTACCCCTAGCCTTGGATGGATGCCATGTGGATCCCACTAACCCTAATCGTGTGGCTGAAATATCAACAGGTACACCACTTTTCACAACTTTTGAGGAACACATGTGACTCATTTAGACTACATACACCGTATGTTTATTTTTGGTGGGAAATACTTGGAACTTCCCCGCCACGCTTACCGCTATCGTTGTTAGTCTAGCATTTGCGGCCATACCCTGCGCATACTAGACTGGGGGGACATGATGACGTATAGTCCACACTCGGGTCACGAACCCGATTAATGGACATTACTAATGCCAGAGCCCATCACGTGTGGGCTATCATAATAATGATTTGGGCTACCATGCTAACGGTTTGGGCTCACGAAAGCCCAAACCCAAATACATTATTTATGGTCTTGATAATGATCTTCTATTTATGGGATAAAGATCAATAGACCGGATAAGCGTGATACGCCGAAGAGTAAGGAGCACGAAATCTACAAGGATTTCGTGCCTATATAAAGAATATCACGGCTCTCATTGAGGTATCATCAAAAAACCCTAACTCTTCACTATAACCCTAAAAACCGATTACTTACTCTCACGCCGGAGGATAATCGTGGGAGACAATCCCACGATAAGCCTAACGGTGTTGTTTGCTTTCTTAGTGCCCAGGTCTCAAGCATTAAGATCTAATTGGCACGAGAACAGGAACCCAAATAAGGAACGCCCAACTTTTGTATCAACAACAGAATAAAGTGAGACTCGCATGTATCAATGTTTTTGAAGATAAGGTGTAAAGAAAGGAATTGATATATAAGTAGGGATAACAACAAAATACTACACCATTGTATTCATAATAATGTTTTTGTAGATATGGCTTGCGTGCTAGTGTAGCGCAAAGATTCGGTGCTAAAGCAGTCAACTAAAGTCAACTACAGATGTGGTCAACATAGTCAAATACCCTAGACCAATGCTTCCGGATAGTACAGAGTATCACCGGGTCGTTATGTCCTGACAAGGTGTGGATGGTATTAAAACGGATTCGTGATCGGGTGATTCTGAACAGGAAAGGGGTAATAGGGGTTTGAATGATTACGCTAAGGGAATTTAAGTGAAAGACAAGTTAAATAAACAAACTTAACTAAAACGTAAGAGCAAGTTACCCTAGAACGTGTTTAAAATTAAAAATGCGCGTTTACTTTAAAATAAACGCGAGTGCGCAAAATAAAAAGTGAATTTTGAGCTACGCTAACTCTACGGACATGAAAATTATATTTTTATGATCCTGATGATAAAAGAAAATTTTAAGAAAAAGAAAGATATTTTTTTTGACTTTTTATTTATTTATTATTAATTAATTACTAATATAACTACATTTAATTATAAAAAATATTAAACTATTTTTGAAAATTACAAAACTTTTTGAGAAAATACTACAAGTTAATGTTTACCTAGGAAAAAAAAAGGTGGTGGTACAGTGTAAAAAATAAGCTAGAATTAAGCTACCAAAAGCTGAAAAGCTAATAAGCTAAACAAACAACAAAGGGGTCTAATATTAAACTTTGTAATGATTTAATGAAAAAGTCCCAAGGGCACGTTGGTTAAGTGGTGTGGTGTTGAGGCATTGAGGTGTAGGAGGTCAGTGGTTCGAATCCCACCTCTAGCACTTTTTGTGATTTATTTTTTTTTTCAATTTTTTATTTAACCAACTTACTAAGAACATGAAAATAAGCACCTTTCATAACTACAACTTATTGTGAAAACCAATATTAAGTAGTAAAAAAGCTAAAAGGATGAGCAGTTATGAGTAATTTAACTAAGGCAATAATAGAAATCTAAAAGCTATTTGGGACTTGTACAATACTAAAAACCAGCCTAAGTAAGTCACAAACTCAACCAAATAAGCTAAAAAGAGCTAAAATCAAACTGATACTCTATTCTAAATACGTAATAAGCAACAAAACAGCAATTAAGTACTAAAGCTAAAACAAATCAAATTGACCTCAAAACAGCTTAAAGAGGTATCTTTGAGCTAATGCACAAGCTGTTACATAATAAGCTGAACCATAAAAAGCACTCTGACATGTAAATATGCTGACAAAGAAGCTGTGAAAACAACTTCAGACATTTTGGAACTAGTACGAGCTTATTATAGATGCTGATGTGGGGGGTTTTTGGACAGCAGGCTGCAGGAAAAAGCGGCTGAGTGGGGGGTTTTGCAGCCCTTTAACAAGCCAGCAAAAGTACTTCAAAATCTAAAATAAGCTTAAACACCTAAAATCTATACTACAAACTGTTTGTAAACACAAAATCATACCCTAAATCCTACTCTATCTAGCCTAAATTCAAGATCAAAAGTAGTGATGTGGGACTAGTGGCCGCTGAAACAGTAAGCAAAAATGGGTGAGTTTGCAGGGCTATTTTAAGCTAACCATTGAACTTAAAAATTTAAAGTAAGTCCAAAATCCTAAATTCTACACTACTAGATACTTGTAAAACAAGAATCTCAACCTGATTTCTACTTAAGCTAACCTTGAATCAAGATCAAAAAGGATCAGTTGGGCTACTTTGAGCACTGTTGTAACAGCAGGTGCAAAATGGGCAAGAGTTTTGAACATTCATCTTATAAAAGTTAAAGACAGATAGTGCTCTACTAGTACTACTCTGTTTGGACTAAAAATGGAGTGGAATGAACAACTAAGTAGGCAGTAAACTAAATCTAACCTAGTTTGCTTATAGGAACAGTTAATTTACAGAAGACTTGGAAATCATGCTTGGAACTTTTAAAACCTTATGGAGATGTGAAATTTTGATTAAATATTACTTAAAAAAAACAAGAAAATAAAACTAATCTAACCTTAAAAGTGGTTAACAGAAAAGATTTATTACTAAGGATCAAATTATGCCAAACACTCTTTTAAGGAAACCTGTTAAGAATTTTGGACTATGGAATGCATTCTTTTGCTGATGAAAGGAAAGGAAATGGTTTAACCAAGTACCTAGAGCACTGATAAACTAATTCCAACATAAATTATCAACTAAAACAAGCTAAATCAGATTGAAAGAATTTAAAGTGAAAACAGGAATTCCATTAATATTCAAATCTGAGTTACACTACTTGAAAGATAAATAACATAATTCAAAAAACAATAAGAAATTGAACTTATTCTACCTATCCTACTCCTAATTACTACCTTACTACTTAACTGCCTTCAATGGCTACAAATACTCTCTATTTATAGTAGAAAAAGTAGGGTTTCATTCTTCTTGTCCTCATCCTTTGTGCTTTCTTCAATCTATGGCAGCCCTTGGATTTGTCTTGGTCCTCAAACCAATTAACCTTGACCATTCAAATTCTTTTGGCTCCCAGCAGGTCACATGGATTGATGACCTGGAGTGGTATCACGTGAAAGGATGGGTTGGTATTGGTGAGGAGGGGAGACTTTTGAGGTGAGGGGTGGTGGCGTGTAGCAGGTAAGAGCAGGGGAAGGGTTTTATGTTTGGCGGTTAAAGGGAGGAAGGAGAAGAAAGGTTCTTTGACTGAGTCAGAGTGATAATCCTGGGAGGGTGTTTTTATTGCTAGCGTGGGTTTTGGTTGGTTTTGGGCCCAAGGGGGTTATAAGGTGGGCTTGGTGTTTGTGTTTGTTATTTGGATTTTGGGGAAATAAGGTGGCCCGTTTGGTTTGTAGTAGTAATAACACAAGGACCAATTTTGACTATTTTTGCCAAAACTGAAAGTACAGGGACCAAACTTGTAAAATTTTGAAATATTTCACCCAAAGACCATTTTTTATAACTTTTGACTTTTAAATGCCTTTGGTTGACTTTTCTTGCAAAACAAATGCTCAGGGACTGATTTTGACAACTTTTGAAAGTTGGGGGACTGAAACTGCCAATTATGCAAACTTTATTCATTTTTTGATAGTTTTCAATCATTTTGCATCTGAAACATATAAAACACGACCTTTGGGATATTTTCTATATTTTGAGGCATTTTTGAGTGTTTTTGAACGTTTTTGCAATTAAGATTGACAAAAAATGATGAGTATTTACACACTCATCAATCCCCCACACTAAACTATTGCTAGTCGCTAGCAATCTTTCATGAAAACTTAATGGATTTGAATCTCTTTACCAAAAGCCATTACTTCTGGAGTAGCCAAATGTTTCAGTTCAAGTAAGAACTATGGTACACTGATAACCATATGATTTTGAACAAACCATAAGATGTCAACGGTTTTGATTAGTCTTTACCAGAAGCCGTTTGCTTCTGGACTAGCCAACTCTTTGATGGAATACAGTCATCATCTTAGTGAGTTGATTACCAATTATGGTTTTCCACTGCCTTTACCACAAGCCATAAACTTGCGGGCTAGCCAACTCTTCACTTATTAAAGATATGGTGAGTTGAACACCATGCAATTTTGGGCAAATTGTCAGCCATAAACGGATTTGATATATCTTTACCAAGAGCCGTTTGCTCCTGGATTAGCCAGTCCTTTTGTGGGTTAGACATGGTGGACTGATAACCATGAAATTTTTGAAATAAAGTGAAAAAAATTTAAAATTTTTGTCCAAAAACGGGGGTACTAGAATGTAAAATGTCATCAAATTCGCTAGAATTCCCCCCCCCCCCCCCCCCCCCCCCACACTTAGAATTGAATATTGTCCTCAATATTCAAAGAGTCGGCAAGCCGACTCTTTGAACGTAAAAAGACAATATTACAAGCTAAATGTGGAAACACCATTTTTCACTCTATTTATTTATTTATATAGATACATACATACTTTTTTTTTTTTTTTTTTTTTTTTTTTTTTTTTTTTTAATATATACATGGTGAACCATAGCAGGGGTAACTTCCCCCACACTTAGGGTGAAAACCCCGTATACATGCTACTGTTTTTGCTTATCGAGTCGCTAGCTTGACTCGACCCCGAATCATTTGTTCTTGGGGAAGCAAGATGTGGAAGAAACTATCTCCATCGGACTTTCATTCAAGATGTTTGGACAAACATTTGAAGCACGTGAAAGTTCCACACCGATGAGATAAGTACCCGGCTTTAAATAGTATAAACTATAAGCAGCGATGCCGGGGTCAAAGATAATGTCTTCATTCCCGAAGGAGTGAAGAACAAGAGAGGTCACGGGATAGGTGAAGAAGAGAAAGAAAGTCATGATAAACATCTTGACTAACTCATCATCATCATCAGGAGGAGGATTCATGGATTCATCATCATGAATCTCATCATTTAAGCTCATGTGATCAAGACATATCCCGGGTGCGTCTAGATCAAAGTAGATATTATCATACTCCGGCGGATATATGATATGAGTGAGTTCACAGGAGAACTCATCAAAGGTGAATGAATCATATCCGGGGAGAGAATTATGAGAATGAGAAGTGGTACTGCCACTAATCTTCTCTCCCATATGATCAAAAGTGAAGGCTTCAAATTCCGGTATAGAATCATCGGAAACAATGTCACTATCCTTAATGGGGATAGGAGATGAAATGGGTTTCACTTTGAAAGCCTTGATTTTAGAAATGAGGAGACTGACATTCAATAATGTAGCCCGAAGAGCTTCATCTTGGATTTCAGTGTCAATCTCATCATTCTCTTCTTCTAAGCTGACTAGCTCAGAAGGTAATTCTTCCACATAACTGATGTCTCCACAAGATAACGAATCGTCATCATTAGAATCGGAGAACATCTCAACATGATCAGTTGGAAAGACAAGAGGAGGAGGGATATCACACACATGATCAAAAATTCCCTGTGACTCACTTAGGATTGGGACAAGGTTCTCAACACTAGACTTTATGAATTCGTCCGATTCCTTTTCATGAACTGTGTCAAGATGCTCGTCCCCCATGCTCAGAGAGTGAATGGGAACCTCGGGTGTGATAACAGCCGACTCAAGGAGTTGAGAAGAGCTAGCATCAATGGATTTTTTAATTTCCATATGTTCTTCTGCTACAGATTCAATTATACTCTCTTCTCCCTGTACTTCCACAGATTGAGTCTCATCTGATGAACTGGATGAATCATCATCAAAGATACCTTCATCATCACTGTCATTAGGAATGAAACGAAATTGAGAGCTAGATCTGGCTGCTTTTTCATTTTCAATTGATTCCCTGATAGATTTTTCAATGGCATCTTGGGAACTTATTTTAGCAGCTCACTCTTCAGCTAACAATTCTTCCATGGATTTTTGATTTGGATTATCATGGGAATGTTTACTACCCTTCAAATTTTTTAGTAAATTCAGAAGATCAATGAGAAGTGCATCTTCGACATCTTTGTCAGAATTGTCATCAGGAACATACTCATAGACAGGTGTGTTCCTAATAAGACACTCTGAACCGAAATGTGAGTTTCTACAGTAGTCACACCAATGAAACTGATGTGACTGTGATGCATGTAGATTGTGGTCAAAGCCAAATTCATGATTGTTACAAGGAACCTGTCATAGACAAACTGATTCCCAGTTAGACAATCAGAGCTGTAGTAAGGGCCTCCACAATACTCACAAGAAAAACTTGGTGTATTTTGATACGAAGCATCATTGAGATTTGGATAATATGATTCTTGCTCGTATGAATGTGATGGGTGGTTGGAAAAATTTGAAAAGTTGTTGAATGAGTTCTGATTAGGATCATAAGCAAATGAATTCCTCGAACCACAAAACAAACAACTTCCGTTTCGAATATCATTACCACATTGTTCACAAGTACACCAACGACATGGTAAACCGAAAAGCGGCTCACCGCAACCGACACAAGGAATAAAATCCGGAGGTGGGACAAGTGGTATGCTCTGAGAGCTAGGAATTTCCACCACTTCCGTTATGGTCTCTGGTTTTTGTTCCTGATAAACGTGAAGATTAGGCAAGTCGTTCTGTTTAGTCACTGCTCTAAGCTCTACACGTTTGCTTGACAAACTTTTAACCGTAAATCGTGAAAGGTTAGGATCAATTCTTGATGGTTTGTCATTAATAGCACGTATCTCGGGCTGTGAAGAGTAGTTGGAAGAATTTGGTGAATCATTGAGAGAATTTAGATTTAAGAACAAATTGCACGTAGTACAAAATCTGTTACTACAATTATTTCCACACTTCCCACAAATACACCGGAAACAATGATAATCGTTCTCAATAGGGCTTTTACAGTGAAAACACGTGACGCCATAAGATTTATACATGAGAGGGGTATAAGAAGGTAGAATCGAACGGATAGAGGGTAAGGAAAAATATTTTTGGGTTTTTTGTGTTTGTTGAAAACTTATTTAAAATGTTTTTGGTAATCGTTCTGAAAGACCAAATCGTTTCCTCGTAGATCACACAAAGTAATCCTTGAGTAATCTGATATGGTAAAATTCACGATTCGTTTTTGTTTTTTTATGAAAATATGAACAAGGATGGTAAATATACAATGAGTGAATATCCAAAGATCACCAATCTTCAAATACGTTTAGAATACGCGCACAACCTCCCTGGCAGCGGCGCCATTTGATTCGGTGCTAAAGCAGTCAACTAAATTCAACCATAGATGTGGTCAATATAGTCAAATACCATAGACCAATGCTTCCGGATAGTACAGAGTATCACCGGGTCGTTATGTCCCGACGAGGTGTGGATGGTATTAAAACGGATTCGTGATCGGGTGATTCTGAACAGGAAAAGGGTAATAGGGGTTTGAATGATTACGCTAAGGTAATTTAAGTGAAAGACAAGTTAATAAACTAACTTAACTAAAACGTAAGAGCAGGTTACCCTAGAACGTGTTTAAAATTAAAAACGCGCGTTTACTTTAAAATAAACGCGAGTGCGCAAAATAAAAAGTGAATTTTGAGCTACGCTAACTCTACGGACATGAAAATTATATTTTTACGATCCTAATGATAAAAGAAAATTTTAAGAAAAAGAAAAATATTTTTTTTAACTTTTTATTTATTTATTATTAATTAATTACTAATATAACTACATTTAATTATAAAAAATACTAAACTATTTTTGAAAATTACAAAACTTTTTGAGAAAATACTACAAGTTAATGTTTACATAGGAAAAATAAAAAGGGTGGCGGTACAGTGTAAAAATAAGCTAGAATTAAGCTACCAAAAGCTGAAAAGCTAATAAGCTAAACAAACAACAAAGGGGTCTAATATTAAACTTTGTAATGATTTAATGAAAAAGTCCCAAGGGCACGTTGGTTAAGTGGTGTGGTGTTGAGGCTTTGAGGTGCAGGAGGTCAGTGGTTCGAATCCCACCTCTAGCACTTTTTGTGATTTATTTTTTTTTTTCAATTTTTTTATTTAACCAACTTACTAAGAACATGAAAATAAGCACCTTTCATAACTACAACTTATTGTGAAAACCAATATTAAGCAGTAAAAAAGCTAAAAGGATGAGCAGTTATGAGTAATTTAACTAAGGCAATAATAGAAATCTAAAAGCTATTTGGGACTTGTACAATACTAAAAACCAGCCTAAGTAAGTCACAAACTCAACCAAATAAGCTAAAAAGAGCTAAAATCAAACTGACACTCTATTCTAAATACGTAATAAGCAACAAAACAACAATTAAGTACTAAAGCTAAAACAAATCAAACTGACCTCAAAACAGCTTAAAGAGGTATCTTTGAGCTAATGCACAAGCTGTTCCATAATAAGCTGAACCATAAAAAGCACTCTGACATGTAAATATGCTGACAAAGAAGCTGTGGAAACAACTTCATACATTTTGGAACTAGTACGAACTTATTATAGAAGCTGATGTGGGGGGTTTTTGGACAGCAGGCTGCAGGAAAAAGCGCTGAGTGGGGGGTTTTGCAGCCCTTTAACAAGCCAGCAAAAGTACTTCAAAATCTAAAATAAGCTTAAACACCTAAAATCTATACTACAAACTGTTTGTAAACACAAAACCATACCCTAAATCCTACTCTATCTAGCCTAAATTCAAGATCAAAAGTGGTGCTTTGGGACTAGTGGCTGCTGAAACAGTAAGCAAAAATGGGTGAGTTTGCAGGGCTATTTTAAGCTAACCATTGAACTTAAAAATCTAAAGTAAATCCAAAATCCTAAATTTTACACTACTAGATACTTGTAAAACAAGAATCTCAACCTGATTTCTACTTAAGCTAACCTAGAATCAAGATCAAAAAGGGGCAGTTGGGCTACTTTGAGCACTGTTGTAACAGCAGGTGCAAAATGGGCAAGAGTTTTGAACATTCATCTTATAAAAGTTAAAGAAAGATAGTGCTCTACTAGTACTACTCTATTTGGACTAAAAATGGAGTGGAATGAACAACTAAGTAGGCAGTAAACTAAATCTAACCTAGTTTGCTTATAGGAACAGTTAATTTAAAGAAGACTTGGAAATCATGCTTGGAACTTTTAAAACCTTATGGAGATGTGAAATTTTGATTAAATATTACTTAAAAAAAACAAGAAAATAAAACTAATCTAACCTTAAAAGTGGGTAACAGAAAAGATTTATTACTAAGGATCAAGTTATGCCAAACACTCTTTTAAGGAAACCTGTTAAGAATTTTGGACTATGGAATGCATTCTTTTGCTGATGAAAGGAAAGGCAATGGTTTAACCAAGTACCTAGAGCACTGATAAACTAATTACAACATAAATTATCAACTAAAACAAGCTAAATCAGATTGAAAGAATTTAAAGTGAAAACATGAATTCCATTAATATTCAAATCTGAGTTACACTACTTGAAAGATAAATAACACAATTCAAAAGACAATAAGATATTGAACTTATTCTACCTATCCTACTCCTAATTACTACCTTACTACTTAACTGCCTTCAATGGCTACAAATACTCTTTATTTATAATAGAAAAAGTAGGGTTTCATTCTTCTTGTCCTCATCCTTTGTGCTTTCTTCAATCTATGGCAGCCCTTGGATTTGTCTTGGTCCTCAAACCAATTAATCTTGACCATTCAATTGCTTTTGGCGCCCAACAGGTCACATGGATTGATGACCTGGAGTCGTATCATGTGAAAGGATGGGTTGGTATTGGTGAGGAGGGGAGACTTTTGAGGTGGGGGGTGGTGGCGTGTAGCAAGTAAGAGCAGGGGAAGGGTTTTATGTTTGGCGGTTAAAGGGAGGAAGGAGAAGAAAGGTTCTTTGACTGAGTCAAAGTGATAATCTTGGGAGGGTGTTTTTATTACTAGCGTGGGTTTTGGTTGGTTTTGGGCCCAAGGGGGTTATAAGGTGGGCTTGGTGTTTGTGTTTGTTATTTGAATTTTGGGGAAATAAGGTGGCCCGTTTTGTTTGTAGTAGTAATAATACAAGGACCAATTTTGAACATTACCGAAACTTGAGGGCCTGATGTGCCAATCTTCCAAAAATAACCTAGGGACCAAACCTGCTACATTCCAATCATGCAAGCACCATAAAAGATATTTTCCAAAATTTTCTAAAATTTGAATATCCCGGGGACTATTTTTGCCAAAACTAAAAGTACAGGGACCAAACTTGTAAAATTTTTAAATATTTAACCCAAAGACCATTTTTTATAACTTTTGACTTTTAAATGCCTTGGGTTGACTTTTCTTGCAAAACAAATGCTCAGGGACTGATTTTGACAACTTTTAAAAGTTGGGAGACTGAAACTGCCAATTATGCAAACTTTGTTCATTTTTCGTTTGTTTTCAATCATTATGCGTCTAAAACATATAAAACACGACCTTTGGGATATTTTCTGTATTTTGATGCATTTTTGAGTGTTTATGAACGTTTTTGCAGTTCAAATTGACCAAAAATGATGAGTATTTACACACTCATCACGCAACCATATTACAAAAGAGTTTCTAGTATTGGCAGCTGCTACCAAGTGTAGTTTCATGTTGCTGCCGTTTTATTTTACATACATATTTACATTACCATTTTGTTTTTTTGTCTATGCTTAATAGCATTTGGTTAACAAAAGCATGAGTAGTGAATGTAGTTTTACGACTTGGATATAGACATTCATTCTTTTTTATTTTTTGCTATCGGTTGGTTTTTCTTGAAACAGTGCTCGTTTGGCACTTGTCGATTTTGTTGTGTTTGCTGTTGATGCCATCAATGATTGTTTGGGCAAAGTATCTTCTAGTCCTGGTGGTGTATCACCTATTGCAAATAAAGAAGTAAAAATTTAACGGAAGTGTCTTTGTTTTTAAATATGTATGGACGGTATTAAAAAATTTTAACCTGTAATTTGTGGAACTAGTTGTTTTCCCTGGTTGGATCTGCTCTGCATATGTGGGTAGCTTGTTTGTTGTGTCATTATATCTGCAAAAGCTGAACGATGAAGGTTAGATTTAAGGCTAGATGTAATACATTATTATTGATATTTTAAAATGTAAATTTTGTGACCTGGATTATTTTCTTGCTATGTTGGATTTTCTTGTTGTGATTCAATATAATGTTGGTCTGCTGTATTTGAAATATAATTAGACGCAAATAGTATTGTATGTTATATTATGTTAACTATTTTTATTAAACACTAAAAGTCTCACCTTCTGTACGTTGTCTTGTGTTGCAGGTGTTGGTGTTGTTTGTATGGTGGCACATTTTGCTGGTGTCGGAATATAGGCTATTGCAGTAACTGGTTGTGTCTGTTGAGGTATGCCTTCGTTGATGGTTTCACATAGTTCCTGAACCTGCAGTAAAGCAAATTTTTTAATTTATAAAAATCAGAATGAGTTAATCGTTCATGATTAAAGTGTAATCAGAATTGCAAATTTTTTTTACCGGACGGTTTGTCTGCTATTTGTTTTGGTGCCTCTAGTTTATCCAACAATTCGTTAAAAATGAATTGTGGCGGACCTTGTTTTGAAGAGGTGTTATATTGGAACTGAAAAATGTGTGTTTTGCCAACAACTCCTTGTATCTTTTCTGGAATAACTCGTGGATGAGGATTGTTAAGCGAAACCACTAATGAATTACAGTCTGTGCCAACAATATCGTTTGCTTTAGGTGTGAAAAACGTAATTGTTGTTGTTGTTGTATTGTCTGTTAGGTTTGCCTTGAAATTATACTTGCGCATATACATGAATGATGTAGCGTAATTTAGTGCGTATAGAAGTAGTGTGCAATATAGGTTTACTTCTAGGATGGATATTCTAGTGGGCCATGCACTTTGCATTCGAAGATACCATCGTTATATTCAGCTTTAAGGCTGCAAGTTGTACATGATGGGTAGTACCAATCTCTCGATGCATTGATGCTTGTTATTGTGCCTTCGCATGTAAACCGTACACCCTGTTTAATTTTTGCAAAAAGTTGGTCATTTGTATTTTTTTGGGTGGTTTTTTTATTTTATATATTTAAAAATAATGGTGTATTATGTGAGACAAAAAAATTTGTACTTACTTCGTAAGTCTTTGGATTTTGGTGTAACAGTACTGATAACGGAAACCTGTTTCTTAATTTTTCTTGCTCTTTGTCTTCGTATGGCTTCCTGACAATTTCCAAGGTGGGTTTAGGTTGAATGGTTCTTTGTATCTGTCAGACATATATGTAGTTGTGAGTTAGAATGTTAGTAAAGGAGATGCATGTCATAGGTGTAGGGATTTGTATTTACTCTGCTCGATAATCCTCAAGTCGTGGAATTCTCGGATTTATGTAGTAGTAGGTTGCTGGTGTTGATGATAGTTGTAGCTGGTTGCGGTATCTTGAAACTCGACATGAACTGACTGCTATGAGTACTAGTTTCTCTAGTGTATTGATGAGTGTGTAAATACTCATCATTTCGCGCCTATTTTGATACATAAAAATATGAAAAACACCCAAATATACTGCAGATATCCTTGGTTTCTGTTCTTATGTATTTCAGGTACAAAAGGTTGAAAATTGAGCGAAAGCATGCAATTTTGAGCGACTTAGCAGTAATTGTGCAACTGTGATATTAAAGAAAGAGTCAAAGTCAAACCTCGGGATATATTTTGGAACGATCCTGGAGGAACGAAGCTAAAACCGATTTTTAAATAAACCAAGACAACCCATATTATACGAAATCCAAAACTTAACCAAATCCTATTCACCAAATCTGGCCCAGCCCAAACCATAAACCCATAACCCATTTTGATAACAAAACCCAGCCCTCCATTTCCATGTCCCTCTTTCCCACCAAATGAACCAAAAACATATCTCACACCCTCCAAACTTCTTGTCCCCTCCACATCCTCCCATCTCTTTGTCTCCTCCACCTCCCCCAACATGCCTGCTCCAGCCACCCTTTTGCTCTACCAAAATATCAATGAAATCTTTCACTTCCAAGCTGGCAATCTACACCACTCTTTTGGAGCCAAAATGCAATGGAAGGTCAAGACGATTCCAAAGGCAAACCAACAGCTAGGATTTGCTCAAAAGAAACACAAATAGTATCTGATGATGTTTTCTCTCTCAAAACAAGCACAAAAGCATGAAGTCCCCTAGTCATATTTTATTATAAATAGGAATCCTTGTAAGCCTGGAAGGGCAGTTCCTTTTTATGTAATTTTTATGCTTTATTTTATGCTTTTATGAAGTTTTAATCTAGTAATCTGCTTCTTTTTAATATAAGTTTTCAACTTTAAATTCTCAGCTTTTGTTATTCGTTCTCAGTTTCAATAAGGAATTTTAAAGTTTCTAGCCATAATCTTGTTTATGCTCATCTATGTTCCCCTCTGACTAGTGTAAGCTTGTTTCTCACTTTTATAGCTTAAATTCAATCTGTTGCTGTATGGATTTTCTAAAACAGTTTGGTTAGAGTGTTTGGGTTAACTGGTTATCTTGAGTTCTTGAGATAGTAAGTGGTCATAACGAGTTGAGATGGCATTCCTTAAGTCAAGCTAGTGTAGTGTAAGCATATTTCCAATAGGCTTTTAACCAAAAATTCAACACCTGCTTTAACACTCAATTCTGTGCTCATATTGGAATTTTAGCTGTTGTAATATTGGGTTTAGATAGAAATTTGGTTAACATAGTTTAATTAGTTCTTAAATCCTCTTAATATCACATCTAAAGTCTATTTTCACTGTGTTACTTATTTACTGTCTTATTTCGGCCCTCCGAGTAGCCCACTTAGCTAGTTCTTTCCTGTAGCGGCCATAGTTTAGGAATGCTTAATTTGTGCTTTTTACCTAGCTTTAACTGCTTATTTATGTCCCTTCAGATTTATTAGGTCTTTTCCCCCTCTTTAGCATGCCTGAGTTTATTCGCCCTTTAGCCTGTTGCAGCTTTATAGAGCAAAATCAGTTAAACTTCATCTTTGTCTTTAGCCCTTCTGACCTGTTTTTCCTAACCATATTACTAGTTCAAATTTTAAGCTTTTTGCGAGATTCTTGTTGTATTGGGTAGCTAGTAGTACAGGCTTGAATAACTTATGCTCTGCTTGCAATATGTTGCTTACTTGGTGTGCTTATGTTGCCTTCTAGTTGCCACACTAGGAGATGCATTTCAGTACACACCTAGCTGGTTTTTAGTTTGTTTGAATTTTTGTTCGATTGTGTAATCATTTATTAGAGTAGGTTTGTGATATCTTAAGATTGCTTTAGCCTGATCTTGTTTGTTTCTGTTCTGAACTTGGACTTAGCTTGTGAACAACATGTTTGCGTGTTTAACTAAGCTTGTTTGTTTGTGTTTATGTTTATTTGAGCATTCCTTTGTTTGAGCTTGTGTGATATTTAAGTCTTGATGACCATTTTCTTAATATCACTATTGCTTAATTATGTAATCTGTTGGTTTTTCCAACTTGTCTTTTGCTTGATTAGACGTTGTTTTTAACTTGTTCACTTGTGCTTTTGGTTCCCTGAGCTTGTGAATTACTTCAGGTTTAGCATAAATTCCAGTTGTATTAGCTTAGAGTTACTGTGATTGTTGCTAGTTCATTAATATCATTTTAAGCATTGACTCAAATCTGTGTGACCCATTTTGATTGGGCTTAAGTATATGATCCAACTATCGTAGTTATTATTATATGCTTGATTGTGTGTGCTTGAGGTTAAGTTTGTTGATGTTTGCCTTTACTTTTGCTTGTGTCATTATTTTTGATTAGCCAAAAACTCACTAAGTTCTAAAACCATTCACTGTTTGATTGATAAATTTGTATAAGATTCTTGTTTCTATAATTTCACTTATAACACATACTTAAAACTGTTGGTTTTGTTTAGCTTCTATAAAACCGTTAACAACTTTTTACAAATACTAATCTCATTAAAGTTGCTCTAGATCTGGTGTTTAGTATTTTGCAAAAAGAAGATTTGAAAATAAAAATGTTTGCAAAAAGAACTAACTTGGGGGGATTTGAACCCACGACACTCAGCACACATAACACCTCAAGATCCATCTACTCTTTGGACTCATTCTATTACACTTTGCATGAGTTTAGTATTTAGCATCTTGTTGTTTGTTTGGCTTAAAATTAATCAGCTTATAGGTAGCTTATTATCTGCTTATGTTTGTACCATGCACCATGTTCTAATAATTTTCTTAGGTTAATACTGAGCAGTAATATTTATCTAAAAAGTTTTAGATTTATTTGTTAAGTCTTAGTATTTATTAGAATTTAATTAGTCTTAAATAGTTTTTAATTAATATTAATTAGAATTTTAATCAAATAATCAATTTTCTTATTTCTAAAATTTTCTTTTCTCATCTAATACGTAGGAAAAATAGTTTTATGCCCATACGTCTAGTATTGCTTAGAATTCGCTTTTTATTTTGTGTAGTCGGGTTTATTTTAATTAAAACGTTAGTCTTTAGTTTTCAAATATGTCTTAGATTTTATCGTTTTACGTTATTGTTCACAATACCAAACAATAATCAAAATTTCACCCTTACAAGCATTTTAATCTCGAACCTTACACGATATCCTCGATTCACAACTCGTTGGGACACGACCCGGGTGATCACTTGCCCGGTATCACATATATATAACGTATTCACGGGTTTGCCAGTTAGCCTTTTTACAAGGGTTGACTAGTAGATTCTCCCACGTCTACTTTGTATGTATCGTTGATATCTGTTCTAAATATTGCCTTTATCCAACAAAACCGTGTTTTACATATCCCTACACCTAACGTTATAACCCATTAAAAGACCTCTTTGATAGTTTATCCTAGGTGCTTATGCCAAGTGGTGGAGGTTTGATCCTTTGCCAAGCCTATGGTAATCTATTTGCTATGACAGGTAGTGAGAGATGTTTTCCATTTCCATATTGTGATATATACTTTATTACACCCGAGAGATGTGAGTATCTAAACACTATTTGTGAGGTGCTAGTGTATAACCTCCGTGCTTGTTTTTGGTTTTTAGTGAAACGATTATTTGTTGTAATTACCTTTATATTAGTGTTAAATGACCCTTAACTTGTATTTTGATTAGAATAAAAGCGCATTTGCTTGAGGACAAGCAAATCTCAAGTGTAAGGGTATTTGATAAGGCGAAAAGTGTACCGCTTTTAAGGGGCCATTTAAGCCCGAATTCGTGATTATTTGATCAATTACTGCCCTAAATCGTTCCTTTTGTCATTTTAGGTACTTTTGAAGAGAAATCTGGAAAAGGAAGCATTTTGGACGTTTTTGGAGCATAAAAGTGAAAAAAATGGCAAAGTCTCAAAATCCTTGCTGGGAACAGTACCTAACGACGTCAAGGCTTCACACATGATGGCGTCAAGAGTGGCAAAAGAGGTGGAAGTGGAAAATACACGTGACGGCCCAGAACATTTTTAGTGTTATTGACCTGACGACGTCACCAAGGCTGTCAGGGTCAAAATGCAAGTGACGGCCCAGAGCTCAATCTCTACACGAAGGCGTCAAGACTGGATCTAGGCAATACGACTCTTAACTTGGCAGCGAGTTGATGGCGTCAGAGGTTATAACGTGACGCCGTCAGGATGTATTCTATATATATATATTTCCAATTTTTCATTGTAAAAGAGTGGAACATTAGGAGGAACTTTATCACAAACCCTAGGTCGAATTTTCATCACATTGTAGGGTTTTCAAGCCCTTCTTTCATCCATGTTTGAATAAAGATAAGTCTTCAAATAATCATTCAATATGTCTATGTGTTGTTTGATTCTATCTTATGCTTGTCTTTCTTTTAACATGCTAGGCTAGGTTTTTATTGTGTTTGCTTAGATGTAGTGAAACCTAGATGTTGATTATTGGTTGATTGTTTGCTTATAATTGTTGTGGATGATTGTATTCGATGTTAGGCTTAAGAAAACTGACAGACTTCCATTGGTAACTTGCTTGAACGTCTTAAGAAACATGATCGGAGGTGTACTACGATTTTTGGTTGTATTTAATGCATAAGTGAATTCTAATGATCCCATGTTAGGAGCTTTTAGTCGGCTCGACATAGGAGTGAAGTAGGAGCTTATAGAGTTAGGGAATATTGTGCACGGCCCTACGACTAGTATTAAGGAATATAACCCGTCATCCATGCAATTGTAACAAGCTAATCAACCGGTAAAAGATATCTAGGGAGTAATGAAATATAAGTAAACACATCTTTTCTCATTATTGTTTCCACCACATAATTATATTAGTTTATTTTCATTTCTTTTTATTTTATTTTGATTGCATCTTTAGTTAATTGGGTTAGTTGACTAGCAACTAATTCCGCCAACTCCTTCAAAACCCGAGATTTTACTTGCTTTCATAAAATATAAAAAATACAAAAAGAATCATCCCTCACCTCTAGACCTAGTTTAGTAGGCTTTCTAATCCTAGCGATACTATTCCTGAGTTGAACGATCATTCCCCCGGTACTTGTCACTACAACGATTAGGTACACTGCCTGGCGGGGATTGCAAGCTTCTCAAGATCTCTTGAGAGGTAAAACCTGTTGCGAGGGCGCAATCCCGCGTATCAATATAGCAATGATGTTGATCAAACGAAGATAGCTGGGGTTGTGGAGGGTAGTCGGGAAAACTCTGAGAATCATTGAAAGCGTTCGGATTTGCTTTGCAAAATTTACAAAATCCGTCTCTAATATCACTCCCACACCGCCTACACGTGCACTTGTAACAATGAAGATTGTCATCCACTGGACCTTTACAATGAAAACAGTTGTAGTCGAGTGATGACATAAGAATTAAACATTAACAAGGGTTGGGAAGAAAGAATTAAACGGTAAAGAGGATAAGAAGATAAGAATTAAATGTATAGGAGACGAAGATTATTTTTGGGTTTTTCGAGAACCACATCAATTAAAACGAGACCAACTCAAAAAGACAATTGTGAACTTAAACCAATAATCACAAACGCGAGGTTAACTTTTAAAGAAAAACGCACAAAGGAGCGGGAGAAAAGAATGGATCTCTCGCTAGGGCGAAGTTCGTTGGATCGCCCTATACCGTTTCGACTCCTCTTAAAGTGTGTTTATCGTTTAAAAGTTTTCCAAAACGCAAGTGATACAAAGGCAAGTTTTGAATCTTTGGTTTGGGAACTTATTAATGGTCATATCCCCAGTTCGGTAGTATTCTGCGTTGGTTCTCGACAATGTATTTTATATTTATTTTTATTTAACAAGAAAAACGGAAAATGTTTTTGTATTTTTTTACATGATATATATATATATATATATATATATATATATATATATACAAAAGAAAAGGAAAATATTTTTGTGTTTTATATGTTTTTTTGAAAACGATAACTTCTTGACAAAGGTTCTACAAGTCACTAATCGTTAAAATCGTAACGATATTGTCGCAACACAACCTCCCCGGCAGCGGCGCCAAATTTTGATTGCGTTTTGAGCGCGTATCAAATTAATACAAAGTAATCGTGAGTGGAATTTACTGATCAACCTTTGTGAAAAGGCCGACTTGAAAAAACTCGTAAATACGATATATATATATATATATATATATATATATATATATATATATATATATATATATATATATATATATATATGTGTGTGTGTGTGTGTGTGTGTGTGTGTGTGTGTGTGTGTGTGTGTGTGTGTGTGTGTGTGTGTGTGTGATACCGGGCAAGTGATTACCCGGGTCGTGTCCCAACGAGGTGTGAATGGGCAATATCGTGTGAGATTCGAGATTAAAATGCTTGTAAGGAATGGTTTTGATTATATGGTATTGTGTAACTATAGAAAATTACAAATAACGAACGAGAAATGAAATAAACGCAACCAAAATACGAATTCAAATAAGGAATGCTAAATAAAACTTAAAAACTACCTAAAAGTCTACGGGAACAATAATCGGGAGCTAGAGAACCCTAAAACGTAAGCTAAGTTTAAAAACATAAAAGTTAATTTAAAAACTACGTAAGTGCGCAAGATAAAACGTAAATTTAAGGCTACGCTAATCCTACGGGGGTAAAAACGATTTTTTTATGTTTCTACTGATAAAAAAAATTTTGGAAAAAAGAAAAATATTTTTTTTTGCTTTTTAATTTTTTTTATATGAATTAAAAACTAAAATAATAAAATAAATGATTTAAAAATACTAAAACTATTTGGAAAATTTTGAAAATTTTTTGGAAACTAAATTATGATTAAACTATCCTAGGAAAAAATATGAGGAGGGGGAACACAGTGTAAAATAAAAAGAAAAATAAGCATATAAAATCTGATAAGTTAATAAGCAAAAAGATGACAAGTATTATAGAACAAATTTTGCAAACATATCATAAAACAAACAAGTGAGCAGATGGTTGGGGAGGCTATGCTTGTGTCTGTTTGGTGAGCATGTCGACCAGGGTTCAAATCTCATAAACTACCCTTTTTACAACTATTTTATTTTTCAATTTTTCTTTTTAGAAATAGCTTAATCATATGAAAATACACATTTGCCAAAACTATAACAGCTACTGAAACTAAATAATAAGCTAAAAAATGAGAATGTCAAGCAGACCTGATACTAAGGCATAATGAATTTCATAAGAAAGTAAACTACAAAAACCTAGAATAATCTATCAATAAGCTGTTCTTAAGGGGAAACAACCAAAGGCTGACTAGGCGAGAAACTTAAAAAGCTAACGGGGTCAGAATAAGCATTTTCTAAAGGACTAATAAGCACTACAAAACACAAACAAGCTCCAAATATACCTAAAGCTGGAGCAGCAAAGGTGGACAGATGGCCATGTTAGAGGCCTAATAAGCTGCTTAAATTTTTTTCCTAAAAATGATCTAAAAATAGGAACATGTTCACAAGCTGGGAAAGATGGCACAAACCAAATTTCAAGGCATAACTCCTAAAGATGAGTAAATAAAAAATAGACCTTTGAGGGGCTGAGGGGCTGCTTGGCTGTTGAACCAGTGGGGCAAAATGGGGTGGAAACTGTTGTGCAACTAAAAACTCTTGAACCAAAACTAGCAAACATGTATATTGGACTAAAATTGAACCATAATAACAATAAAAACCTATGAAAGCTACAAGATCAAATCTAAGTTGTGTGCAATGGTTTTAAAGCTTGATATTCTACAAATCCCTAAAAAAGCTAAGTAACTCAGAAAAAAATACTAAATCGAACTTCTAATGAACTATATTATCTGAATTAAAGCATTTGCAAATTGGTTAGAGTGCTAAAGTTGTTTTTAACTCCGATGGACACACTATGCCAAACACCCCTTATGGTGGAGGCTGTTTTGAAACTTCAAAGTTAGGGACCAAATTGTACCTGGTTTTTGAAAACAACTGAGTAACTAAGCCAAATAAATCACAAATAAGCAAGTTGAATAAAAATTAAGCAGTGAAATAATGTAAAAAGCATAAAGGTAAATTTAGCCAAGTAATGTAAGAAAACTTCAAATTGCATTAAACTGAGTTTCTAAAAAATACAGAAGCTTCAAAATGACTTAAAAACTTAAACTGATTTAAACTAAACTGCAAACTAAACTACTTCTACTCTTACTACCTACTTCCTAACTGCCTTATAACATGGCTTACAAGCTATTTATACACAATTGAGAAATGGGAGTGTTCCATCTTTTTTGTCCTCTACTGCTTGTATTTCTTGTGTGAGTAGAAACAGCTTCAAATAGAGCTGGCAAATTGGGTAACTGTTAGGACCTGTTAAGGGAAAAAATGTACTATGCAATTTTTTTTTATTTTTTAAAATAATTGATTTTAGTATTCTAGGGTTCAATATTTAACTTTTTTGACACATAAAACGTATATCTGTCATACTCAAACCACCAAAACCAAGTGTTAAACGAGTCGTTTTCATGTTTGAAACTTATATTATTCGCGCGCTCAAAACCTGTTAAGACCTGTTAAGACACGATTTGCCAGCTCTAGCTTCAAAGTCCATTTGTGCTTTCTTTGGAGCTATCTCAGCCCTTGATGCTGTAACACCCCCAAAAATTCAACAAGCAGCGGAAGACTTAATTGGGGTATTACTTCTCGGATCACAGTCATAAAGATAGAAAACGACTCAAAAGAGACGTTTTTAAAACAGTTTGATTATCCTTCAATACTCAACATAATAAGTTCCAAAAGAAGTTCCACGACAAATTTAAAGTTACACACATAAAACAGTTTACGTTTAAATGTGAATGATAATCTTATTAAACATGGTTCATAAAGAGGGGTCCCTTGCCAACTCCGTGCCCGATTTGTCTCCATTAATTACCTGAGATAAACATGCTAAAAGTCAACACAAAGGTTGAGTGAATCCACAGTGTTTAAGTTATAAGAGTTGAACACAAGTCTCAAGTAGTTAACTGTATAGAAATACAATTAAGGTAAAAACATCAATACCGCAGTATTGTAAATGTATATTGCCTTAAGCCTCATGACACGCAAACCTTAACTGGTGACATCATTTAATAATGACGTTAAGTACTACATTATAGGGATAACGATAGTACGAATGCCCTTGTGCAGGAGGTTACCGTCCTCCTGTTTAATTCAAACATAGTGCATTTGGCTACTTATCCAGCAACTCAAATGGGGCATCAACTGCCAATAGATCTATTCACTAAATTCGCGTTCACTCGCAAGTAATTAATGGTTCATGATATAAGGGACTTTCGATGGCAATAGTAGGTAACTTAAGCAATAACAATCAGGATAGCATACAGAAAATACTTGTGTTCATGTTTAGAGCATGTATCTCCCCACGGGGTTTGTAAAACGTTTAAAAAGTGGGACTATGAACTCACCTCGGTAGTACAGTGATCCAGATATGGAAATAGCAAGTGTGGAAAAGGAACGGCTCAGGATACGCGACCTGAATTTATATGGCAACCTTTAATTTAGACGGTTCATGAATTAAGACTTTTATGTTCCAAAGGACAATGTTTTAAAATATTCGTATCGACGTAACTTGTATGTCAATTATTCAAGGTAAATAGTTATATATTTATTTAACTCGTATGTGTGTAATAGTTTCTTAATATTACGTAGTTTATACTAGAGTCGTTAATTATTAATTTCCAAAATTAATGATAATTACTAACCGTTTAATTTAGATAAGATATTAAAATATTTTCAGTTATGTCGT
The DNA here is from genome assembly GCA_030686995.1 of Artemisia argyi. Taxonomy (NCBI): domain Eukaryota; kingdom Viridiplantae; phylum Streptophyta; class Magnoliopsida; order Asterales; family Asteraceae; genus Artemisia; species Artemisia argyi. Next base: position 74,595,680 of record CM060692.1, on the reverse strand, counting down.
TATTTATATTACGAAAATGTGGGACTTATATATCGTATTTAAAATTTTATAAACATTTTATGAAAGGAGTTTGTAATGAAAATTATCGATATTTTTATAAAGTTACCTAAGGAATACTTACGTTATAAATGTCATATTCAAAGTTTATTATTTTTAGTCCACGGTAAAATTTTATATTCTTTATTAATATTCACTAAAAATGATGATTTGTTTAACAACCTAATTTAGATAAAACGACAACCAAAAAGAAAAGAAAGAAATAAATAAAAAGAAGAATGGCCAAGACTAAGACAAGGCTCGAACCCCCGACCTCAGTCTTAACAGCAGACGTCCCAACCATCCGCGCTAGCCATTTGTTGTGTTATATCATACAATTATCTACTTATATAACGAATCAACTTGGTGGTGCTTTTCTACAAATCGGTTCGCCATGCATGCATGTATATATATATATATATATATATATATATATATATATATATATATATATATATATATATATATATATATATATATATATATATATATATATTGCTACTCCCACTCCATAACTGCTCTTGTATGTATATGTATATATATATATATATATATATATATATATATATATATATATATATATATATATATATATATATATATATATATACTACTCCTACTTATACCATTCAATACATGTCTACACATTCAATTAGTCCAAACAAATTTCATGTGGCTGTCATGAGGGTGTCGAGGGGACACAAGGTGGCCCTCAAACTGATTTGTCGACACAGTGTTTCACAAGAGCCACAATTCATGTTCTATTCATTTTCATTTCTATAAAGTGTAGGGTAAATGGGTTGTTAGGAGAACTATTGTACTAACATATCCTTGTTTGCATGGTTTTCAAGTTGTAATATCATATTCGTTATTCTGTTACTAAACTTGCATGAAATGGTGGGTGACATGGTACTCTCAGTTTGTATACAAATTGCTTCGCGAGCCCATGCTCACGTAAACTACTCTGGTGCTCGATGTAGCTACAAGAGTGGTAGTGTTCTGGGTGAAAAGGGAGCAATATATTGATAGGCTTTCGTAAGTTGTTTCACTGGGTCGACCACCACCTGTTAAGCACGGTTTTTATTCTTGTTAGTGGGTATGACCGAAGGTGATATGGCTTGTCGTTATAGTGGTGAAATGGTTATGGGTAGGGTATGAAGTAAGTGAGGCTTCTGTTACTACTTCTAGCACTAGGTCTCGTCTCTTCCAAAAGAAGTAAACTCCCGTAACTTGTACGCGTATATGTATATATAAACATAGCATTTTCATTACACAAACAATGGGAGCAAATGAATTCGGTTGGATGAGTATGCATGTTACTTGTTTGCTGTAGTTGTACGTGTATATGTATATAGCCTAGTATTGTTTTTGTCTCATGTGTTACTAGTGCATGTCAAGTGTACGAGGTTATAAAACTTGGGCTTCTTTCTTATGCATGATACAGAAGTAGAAGAAAGGTGGTACGAAGTGGGTTTTTAAGTTGTATGCCTACTGTGTACATTTTTAGTTCTAATCTCATGTTTCTACTAGTGGCTTACCCTCTGTACGTGGTGTATGCATATGTATATAGTACTTGGCTTTTCATTTCCTCATGCAATATATAGAAACAGCAGGAAAGGTGGCACAAAAAGGATTTTAGTTGCATGCATGCTTACAGTTTGCCAAGCTTCGAGAGCTTGCTGAATGGTTTTACTTAGTTATTTGTTAGTTCTTTAGATTTGCCACACAAGTTCGCGATACGTTAAGATTGTTTCAAGTGACCTCTATGATACGTATAATAATAGTGGTATATATATTACTTAGTTATATAGTTGTAATGAAGGTAAATGAAATGGTTATGAATGTCATCGTACTATGAAACTTGAGAGAAGAGTTTTACCTCACTAAAAGGGTGTTGAGTAAACAAGATAGAACGCGAGCGAGAGGTGAACGAGATACAAGTCAAGACTTCCCAAGCTCCCAAGCTTTCCAACCCTTAACGTACTAGAACTAGCAAGGCTCAAAGACTCACTTGAAACGTGACCCTTTTGCCTCTCTTTCGTATTGTATTTGTATCACAAGGTGGTATTGGTTTTGCTTTTAAATTTCTTTGGTTCATGATACTGATGGGAGTGTGCTATTTATGGCAAAGAGAACTTGAGCCAAGACAACTTATGCATAGTTCTATCATGCAGAAAATTTAATGCCACAAATTAATGTGGTCAAGTGCTCAGCACACAATCCGGGGGAAATTGAAAAAGGAAGGGGTAAATTTTGAATAGACATTTGTCCCTGTAACATTCAAAGCTTTTGCATGAGGTGGTCCAAGCATATAGTGGAAGATATTTATATTCTTCTATTTATATAGCTAAATAATGTATGTCGGTAGTATTCTAAAATAACTATAATGGTCTTATTTTTAATGGTTTATTGGGTGGTCGAGTTTAAATAAATAAAGTGTTCGTTTGGTTTGTTAGTGAATGGCTAAGAGCTAAATTAATTTATAGTGTGTTGGGTTGAGCAACGAGACTCAATATATTCATAAATTAATTATTTGGGTTGGTAATTTTATTGTGGTACGCGTATGAGCCCATTCCAATTTAAATGTGAATCACGTCACATAGATATAGTTTGTACGAGAGAAAAAGAAAGAAAAGAAAAAAAATATATACTCATGAAAATGGTAATTAAGCTTGAAACCGAATTTATTTCGAGTTTAACGTTATTTAATAACTGGGTAATTTACGAGGTATTACAGATGCTGTCTTGGGCACCAATATTCTGAGCCGTCTGATCAATTTAGAGGAGTGGATTGGTGACATGGCAAGGATGCCCGTGAGGCTTCTTGGAGCAAGAGTAGCTTGGAGGAGCTTTTGAAGAGGGAGATGCGTGTAGCACGAGAGAGCAGGGGGTGGCGTGGAGATGGTGGTTTTACATGGTGGGTATTAGCAGGGATGGGGAAGAAAGAGGCGTGTGTTTGACTTGGTTTGTGGTCAAAGAAATAAAACGGGTTTGGATTTTTTATTAGTTTGGTGTGAGGTTTGGATTAGTTAAAGGGGTGTAGGTTGGATTGTGGTATGGGCTAGGGATAATGAAGGACAAGAATTTGGGCTTGCATAAGGGGTGTGTTTAGTTAGTATTAGTAAAATAGAACTGAAAATGTTGTTTTTTTTTTAATAAAAAAAATAATTTTTTTGATAATAATAATAATAATAATAATAATAATAATAATAATAATAATATACTTATTACATAATAATATACTAATAATACTAGCAAAGTAAAAGATTTATTAAAGTATTTTTGTGATTTATTTGAAAAAATGAATTTTAACTTGAAAAAGGTGTTTTGAAAAAGATTTGGAAATTAAGCTTTTGGAGGTTTAGGGGTAATTTGGGAATTTGGTTAAATGTGAGGGGTAAAATGGTAATTTGGGATAAGGTTAAGGGTAAATGGTAATTGGGGTTTTGGTTTGGTTTTCCACACTCCCCTCATGTCACATTGCCGATATTGAACTCAACTTTTACTTTTCATCATTTTCTTCGGTTTTCTTCAAAATGATGTCGAGTCGATCCGGTAATGCTCCATTATGCTCCGTTATCTCATCCAAGCTTCATTTTGCTCACGTTTCCCATCTAAGCTCCGGCTTTTGACAATTTTCCAAATCTCGCGCTCGTTTTTGTCTTTTTGGCCTCAATTATGCCTGTTTTTGCAATATCCGTTCATGCACTATCACAAACACAAAAACATAGTATCTTTGGCATTTTTGGTTAGTTTGGTCTTAATTTAGTAAGAAAAATGTGTGTGAATAAGCACATACCAGCTATTTTATTGGGAAGAGGATGGCGTTTCTAGTTGTTGAATACTATGCTAGGAATAACTGGGCGAAACATGGCCTGAAAATGATTATGATGAATTCCAAAGGCTTCTTTTTCTTTAAATTTGATACACAGGCTAGTTTAGAAGCTATTTTGGAAAGTGGTTCGTGGATGATACGTAAATCTCCAATAATGGTCCACGAATACTAGTTTGTGTAAGGAAGAATTGACTCACATCCCGATATGGCTTAAATTGCATGATGTTCCTATTCAAGTTTTGAATAGGATGGTATTAGTTTGATTGCTACATTCATTGATAAACATATTATGCTTGATTCTTGCATGAGCTCTATGTGTAAGGATTCGTGGGGTAGGAGTAGTTTTGCTAGGTGCCTTATTGAGGTCAGTTCTGAGGCTGAGCTTTTGGAGGTTGTTACTATTGGTTTTCCTTTACTTTCTAGGGAGGGTTTTACTAAAGATAATATCCGTGTTGAATATGAATGGAGGCCTCCTAGGTGTAATATATGCAAGATATTTGATCACATTCATGATCAATGTCCTAAACAGGTGGTGAGTCATCCTACTGTTTCACATGTTATTACTCCTACTGTGGTGCTGAATCATGACGGTTTCCAGACGGTAGGTAAGGAAAAGAAAAAGGGTAAAGTCAAGTCTACTAATGGAAGTCATTTTGTTGGTCCCTCGGTTAAACAGTTCAGATATGTTAAAAAGGCGGCAACTAGTGAACCTAAGAAGGGAGCTACTACTATGGGTAATGCATCTAAATCGTTGTCTATGTTGAAGTCTACTAGCAATTTCTCTAAGGAAGGTAAGATTACTACATCTAATTCATATTCTGCAATGGTGAATTATGAAGAAGAAGAAGATGAAGAACATGTTGAAAAAGTGTATTATGAATTGACTAACTTATTTACAAATCCAAATACAGGTAAATGTTCATCTTTCACGGTACCTGCTGGTTAGCTTGTTTCAGTTGATTTTTTCTAGGTGCATCTTTTGTTTCTAGAGTTGTAAGTGCTTATGGCATGCCATAAGCACTAGGTTTAGGTGTTTATCAAGCTTCTTAGCTCGAGGTTACTATGATACTTCAGCCATATTTCATTTGTACTTAACTTTTTTCGATTTTAATATACTTATCTGGGTAACCCTTTACCAAAAAAATAAAAATAAAAGTAACATAATGTAGATATATGTTTTTACACCTACCAAATTGCGCCGAAAAAAAAATCCCCGTTAAATACCAAATAGTATCTTACATTAATATGAGATATTTCACACTAACTTCATATGTTTCACTTATTGTGAATTTTTGAACTTAGTGTCTTGAGCTTGAGTTGAACTGTCTAGTACACAACCACTTGAGATTTTCTTCTTAGAGCAAAAGGGATTACAACATCCACATAATCTCTTCACGTGTTGCTAATAATAGGAATCTAATTGCTTTGTTTAGCTTTCAACCAAACCTAAAAATAAAGTGCATGAGAGTGTGGTTTGATTTACAAAAAGGGCATATCAAAGCATTCACACTTAGATTTTGAACATCTGATGCTTCAGTTTATCTTGCGTTTTCAGTATCCCTCCATCTGGTAATCAAACAAGGAATGAGTGTCTTGAAATGCATTGTGTGATATACACAAATGAATACCATGTAACGTTTTGAGAACTCGATTTGATCATATGCCAAATAGTGCTAATCGAAAACTCATTTAACCGTCCATCTAAATCTTTCAAAAATAACATGTATGGGGAATCATTAAGAAACGGTGGAACCAAATTTTGTAACAAAGAAAAACGTTGGTTCCACATTGATCACCCCCACTCACCTTTCTAAATCAAGCCTGAAAAGTAAACACTAACTCCAAATTCTTCATTGTATACCGCGTTAGCCAATTATCATTTACGTATTCCACTTTAGTATTCTACAATTACCAAAATCTTCAAAATATCAAAATTACAATAACACTCTCCATTCTCAAAACAAATTTACAAATCAATTATTCCATCAACACAAATATGGGTTTTTCTAACTTGTGCCTTAGAGGCACAAGTTAAGCAAACCAAAAGTATATAAGGGCTCACGAAAAAGTACACAGTGATCCACATAAAAGTACATACAGTCTGTACTTTTATGTGTGTCCCTGTGTGATGTACTTTTATGTAGATCACTGTGTACTTTTGATGTATCTTTAGTGTGCTTAACTTGTGTCTCATGGCACAAGTTAGAAAAACCCCACAGATATATATATTTTTCTTCATAAACACAAAAATAACATGAGTAAAATCAACGTTAATCTAATCCCGTCTTCTCCAAAATTATAGATTATGTGAGATGTAAAAATGGAAACGGGCACAAAATCCGGTCCAACCGGGTCCCATACAATCAAAAAATATTCAAAGAATCCCTTCCTACACGTATAACTCGCCTCCACGATTCCCAAATATTAAAACCCCACCCCTGCATCTACATCTTGTACATCACGCATCACCACTTGTACACTTCACTCTCCTTATAACGTCTAAAACACATTTCACCTTTTATTTATTTCAATTTCAAACCTCATTACATTTTCAAAACCCTCAGTCTGACGTCATCTTTCCGGCCACCTGTTCATTTCATTCAAACCACTCATAATGTCGGTGAGTATTGATCGTAATTGTTTAGCTTCTGTTTTTATATGTTGTTAAATGATTCGTGTTTAATTTTATATAATTTTTGTAGATCTGATTAAGTTAAATACGCTTATATGAGGCTTATGAGCTTATTTGTGTTTCGGCTTATTTTGAGACTTGTGGGCTTATATAACTTTATTATGATATGATAAGCCGGAAAATTGAGGCTTATGAAATATAAGCCGAAATCAAATAAGCTCATAGAAATTAGTTTTTTGATTTTATTTTGTGTGATTTGTTTGTTGAATGATAGATTTAAGAAGGCGATTTATGATGATTTATGTTAATAAATATATAGATGATTGTGGTAGTTTTTTTGTTTTGTTTTTTTTAAATGAATATTTTTTTGGAAGCTAACAAAAAACAAACAAGAAGCGAATAAAAAAATTGTGTTTGTCATCTACTCAACTATATGGGACAAGAATAGAAGTCTGACGGCTCGTTGTATTGTTTATTGAACTTTAAGAAATACGAAGTGCATGTTTTGATGACTGAAGACGAGGTTATGCTTTGTGCTTCGTTCGTAGGGGGTGCTTGTTTCGGCTTATATAGCCGGCTTATGGCTTATCTGGTTTTCGGCTTATGTTTCATAAAGTTCACTTTTTATGACTCGTTTTGCAACTTTTTGGCTTATATTAGCTTATTATGACATAATAAATATATATTAGCGGAAAAGTTTCAAAATAAGCCACAAAAAGTGAGCTTATGAAACATAAGCCGAAAACCAAATAAGCCATAAGTTAGCTATATAAGCCGAAACAAACACCCCCGTAATGTTGATCTTTGGATTTTTATGATGTTATGTGTCTCGTTTTTAGCTTTCTAATTAGTTAAAAGAATGTCTAGTGGTAGGGTGACACTAATCTAAGATTACGGATACATCTGGAATGACCGGTTACACCTTGAGTTAGGTATCGTTTTCAGTCTCTTGTAGTATCACGAATTCATAGTTTTCAGTAACTTCATGTGTTTTATTTGAGTAAACGTGTCATCCTGAGTATTCTATTTGATATTTTTTCTTTTGAGTGGATTATGGTGTAAGATGTGGTACTAAGTTAATATCAAGGGTTTTGTTTTTTATAACAAGTAATTTCATTTTTCAAAATTCGATACGTTTTCAAAACCCTCAGTCGAATGTTATTACAATTTTTAGGTTTTGTGGCCACTTTATTCTAGCTAATCGGCATTGCTCTGACGAACACAAGTATACATAATGTCCGTGAGTGTTGAAATCTTAGCTGGTTATGTTTGTTGATTCATTGTTTTTACGATTAATGCTATTGAGTTATGCGTTATGATTCGTCTTTAGTCTTATTCAATTTGAGTAGATCTGTCTGAGTTAAACAAGCTGTTAAGATGTGATGAAAGTACTAGATATTTTTGGTGTTTGATGTTATTTTGTGTGATTTGTTTTTTGAATGATAGGTTTAATAAGGTGATATATAGATATGAGGACTATGTTATAATTTATTGTTCTTTATCGGAAGCTAACAGTTCTTTTTAAAACATAAATAAGAAGCTTACGAAAGATAGAATTTAACCAAAAAAAAAAAAAAAAAAAAAAAAAAATTGAAGCGATTAAACAAGTATGTTTGTCATGAGTCATGAGAACAATAGAAATCGGATGGCTCTGTGTGATTTGGAAGGAGGTTGTTAGGGAATAACTAACTGAAACAAATGCATGAAGAATAACAGCAAAAAACAAATGACATAGAATTTGCGTGGTTTATGTGATCTGAGTAATCGTGCTATGTTGAGGCTGAGCTAGAGAGACTTTTTATTATGTACGAATTTGCGGTATAGGTTTATGATAGAATACGGTATGTATTAATAGAGACGGATTAGGGAATATTTGGAATATTTTAATAGGATACTTTATCTATCTAACATAAGCATAAAGATCATAGATGGTAATGTCTTCACTGATGACTAAAAAAAGGTCAATTTTATCGGATTTTATGGTTTTCTTACTTAATGCTAGTTGTAGATTCAATTATTTTTTGGTGAACATCCAACTTCAAGAAAGACCGGGACTAAAAGTCAATTAAAGATTGTCTTGCAAGTATTGAAATTCAAGTGGACGGGGTTTTTTGTGTGTGCGTTTTTCTTTCATTTTGTAGATTCCTTGTCGGCATGTTTGGTTGGTGTTTTCTTGCCAGTGCTGTTTGCTGTTCGGTGGAACTAAGTTAGCTCAAAAGATGCTTCATTACCAACTAATTATCAATGCATTGTTCCATTATAACATACCAAAATCATCTAATTATTACCTATTTACCTTTTCCATTTCCAATTCCTTATTATACCAAACCTAGAAATGAGGAAATCATTGGAATATCTCTTTCTATTAACCAATCACAACGATTCCTTTTATCACGATTTCACACTTTTTTTTGGCAGAGTTCCTTAATTAGCTGCTTCACTTCTTGTGAATTAATATCATGCTGTTTATGTGATATTTTTTCTTGAGTGGAACATGGTCTGAGATGTGGTATAGACTATAGAGCTATATTTAAAGATGTCATTAGTGTGAAAGTACAGTATGATCGATTTAGTGTCCCTAATACAACATGCTCAAATGGTTAATTGATATGGAACTTCTTTAAAGGACTGTAGATCATTTTTGGCATGATGTTGATACATAAAAGCATGTCCAAATGCAACACTTCTTCAATAAGAGTTGCTGTTCAGAAATGATACATGTAGTTCTTAGGCACTTTAGGTCTTAGATTGCTAGGATGGAGGCCTAGGAAGAAGGCAGTGTTTCCCTTATCACTCAACGTCATTGCTGAAATTCTGAATATTCTACCCATGACAATAGGTAAGAAGCATTCTCATTCTAGCCAGACCAGACCACGTCACTCAGACTTTAGCTTCTGCCAGTAAGGCCCTTGCCTTTGCTGGCATGGCACTCCAGCTGTGAGCCGTGACATGTCGGATGTTAAACTTGGTCAAACTTTTTGCATCTTTTTTTTTTTTTTTTTTTTTTTTTTTTTTTTTTTTTTTTTTTTTTTTAAAAAAAAAGAAAAAGAAAAAAGAAATAATGTTCCTTATGTTAGACCGGGCGTAATGGTGCAGTTTACCACCCGCGGTGGGCACTGATCACGCGTAGTCCACCATAACAGCCAAAGCACCACGGCGCGCAGTGGGTGTCATTTTGGCTTGGTAAGGTGGTGCAGACCACCTAACGAAACGCACCCTTTTTCTTTTTGTTTGTGTGTGTGTGTGGGGTATATTGTGGGGTATCTTTGTTTAAAGTGGGGTATTTTTATGTGTTTGTTTACGGCTGGTAGGTGGTGGGTTAGGTAATGTGCTGAAAAATGATGTGACGCTGAGGTGGAGGAGGTCGGTTAGGTGACCATTACACCCGGCCATAGATAGTCATTCAATGAAACATTAGGGTTTTGGGTCCACTATGAAATATTGAACCCCTCTCATCTCTCCTCTATGAAGCTTGTCAGCATCATGAATCATTGTTTTAATTATCTTTAAAAGCAGACAGTTGACAGTGATAATGATTGAAGATCACAAGCATCAAGCATCAAGCATGTGGTTAAGAGAACAGGAATGAGGAAACTACAAACAATCGTGGATCTTTTAGTGTGTTTAAGGCTTCTTTTCTTGGCAATTCATAATTTATAACGGTTTTTAATAAGGCGAGATGCTGAGATCCTAGATTGGTCACCGCAGTTGTGCCTTTGCATTAACTACCTTGAGTCCTTGATCCTAGATTCTCATCACCCTTCACTTGGAGAGGCTTCTGAAATAACAAGAAACTTATTTACATGAATTACATTTGCTAAAATCTTAGATTATGTTAGAGATGAGGTTTATGAAACAACAAGACATGCCCCTATAATTATTCCAACAATCTCGATAGAAATACATCATTAGAGCTTTCATAACAGAAAGCAGACAAATAAAGGATTCAGTCATTCAGGCCTGTTTTGAATAATGCAAAACTTAATTGTATTTATGCTATTGATATAATCGTGTCTTAATACAGTACTATAAAGTATGAACTGTTTTCCTGAATTTCATTTACATTAGTGCCTTGCTATTTGTGTGATGAAATTTTTGGATCACAATTAGTGCGGTGTTGAAGCTTTTTGAACATACCACACAACATATTATTGGGAAATTTGGTTGAACTTGTTTATTTACTGTACCATTTTCCTCACTATCTGACCGATTGATTGTTTTCCTATATATGTTAATTGTATCTGTCATTCGTGCAGGCAAAAACTGTTAAAGTTAGCAATCTTTCTCTAAAGGCTTCTCAGAGAGACGTAAAGGAGTTCTTTTCCTTTTCTGGCGATATTGTCTATGTTGAGATGCAAAGGTTAGCATGGAAATTAATTTCCAGTTTTTAATTATTTCATTATTTGCTATTAACACTTTTCTTTTTTTTTTTTTCCCCTCACAGTGATGGCGACAACTACCAAAATGCCTTTGTGACTTTCACAGATTTGCAAGGAGCGGAGACCGCTGTTCTTCTTTCAGTAAGTAACTTTCATCCGGAAGACAGTTTTTTTCTCTGCATTCATAGAGTACCATAATGACTTGAAAGCTAAATGGGTGACTGAGAAATTTGGTGTAGTACCATATTGGTACTGGTTTCCGTATAGCCATATAACTTTCGGTTCCAACATTATCTGCATCCATATTATGTTCCATCTTTTGTTACCATGTAGTGTTTTTAATCGGTACTCTATACTCATGGGGGTCAAAACACACCTTAGAAAATGAGGTTATCCCAATTTCAAGAGTCATTCTAATCAATATAATGAATTCATATGTATAATTTTATTAATACCGAGCATATAATAGATATGTTATTAAATGTGCTATGTCAGGAGGAATTGAAATATATGGCAGGTGTTTCTAGCTGTTTTGACCGGCATATGCATGTATTACATTTCAAAAAGTTCCAGCAACAATTCAACCTCCAGATTGTTGAATTTGCTATTTAGTTAATGTAACTCGTAGTAGATACATACTTTTTTGCTCATTTTGCACATGCTCAATACATTATGTACTATCAGGGAGCAACCATAGCGGATACGGTCGTCATTGTAGCCCTTGAACCGGAGTACCAGCTTTCACCAGAAGCCATAGCCTCTCTTTCTGTAAGATATTTTTTTTAGATGCTTACGAGTTTCTGTATGAGGCAATTTTGGCCCATTTACTTGTGAGTAGTTCGTTCATGCTGTATTATTTTTCGTAACACGTTAAATGGGTCATTGCAGTCTTAACATGTCAAACGGGTCCATAGTCATCCAGAGTGTACTTGTGATGCATTAAAGCTCCTAAATCATCCTATTTAAACGGATTAGATTATTGTTAAATCTATAACATCTTTGTAATAGATGTGCCAGACTTATTATTTATTAAAACAATCTAAAGTTTTGGAAAGAAAAAAAAAAAAAAGTATTCCAAGTAAACCCAATTGACCGGTTTCAACGTGTACAAAGAACACTCTTCAGCTAGGACTTGACCGACGCCTTCATTTTTTCACCTATACAATTTTCATTGCTATGCGAGTAGTCACCTTACAATCATGAAATCTTTTTTACAGCCGCGTAGCATGAACGCTCCTGCAGAACCTGAATCTGCTCTCCGTAAGGCTGAGGATGTTGTTAGCAGCATGTTTGCAAAGGGTTTTGTCTTGGGTAAAGATGCTGTTAGTAAAGCTAAGTCCTTTGATGAGAAACATGGTTTGACATCCACTGCATCAGCTAAAGTCGCTTCGTTTGACAAGAAAATTGGATTCACCGAAAAGGTCAGCACAGGCACCTCCATAGTCAATGAAAAAGTCAAAGAAGTTGACCAGAAACTTCAAGTTTCAGAGAAGGCCAAATCAGCATTTGCAGCTGCTGAGCAAACCATGAGTAATGCTGGATCCGCCATTATGAAAAACAGGTATGTTTTCACTAGCGCTGCATGGGTAACAGGCGCTTTTAACAAAGTGGCACAAGCAGCGTCGGAAGTTGGTCAACAAACTAAGGAGAAAGTGGGTATCGTTGAAGATGAACACAAGCAAAAAGTGGTGGATGATTTTGCTCAAGTTCATTTATCTGAGACATCCGAAGTTGTGGGTCCCACCGAGCATCACCAGCAGCAGCAGAGTCCTTCCAAGCCTCCACCAGCTGAAGGTTTGATCCTCTAGTTCGACTTTGACTGTATATATTCTCATTGAAGTGTCGTATTTTGGGCTTGCCATTATTAATTGGTGACGGTAGAACTTTATATCATTTGGTAAGTCTGCATTTCTCTCTTTTTTTTTGGTTGTAATGAACTTGTGATGTGCACTCTTGACTCCGTGTTTTACTAAGTTGTTAAGTGATGCTTATGGAACTTTTTATTCATCTTTAATCTGTTATAAGATTGTATTTTGGTAGATCCTATGTATTAAACATATGGATTATAGATTAGCAGTTCCATATTCAAAGGAAATTTCACTTTGTGAAAGCGAACCAACCAAACCGACGACTACATACTTCTTCAATGGTTTTTTATGCATCCTTGACTTGTTCAGTAGCTACAGTGAGGGGTATAGTTTTCTTAAGGTATTTTTGCTATTACAGATGTATTATGAAATCTAAAATTGGCTATAAAATTTCTTTTAGATGAAAAACAACATATCCGGTTACCAAGAACCATGGAGTATATGTCTTCTCAGAAAGGCATCAGATTTTAACGATTGATTGTTTTAAGTTTTCGACATCCATTATACCTTTCAGAACACTACTCTTGAAAAGATGATATTGAGATATAGCTCGTTGAAAGTGAATCAGATAAAGACAATGCAACGATGCTTATGTTGAACCATATGGGAAACAAATCAATCCAAATTACAAAGATGTTTGTTGTGTGGTTTATAATCAAATGATAGTTGCTTAGACCTGGACTTCACACAAAATGAACCTAAACCATGCGAAACTGATCGACTATTGCCCTTAAAAGTTAAAACACACAAGATTAACTGCGCTCTAATCTTGTTGTGTGTTACATCTGGGCTAGCGAGGATCCGAGGCCTACCTAACAACCTTCAAATGTCTCCATATGAAAGACAATTTTTTTTTTTTTTTTTTTTTTTTTTTTCTTCATCGATATTTCAAAAACATGTTCACTTTTACTATCACAGTGAAATGTCTCTTGTCAAGTTTCAATATATATTCCCTTGACTTGTTCCATCACCTTTTCAAGATTAGGAGTTCCCTGTGATTTTTAATTTGAAATCTGAGTTTGTTATTTTTTAATTGATGATTCTGAACTTCTAACCGGATCAGCCGATTCTGTCACAGGCGAGTGATTCCGGAAGTAAAAAAATAGATCTTAAACAAACACCTTCAATTAGTTTTATAGATCATCACCGCCATGGCGCCATGGTAAATTTATATCATATAATGCATCGAGAGTTTGAGCCAAAATCCTCGATGAACCAAAGTTATTTTTTTTCCGGCAAGGCGGCATGTTATATAATTTGAGAAAGAGATTCTATAAAACAAAAACAACTAAACAATACAAAACTGCTGTAGCTAGAAAACTAAAACCCAAATAGAGTAGACTAAAATGATGGGAATGACCATAGTAAAAAATGCTACAAAGTTCTCACAAAGCCAACTGTGAAACCTGTGAATTGAATATGGCCTAAATGCCGAGACCACGAACTGAGGAGACCCAAAACAGCCAAGATCACGAATATGGCCCAAAACGGCCGAGACTAGGACTAAAAACTTCAACAAGTTCCCTTTCAAAACATTCTTAACAGTAATCATCATCAAAATTCTTAAAATGCATCTTTAAAACTACATAAACTTAACGACATGAAACATAAAAAAAAACATCCAAATAACTCAAACATTAACTTCCATTACATTAAGCATTACAGACAAACATAAACCCTAAACCAAACTAAAGATCGACTAGCAGTTAAACATTCATGAAAACTAACAAAGCACACTTAATATTAAGACAAGGTACAACTAAAATAAACGGTTAAATCATCTAATGACCACCTAGTAGATCAGTCCATGCATCGATACAGTCATCATCCTCCATTTCAAAGTCATTAGGTGTGTTATGCTCTTGAATCCTCTTGCCATCATGTGTGAATCTACAAACAGTGTAGTCCACATTCGCACGAGCACCCCATTCGATCATAAGCTGTAGTAAAGGAGCATCACGCTTCACCCTGAAATATGGATTCAATGTCTCCAAAGGACTAACAACTTTCACATTGATGTAACGTTTGGTTGGAGCTTGATCTCCTTTGTTTTTCTTTCCTTTTTTCACGTAAGGCATTTTGCTTGCTACTTGGGTTGGTCTAGATGGAAGTTCAATATGTCAAGGTGTGTGTGTTTTAAACAAGATGAAATGTACATGTCATATTGCACAAGTAACAAATGTACATTTAAGGTTATCTATGAAAGGACAAAGGTAGGTTAAAAATGGAAATCCTATTCTATTTTCAAAGATGCCTGTAGCACTCTTTGCCCATTTTTGTATAACATGTAAAAGAGTGCTTCATGATTTTGAATTGTAACTTTCAAAACAGGTTTGTAAGAAAAAAAAGGTGACGCATTGTCATTTAATATCAATTCAATGTCATCACTAAACTGCGAAATATTAAACCTTTTAATTATTATTAAGTATTACTTTTTTATTTTACGTTTATAATTTTATTTTTATTATAAAATTGCTAAATAAAAAAAAATAAATAAAAAATTATAAAGATTAATAAGTCAAAAGTATTAAATTATAATGTACTTGTTCTGTTAATAAAATGAGTAAAATTGCGTGTAAAAAATGCGGAACAAAAACCATAAAATTGTTAGTCCCAATTGTGAGTCGAAATGAAATTGCAAATATATTCTGAATAACTAATAATTCGTCCAGCTATTGTATCGTTACATGTACATAAGTATTTATACTAAACGAATGGTTGCGAGTCAACCATTGTGACTGTTCGAATGGGTATAACCCAACCAATGTGTCTATTCGGTTTGTGTAACCGATTTCTAACATATAACTAACTTAACTAATTAACTAACTTAACCGAATAACCAACTTTCGGTTAAAAACTGTCTAAGTAACGTCTTTGGTCCTTCGTGTTTTAACAAGAAGCAATATCGAGATTATATTGTTCACATTCTCCTCCTTAATCTTGATCGTTGCTTCATCCTAAATCTTGAACTCTGAGCATCTGTCGCATAGTCACAAACTTTAGTCTTGGTAAAGCTTTTGTTAAGATATATGCTCTTTGTAGTTCTCCACTGACGTGTTCCACATTGATGTGTCCATTCTCTACGCATCCACGAATGAAATGATAACGAATGTCGATGTGCTTGCTTCTTCTATGAAAAACTGGGTTCTTTACGAGTGCTATTGCAGATATGTTGTCAACTTTCAGCATTATCCTTTTCTCTTCCCATCCAGTTAATTCACTAAGTAGCCATTTTAACCATAAGGCTTGACATGCTGCTCCAGTAGCCGCCATGAATTCTGATTCACATGATGAGAGCGCCACTGTTGGTTGCTTCTGAGTACACCACGTAATAGGTGATTCTCCAAAGTAAAATACTATCCCAGTAGTTCCTTTTTCTTGATCGGTGTTGATTCCATAACTACTGTCACTGTAACCTGTAATCTTGCAGCCGCCTTCTTTCTTGTATATTATTCCATGTTCCTTTGTTCCTTTGATGTATCGGATTACTTGTTTCACTGCCTTCAGGTGATGATCCTTCGGGTCTTGTATAAATCTGCTGAGTAGTCCGACTGGGTAACTAAGATCTGGTCTTGTATGTAGTAAGTACCTGAGACTTCCAATTAAACTTCGATAATAAGTTGCGTCAACTGAGTTTCCATCTTCCGCCTTTACCAACTTAGTGCCGGGATCCATTGGTATCTTTGTATCATTACTGTCCGTCATAATTGTTTCTTTCAAGATCTTGTTAATATATCCTATTTGCTTGATTGTAATCTCTCCTCCTGTCTGTGTAACTTCTATCCCAAGGTAATAAGCTAGCAATCCTAAATCGCTCATTTCAAATTTTTCTTCCATTTGGGATTTGAACAAGTCTATTTCCTTCTTTGGAGTGCCCGTGATTATTAAATCATCTACATAAACTCCAACTATAACTGTAGAAGTCTTGCTTCTCTTCGTGTAAATTGCTTGTTCGAGATTACATTTCTCAAAATCTAATGACTTCAAGGTTTGATCAAGTTTCACATTCCAAGCTCGTGGTGCTTGTCTTAAGCCATATAATGCTTTAATGAGCTTGTAAACTTTCCCTGAGTTTCCTTGTTGAATAAATCCTTCAAGTTGTGTAACATAGACTTCTTCCTTCAAATCTCCATGTAAAAATGCTGATTTTACATCTAAGTGGTGTATGATTGCCTCCCAAACTATTTATATTTTATTTCTCAACCACTTATGAATGGTCAATAGTAAAAGTTAAACAGCTTGGGAGAAATGCTTCCGTGGAATACAGTGTTTCCCCGGGTCGTAATGTCCCAACGAGGTGTGCGATGGTTTATTAAAAACGAATCTGTGATCGAGTGAATATGAACAGGAAAGGGTAAAAGTGTGTGTGTGAGTGATTACACTAGGGTTTTATAAAACAAAATAACTTAGATAAACTATTTTAACAATTACGTGAAAGCTAGATAATTAAAAACGTTTAATAACTAAAAACGCGTACGTTTAATTTAATTCTACGTAAACGTACGAAATAAAAACTATTTTAACTAAAGTATTAATTTGCATACCTTAGGGGCTTAAATGCAAATTAAATAAACTTAAAATATTTATTTTATAATTACTAATTATTTAATTAATTATTATTATTTAATAACTATTATTAATTATTTAATAATACACTAATAATTAAGAAAATGTGAAATAAGTCTAGAAAATTAAAATTAAAATTTGTAAAAGTATAAAATATTATAAAACTTATTTTAAAAATAAAATTATATTTTTCTTACTATTTATCTAATTATTATTAATTAATAACTATTTAATTATTAATTATCTAATTATATGATTTAAATTATTATAAATACTAAAAAGACTTAGATAATTAATAAGATTTTTATAAATCTAATTAACCATCACAGGAATCCTAAAAAATTATAAAAACTTTATTTTATGTATTTTTAAACTAATTTACTAATTATTATTCTAATTATTAATTAATTACCAATTAAACTATTTAAATTATAAAAACTAGTAAATGAACAGTAAAAATTACAAGAAAATTTCTAAAATTATTTTATGACATATAAAAGGTAGAAAAAAATATAAAAACTAGGTTTTGCTTTATAAAAACTAATTATGCTATTTAAAACTTAATTATTAATTAATTATTAATAAAACTAATATTAAATCTAATAAATACCAAATGATAATATAAAAATCTAGTAAAATTACTAAAAATACTTTAATATAAAAGGAAATTATTAAAAATATAAAAATACAACTTACTTAATAAAAATCTAAAAATGAAAATTAAAATTAAATTATATTAAATAGAAACTATCACTTATTATTATATTGTTTTTTCTTGAATTTTCTTTTACAAACCTAATTTATATCTAAAAATAACTAACTTTTATGAAAACAACTATTTTAGAACTTAATAATAAGCTAGTTATAAGCTAACAATCTAAACAGTTGACTTTATTTGACCAACTAAGCAAATAAGCTCAAATGAGCTTGAGTGGGACCCACTATGGTTGAATCAGGTTCCAATAAGTTAATTAAACAAGTTTAAGCAAGAATAAGCAATTTATGACAACTGAATAAGCCAATAAGCTGAATAAGCAATTGGCAAAAACCAAAAGCAACTCAGAAATGGGACAGAATTGAAGGGCTAAGTCAGGTGGGGTCCACTGAGTTTCAGGTCAAACAAAAGGTCAAAACTAAGAGCCTGATAGGAGGGGGGTTGGGAGGAACCAAGTTTATGGTGTGGGGCCCACTGAGGTGGTCAGAAATCACCACCAAAGTGGTGGTGATGGGTAGGTTCTGCTGGTGCAGGGGAAGTATCTTCCCTGCAAGTGATTTTGAGGGTGTGTGGGGCCCAGGAGAAAATTAGCAAAAATCAAAGGGTTGTGGAATCTCAAAGACAAGCTGATAGATTATGAATAGAAACAAGTTTCACTCCATGCAAACAAACACAAAATTCAAAACAATTACTTGGACTTTTGAGAAAATCTGAAATGAAAACTTTTGACTTTTTAGTTGAACAAGCAATGTTGACTTATATGAACTTCTAAGTGATCCTACTAATTTATCATGATGTTATAAGATGAAATGGACCTAGATTAAGTGGACTTAACAACTTATGTAATGAAAATGATGGGTTGTGGGTCTAAAATCCTTGACAGTTAACTGTCAAGGGATTTGGAAATGGATTTTGACTTTAACACAAACAAGGTCTGGATTTTATGCTTTATTAGACTGAATAAAACCTAAAATGAGTTGACTAAACAAATAGTAACAACAAGCAACACTAGTAATGCAGTGAAAACAGCTTATCCAAACATCCCTTTAAGAATCATTTGTCAAGTGATTATCAAAAGTTTCAATGAATCTGTCTATGAAACTGATTACAAAAGTTCTAATATAGTTAAATGAGATCAAAGAAGCATAAAGCATCAATAACACAAGCACAAAACACAAAGATGTCAAGTTTGTGATTTACACTGTATAATATTGATTTTTAGTACAAGCTAATCCAATGAACACAACACTAATTTTAATTAATATTATCACTTAACAACACTATTTAAACATGAAAACACAAAGATTGAAGCAATAAACTTACCTCTACAGTGAAATGCAAAAAATGGTAAAAAGGCTTACAAATGCTTCCAAAGCAAAGAACTGAGAACCATGAACTGAGAATCAACCTAACAGCTTCCCAAAAAGCTACTAAACCAAATCCATCCAGAATTCAATTTGCTCCTTTGCACCAATCTGCTTGTGACTTGATTTTTTTATTTTCTTACTATTTTTCTCTAATTTTTGATTATTTTTAGATTTTGAAGTAAAACTGAAAATTACAACTAAATGAGAAAATACACTACCTACGATTACAATAAACTAAAGCTACACTAATAATCCTTCACCACTGCCTCTTTTCTTCTTTATAGAGACTTTCAGGGTTTGTGGGACCCACTGTGACATTTCCCACCACATATGAACCTTTGATTTGGTCAATTTAATCCTCACCGTTCAAACACCCTTTTCGCGCCAAAAAGTCCTTGGGCACTGTAGTTTGCGTGGAGAGGTTTTTAGGGTAATTAATGGGGCTTGGGAGCTTGTGGAGGTGGAGGGATAAGGTTGGACAGCTGGTAGCAAGTTGGGGGTGAAACCAGTGAGGTGGTGAAGTGGTTTGGTTGCAGTGTGTTGTGAGTGAGATGAACAGTGAATGGGTTTGACCCCGTTTTGACCCTGGTTTTATATTTAAAGGGATTGGGCTTGGGTGATTGGGCTTTGTAACATGGACTGGACAAGGGTATTAGGTGGGTTGTATTTAAGTTTGGATTGGATAATATTAAAGTCCGTTTGGTTTAATTTTACACAAGGACCAAATTTGTAATTTAAGCAAAGTTGAGGGGACCTATTGTGTAATGTTTCCATAGTTTAAATAAGGACTAAACTTGCCAATATTGAATACCCCAAGGACCAATAATGACAATTTCCCATATTTTATATCCGGGGACCAAAATTGCCAATTAACCAAACTTCAAGGACTAAATATGTCATTTCACCAAACTTCACACCAAGGACCATTCCTGCAAAAGGTTAATAGCACAAGGACCAAAATTTATTTTTCTCAAAGTTTTTACATCCCAGGGACCATTTATGTCAATTTCCAAAGTATAGGGACTAAACTTGTAATTTTATAAAACTTTGCACCAAAGGACTAAATATGTAACTTTATGATTAAAAAGGACCTTTGGTGACTTTTTCATGTTTTTAGAATATCCAGGGACTAGTTTTGACAACTTTTGAAACTTGAGGGACTGAAACTGCCAATTATGCAAACTTTGTACGTTTTTCATCTGTTTTTGATTATTTTGCATTTAAAACATATAAAACACACTTCTAAGATATTTTAAGTATTTTGATGCATATTTGAGTGTTTTTGGATGTTTTGGTAGTTCAGATTGGTATAAAATGATGAGTATTTAGACACTCATCAGTGTACTTGCCATCCATGATATGCTGCTAATGCTAATATCAACCGAATTGTCTCTATCCTAGCAACTGGTGCAAATACTTCATCGAAGTCTATCCCTTGTTCTTGTACTAACCTTTTGCTACTAACCGTGCCTTGTATCTGATGATCTTACCTTCAGCATCCCTCTTAGTCTTAAAGACCCATTTGAGTCCTATTGCATTCTGATTTGTAGGCAATGTTGTAAGAGTCCGTGTGTGATTCTTAGTAATTGATTCCAGTTCTGCTTCCATGGCCTTAATCCATCTCTTATCTGTTGATGCTTCCTTATAGTTATGGGGTTCTTCTTCCGTAAAGAATAAACTTTCACTTTCAACTTGACGTGCATTTTTGTAGATTTCCTTTACTACTTTGAAACCTCGTATTGGTGTATCATCAAAGCTATCATCTGAGCTTCCTAAAGAGCTAAAAGTAGCTTTGTCTTCTTCCTCTTCTGAGTTTGGGTTGTAAGTGTACATCGGTGGGGTTGTTGGTGAGTCAGGAACAGGTATTGGATCCTGTTCATGATACGTATTATCATTGTTTTCTGTGTTGACTGGTGTAGGATTTTCATTGTCAACTCCATCTACCACAAAACTAGCCTCAAATGAGTCTTGTGTACTTGTATCTTCTTCATTGTTATCCCAATCCCATGGTTTTGTTTCCATAAACTTTACATCCCTACTAAGATGTTTCTTTTTTCCTATTGGATCATATAACCTACATGCTTTTGATCATTCCTCTACTCCTAAGTAAATCATTGGTATGCTTCTGTCATCTAGCTTCTTCAAGTGAGGTATCGTTATCTTGGCATAAGTTGTGCATCCGAATATTCTTAGGTTTTTCAAATTTGGTTTTCTATTGTAGAGTGCTTCATATGGTGTTTTATCTACCAGGGCTCTCGTAGGTACCCTATTGAGTATGTAAATGGCGTGTTTGACTGCTTCCGCCCAA
Organism: Artemisia argyi; assembly: GCA_030686995.1. NCBI lineage: Eukaryota > Viridiplantae > Streptophyta > Magnoliopsida > Asterales > Asteraceae > Artemisia > Artemisia argyi. Next base: position 74,573,974 of record CM060692.1, on the reverse strand, counting down.
AAAGTTAAAGGTAACTTCATCGCTTTCATCATACTCCTAGTAGTTAATAACACTGTCCTATTCCATCTCTCCACTACTCCGTTTTGTTGTGGTGAGTATGGTGCTATCAATTGTCTCGCTATTCCATTCTCCTTACAATATTTAGTGAATTCATTAGATGTAAATTCACCTCCTCAATCAGTTCTTAGCATTCTTAACTTCATTTTGATCTTCATTTCAATCTACTGTCTAAATTCCTTGAACGTGTTAAATGCCTAATCTTTCGATGTTAGAAAGTAGACCCACATGAAACGTGTGCAATCATCTACTAATAAGAAGATGAGTTTCTTTCCAGATTGTGTGGCTGGACTTATGGGACTACAAAGATCTCCATATAGTAAGTCCAACAGGTTCTTTGATCTGAATTTAGCTTGATTTGGAAATGGTGTTCTACTGTGTTTTCCTAATAAACATGCATCGCAAATCTGTCCTGCATGGTTTATTCTTGGTACTCCTTCAACTAGACCCTTTCTTATCTTCTTGTTGATGTCTTCAAAGGTCAGATGACCTAATCTAGCGTGCCATAACCATGCTTGGTTATCTACATTTGCTAAGAGACATATAGGTGCTTCTATGTGTAATATAATACTGTAAAGTCGATTCTTAGATTTTTTACTTTCATCAACAACTTCTTGTTCTTATCATACAAAGTCAGCTTGTTTCCATGCATAATGATCTTACAACCTATCTCTGTAAGTTGTCCTAGACTAAGTATGTTGCTCTTGAGATTTGGAATGTAGTAAATGTCCGAAACTATCTTCTGTTGTTGATTTCTACATCCTAACAGTATTAAACCTCTACCCTTTATCTCTACGTACGATCCGCCAAAACGAACTCGTCCAGTGATGGTTTCGTCAATATCCTTGAAATGGCTCTTGGTTCCCTTCATATGGTTGCTTGCACCATTATCTAAATACCATATGCTAGCATCTGTTGTAGCATACTTTCCGGGTTGTACTTGTCCTTTGTTCAACAAAACTTCTTCGTGTTTAGTTTCGTGTGTAGTCATTAGTAGTGATGGTTCATCGTCTTCTAAGATAAGGTTTGATTGTTCCTGAGTTGTCGATGGTTTTCTGCAGTCTTTCTTAATGTGTCCGAGTTTTCCACAATTGTAACACTTTACCTTACTTACATCCCACTCACGTCTATTTCTATTTGACTTATCTTTGTGAGTTGAGTTTGCTTCATTCGAGTTGTTTTTATTTCCATTACTATGCCAGTTTCCTCATGAGTAGTTTGATCCACCTCCGCGTTTAGTAAAACGTCTTCCCTTTCTATAGTGTTCGCCTTGTACGAATAATAAGTTATCCTGGCTTTCTACTTATCCTCCCTTTCGGAGCTTTATCCTTTCCTTGAATGTCTTAAGTTTTCCAGCGATCTCATCTAAGGTAATGTCGTCGAGATCATTTGTCTATTCTATGGATGCTACTATTTGAATGAACCTATCTGGTGTTGAATCTAATAGTTTTCGTACTAAAAGTGATTCATCCAAAGTTTTCCCTAATTCTTTAGCCTTCGTGGCGTAGCCGTTTAGTTTTGTCGTAAATGCATCCACCGTATCATCTTCCTTTATCTAAAGTGTCTGAAATCCAATCATCAATGATTGTAATCATGCTTGTTGCACTCTTTCTTCTCCAACGTGTCTCTTCCTCAATGATTCCCATAATTCTTTTGCCTTCTTATAACTTGCTACTTGTAAAATCACATCTTCGGTCAACACTTGTTATAGGAAGGCCGTCGTTGCCTTATCCTTCTTATCATCTACTTGCGTATGTTCCTTAGGTTCTATCGCTTCCCATAAACCATGTGCCTCTAATATAACCTTAATTTGTATAGCCTAAACTGTGTAGTTTGTGGTTTTGAGTTTAGGGCATTGGTATTGTGCAACTGGTGTTATGGGTTTTGGTGTTGTGTTAGTTGTATCGTCACCGACCATTTCAACAGTGCTTATAATCTTCACTTTCTATTCGTATTTGAATTTCTAAGTTAGTATGGTATTTCCTACTACTACGGGAATAGAAATAGTTTTCCGGGAATCCTAATAGTACGGGATGAATATATAGTTCTCGGAATTTCCTAATAGTATAAAATAAAATATCTATACTATCTAAAATATAATAGAAACCCAAAGTTTAAATTTTGTGACCTCGTCGTTGTGTTTAACACAAATGTATTTCCCCTTGTATCGGTACGTATTTACCAATCAATTTTCTTTTTCCCTTCGTCCACCAACTTGTTGTTGTTGTTTTCTCGTTGCTTATTTCACCTCCAAAACAATTCGTGAGTAAAACTTTCGGTTGTACCCTTTCTTGATGTTGTCGAATTGTTCCTTTTCTCAATAACCAAACGAAAATGTTTTCTTGTAATACCACACTTCCACGTTGCTTTTCTTCTTCTTTGTGTCGACTTAGAATTTAAAACGTGCCCTAGACCCTTTTGTTCTCGGCTTCTTTTCCAAATACTCTAAGTATTTCGGTTATCAACAAGTTTCGTTGTTGTTGTTGTTGTTGTTGTTCTTGATTCCAAGTTTCTTTTACAATTTTCCAAATACCTTTCGGTATTTCTTAAACAAAAATAATTTGTTTGTCCTTTTCAACTAATACCACTCGGTATTGTTTTCAAAACGTTTCGTACGTTTTATTTCTTGTTGTTGTTGTCGCTTGTTCCTCTTCCAAAACGTTTGTTCCCAATACTCCTTCGTTCTTTCTTTTGTTCCACACCTTATCTACAACAAATTCCAAATACCGGTTGGTATTTTCTTCAAAGAAAACAAGTGATCGGCTTGTTTCCTTTCTCGCTATTTGTTGGTCTTGGTATTGCTAAACATTTTTTTCCTCACAAAACAATCCTAGATTGTTTGTTTCTTCTTGGTACCTTTTTGTATATGCACAAGCAACTCTCCTTTCTTTCCTTCTTGTTGCGTTAGAATTACAACAATGGGTCTCGTTTCTTCTTGACGTCTTGTTCTTCCTTCTTGTTGCGTTAAAACAACAACAATGGGTCTCGTTTCTTCTTTGTTGTCGCGTGATATAAGTCACCAACAAAGGTCTCGTTAACAATTGTTTTTCTTTTTCTTTTCTGTTTTGTCGCGTTCACTGATCAAAACAAAAGACAGGCCAACGACGATGTTTGGTGCCTCTTGTTTGCAACTTCTACACAAGTACGGTCGTGCACTACTTTCCTTGTGTCCCTAGTTATCCAGGCAACGTCCCTTCTTCTTTTAAATATCGCGTATTTCCTGACTGAAACAAAGTTCCAGCGCGTATTTCTTTGATTGTTTCTTTCGTGTACTCGTAAGGTTTTGTTTGTTTTTGTCTTAACGAGCGTGAGGCGTATTAAAAGGCTAGGCTCTGATGCCAATGTTAGTCCCAAATGTGAGTCGAAATGAAATTGCAAATATATTCTGAATAACTAATAATTCGTCCAACTATTGTATCGTTACATGTACATAAGTATTTATACTAAACGAATGGTTGCGAGTCAACCATTGTGACTGTTTGAATGGGTATAACCCAACCAATGTGTCTATTCGGCTGGTGTAACCGATTTCTAACATATAACTAACTTAACTAATTAACTAACTTAACTGAATAACTAACTTTCGGTTAAAAACTATCTAAGTAACGTCTTTGGTCCTTCATGTTTTAACGAGAAGCAATATCGAGATTATATTGTTCACAAAAATCAAAATAGTATAAGTCCAAATATATAGAACAAAAAAACAACAAAAATTGTCTTGTCAGGAGTAGGTGGTAGGGCTGTAAACGAACCGGACGAATACGAACGGAGCCCTGTTCATGTTCGTTCATTTAATTTTAACCGAACAAATAAACGGACACGGACACTTAAACGGACGAATTTTCTTGTTCATGTTCGTTTATTAAGAAAATGAATTGTTCGTGTTCGTTTATGTTCGTTCATTAAGACACTAAACGAACGCTAAATGAACATAAACGATCGAACATAAATGAAAATAGACAAACAAACATAAACTTTATTGAATTCTTTACAATATATTGTTTTATAAGTGTTGCTTTGTTTAAACAAGCAAATTTTTTAAAATTATAAAATTAAAATATATGATATATGAACATAAATAGATAAATAAACATAAACGAACTTTAACAAACGCCTAACTGGACGTTCACGAACATAAATGAACGAACGAGACTTTTGTTCATGTTCGTTCATTTAACTAAACGAACGTAAAATATTGTTCATGTTCATTCATTTAATAAACGAACGAACATAAACGAACTTTTTACCGAACGGTTCATGAAATGTTCACTGAACGTTCATTTCGTTTACAGCCCTAGTAGGTGGTGTACAAACACTATGACCCAAACGATAGTGTGTATTTGACGCGGAACAAAAGTGTGTCCAAAAAAGATCACCACCTTCGCGCTCGAAAATTCGTTTTCTTCTAATATTGTCGTCGCACCTAGAGGTGTAGAAGTGGTGTGTGTGTTTTCAACTTTTTCTGGTAGAAACACGAAATAAGTAAATGAGGTTGTTAGGGTAGATAACCACTCTAAGTTGACAGTGTAATTTATTGAATGATTGTGAGTTATGATGCTTACCAAGTACTCGTAATTAATCGCTAGGGACTTGCCACATCACAAACGGTGGACAAATGCACAAAAAATGTTTGCGCCAACCTCACTCGTTGGTTCAAATATTATACGCGCACTATCATGCCATGTCGAGCTAGGGGAACCATGTGTCTAGTGTGCAAGCGTACTCAATTTGTGTACGCTGTTGTTTACGATTGTGTAAACAAATGGGTTAATGTAAGGTTTGGTTATACAATTAGTGTATTATGGTGTAATTTGCTATCCAAAATGAGGAATGTTAAATTAAAATTTGGGTTTTGTTAAACACAACCCTATGAGTTGTGCATAAGCCTTCTATAAATATATAATTAACATTTAATGAACTCTAAATATTAGTAGTTTCTATAGGTAGAGTGCTTGTGTTGTATCTATATCTAATTCTTTTAGATACTTAAAATGTAGTGGTTTTCGCAAATTAGACTTCACGATATTAGAAGAGTACCGTTACATCATTTTTATGACTGAGTGCTTACGTTTAATAGCTTGTCTCTTGGGTAGATCTCAAACTGGCATTTTTCATGACTCGTTGTTAATAAACATTTCTCAAGAAAGAAAACGATTCGCCCTAGGAAAAAAATGCAGTCACACCGGTGAATATGGCCTATGCATACACAGAAATTCGGTAGAGTAAAATGACGGGAATGACCATAAACCGTTGAGATCCAAAACAGCTGAGACCTAGAATATGGCCCAAAATAGCCGAGACCAAGACTAATAACTTAATTAGACTAATTCTCAGCATTAAAAACTATAAAGATCCTCCGGAAATCTACAGAAACTTAACTATAAAAACTTAAAAGAACAACCAAATTCCTTGTACATTAATTTTTATTCAATTCATAAATCCGAAAACATAACAAAGACTTCCAACTACTAATCATGAAAAAACAACAAAGTACGCTCTTATTAACGACTTGAATAAAGAGTTAAATCATCTAATAGCCACCAGAGCATTCGGTCCAAGCATCAATACAGCCATCATCCTCCATCTTCAAGTTATCAGGTGTATCATCTGCTTGAATCCTCTTGCCTTCATACGTGAATCTAACGGCAGCGTAGTCCACATTTGCACGAGCAGCCCATTCAACCATAAGTTGTTTTAGCGGAGCATCACGGTTCACCTTGAAGTATGGATTCAATGCTTCCAAAGGACTAACCACTTTCACATTGATGTACTTAGAAGAACATCTAGTAGGAGCTACTTGATTTTTCTTTCCTTTTCTCACATATACTTGTGAAGCCATTTTGTTACTTGGGTCTTGGGTCGAGATGAAAGTTCAATATGCAGATGTCAAGTTGTATGTACTTTAAAAAACTGTAGCTAGATTATATACACATTAAATTGCATACGTAACAAACGGTCACATGCATAACTGGGGATATCTTTGAACGTTATAAGGCTAGATTAAAATAGAAACTTTTGGTACTAAGATTCTCAAAGATGTGGGTAACACTCCATGCCACTTTTGTGTTACATGTAAGACAGTGCCTCATGATGTTAGCGTCATACATTTTCAAAAAGGGAAAATTGTCTAAATATACATCCAACTTGCCACCTTTTACTATTGTATACACGTAACTTTTTTTTTTTCCTATTAAATACACATACTTGCCTAATTAACGTTATTGTGTCAATGATTCCCCTTTTTGATGACGTGGCGTGTATTAACACCCTAATTAGGCAAAATGTCACCCAATACCCCGTTTTTTTACTTGCGGGTCGTTTTTGCCAAATGTTAAAACTTTTGGGGAGGGGGGGGGGGGTAATGTTACCCTATCATTTTAATAACACCACCCCCATTTTCCCTCTTCCCCCATATCATCCCAAACGGTACCAAAAGATTAAGTGAGGAACCCTAAAAATGAGCACATCAAGTTCAGCCCAATCCCGTTTAATTGGAGGAAAGATTGAGTTTTTTTGCAACTGCAATCGACAATTAAGGGTACAAACATCATGTTCAAGGGCGAATCCAGGAAAAAGGTATGTCAAATGTGACCTTTGTCGTGTGTACGAGTTTCTTGATGATGACCTTCCAAGTCAATATTACAAAGACATGGTATACGGGTTCTTGCAAAGGCAAAGAGGAATGGATAATGGACCAATGATTGAGTCACTGGCGTTGGAGAAGTCAAGGTTGGAAGAAGAGTTGAAGGTCACAAAGTCAAGGTTGGGAGATGACTTGAAGGCTGTAAAGGCCAAGTTGGAATTGTATGACAAGTTGTTCATGGTAATGTTGGGATGTTTGTGTGTAATATGTGTTGGGATAGGTATGTCACTAGGCAAGTAGTCTAATCTTTAGGTTGTTGATGGGCATGTAATGTAAAGTTATCACATGTTGAATGCTAACTAAGTTTATGAAATAGTTGCTTGTATTTCCTATGTTAATTTTTCCTATGATAACTAATGTGTTTGTTAACAGTCTAAGCTTGTTGGAAATTTGAGAAAGAAGCATTTCACTGATTCATGGTATGGCTACAATGGTTTTATTGTAGGATGGTTACCTAAACCATTCCTCATACATACATATATTGTAACCAAATAACATATGGATCATGACCTAAGCTCTTACTTTGTCCCTTTTCCTTTTGGTTCTTTGGGAACCCATGCTTTGATACCACGATCATTCCATGTTGCTGGTGCTGGCAGCCGTAGGACTTTCTCCCTTGCAAGAAAGGCCAACTTAGCTTCGTTTTTGTCAATCACAGTTGGAGTGCTTTCAACCCTTTTAGAAGTTACTTTGTAAGGATTTGGTTCTTTAGGAAAGTAATTCGACCATCCACTGGATACATCACTGTCTGAAGAAAATGCATAATTAGGTGGATCACATGATTTTGCCTCAGAGCTATCACTTGAAATGTTGATGATTTCTGCAAATGAATGGTAAGAAGAAACATTGTATAGGACAGTTAGTAGTTTGGCAATTGAAGATGTAAGATAATAGCAAAGAACATGGAAGAATACCTTTTCCTTTGTTGGAAGCCATTTGCTAAACTGATGAGCTTTTGGATGGATGTTGGTATGTTATATTTGGATGGATGTTGGACTGTTATATACTACTAGTGGTTGGCGTTTTAATTGCAGTATTACATTGTAAAGGTAACAAGTATTAATGGTCACAAGTTACATAGTAAAGATTCCATTGACTGCTATTAACTTTTGCAGTTTGAAAGAAATAGTGTTGCACCATCACAAAGTCAAGTCCCATATCATAGGCCTGTATCATAGCCTGTTGGTATAGCTTAAGTGTTGTTGGAATGTACAAACATCATGACCATCAAAAATGACCATCAAATGCACATATCAAATACTACATAAAATATTGCATATTCATTGCATTTAAGAGTTGATCAATGACCATCAAATGTGCCCTGTATGATGTACAAAATGGGCTAACTTGTGATGGTCATTTCATCAACAAAACATGTTGCTGCAACATATTAGTTCAGATAGTTAGTCACTTTACAGACCCATAATTAGTTACTAAGAGTTTACATCAGTTTGCCCTCAAAAGATGTACAAAATGGGCACATGAAACTTTCTTTGTTCAAGCATCATCTACATCCAGTGCAGTCTCTTGAGTACTGCCCTGGCCATGGATCTTTCTAGCCAACTTGTTCTTCATGATTCTTTCACTTGGCCTCCTTAATCTTACCTGTGCAACTGGAACTTGCATCTGAAATTGTTGTTCCTCTGGTGGTTCTTCAGGTTCAACAATTTGAGTTTGAGATTGATCTACCTGCATAATTTCATGAAATCTTATGTTACAAATGCATCACCCAAAAAAACAAAAGAATGAAATCTTATGAGATTCATGTACCTGCATAATTTCAACTTGAGTACCAGTCAATTCAATCTCAACTTGTTGTTGCACTTCTGCTTCTTGGACTTCAGGTTCCACAACTTGAGGATGGGCTTCATGATCATCATCCATTAGACCTGCTTCTTGGACTTCAGGTTCCACAACCTGAGGATGGGCTTCAGATTCATCAGCCATTGGAACTGTTTCTTGGACTTCTGGGTCACCAAACCATCTTGCAAAAGTTGATGGACAAGATCTTTTTAAGTTATTCCGACGTGAACCAGATTTTTGCAACTGGCCTAACATTTGACCCACCAGCCTAACATTTGCCCTATTTGACCCACTTGTGGCACATGTCTTCTTTGTTGGCACACTTTTTGCACCTCTCTTCTTTTTGGGCCCAATTTTTGCACCTGGCCTAACATTTGACCCACCAGCCCTAATTTCTACATGTGAAGCAGATGGGTCCATTATCTCCCTAACACCTTCAACAATATTTTCAACCTCAGTTACCTTTTCCTTTCTAGGCCTACCTCTTGGTTTTTTTTCCTTTGGCTCTTGTGCCACTGGTTCATTTTTACAACCTTTTTTGTTGTGGCCAGGCTGATGGCAAATGCTACAAGTCATTTCTGTACCTACCCTTGAAACTCTCTTTGAGCTACCCCCTCACTACTTGATCTAATTCTTTTCTTTCTAGGCCTACCAGGCATTTTTCTAGGTTTAGGGGGTAAAACAACTGTGTACATACTCTGATCAGGCCAGAAGTCAATACCATCTACTGGTTTCATGTAATTGTTATATGTGGAATGGTACAGGTCTGTTTTAAACATAGGTGGAACATAGCTCTCAGGTGTCTTGTTTATGTATAATATCACCTTTGTTGCATGAACACAAGGAATACCTGATAACTGCCACATTCTACAGGTGCAAGTGGTTTTTGGTTCATTAACTGTGAATGCTTGACTCCCTGATCTCACCTCAAACACATTCCCACCAGCAGGTATAACATGCCAGAACCTATAATAATATGTTAGGATATTAGTGTCTTCATGGAAAGTGATTAATGAATTACATCAGACTAACATGTACAACAAACATACCTTTGTTGGTCTTTCATCCATTCCAGTCTCTTCTGAATGTTGGGACAAACTCCATCTTTCCACTTCTTGCTGATTACCCTCATTCTGTGCATCCTTTCTAGCACTAGTACGCTCATTGATTCCAGCATAGTTAATAAGGGCTTGTCCCTTACACTTAGAATCACACTATTAAAGCATTCACTGAACCCATTTTCAACTGCCTCACATCCTCTACCTACTTCAAAAAAGGATCTTGACCAAGTTTTTGGATTCTTGTCCATAAGAAACTGATGAGCTTTTGGATTTGCCTTTTTTATCTTGTCCATGATCTTGTTGAAGAGTTGTGGATATGATGCTTTAGATGCAGCCCAAAACAGCTCCCTAAACTCCAAACCAGTGAATTGTTTCCTAAAGCCTTCATAAATATGCCTTGCACATTGCCTGTGTTCAGCATATGGCATAACATCCTTGACAGCTTCAATAAGACCCTTCACCAAAACATAAGCACAGTGTTATAATGTATAAGATTAACACATTAAAAATTAAATTGTGGCTACACGCATACCTTATGTTGGTCTGACATAAGAGTTAGACCCTGGCCTTTTGTGCAGTCCAAATCTGCTTCAAGCAATTCCAAAAACCAGCTCCAATTGTCCTTGTTTTCAACATTCACCACTGCCCAAGCCACTGGGTAAATGTGGTTGTTACCATCTCTTCCAATAGCAGTAAGAATTTCACCCTGGTTTGGCTTTTTAAGGAAACAACCATCTAAGGCAATTACTCTCCTACAACCAGCCTTCCAACCATTTACTAGACCAGCAAAACAAACATAAAACCTATCAAAGTATGTTTTCCCATCAGGATTGTTAGTCACTCCTAATTTGACAGTGGACCCAGGATTGGAATCTAATATTGCTCTTCCATAAGACCTAAGCAAGGCATAATGTTCATCAACAGATTTTTCATACTCTGTCAATGCAAACCTCTTGGCATTAGTACACTGATTTGGAGATACCTTACACTTGTATTTCCTCATGACTAGGTCAGCTATGGCAGACAACTTAATCTCAGGATTAGCCCTAATCTTATCACCAAATACTGTACCTATCCACCTAAAGTTCATTAAAGACCCAAACTCAAAGTTCCTAACACATGTATGTTCATCATTTAGGCTAATTACTTGAAAAGTTTTCTCTTTATTCATCCACCTAGCATAGCATCTCCAGGGACATGAAGGTAACTCAGATTCATTAACACAAGGATACCTTTTATTCTTCCTTTGTTTACCTAGTTTAGGATCAAGCAATTTTGGTTTTCTCTGCCCACATTTTGCAATAACATACTTACTTGCACTCCTTTCAAACCAAATTGAAAATCCATTAGCCAATGCATAGAAGGTTAGACCCTGTTTAAACTTCTGAACATTCGGATACTTTTCACCAACCTGCATTTCAAACAAAGCCTATGTTTATAAACAACATTCGTAAGCAACATTTATAACCAACATTTATAAACAACATTCAAACACAACATACCTTTGGATGTCTAAGTCTCCAGTGGGTACTTTCATCATAAACCGGATACTTGTCAACACAAATGAATGGATCATGCTGAATTCCATTCTCATCTGGTGATTGAAGCCTTCTAATTAGATTGGCCATGTATACATCATGTTCTATGAAAGTCTCACTTCTATGAGTAACATTGTTTTGAATAGGTGTAATGTTTTCATCATTTGTTTCCATCATTGCTGTCATAGACTCAGGTTCCTTCTCTCTATTAGCTTTGATCCTCTTTCTTAGTTCAATCAACTCCTCTTCACCAGGGCTGAGATAGTCAATTGACTTATCTGAATCATAGTCAGATTCAAAATCAGAATCAGAATCATACTCACACACTTCTTCAACTACTGTAACCTTCTCTTTGCCCTTATCAACATTCACATTCCTAGCCACATCACCATCAACATTAACATTCCTAGTCCTATCCACATCACCAACATCACCATCTACACTAGTCCTACCAACATCACCATCTACACTAGTCCTATCCACATCACCATCTGCACTAGTCCCATCCATATCACTAACTCCACTACTTCTAGTATACTCACCATCTGAGCTTCTAGGATGATGAGAACATGAACCCTCATACTCAACCTCCATCTCAGCCCAATTGACCATCTCATCTTCTGAAAATTCATTGCAATACCTCTTTCTAGGAGGACCTTTTGCTTTACAAAGAGAGTCAACCACCTCATCTGCTTTACACTCATACTTTGACATATCCAAACCTAAGTGATCAAGATAAAGGTCTAACCTACCATACAATTCAGCAATATCAAACATCATAGCTACTTGCTTATCATCACTAACTCAATTCAGCAATATCAAACATCATAGCTACTTGCTTATCATCACTAACTCTAATTAACCCTTTCTCTAATTCAACAGTAGGAACTTTGTAGTACAAGACGTTAAAGTAATTACCACATTTTTCCTCCAAAAATTCAGCAAACTTTTCATATGGCATCCTCTTAACAGCCATATTCAGAATAACACCATCTTCATACCTCAAGGGTGAATGTTCAAAATAGCCATCATTCCAAACATCAAATTGGTGCAAATTCGTACCAGGTATCATTCTGTTCCAGAAATTGACAAGTATAACGAATTAGGGTTTCTGGAATATCAACAAATTAAAGAAAAAACCAACTTAATAAAGTAACATACCTGATATATCACAATACACATCAACGTTGAGCTTTGATTAATTTATTTCTGGACTGAAATTAGGGTTCTTTAATTTGGGGGTAAATGGATAATTGGGGGTTTATATATGGGTGGTGGTAAGTGTTAGTGGTTTGGAAATTGTTTGGTTACCCCCCCCCCCCCCCCCCCCCCCAAATTTTTAAAACTTGTCAAAAACGACCCGCAAGTAAAAAAACGGGGTATTGGGTGACATTTTGCCTAATTAGGGTGTTAATACACGCCACGTCATCAAAAAGGGGAATCATTGACACAATAACGTTAATTAGGCAAGTATGTGTATTTAATAGGAAAAAAAAAAAGTTACGTGTATACAATAGTAAAAGGTGGCAAGTTGGATGTATATTTAGACAATTTTCCCTTTCAAAAAACCTTTCTTGTGAAGGATATATGATGCTATGTATAATGAAAAAGCATCTTTTAGTGAATCTGCATGTTAATTTAATCATTTATTTGGTACCCTTGTTAAGATAAATTTTGATACATTATTGATTTTAGGTAAATAGAGTGCTTGTTTGTGAAGGCTTTTAGATATTAGACTAGACGGAGTGGATGTGAGGCCTCACTCGTGAGGTCCTCCCTCACGGCTCACCGGCTCAGTTCGTTCTCGTGCAACCCCTTTGTAATTTATTGTTTTTTATTTAGTTTGTGAGTGTGTGTGGGTATTTAGTGGGTATATTAATTTGTATAAAGTGATTATTTTAATGAAGTTGAAGGATCAGCAATGTGACCACTACGGGTGAAAGGTGAGAGAGAGTGAGGGGAAATTAGAGGAAAGAGAAAGCTAAGGTGACGTTGATGTGGAAGGTGAGGGAGTTTGACCACTCCCTCTAGTCTTAGGCCTACTATACGGAAAGCTAACATGTTTTCATGCTAAAATCAATTGGTAATAGAAGAGGATAATCCATCAAGTTTATATCTTAATTTTTATAGATCGTCATGAACCCTCCTTTTAACTTGTCTATCATTTCACTTTTTTCATACCAACGGACCTTTCCATCGGGACACACCACCTTTTACCGGCTTCCTGTCGCTACTTATATATACCAGCTGGATCAACTAATATTGTTAAACCGGGTCTAACTGAAGGAACACCATTCATAACACCAATCGGCCAAACAGTTGTTTTGATACCACTTCTCATGATTACTACGGCCAATCATCTCACCAAACCCAACATATAAGCACAATTGATGTTTATACTTCTAATTGGTGGTAGAAGGGAAATCATAACAAGCTTATATGTTTATTTTAAGATCAATATTTCACCATGATTTCTTATAAAACAAAACAATTAGCCCCGCAACATGTTCTTGGTGATATTTTTGTTTCAAAGAATTTCGAGGAAGACACTACCTAGAGTTAAGAGTGCAGAGTAAAACTCTAGATGCCATGTTAAAATCATATGAGCGGAAAGAAAAGAGTGTCCTATCCGCAAATACGGTCCATAACAGGCGAGAGTACAAACTGGTGAGACCCAAAACATCCGAGACCACGAATATGGCCCAAACAGCCGAGACCATGACAAAAATCTTCATCAAAGTCTCAGCATCAATTACTATAAAGATAATTTTTAACACTACATAAACTTAACTATAAGAACTTTAAAAGAACAACCAAATTACTCAAACATTAATCTTCATTAACATAAACCCTGAAGCATAACAAAGACTTTCAACTAAACAGTCATAAAAAAACAACAGACACCCTTAATTATTAGTTAACGACTTAAATCATCTAATGACCACCACCACATTCGGTCCAAGCATCAATACAATCTTCATCCTCCATCTTGAAGTCATTAGGCGTATTATGTGGTTGAACCCTCTTGCCATCATGCGTGAACCTACAGACATTGTAGTCCACATTTGCCCGAGCAGCCCATTCGACCATAAGTTGTTTTAGTGGAGCATCGCGGTTCACCCTGAAATATGGATTCAATGTTTCCAATGGACTAACCACTTGCACATTAATGTAATTAGAAGAACCACCAGTAGGAGCTACTTGTTTCTTTTTTCCTTTTTTCACATATGCTCGTGAAGTCATTTTGCTACTTGGGTCGAGATGAAAGTTCAATGTTTAGATGTGGAGTTGTGTGTTTTTAAGCTGTAAACAACTGTAAGGAGTTGAAATATACACATTACATTAATGCACATCAGCAAATGTAACAAATGCACATTTAGGGTATGAAAGTACTAGGGTGAATTCAAAATTTTATTAACGAAAATGGACATTGTACGTATATACAGCTAGCATAACTGCTTTGGGAAACAAATGAGCAAATCATCATGTGTGAGGGTCATGTAATACGTTTTTCTACATAAAAGATGTTAAGTGATTGCTTTTGGAACTTTTTGTGGGTTTAGGCAGCTCATCCATCACAATTCAAAACACACTCGTCTTAACGTTCCATCATCTATATTTTCTATCACACACTCGTTAGTTCACTCTCCTAACTCTCGTACGTTCTCGGCTTACTTGTAATATATTTATTTCGAAATATGAAAAAACACACAACACTTGCTCACTTTCTTTTTGGTCCGGCCGCAATCGTGACCGAAACAACCCCAAAGCCATCCCCCTCACGCGTGAGTGGGCCGTAACACATTTTGCACGTGACAAATGGTGCCTAACGCCCGAGGAGGCTTCCATTACGAGTCTTATAGTTTATGGCCCTGAATCTTCATTGGAATTGGTTTCTGTTTATATATCAATGCTTTTCGGGAAAAAAATTATGTGCTTTGTAGAAATTTAGAACTTTAAATTGATTTTAATTTTTAAGTAGGAACCCCCGCTATTGTAACCTAGAAAAACACATACCTTTTATGAGCAGGTTAAGTAATCTACCTCTTTTTTTTTGTTTGAACTTTGACCAAGGTAATCTACCACTTGTTAATTGATGATGATTAAACTTTACTAGCATATGAACATTCAAACTACTACGGAGTAATATATAATTAGCACAAAAGAAAGACTAGTAGACTACTAACTAACAATCCTGATAACTAAACAAAGCACACACATAACATGAAGATAATAACTAAATAAACATGCATGGTTAAATAATCAGATGACCACCAAGTTGTTCAGTCCATACATCGATACAATCCTCATCCTCCATTTCGAAATCATTAGGCGTCTGATCTGGTAGAATCCTCTTGCCATCATACGTGAATCTAACCCCATTGTAGTCCACATTTGCACGAGTACCCCAAGTAAGCATAAGTTGTAGTAGCGGAGCATCACGTTTCACCCTAAAATATGAATCAAATGTGTTCAAAGAACTAATCACCTTTAGATTGATGTAAGATGACCCTCTAGTAGGATCGACTTCATCTTCTTTTTCTTGTTTCACACGTACTTGTGAATCCATTTGATACTAGCTGTAGCTTAAAAAACTATGTGTGAAATGTACTCATTACACTTGCTACGTATTAAATAGGAAATGTTCTACTACAGTATAATTTTCAAAGATGTGTATGTAACAAGTTTTGCACAAAGCCCGAACAACAAAGCTAGCTAGCTGTTGTACGTCTGCACAAGCCTATGTAAAGGGTAAGGTTATTCTCACGGGCCCTATTTCTATTAGTTCAACCCTCTCTACTTCACTAGCTCACTTTTTTTTTTTTTTTTTTTTTTTTTTTTTTTTTTTTTTTAATGTTTTGTATAGTATATTTGGTATAGTATATATTTTTTGTAATGTTTTTTTTTTTGTGTTTATTTGTTACGTTTATATAATTAACGTCCAATGCGTTTTTATTTAATTAACAACAACAACAAATAACACGTTAAATGTTACCACATTAAAAGACTATGACAACAAATGTTATTATTCAATTAAACAACAATGTTAACACATTATTTAAAAAACAACAACATCATATAATTAACGTCTAATGCGTTTTTATTTAATTAACAACAACAACAATAGCACGTTAAACGTTACCACATTAAACGACTATGACAACAAATGTTATTATTCAATTAAACAACAACGTTAACACATTATTTAAAAAACAACATCTACGATAAATGAAGATTATTCAAATCATTTAAAAGATCATGGAGCCTTGCACCCGACTGACAAGCGTGATCCTCAGGATTCCTTGTCAATTCTAACTCCATCTCCAGCGTCTTTATTCTTGTCATCAATAGCTTGTTTCTTGCTTCAAGCTCGTCAATCTTATTATCTTTCACAACGCAGTTGAGCATTGCGTTGAAGAAGAGGCTTGATTAAAGTACCTCCTTTCAAATTCATCTTTCCACATGAAGTAGCGACACCCATATTTATCTGTACCTGGCTATTACATGTTAAGAAAATTATAAGAAATTTATTTTTGACAAACAAATTATTTACAAATTTACATAACTAAACAAACGTATAATTATTTACCACTGAAAAAGGACATGCATAATACAGTTTCCCATAGTTATCCTTTGTACATGATTGCCTTTCTATAATGAATCATCTCTTACAGCGACACATGAAAGGATCTCTTCCTTCCACCTGGCCAAAAAAATTGCATAATAATTTACAACATCAATCATTTAGTATAATAATTTAAATAAATTTTCAATCAGTTAGTATATAATAAAAACAGTTATTTACAACATAAATCAGTAATCATTTACAATGTTTTGTATGTATAATTATTTACAACATAAATCAGTAATCATTTACAATGGTTTGTATGTATAATTATTTACTGCATTAGTCGATGTTGATATAAAGTTTCCCATGCGGCTGCAACTGGCTATCTGAAATACCTCCATTGTGGGTGGTTACGCGGAAGTGGAGAATCTCTATCTAGCGTCGGTAAAATGAAGTGAGCACACTTTCTCTCCCCCACACGGGCAATCACAAGGGGGTCGGTTCCTTGTGATAAGTTTGGCCCGGTAAAAAGCGGAAAACATGTGGTGGAACCTAGCTGGGATATAAATACAACAGGTCGTTGAATCATTGAAGCGATAACCAGCCCCGTGACTGGCATCACCATCTAGCGATCATCAGGTGCACCTCCATTGAACCAGTTTATTGTATAACAAATTCGGTCAAAGTCATCTTGCTGCCACATATTTATGTAAGTTTGCCTATGTCTGGCTAACTTGCAATAACATATGTCTGACTTCGGCCCACCTATTTTCATTTTCGGCAAGACTGTGGGCAACGCACCGAAACCCACAATTTCCATCACCTTCCACATTATGTATACTTATTACGTATGGACGGAAAAACTGTGGAATAAGCTCAATAAAAGTATTGCTCACATTATCTCCAGCATATAATCTGTGGCATAGACTCTCACCCGCGTAAGAACTATGTCTTGGTGGTTCTTTTCGCAAGTTCGGGACTTTTGTAGATCTTGAATTTGTACTTCTTCGGTGATCTACGGTTGGTACTTCATTCAAGTCCGGGACTTGTGTAGCCTTGCCTTTTTTGTCCTTTGCGCTCGGACGTCCATGTGTATTTTTCTGAATACCAGGTTGACGTGTGTTAACAGATTCAGGCTGGTATATCTCTTTCAACTTCGTTATCATATTTTTCTTGACAAACGACGTTGCTTTACTAAAATAATTCTTGAATTCATTAAAAACAGGAATTTCATCATCATCATCATCAGGTTTACTCGAAGAGCCATCTTCTTCAGGCGGTGGCCTATTGATAACAGGCCACGGAACAGATAGGGTTCTCCAAAAAATAGGAATTTCATCCAGTGGAATGGCTCGTATTTTTTTAGATCTAAAGTAAGAACTTATTATATACGAAGGCTCGTATTTTTTTTGGATCTATAAACTTGTTAAAAACTTGGGTTGTTGGTGATGCGAATATTGGCTTGTTACTGCTTAGTTGCTGGTTTTATGTGAATATTGGCTTGTTGGTGATGGTTTTATGTGATGATGGGTTTTTGTTATCTAGACCCCGTCTGATTAACACATCCCAGGGGTTATACTCACGGTGCCTAAATGGTTAGTCCAGCCCTCTCTAAAAGGGGTAGGGTACTTTTTATTGTCTTTACCCTTTGTTGACATAAATAATGTATGAAAACGTTATTTATATTTTTCGATATCTCTATATTTTGACGATCACAAAATGTAAACTCGTCAATCGTTTGATTACTACGTAAACAAGTATTAAGCTAGTTTATATCATTATATCCAACTTAATCACTTAAGGTATGAATAAACAAGTGCTTAATACATCTCATGATCAAAGGGGTATTTAATTAACTAATACAAAGTTTATTTAATTATATAATCTTATTATATATTTTTGAAAAACACTTTTGGTATTAAGGAAAAATGTTTTAATCATACTAAATATATGATTTCAAATATTTAACCAAAATCAGTTAGTTTTTCACCAAATAAACTTTCCCCACTAAAAGACAAGTTTTCTGGCCGTTACAGTTGGGCGGCCCCCTTAATTATAAGGGGCGGTCCCCTTAATTTTAAGGGGGCCGGCCATGCTTTAAGGGGACCGGCCAGGCTCCCCTGTCAGAAACTGTCAGATTTCTTCCCCTATAAATACCACCTTAATTCTGGAATTTTTCCTCACCTTTTGCACGAAATTTTCAGATCTACAATCATCTTAAACCCATCAAAAACCCTTTGATCATTTGTATATTAATCCTTGTTTCAAGTGATTCAATCCCTCATCATCCATTCTCATTCTAAGTGCAAAAGAAGAACTCTCTACAACCAAGTTCAAGAAGTGTTGAAGAGTTGTTGTGTATAGTGTATATATATTCATTTGTGAATATTGTGTTGTGCTTGTTATTATTTGTTTAGAAGATATAGAAGTTGTGTAGATAGTAGAAGTTGATTAGTTGTGAAGTAGGATAGTTGTGAAGATTGGTGTGTAGAAGAAGGTGTGTAGAAGATTGGTGTGTAGAAGAAGGTGTGTAGAAGATTGGTGTGTAGAAGCTTGGTGTGAAGATAGGTGTGAAGATTGGTGTGTATATTGGTGTGTAGATTGGTGTGTAAACTGGTGTGTATATTGGTGTGTACGGTTTTCTCCGCCATAAGGGAGTTTGTTGACATAGTGAAGAAAACTCTCGAGTAGGTGACTCGGGGAGTGGAGTAGGAACAAGGAAGGTGTCCTTGTAGCCGAACCACTATAAATCCTTGTGTTGTGGTTTGATCTTTCTAACTCTTCTCATTACTTATTTATTTACCTTTACTAATTAGTTTAGTTAGTTAGTTATTATACAATTGTTCATATAGTGCAAGCATTGAATTCACATAAACAAGAATCGAAGTTTTTAAAACAAACTTGTGCTTATAAATTTTAAAAGGACGTAAAACTATTCAACCCCCCCTTCTAGTTTTCCACAATTGGTACCAGAGCCACGTCTAGCAAGATTTTTAAAATATAGTGTATTTTAAAACTTGTAACGATCTATGGAATCTGAAAAATATTTAGAAGGGCAATCTATGCAAAGACCACCACTATTTGAAAGTGATGGATTTTTATATTGGAAAAATCGATTCGAAACTTATGTGAAATCAAAAGATCTAGATCTTTGGCATATTATTACCAATGGTGATTTTTTACCTATTCAAAATAACCCCGAAACTAAGAAAGATGAAATCGTACCTTTTGAAAAACAAAATGATGATTTAAAAAGAAAACTTGCTAAAAATAATGAAGCAAAAATGGTAATTTATAATGCGCTACCACGTAAAGAGTACGAAAGGATCTTTATGTGTGAAACCGCAAAAGAAATTTGGAACTCTTTATTAATAACTCACCAAGGTAATAATCAAGTCAAAGATAACAAAATAGATCTACTTGTTCAACAATATGAACAATTCACGATTCCGGAAGAGGAATCAATTGATAATGCTTTTGCTAGATTTAACACTATCATCACAAGTTTAAAAGCACTTGATGAGAATTTCTCTAGTAAGAATTTTGTTAGGAAATTTCTTAGAGCTCTTCACCCTAAATGGCGAGCTAAAGTGACGGCTATTGAAGAATCAAAGAATTTGTCAACACTACAACTTGATGAATTAATTGGAAACCTGAAAGTCTACGAAGCAATTATAAAGAAGGACTCTGAAATGGTTAAAGGAAAACGTGAGCAAAGCAAGTCAATCGCCTTGAAAGCTAGAAAGGAATCCAACAACGAAGATAGCTCATCTTCCGAAAGCGATGACGAAGAATATGCCATGGCCGTAAGAGACTTCAAGAAATTCTTCAAAAGGCGAGGAAGATTCGTTAGACAACCACACGATGAAAGAAGAACATCTCAAAAGAATAATGATGACAAGTATAGCAAGAATGAGAGAAAGTGTTTCAAGTGTGGTGATCCGAATCACCTCATTGGAAAATGTCCAATGATGACAAGAGATCAAAATCAAAGAGCATTCGTTGGAGGTGCTTGGAGTGATAGTGATGAAGATGAAAATGAAACAACAAAGGATGAAAAGTGTCTCATGGCCAAATCATCAAGTGAGGTACGTTCTGAATCCGAATACTTTAGTGATGAAAATATATCATTAGATGAAAAAGATTTAGATAGTGAATACAATAGATTATGTAAAATAGGACAACTAGTTATGGCTAAAAATAAATCACTAAAATACATAAACAACCAACTAGAAAATGAAGTGCTTGAACTAAAAATTAAAATACGACAACTTGAAAAAGGAAAAGAAATTGTTGAAGAATGTAAAACATGTCAAGAGCTTAAAAGTGAAAACAACATACTTAAGGATGAAATTTGCAAACTTGATAAATTTGAAAATAGTAGTAACTCACTTAGTAAAATTATAAGTATTCAAAGAATATCAGGAGATAAAACCGGACTAGGATTTAACTCAACTGAATCTTCAACAAGTGGAGCTAAAAACGTTAAATTTGAAAATGAACCAAAACCTTCAATACTTAATCCTAAACATTTACTCATAAAAAATAAAATAATACCTATCGCGAGTAATGAAGAAATAAAACCATTTTATAAACCATCTTTAAAAACCGAAGTTGGATCATCTAAATCTAAAACAAGATCTAAAACTCCACCACCTAGGAAACCAAATAATTCTTATCCTAGACCTAAAACACCTCAACCAAGAACAAACCATAATAGACGAAACTTTAACTATAATCAACAAATGTGGAACTTCAATCCGTGGGGAGTGTTTCCACCTTATATGCATCCAAGTCAAATACAAAACATGTTCGGACCAAATAACTTTGGACAAATGAAACAATGGGCACCAACGTAAATAATATTCGCCATCCAAACATGGAACTTTTCATTGTCACCTCTTGTCCGATTTACCTCTTGAAGACCTTGAAGATTAACGCATTAAAGACAAAAGGTACACATTTCCTTTTAAGTTCCTTGTCTAGAAATGCATGCTTAGTTTAGTGTGTTATATTTATGTGATTTTACTTGACTTATTAATCTCTATTTGTTTCTATATTATATCTATATATACATATATACATATATATATATATATATATATATATATATATATATATTTATATACTTAGCTATATTTAGGATCTTATAACCTAGGAAATTCATTTGTTGATTTTCTAGAACTAGAGATTGTTCGTTTACGAACATCTCTTTTCCCCATTTGCCTTATTGAACTTTAATGTTCAATCAACACTCATGCTGATGAAGTGAGATGAGTCGAAAAATCTATGGATGAAACAAACTCCCGGCTTCCGTTGCATACGTCTCCCTCCTACTTTCTCGTCTTATAAGCCCATACTATATAATATATATATATATATATATATATATATATATATATATATACTTATAAACCTTTCACAACTTTCTCGTTTGCTTGACAACTTGATGAATTTCATCCGAAACAATCAAGAAAATTTTATTGACAAAATGTCAAGTAAAAATGTCAAGTAATTCCTCTCGTGCGTATATTCTTCAACGTATTTTTGATTAAATATAAATCTAGTATATATATATAAATACTTTCTTGTTTGTTCCAGAAACCAAAACTTGAAAAATAAAAATTTTAAGGGCGGCCCCCTTAATATTTAAGGGGACCGGCAGCAAATACAAGGGCGGCCCCCTTAATGTTTAAGGGGACCGGCCCTCTGAGAGCTCAAGCCCGTTTTTCCCTTTCTTCCTTTTGCCAAACACTCCACTTTTTCACATACCCCTTCCACTGCTTCTGCTGTAACGAAAACCAAAACCCAAAAACCTCTCAAATCACTTCCAAATCACATAATTCGGGTTAATTCGCAAAGGGCAAATTCATCTAACACAATCACCATTACTTATTGTAAGTTTTTCATAACACATTTCATCTAATTTCATCTTACTTGATCATACTCATGATTATGCATGTTTTATAAAATTCGTCAAAATTCATAATTTCTTTCGAATTAAGCCTTAAAACTTCATAATCAAATGCTTCCCCTAGGATTAGGATGATTAATCAACACTAGAAACTAGTTATTATAAACTATCAGGTCGAAAATTTTTGAAAAATTTCATACACTCCTTTTCAAAAAAATTTAGTAAACTCATTGTTGAATAATGATTTGAAAACGTGTTAAAACTAACCACATTATACTTTTGTAACTTGTAAAACTTGAAATTACATTTTTCGACTAAGAAAAATTGTATTGGTTCACAATATAGGGGTGTTTGGATTATGTCCAAATAATATCAAAACATAGTCATTATAATTTTTATAAAACTTTATTATAATTATAAACCTTAAATTTGTTTATCGAACTCGTCAAGATATATAATTCATATGTATATTGACGCACTTGAGTTATAAGTCACTAGTTAAGGAAGCGTTTGGTTTATTACTTAAAATAACATTTTTAGTAAAAATACAAACCATCTTTTTCAAAAACAAATTACATGCATAAGAAACTCGCAAGAAATAGCTAGTTTTACAATCTAATGTAAATCTAGTAAATTTCATGATATATTAAGATGTTTAAAGGGGCGTTTGGATTTGTCCATAACTACTAATTAAACATCGTAAAGTGTATCTAGAACGAGTTAAAAACAATATTAAGGAACGAAGTATGTTTACGTTCCAACATAAGCCTTGACAATAAACATATTTTTTTTTCTCTTTATATTTATTTTGGTCTTTTTGAATTGTTGATGTGTTTAGGTGAAAATGCCCAAAGCAACTACCGAAGATCTTTCTCACACTAAAAACTACATTCCCAAAGTTTCTCAACTCCCTACCACATCTCCTTCCATTGGACTTATCTATCGTCAAATTGAAGATAGAAATATTCATGAGGGACGTGTAGTAGATCTTGCTTTTGCTCAATCCGACTACATAAATCGCGTGTTTACAAGCATCAACTTCAATTGTCTTTATGAAATAAATGAACCTATCATTCCTCGTTTCATAATGGATTTCTATAGCCAAGTCACCGTCCAAACCAATGATCTTGGTTTCATTACCATCTCCTTCATGATTCAAAATGAATTTATCACCCTCACTCTCGAACAATTTGGTCATATCCTTCAAATTCCTTTTAGAGGTCAAGCCGTTTTCACAAATGAGTGGGACCTCGAATCTCTTAATCGCTATCGACCAACCTTCGGTCCATATCTCGACGAAATTCCTCATCCCGACGAAATTCGTCAAATCCTTGGTATAGATCGTGCCACCACAAGTCGAAAAATAAAATCCAAAAACATTCAAATTTCTCCATACCAACTTCTCCTCAAAGAATTAAGCCCACACATGAAGCGCTGGGAAGAACTCATTCGTGAGAATGCGTTTGGTACTGGAGGTCACCGGGACCATCTCCCGGCTAGCCTTGCTCACATGTTGTATTGTATAGCTGTCGAAAAGCCGTACAATCTGGCCTACTTCTTTATCAAACGGATTGAGTGTGCTAGAAAAACTCCCAAAGCCAATCTTCCATATGGAATGTTCCTTACTCGTATCTATCGTCATGTTATCGAGTACTACCCCGATCTTGACAATAGTATTTATGAGTCCATCTACCCCACTCTGCGTACTCTCGCTCTAAAACAAGCTCGACGAACTCGAAGTGACAAGGGTAAACCTCGTCGTCATAGCTTTCATGGATCATCCTCAAGGCAAGATGATGATGATGAGGAGGAAAACATCGATGATGCTAGTACCCCTTCGTTTTCTGAGTTCGTTGACAATTTAGAGGATCTTGATTATCCCAACTATTCTACTCCATCTCCAAGTGATCAAACTGAAGAAGTGCTTCATGTACGAACTACCGAGATGCTTAGAAGACAAAAGAGCTTGCACGAAGAAGTTAGAGGTGGCTTCAAATCTATTGGGAAGACTTTGAAGGGTATCTTCGGGAAGAAAAATAAATGATATGGTCGGATTATGTTTGTTTAACAATGTTTTATTTTTATGTCTTGTGTGCTATTTGTCCGAAGTTTATTCGGAAATACTTGTTATTTGAATATGTGTTTAGGATGATAACTTGATTGTCTTTGATATTTATATGCATGTTTCTCTTGATCTATATATATGTTTGCATGATTAGTTAATGGTTATATAACTATATGACATATATGCTTCCTAATAAACCAAAACAAATGTGAAATGTCCAAATTGAGCTTGCTGCACATTCAAACCAGAACATAACACCTTTCCAGAAAATTTTTGAAAAATTTTTGATTTCTGGGTCGTCAGATGGGCGGCCCCCTTAAATCATAAAGGGCGGCCCCCTTAAAATTAAGGGGACCGGCCACCATTTAAGGGGACCGGCCATCTGAAACAGTTTTTACACTGTTTTCTTTTGCATCATGTGATCCCTTTTGCTAGTCCCAGCTACCATTACTCTTAAAAACCAAACTGATTTTGGAATAAAACATTACAATTTCAAAACAATTCCACTTCTAAACATGTTTTCCCACTATATAATTCCCATGCATGTTTAATTCACAATTCATCATCCTCATCACTCATAACCATCATCATGTCATCACCAAGAACCACCCATTCAAACAATGCCAAGAAACAAAAACTTGTCATTATACCACCCAAACAACTCTTCATTGATCTTACAAATGAAGACAACACCACTCCATCTCCACCACCTCAATGTTCATCTCCTAGTGCACCAAATGCACCCTCAAAAACACCTTCAACAAATGGAAACTCCACTTCCTCCATACCATCCACCTCATCCATAAATGACTACATCAACACCCACTTATCTCCTCCAACAATTGATCAACCATCACAACCTACCAATGAGAACACATCTCTTGCACTCACTCTCTCATTAT
Organism: Artemisia argyi; assembly: GCA_030686995.1. Classification (NCBI taxonomy): domain Eukaryota; kingdom Viridiplantae; phylum Streptophyta; class Magnoliopsida; order Asterales; family Asteraceae; genus Artemisia; species Artemisia argyi. The sequence continues at coordinate 74,548,422 of CM060692.1, read as the reverse complement.
CACCCTTAACACCCCTTGATGCACATTTCTCATCATCTCCTATCAACCCACCAACCTATAACCCCGTCCCATGGAGCTTACTTGAAGCTCATGGAGACACTTGCCTTTGTTGCATTCACAACCGAACAATTGTGTTCGGATTAAGAGATGAGATCCAATACATGTTTTCTCATATTGAAAACATGTTGCATCAACCACCAACAACAAACACAACACCTCCACCACCATCAACAAACACACCTCCACCATCACCATCTCCATGTTCACCATCCATTCCTCCCAATTAAACATGTATGGTGGTTCACAAATAAAAGTATGTTAAACCTTTTTGGATGGCAAGCTCTAGAGAGGACTCTCATATTTGAGACTTGGTTTATTATTTCTATGATGATTGTAAGCCTTTTAAAGGCTTTTGTTAGTTGTAGCATTACTTGTTCCTTTTGTTGAAGTAATGCTTGATGTATTATTTTCCTTGATTAATGAAATGGTTATGTTTAGTCTATATTTTTACATGCTATATACATATATATGTTGCTTGCTACTAAATATTTTTGCAAGATATCCATTTCTCGATTCCTTTTGGCCTCAAAACGAGGGGGAGCTTACATCAAGGGGGAGCTTCCATTAAAACGGGATAACCTTTTTGATGCTCACAAAAAGGGGGAGAAGTGATATAAACTCACTCTAATACTTGTATATAGACTAATTTTCGACTAATGAGTTTAAATTTTGTAATCATCAAAAAGGGGGAGATTGTTGACATAAATAATGTATGAAAACGTTATTTATATTTTTCGATATCTCTATATTTTGACGATCACAAAATGTAAACTCGTTAATCGTTTGATTACTACGTAAACAAGTATTAAGCTAGTTTATATCATTATATCCAACTTAATCACTTAAGGTATGAATAAACAAGTGCTTAATACATCTCATGATCAAAGGGGTATTTAATTAACTAATACAAAGTTTATTTAATTATATAATCTTATTATATATTTTTGAAAAACACTTTTGGTATTAAGGAAAAATGTTTTAATCATACTAAATATATGATTTCAAATATTTAACCAAAATCAGTTAGTTTTTCACCAAATAAACTTTCCCCACTAAAAGACAAGTTTTCTGGCCGTTACAGTTGGGCGGCCCCCTTAATTATAAGGGGCGGTCCCCTTAATTTTAAGGGGGCCGGCCATGCTTTAAGGGGACCGGCCAGGCTCCCCTGTCAGAAACTGTCAGATTTCTTCCCCTATAAATACCACCTTAATTCTGGAATTTTTCCTCACCTTTTGCACGAAATTTTCAGATCTACAATCATCTTAAACCCATCAAAAACCCTTTGATCATTTGTATATTAATCCTTGTTTCAAGTGATTCAATCCCTCATCATCCATTCTCATTCTAAGTGCAAAAGAAGAACTCTCTACAACCAAGTTCAAGAAGTGTTGAAGAGTTGTTGTGTATAGTGTATATATATTCATTTGTGAATATTGTGTTGTGCTTGTTATTATTTGTTTAGAAGATATAGAAGTTGTGTAGATAGTAGAAGTTGATTAGTTGTGAAGTAGGATAGTTGTGAAGATTGGTGTGTAGAAGAAGGTGTGTAGAAGATTGGTGTGTAGAAGAAGGTGTGTAGAAGATTGGTGTGTAGAAGCTTGGTGTGAAGATAGGTGTGAAGATTGGTGTGTATATTGGTGTGTAGATTGGTGTGTAAACTGGTGTGTATATTGGTGTGTACGGTTTTCTCCGCCATAAGGGAGTTTGTTGACATAGTGAAGAAAACTCTCGAGTAGGTGACTCGGGGAGTGGAGTAGGAACAAGGAAGGTGTCCTTGTAGCCGAACCACTATAAATCCTTGTGTTGTGGTTTGATCTTTCTAACTCTTCTCATTACTTATTTATTTACCTTTACTAATTAGTTTAGTTAGTTAGTTATTATACAATTGTTCATATAGTGCAAGCATTGAATTCACATAAACAAGAATCGAAGTTTTTAAAACAAACTTGTGCTTATAAATTTTAAAAGGACGTAAAACTATTCAACCCCCCCTTCTAGTTTTCCACACCCTTGTAAAAAGCTATGATTCTATAGAAACTTTGGCTAAAACATGATGGTGATGGACTGATGTCTTTGCATAATATGGTGCCTACTTGGTTAGCCATTTTAGAAACTGGGAGGGGTTATACACATGGTGCCTACTTGGTTAGTCGAATCCTCTCTGAAATGGGTAGGGTACTTTTTCTTGGAAAAATTATTGGGCAACATTAACTGAGATACGGCGATGATGATTTAAAAAAAATGATTTTGGCATGGCATTTCCGAATGGACGGCAAAAAAAAAAAAAAAAAAAAAAAAAAAAAAAAAAAATCTTAATTTTGCTACCTTTGATGTTGCAGCCATATATGATATATCTTGCTTATGTGAAACTATTATAATATGAGCCTACTCTTATCTCGATGCCTTTTTAATGTTTAAAATGGAGATTACCTCCCGTGTGTAAAATTGTGATTGAGACATTTCTGCAGTTTTGTGGTTTGTTGCTTGCGGCTTGTGGTCTGCTTCTTTATGTTAACCGGACGGGGTCTAAGAGGGTAGTATGACAAAGCTGTAGTTGTTTTGCTTTGTTTCACTTGGCTTCTTTGTGATGCTGCTTTGTTTCACTTGGCTTCTTTGTGATGCTGCTTTGTTGTGAAATCTGCTGCTTTGTTGTTTTGCTTTGTTTCACTTGGCTGCTTCGTTGTGAAATCTGCTGCTTTGTTGTTTTGCTTTATTTGTGAATTGTGATTGATAGTTAATGGAGCAAAGCTGCAGTTTATAATGGGGACCTTGAGTATAACCCCTCCCTTATAATGGAGCTAAGCTGCCTTTGAGTATAACCCCTCCCTTATACTGTTGAGCTTGTGACCTTGTGAATCTTACTTTTGAGCTTTGTGTCCAATCTTGTGTGCTGCTTTGTGATACTGCTTTGTTGTGAAATCTTCTTACTGTTGCACTTTTGAGCTTGTGACCTTGTTACCTTGTGTCGGATCTTATTTTGTGCAATCTTGAGAATCTTACTGTGGCACTTTTGAGCTTGTGACTTTGTTACCTTGTGTCGGATCTAATTTTGTGCAATCTTGAGAATCTTACTGTGAGCTTGTGACCTTGTTACCTTGAGAATCTTAATGTTAATGATTATGTGACCTTGTTACCTTTTGAGCTTGAGACTATAAGGCGATGATGATTACTTGTTAATCTGAGCCTTTGTGTGGAATTGATACGTGGGAATCGCACCAGGCTTTACCTCTCAAGGGATCTTGAGAAGCTTACAACCCCCACCAGGCAGTGTACCTGATCGTTGTAGTATAGTATAGTGACAAGTACCGGGGGATTGATCGTTCAGCTAGGAATAGTGTCGCTAGGATTAGAAAACCTAATTACTAATGCTAAAGATGAAGGAAGATTATTTTTGTATTTTTGTATTTTTTAGAAAGCAAAGTAAAATCTCGGGTTTGAAGGATTTGGGCAGAATTAGTTGCTAGTCAACTAACCCAATACTAAAGATGCAAACAAAATAAAATGCTAGAAATGAAAATAAAACTAAATTAACTAAGGTTGTGAGCAATAAGTGGAGAAAATGTGTTTACTTAGATTTCACTACTCCCTAGACATCTTTTACACGTTAATTACTTGTTATAGTTGCGTGGATGACGGATTGTATTCCTTAATACCATTCATGGGGTGGCGCACTTACTTCCCCAATCCTATGAGTGCCTACTTCACTCCTATGTCGATCCGTTAAAAACTCCTAACATGGGATCATTAGAAATTACTCATGCAGTAAATACAACCAATAAAACCTAGTGCACATCGGTTCATGTTTCTTAAGACGTTCAAGCATGTTACCAATTGGAGATCTGCCAGTTTTCTTAAGCCTAACATCAAAATCATTCATCCAATACAACCATAAACAAGTAATCAACACATAATTAACATCTAGGTTTCATTAGATCCAAGCAAACACAAGATAGATCTAGCCTAGCATGATGGAATTAAGACAAGAACAAGATATAGACAACCAACACATAGACATATTGATTGAATTAAAAGAACAATTATCTTAATTACACATGAAAGGGATCAAGGGCAAAGAACCCTTGAAAAACCTGTAAAATTCGTCTTAAGTTCGGACCTAGGGTTTCTCCAAAACTCCTCCTTTTTAATGTGAAAATTAGAAAACTATATATAGGAAATAGGGTCTGACGGCGTTAAGACAAATTTTGTGACGCCGTCATCTCGCCGCCAAAATACTTCTCGGACTGCCTTGATCTACTTCTGACGCCGTCATGTGTTAGCATTTTCCAGGCCGTCATGCATTTTACTCTTGACGCCCTACTTCGTGACGCCGTCAAATCTGTACTGGGTCGTCATGGAAAGTCATGGAATTTACTCTTGACGCCGTCAGAAATTCCTTCTTGACGCCGTCACCTACTGTTCCCAGCTTGGAAAATTGAGACTTTGCCGTTTTCTTCACTTTTATGCTCCAAAAACGTCCAAAATGCCTTCTTTTCCAGATTTCACTCCCAAAGTACCTAAAATCACAAAAGGAACGATTTATGGCAATATTTGATCAAATAAATTCAATTCCAGGCTTAAATGACCCCCTAAAAGTGGTTCATTTTTCGCCTCATCAGGAATCTGCACTTGGGTTTGCTTGTGTTGCTTGTGTTTGCACTTGGACAAAAAAAATGCTTGTGTTTGCACTTGGACAAAAACCTGCTTGTGTTTTGCATGTGCAATCAGCTTGTGTATCTGCAGTTGGACCCAAAAAATGCTTGTGTGCAAGCACTTGGACAAATGGTTTACTAATAGGCGATGACGAATGGTTTTATAAAAACCGAAAGGATGACAAAGTGATATTTTTATCACTTTGCAACCTTCATATCCGAGCCTAACATAGTTTGTGAGTTAATTATTTTGAGAATATAAGGCGATGACGATTACGTGTTAATCTGAGCCAATTTTAGTTACCTGCTTGTGTTTGCACTTTGGACAAAAAAATGCTTTTCATCTTGGACTTGGACTTGGACAAGGACAAATACTGCTTGTGCACTTGGACAAAATAAAATGAGGACCAATAATGCTTTCTTCATTATATTGAAAAGAGAAAAGTAGTCAAAGTGTAAAAAAAAAAAAAAAAAAAAAAAAAAAAAAAAAAAAAAAAAAAAAGGTGCAGACTGACACCCTAGAGAGGGTTTGTCAGTCCACCCTAGACCCCGCCCGGTTAACACATCCCTATGTAAAGCATCATTTACATCCACATATTCAACATGGGGAGGGTTATATTACCCAAAAACTACAAGCGGCAACTTTTTTTTTTCTTTTTATTTATATTAAAAAAATATAAAATTAAAATTACGAAAAATAAAATATAAAATTTAATAAGTTAAAGCATTAAACTGACAAAAAAATACGGAACAAAACTGATAAAAAATTGTATTATATTATAAACAGAATGAACATTGGTGAAGGACAAAACAAAATACTTTTTTTAAACTATAGTGTACCAATAGCAAATACTATTCAACATACTATCAATCTCGCAAGATAACAATAAAAGAAGTGATGGGAATATGGGATATTGGTACCTTATAAACTATAAAGCTACTAGCAATGGGCCGTAAAATATCGTTCGTGTGAATCGTTCGACCGATTTCGAAATCGGTTGTTGCCATTGTGGCGAATATCGGTTGCCGGATGAAAACTTGCATATCGTTCGAGTTTTTGACCGATTCTTCAAACACTTTCCCACTTGTAACCGTTTGTATATTAAAAAAAAAAAAAAAAAAAAAAGATGATGCAATATGGGTTGCCACTGTGATGAGAGAGATGAATATGGGTTGAGGAGAGAGAATGCTGAGGTGGCAGCCGGAAAGATGATGCAATATAGGTCACCATTGTGGGTAGCCTAATACTTTTTTAAAAAATCTGAACTTTTTATTTTTTATTTTATTTCTATAAAATTATGAACAAAACATAAAATATAAAGTTTGATAAGTTAAAAATAATAAATAATAAAAAAACGGAGCATAAAACCATAAAAATCTGTCTTTTTCTATTAGTAAATTGGGAAAAACTTTCAAAAAAATATGAAGCATAAAATATAAAATTTGAAAAGCCAAAAATAATAAATTAAAAAACTCTGAAAAAAATTCATAAAAGATTTGTCTTATATACAACCAATAAAAAGGGGGGGGGGGGGGGGGGTGGTAATAAAAGCAAAAATTTATTTCATTCATCTCAAAATTGTAGTCCATATTTTCATTTTCAGATATTCCAAAATAATAGTACCTTTTTTGTATCAATCAATCAAAAAATAGTTTAATTGGTGAAAATGATATTTAATTGGTTAAAGAGTATATGGGATACCAATAAAAGCAAAAATTTATTTCATTCATCTCAAAATTGTAGTCCATATTTTCATTTTCAGATATTCCAAAATAATAGTACCTTTTTGTATCAATCAATCAATAAAATAGTTTAATTGGTGAAAATTATATTTAGTTGGTTAAAGAGTATATTGGGTGCAAATGATATTTGAGGGTCTATTTTTTTGCATAACAAATAAAAGATCAGGAAAAAAAAGAGAGAAGTGAACCCCCAAAAAAAAGTTTTAACATATTATTTATGTATTTCGGCGGGTATGTCTTAAAACCTGAAGCATTTTAGTTATAATGTTTAGTTATGTGTGAGTTTGCCAATAACTGCTATAGTATGATTAGTAATCAAAGTTTAAAGGCAAAACTTAAGAGAATAGTGCACATTAGCTCATAACTATTTTTGTTTTGATGATGAAGGTCGAGTTTTGTGTCGCATTTTCCTATGTATTATGATTTAGGAAGTTTTAAGGCATGATTTAAAGTTAATACACATTAACTCGTTATTGATGATTTGAAGACTTCTTGATTCTTGATGATACGTGATTCGGGTTAGTGGAGTTGAAAGCAACTAGCAACGAGGGATTATTGACCCATTTAACTATTTTTTTGTTTAATGTTATTGTTTAACCTCAATAAATGTTTCTCGTGTCTTTATCCTACCCGTTATTACCCGAAGTCTTTTATATTGTTTACCCATTTTGCATTCTAGCTTAATTAGATCCAGACTCTAGTTGTGGAGAGTTGAAATACTGTCAAACTTATGATAGTGTATTCGCCATGTGTGAGCCTTTGAATGCTCAGAAAATATAACACGTTTAGTGAGAGATTGAGTGTTATTTCTTTTCCCTTTTCGTTAGGTGCTCAGTCTTGCGTTTGGTGTTGTATTACAATCACTTTATGGGGTACCAATAAAAGCAAAAAGCTATTTCATTCATCTCAAAATTGTAGTCCTTATTTTCATTTTCAGATATCCCAAAATAATAGTACCTTTTTTGTATCAATCAATCAAAAAATAGTTTAATGGGAGAAAATGATATTTAATTTGTTAAAGAGTATAGTGGGTGCAAATGATATTTGTGGGTATATTGTTTTGCATAACAAATAAAAAATCGGAAAAAAAAGAGAGAAGTCAACAAAAAAATGTTTTAACATATTATTTATGTATTTCGGCGGGTATGTCTTAAAACCTGCTGCATTTTAGTTATAATGTTTAGTTATGTGTTAGTTTGCCTATAATTGCCTAAGTATGATTAGTAATCAAAGTCTAAAGGCAAAACTCAAGTCAATAGTGCACATTAGCTCACAACTATTTTTGTTTTGTTTATTGATGAAGGTCGAGTTTTGTGTCACATTTTCCTATGTATCATGATTCAGGAAGTTTTAAGGCATGATTTAAAGTTAATACACATTAACTCGTTATTGATGATTTGAAGACTTCTTGATTCTTGATGATACGTGATTCGGGTTAGTGGAGTTGAAAGCAACTAGCAACGAGGGATTATGGACCCATGTAACTATTTTTTTGTTTATTGTTATTGTTTAACCTCAATATATGTTTCTCGTGTCTTTATCCTACCCGTTATTACCCGAAGTCTTTTATATTGTTTACTCATTTTGCATTCTAGCTTAATTAGATCCAGACTCTAGTTGTGGAGAGTTGAAATACTGTCAAGCTTATGATAGTGTATTCGCCATGATTGAGCCTTTGAGTGGTCAGAAAAAATAACACGTTTAGTGAGAGATTGAGTGTTATTTTTTTCCCTTTTCGTGAGGTGCTCGGTCTTGCGATTTACTATAGTAGGTTAACTTTAATTTCATATTTTCTAGATTATGTCTTGGAGATAGTTTCTTAAGTTTAAATTTTGAGTCTACTTGAAGACAAGTAAAAGTTAAGTAGGGAGATATTTATAGCATCAAATAGTAACATATTTTTGCTATCAAAATATCCTACAATTATTGATCATTTTAATAGTGTTTATATGATATTTGGTAATGAATAGTTATAAATTTGCATTTAATTATTAATATGGAGCTATGGAGCAATTCTCGCGAAAAACACCACTAAATGACGAAAAATGGAGCTAAAGGTGAAGAAATTGGAGTTTCAGACAGGGAATATGCCGTACACACCCAAATTGGTATACGACGTATACATGTTAATATCTGGTGGAATTTTCTAAGTGTTGAAGAGTATACATCGTATATTACTTTCTTTGTATATGTCATATACACTTGAAGACTGTTGACGTGGCTAGCGCACAAGAGGGGTATACAACGTATACCACGTTAAGTGTATATCGTATACACTAATGGCTTGGGCTTTATTTAGATTAAAAGGCGGATTTTACACACACTTAGGGTACATTTTCATAACCCTTGAAGACCACGCGATTCCCAAGCTGCCAAAACGTTTTCCTATGCTGCAACATCATCAAGATCGAAGACTAACACATCATAAACATTTGTTTACATCGGTTTGATCATTATGATATCGTTTTTTTATTTTATGTTATGGAAGCATACGGCTCTCTGTGATTACCTTGTTATGAATTTATCTTGTTAATGACATGATTGTTAGGTTTATCTAGCTTTGTTTCAGATATATTGCGGTTATAGACTTACTCCTTTGAATTTACAATGGCTACGTGTTAAGAGTAGTTTATTAGTAAGTTAAAGTCTGAAAACTAAAGTACTCGAATGATTAATGTATTGACTGATACCTCTTTGTGGTTAGGGATCGTCCATTGAATTAACGACGTTAAAAGTGGTAGACAATAGAGTTTAAGATTGAATAAATGGTAATCTGGCAATTTACTTAGTAATTAAGTGCATGGCGTACACAAAAAAAACAATGTCATATATGTCAGTTGAGGATCTGAATGCTTAGACAATAACTAGGTTATCACCCTCGCCTAACGAAATAGCTAGTTATTAGACGAAGCGTGTAGGGACTAACAACCCGAATTAGACCTACACTACAAAAGACTCACTAGTACATTACTAGGTGAACGTTACATATATATTTCAGGCCATTGATAGGTTAGATGAATAGCAAGGTGAGCACGCCTTTATTCTTATTGATTCGCATCCATAGACATTTTCATGTCATTATAAGAGTTTTTCTAATAATAATAATAATAATAACAACTATTTAAATATAAAAAAGTAAAAAAAAAAATTAAAATTTTTAATAATAATATTAATAAAAAATTAAAATAAATATTATAATATTATTAAAACAACAACAACAAACTGCAAAATACATTTCTGTTACAAACAAAAAGATGAAAATACCCTTTATGTTAAAACCACGTTAGCAGACAATGAAAAGAAAAATATTGCATGCATTGTTTGTTCTAGAGATGTACATTGTCTAATATTTATTGACAGAAGAATTTAAATGCCTTAACTTTTCAGATAGAAATGTATAATATAAAATTTGGCAAACTAAAAATATGTATTTTAGAATTTACTCCTCAATGAACTTTCGTGTTAAGTTATCCATTTACTTTGTACGCTTGTTAATAAGATAAATTTATGTAAATCGGTTTAGGTAAATAGAGTACTTGTGTTGAGTCTTTATCGAAATATCTTTTAGATATTTAATCAATTGTGTTTTCGTAAATTTTGACTTCATGATACTAAAAGAGTGTTCACATCATTTTTACTGTAACTTTTATGATATTGAGTGCCCGTGTTAATAGCTTTTCCCTTTGGCAGATCTCAAACTAAGCCATTTGTTAAAACATATCTCTAAAAACAAAACGACTCGCAAACAACATGTTATCGATAAATAACTCGTTGGAAATGATTCAATGATTCATATAAAGACTACATAACCATGTTGATATTCTGTTTGATTTTGAAGAATACTAAAAGGGTACCCGCGCAATGCGGCAGCGGGTACCTGTAACTATATTTTGTGTTATTTGGTTACACATTTAGTTATCTTTATGCTTTATAAGTAGAGATGTTAGAGATAGTTAAGCCAAAAACAACCAGCCTGCTTTCTAACAAACTTTCTAACCAACTTGCTTCCTAACCAACCTGCTTCCTAACAAATTAATTTTGAAATCCTTCCATAATAAGCAAGTAAAAGTCTGAATTTTAAGTCTTTCTAATTATAGAATAGTCCCAAATGCATTATATAGTAGTATAGTTATGGCAATAGAATTGTACAACCACCTATGGTTAAGGGTGGCAAAATGAAGGTCTAGATGCTCCAATATTTAAGGTGCAAAAAGAAATCTTTGCACCGACAAAATCGATGATCAAGATATTTCTATAAAATGTATTGTATTCAACATTTCAACATGAAGGTAATGCTAAAAGTTGAAACATGATCAAAAATCAACGTTACCAACTTACCTAATTCTCTCATTCACGAGGTATATAAGAGGTGAAGGTATATAAGAGGTGAGATGTAAACAGCTTTATCTCTACCCGAAAGTAGAGACTGCTTCCAGAAAATCTCCTGCCTTTTGTAAAAAGTGAGGATCGAACCCTTTACCTTTGTGTTATATTAAAAATAAAAACGCTTAGAGAGAATTTAGTAAGTCATAAAAAGCATTAATTTGGTTTTCATAATTTTTTGTCTTAGAAAATACTACGTACGAAGTATTATTTTATTTAAACAATCAAAGACCATATAACACCGCACACAATCATGTGCAACGTGAGTACTCGTGAGAACATAAGGTCACGCGCCACCCCATTGCATTGGGTGGCTCACGCATGAGATTCGAACAAAAAAGAGGATGAACTGTGAGCAGGTTGCTATTCGGTTTATGTGTAAAAGTGGGTCCCGTGATGTGTTATTATTATTTATTATTTGATTTGTGAAGTGTCTTTCTATAAAATGTGTATTTTAATTAAAACCTTAAAGGTGAAAGAAGTGATAACCATTGTGTGTGAAATGCGAGAGGGAGTGAGGGGAGTTGAATAGTGAGGTGACGTTGAAATGACGCTAAATTAAATGATGAAGGAGTGTAACCATTGTGAGTAGTCTAAACAACTGCTACACGCATATATTTTCTTTTCAATAATTTTTCTCACACAACAAATAACTGTATGACTTTGTAGTTACACACTAACTATTTGTATCTTGTCATTTAACATAAGGGGATATTTTTGCTAGAATTAAATTAGCCAATTGGCTATAATTCTCTATCAAAATTACACAAGAAAATATTCAAAGACATACAAAAATGACTTAGGAACCCACAAAAAGACTCAGCGACCCATAAATTATAACACAAAATAGTAGAGTGTTGGCTACACAAAATTGTAGCTAATATATTCCCTTAACATAAATTGACATTCGGTATGTTTGAAAGACACCTGGTGACGACCAAGGCTGAGGCCCCATTGTCGTGCCTCATTCCCGGCAACGACCAATTGGTGTGGAGTTTCATCCTCATCTTTGACAATGAACAAGACTCAGGCCCTCATTCTCATGCTCATGCATCGGGTCAGCCTCATTCTCCGTTCCTCGTACATGATAACAGCTCACGGCACACCAACTCGTGTCCCCGCTTGACATCGTGACTCTCTAAAATGTATCTAACCAAAATTACAAATCCAAAAAATATTATCTTTGGAAATGCCTAGGGCGGCTAGTGAATCCAAGCATCCACTGACCATTCATGTACGAGTATAAACTTTAAAGTTTCCATACAATAGTTCATATTTCATTTATTTAGTAGGCTGTCTAATGTGCTAATAAATTTCTCTAGTGTAAAACTTCAACTAAAACTGTTGTCTTTTTTATGATTGATTATAGGTGTATATAGATATTACTTTTTGTCACCTTCTCAAAGACTTGGCGGATACATGATTTTAAACTGTGTGGCACAAATCTCGGTCCGCTTCACTTCGCCAATAGTTAGCTTGAATGATTTCTTAGGATTGTGAATTTGGTTTTCTGCATAAACTTAAAGATTTACTTTATTACATTCATCCATTTTTGGAATAATGCGGATTTTTTTAGATTGTTTTATGGTTTTTAAGGCCAATGCTAATGGGCGTTGGTTTCATCAAGCAACCCCAAAAGCAACGCGCCACTTCCCACTAGCACACCCCAAACCAACGCGTCGCCTTCCAACTTTTTTCAAAACTCGGTTGCATCACCAACCGAAACAATTGAATGATCAAGACTTTAACTTTTGGAACGTTGGGGAGAAATGAGGTTGCTTTTGTGGTCATCACTAGCTAATTGTGGTTGGGGTGGAGGTGTGGAGAGAGAAAGCTGAGGTGGTGCTGATGTGGCGGGATTGCTTTTGTGGAAAGGCGTTGCCATTAGAATTAGTCTAACATTAGTTTACTAGTTTGGACTTATTTCCGGTTTTTCGGTTTAATCCAATTTGAATTCGGTTTGGTTATGTTTTCGGTTTTACTCTGAAAATTTTTCTAACCAAACCGAATAAGCCGAACAGCCTGATAATAAGTGATAACCAAACCGACAAACAACCCTATCATGATCCCGTGTTCTCCAGGAGACCATATTGGAAGCAAAACAAACTAACAAAAATTCTTCGTTACTACAGATTTTTTCCCCCTTCCTTTGCAAGTCGACTAATCACAGGGTTGCTAAAGATTTTCTTCTCAGTTTCAATCAAGATTGATTTGGACGTCAAGTTTTATGAATTTCTTTTTACAAAAAGATTGATTTTGACGTCCGCATTTAATGCAACGTATGTTAGATTACAATGACCTCTTCCAATGAACACGAGTTAGATAAATAGAACATCTATTCAGATATGTAGCCACAATAGAACCAGTATAAATACGGGTGCAGTGTATAGAGAAAGGCCAAACATAAATCTTGTAAAAATCATAAACCATAAACCGAAACAAAGTGTATGTTTAATATCACATAAAGTACGTGTATGTAATGCAAAAGAAAATCGGAACTAGACCAAAAAACAATCATAAACGATTAAAAGATCAACAAAGCACACCCTCATCACTACCGACTCGAATAAACAGTTATAGAATCAAATGACCACCAAGTTGTTCAGTCCAAGCATCGATACAATCATCATCCTCCATATTCAAGTCATTAGGCGTCTGATTTTCCTTAATCCTATCACCATCATAGGTGAATCTCACGGTATTATAGTCCACCTTTGCTCAAACACCCCAACTGATCATAACTCGTAGTAGCGAATGATCACGTCTCACCCTGAAGTATGGATCAGTATGGTCTAAATTACTTACCACCTTCAGATTGATATAAGAGGAGCCATTAGTAGGAGCTACTTCATCTTCTGTTTCTTCTTTAACTCTCACAGGTTCATTCGGAGCCATTAATTAGTTTTGTTAAAGTTTGGTTTATGAGAAATTGAGAATGGGAGTTTATTTATAATGGTTATATACAAGCTATCTAGGGTTTGAAATTCTAAAGAAAGTTACACATACGATAATATTTACTTGATTTAGTTTAACTTTGGAGTAAATCGTGATCTATGATTAAATTAGAACCCCGTCAAAATTTACCTTGTTCACGCTCATTTTTACTTACAAAGCGAATATATATAACAAATTATGGATATTATACTTTCCTTATTGAGTAGAGTATATATGGTATATATAAAAATACTTAATTTATGTTTAGATTTTTATCCATATATTTACCATGTACGATTAAAAAAAAATTGTATTCATGTTCTGTTTCATCAAAAGCTTTTATACATTTTTTTTCAGAAAATTATTCTTTTAGTTGAATTATCGCATGTTATATGAAATAATTAACCAAAATATGGCACTATAACTAAATGGTGTTATAACGTATTTGTGCACGGGTTTCACCTGGTTATTCTAATAAGAAAAAAACAATCTATACTATTTGGCCTAAGTGAATCAAATGCAAATACACGGATCTTTGTTCGGTCCATTCATTCAAGTTTAATCGAATGAGCATACACAAACACGTAAATGGATTTTCTTGTTAATATCCGTTTATAAATCAACATAAACGAACATAAAAAGGTAAATGTAGTATAATCTACTTTTAATGTTTGGGTAAAGAGATTATTTTGGTGTCATTATACATGTTTGGTGTCTTTGGATTTCTTATTAAAACTACCATAGTAGTATTTTTATAGTGTTAATGCATGGACGGACCTTATTGGTGATCGAGGAGGGCCACCGCCCTCCCAAAACTTTTAGGTTTTACTTATATTTGCTTAGCGGAGATACAACTTTGACCTTTTTAAATTAATTGATATAACACTCGACCCTCTCAATAAATTCACCCAAGTTCCGTCTATTTGTTGATGTATTATATAACTTAGTTTAAGTGTTTTAAAACCGTTATGATTACTATATTGAATTTGAGAAGTATTTTGGAACATATTATATTAGGGTGTCGAAAACCCGATTTGAGTCGGACTCGAACCCGAACCTGGATAAGCCTATTCGGGTCAATGATTGTATTTGGGTTATTCGGATCAACCCGAATACTAAATAGGGTCAGGTATCGGATTTAACGTGTTTGACTAACTCAGGTTCGGGTTGACCCGAATGACCCAAGTATGGGCTTTTTTCTATACTTTTAATAATTTTTTTTTTTTTTTTTTTTTTTTTTTTTTTTTTTTTTATAAATTATCTATTTAAATGAGTTCAAATAGACAATTTTATTACATTTTACTCATATTCGGATTGACCAGAACCGAACTAACCCAAATTTAAATAGAATTGGTTCGAGTATGTTTTTAATCTTTACCCGGCTTTGCCCTAACCCAAATAGACCCAATCCTGGCCAACCGACCCGATTAACACCCCTACAATATATTGCTCATTTAAATGCACCAATGAGAAAAGGTCGTGGATCCTTCACAAACCATTGCAAATTGAAAAGGCACTTGAGGTATGTTTGGTAGAGTGAAATTTAGAGAAATGAAATGAAGCGCAGAAATCAAATTCACATAAATAAATTCCACAGAAATTCAGTAAAAATTCTTGTGTTTGGTAACACCAGAGAATTGACTTAAGAAATTAGTAAAAATTATTATTATTATTATTATTATTATTATTATTATTATTATTATTATTATTATTATTATTATTATTTTTATTATTATTATTATTATTATTATTATTATTATTATTATTATAAACCATCACTTTTATTAACAATAAATAGGATTTTACAATAAATTGGTGGGGAGCCGAGAAACTAACTGAGCCCCCACACTTATAGCAATAGCGAAACTAATCCTATTAAAAATATGAACGGCAGCCCGCGCTCCAATGTCTTGAGTCGTAGAAAAACGTTGAATACGCTTTAGAAGAGTTACTGCATCTTTCTCAAGTTCTCCAAAAGAGGAGAAAGAGAAGGGGAGGAACCCATATCCGATATCCACACATTTGGCTTCATATTTGATACGTTTACGTTGTGCAGCTTCAAGAACCGCACGACCTGGCCTAAAATCAATCATACCAGATTGCGTCAAAGGTGACGACCCCGTAAGATCAACACAAACATCAAGCCTACCATCCCAAGAGTAAAGTAATATATCAGCTGGGCGCAAAGATCTATCCCTATCACCATAAAGCCCAATATCCACCTCCTTACGAGCTGAAATTCCGGACCGAGAGCATATATCAACAAGAACATCACGCACAATATTATGCCGATGTTTAATGCCAACAATACCCGCACAAGAAACCGCGTGATCACCATAAATATCTCCAGTAAAAAACACGAGAACAAGCTGAACACGGTACCTGAATAGTGAAAAGAGGAACACCCAGCCGATAACACAACACACAACGGTATGTTTTCCTATACAAAGAATTGGTTTCCACTCTTAAACTAAAGGAATTCAATTCCTTGAATTTACACACAAACTAAACACCCTAAAAATTGCAAATCTCCACTTTTTTATTTCACTAGCTACTAAACAAGGGAAATGAATTCATTTCCATTTCTTTGAGCTCATTTCCCTCAACCAAACATGCCCTTAGAAATAATCCATTAATTTACACTTCCAGCCCCACCTCTTCTTGTTTCTTTCACTTTTCGTTCTTTATTTCTTTCGCAAAGGTAACGTAAGATGAAAGCTAACATGATTAATGCTTTGTTTTCCGTTTAACAAAGTCAATTATTGAACAACTAGAGAGATATTATTTTTTTTTTTTTTTTTTTTTTTTTTTTTTTTTTTTTTTTTTTATGGAGAAATAAAACAAAAAGCTAGAGAGATAAGTCCGTATAAAAAAAGTAATAAGAGCATCACTTGTCATACCATATTAAGAGGGAGGGTTTAATCATTCGAGACCCACGAGTGCCACATCACCTTAATATTTCTTCACAACTAACTCCCTTCTTACTCATAACTAACATCAACTTACTCATTTGGAGCCCACTATTTACAACTTTATTTTTTTTTATTTCATAAAAAAAAGGACGATTTGCAGAGCTCAAAGCTCGTTGTGCAGATGAGCACCACCAGCATGGCGAAGCAGAGGTGGTGTAGTAACGAGCTTCAACGAGCTTGAACTTTGATCAACGTATGACTGGCGAGGTAATTTGGCGATCCATACCTCCTGCTCTAATATCACATATATCTACACTTTCAACATCAACACCTAAAAATACCCCTCTCTCATAACATTCATTAACATGTTAACACTATCTTTTTTAGGACCCATTTTTATTTACACAAACTAATTTTTCATTAATTAAATACAAATTATATTAAGGAAAAAAAAAAGTTAACTAAACTTATTAAACTTACTAAACACATTTACATTGGCTACTATATCCGCTATTTTTGGCCATGTTTAGCATTTATTTAAAAAAATAAAATAAAAAAGGCTCGTACACTCATCTTCTACATCGGGCTCACGCATACTAAAACACACACACATCTATTTAAATCAAACAAAATAAAAAGATTTAAAAAAAAAATAAAAATAAAAATAAGTTTCAACGCACATTGGTGGGTTAACACCCAACACAATGCGGTCAGTTTCTCTTCTCCTCTGATATGGTAACACGGGCAACGCGGTAGTCATATCGGCATAACGCCCGTTGTAGTGTTACGATACCTACAGCTCTAAAAAGTCAGAAATCACTCATTTGGGTGTTTTGTTAAAACTGATAATTTCTGTGTGACATTTCTTTTAGTTCTGTACTTAAAAAAATTATATTTATCCTTAGAAACATACTTTCTCCGTCTCAAAATTATTGTCAAGAGACAAAGAGCACATAGTTTAAAAAAAGTTGGGCAACTTTAATTTTCAATCACTCAAATAAAATATTCCTCTACTTTTAGTTTTTACTTAAAAATGAAAATAGACAATTATTTTGAGACATCCTGAAGAAGAAATATGGATTATAATTTTGAAACGAATAGAGTATATTATTAATATCGGTTTAGATTCTTTTCGACTATCTTATCTAAATGCACCAAGTCACCAACCAATTATTGCATGCCAACTATTCTCCTTTAAAACATAATCAAATATAAATAAATATATATATTTTTTATAAGTATTGATATTTCTTCGGTCAACTAACAAATTTATATCATGTTGTACGAGTGCCTCAACTGAAAATGGCACATATCCATCATACAAATCATCTATATTATCAGTTAGCGCTAACCTAGCCAGCTCATAAGCGACTTTATTCCCATCACGTCGCACAAAAGACCAAGTGCACAAATCGAATAGGAGGCATAGATGGCGAATTTGGAGGAATAAAGCTCTAACGTGATACAACACTTTGTTGTGTTTGAAGGCTCAACAAGTATACTCGAATCTGTTTCCAAAAACAACCCTTGCAAAACCGTTGGCTTGAGCCAATTGAATAGCCCAAAGAATCACTTTAGCCTTGGCTTCAATAACGGACATCGCAAATGCTAACCGTTTGCTTCCTGCTACCAATACTAAACCACTGTGGCTTCTCATGACAAGACCAAGGCCTGATATACCATTATTTCATAAAAACTCAAAACTAATTTTATTTGATGATATGAAGGGGGGAAATCCGTTTTTCTCCTTTTTTTTTTTCTTTTTTTTTTTTTTTTTTTCTTTTTTGAGAAATGACAGGAAAAACTAATTTTATTTGATAATGTGAAACAACTCTTTTTAATACTTTATGAGGGGAACTAGTGTTCATCTACGTATGGGCATAATCCTCGTCTCCAGCTCTACTTATGGGCACCCTTTGCATGACGTTACCGTGCACTTCACAAAATTGAGCCACTCTAGGACGCATCGTCTTTCATTTCTCGTTCTTCATATCGTACATTCGACGATTGGTTACCTTGCTCTCCAAGTACTCTACAACCTCATTCAAAATCCTTTCTCCCTCCTCGTGTTACCAAAGGCGCTATTTTTGAATATGTAAACCCAACCTTTTCACAATGCAATTTCTTCCTCAATGGTCCATGGAAGGCACCGGGGTGCGTTGGTGAGTGCTTATTCACTCACCTTTTCTGAGCCAAAATAGGACCAAATAATCCAAAAACTAACTCAAAACGCCAAAGAAAACATGTTTTTGTGATTGTGATTGTGATTGTGAATGTACAGGTACGGATATCTCGTAAAATGACGAAAAACAAACAAAATCCGGTAAAAACGAGCACGAGAGTGGAACGAGTCAAAAAGTCAAAGCTGGCAATCCAATTAAGCTTAAAAAGTCAAAAGTTATCCTCCAAGTTTGATGAATGCACAAAAATGATCCTTGTTATGAAAGATTGAAGAAATGTTAGGAATGGTCCCTGCACTTTGAAAGTTGACACATTCAGTCCCTTAGAGATTTATTTGGAGAAAAGTCAACTCAACCCTTCAAGAATTCAAAGTTGGCAAAATAAGCCCTGGAAATTTACTTTTGGAGTTTGACAGAAATAGCCCTTGTAGTTTCAGAATTATTCATTTTTGGTCCTTATGTGATTTTGATATTAAATATGAAAATACAAATCCAAGATTTCTAATCCAGAAAGAAAATCAGAAGCCCAAGTCAAGCCCAACTCCAAAACACTTAACCCGGTCCAACACCCCCATGGTCAACACCATATCCACGGGTCAAAGTCAAAAGTGGTCAAACAATTATTAATAAAACTTACCCGCCCCAATTACCCATTCACCCAGATATATATGAACCCTAATTTACCCCGTACAAATTAACAACAAGTAAGGACAAATTGGTCAATCATTGGGGCTTCTAGAAGTGTCAGGACGCGTCAGAGTGTCAGAGCATCAAAGAAACACACGTTTGGGACACTTGGCAGCAGTTGATTGGGTGAAACGCATCATGATTTTTGATCCAAGGGATATAATCAAGTGGGAAATGATTGGAAATAATCTAAGGGCTCTGAGGTGACTTAAACAAGCACAAGCACACGGATTGCCAGCTTGGCAATCCGTGAACCCTTCACTCCTCTTCAACTAAAAATAGGGGCTTAATTCTTCTCATTGAGTAGTATAGCGAAGCTCTGTCATTTTTGTTTCTTGAATGTATCTAGCTTAGTGTTTGTAATGAATTTCAATTAGTTTAATAAATTTCAGTTTTTCTTAAAATTCCTATTTAGCTTATTGTTTACTTCATTTAGTTTACAGCTTTTATATCTCTTAAACTAGCTTATTTTTAGTTTCTTATGCAGCTTAAACAACATTTCTTTTAATTCAGCTTTCATCATTTGAAGAAAACACATAAAAATCAGAAAATAATAAAAATAAAAAATATGTTCTCAATCTGTTTAAGCTCTCTAGCTTATTGTGGATCTGTTTTGAGTCATAAATCATAATCAAGCAAAATCAGTCAACTAAAGTCAAAGAGGCTTGGATTCATTTGATTTCTGGTGTATTTGATAAGCTGAGACAGAAAGGGAAGGTCTCTGCCTATCTTAAAGACAGGCAAGCTCAGTGAGCTCCCTCTGTTCTAGCTGAGGGAGAATAGCTTGGTAATTTTCTGGATTTTAGTACTATTTCATTGCATATGTTTAGATTCTAGTATAGTGTTGTAGTAGCTGTTTAGTTGATTGAGTTTGCTGGTAGAGTGGTAGTTATAGTTGAGGTTGAGCTTATTTGATCTATTGATTAATTTGTTTTGTTAGATTTTTGTTGCTTAGCTATATTAGTATATCTGTCATAACTGTGGATCTGTGTTATTTCATTACTATTAGATCTAGTTGTTATTTGTTGATGATTTGCTGTTCTTTAGTGATTTAGAATTGTTTTTGATTGGATTGGTTGTAACACCCCCTAATTTGAAATGTGGCAGCGGAATAGTAATTAGGGTGTTACGGTGAGGATCGAAGTCATAATGATAGAAAACGGCTCGAAAGAGACGTTTTAAAACATAATTTCATTTATAAAAATTCAAATACAATAGGTCCTTATCAGAGTATTATAAAAGTCTTGATGTTTTGAACTAAATCAAACATCATTTATTTTACACCATTATTGAAATAAAGAAAACATGTTTTGAAGATTTTTGCCGCCCGTTCCATGCTTGCTTCCTCTGCTAAATACCTGAGATACATGCTTAAAAGTCAACAAAAATGTTGAGTGAAATCATAGAGTTTGAATTTAATAATCATTTTGATACACAAGTAAGATTGTATTGGAAAATACAATCAGTTTGAAAATATTGATATTGCAGTTCATATATTGCTCTAAGTCTCATGACACGCAAACGTTAACAAATACCGTAAAATGGAGGTGTTTATCAAATCAATGATAAATTTGCCCTCGTGTAATAGGTGATTTGTCAGTTCCTATTTTTACTCAAATATAATTATCACGACTAATACGACTAACCACATGCATAATGGCATTCCGTCAAGTATTAATGGGACAGGTTGTCAAACCTTAAATAGATCTATTCATTATATTCGCGTTCACCTCAGTGATTAATGGCTCATGATTAAGGGTCTTTTGGCAATAGCTAACTTAGGCATATATCAGTCAGGAAGCATACAGAAAAATACTTGCAATCCGTTTATAACATGTATCCCCCTCACGGAGTTTTGAAAATAAGTAAATGTGAGGCTATGACTCACCTTGATTGATACTGAAAACGAAGAAAATAAAGTCGGACGAATTTATGAAAACGGCTTCGAAACACAACCTGATAAATAAATTTATCTAAGAACTTGACCAAATATTATTCGGTAATTACGAAGAAATAACGAATATTAAATATTCGTTATGACGAATAAGTGATGTGCAATGAAAATCTTGTGATATGCATGATATGACAAAATATGATTTTTAAATTATCCATCGAAGTTTTACCTTTTTAATCATAAGTAAAATATTAACTTTTAAATATCGTTATATATATTATTAACGTTACGTTAAATAATATATATATATATATATATATATATATATATATATATATATATATATATATATATATATATATATATATATAATAAAATAAAGTTTAAACGTAATATGAAATAAATTCACGAAAATAGAAAATAAATAAGAATGATAAATAAGTTATGTTTAGTCTTTGTCTCCTTTTCCTATTTTACCATTTTTACACTAACGATATTTGCGTTACACCGTTAGTCTTTTTTATATATTTTTCAACTATAGTCCTCTACTTTGTCCAATAATCAATACTAACCTTAGAATATTAATTTTTATTACATTTTACCCTTATATTTCTGTATTTACAGGTTTAGTCCTTTATTTTCAATATTTACACATTTAGTCCCTCTAGGTGTCGTCGCGTTACATTTTTAGTCCAAATTTGCAAAAATAATTATAAAACTTTTCTAAAAATTTCTGAAGCTTATTTAGTAAGTAACAAGCTTATTTATTCAAAAGCTTATTTTTTTAGCTTATGGGCCACTTAACGAAACAATAATAGGCCCGTTAAGAGTTTTGGAGGCGAGGGCATAGAAAAAGTTTTGGGCTTGGCTTTGGGTCATTTTTATGATTCTAAAAACATTTCATATGGGCCCAGTGGGCTTACGGATTTTAAATGCTTAATGGGCTTGAATTGAGCCCACTCGAAAACATAAGGTTTTTATTTGAATTTTTGGTTTGAAAAATCCGGTTGACGTCAATTCAAAATGGATCGAGTATAGTGTCAAAACGTGATTATTTTTACAAGTCGTGTATATGAAAATGTTAGTTTTCTAGGCGGTCTATGGCGTCGTGAAATAATATTGTACCTTTGTTAAGTGAAATTTTGAGTTATTCGAGTGGTTTGTAGCATGGTTGAAACGATATATATTTTGAAAACTTGTTAATATTTACTAAGTGTTTTTAACAATTTCATACGATGGATGTACTTTGAAATGAATGCATGAAATGCTCGTAACGTTTAAACTAAAGTGAATTATGGGTGCTACGTGACTCCTAGGCCTTCCAAGATAGAGGCTAGTCACGTTTCGTGTACTAAAAATAAATATGTACATATAATATATATGTAAAGTATATACATTCGAAACAAATTAGACAAGGTGCATGAGGTAACTTTAACGTGTGAATTGAAATGGAAATGAACAAGAAAGACTTACAAACACCTTAGAGGTGATCAAGAGTCGAGAGTGATAGAAAGGAACACAAGAAAATCACGTTTCACTATATAACCCAAACGTTATATATAAATATCAACCCGATTTCCTTTCCTTGCTTCCAATAATATACCAAACGACTTGTAGGTCTTTTGAAAACAGTTTGAAGGACGAATTTATTAAGTGAAAGAGTGTGTGAATGAATAAAAGCAAGTGCATGCATGTAGTTATATATTACTTGAATATATAACACGTTAGTAAGAAAATTTCCATGAGAACTCTTCGTATACTATAGCATGTCAGTAACTAGCTCTTAGGTGAAATTTTATATTGATTTAGAAAGTGTTGTGAGAGCACAAAAGAAGGAAGGTGTTGGGGTGATTCATGCCTATGTCGACCATATGATTTTCCATATATACGATTTACCAAATCGTACACTACTTATTTATACATGATCATCTTTAACATTTGAGCATAGAATCATCTCAGGAATATTATTAGGAACGAGTAGAAACAAACGGGATTCAAAACGGTTAAGTTTTGAATATATTGTAAATCGATTTGGGTTTGTACAAGTCAACTACTTTGCCTCTTTAAAACGTATCAAAACTCAACGTATGGACGTGAGAATTGACACACTAATAGTTGGCTAGTAGGTTGATGAGATGAGAAAATAAAAGGCGTAGGTCGTGTGTAAGATTTAGAAATAAACGAGGTGTTTTGGGGAAGGTTTGAACTTGGTCGATCGGATGAAAATAATTGAATTGGAAGTTGGGCTTTGTTTCGTGGGTTTATGAATAGTGGCTGAGGGTGTGGGCCGAAATAATTAAGGGTCCGGTTGGCTTAATTAAGTGTAATTAGGATTTTAATTATATTTACTAAATATAATTAGGATTAGGATTAGGTTTTAGGATTAAATGAAAAGTTTAGGTTTCGTGTAACGTGTCGAGGATTAATTCCGTTATTTCGTGAATTATATTATTTTGTGAAAATCGCCAAAATAATATAATAAGAAAAATTTCAAATATTTCCGAGAAAATGGGAATTAGAAACGATAACAAAGGATTATTTATTTATTAATGATTTAATTACAAGAAATTTTTACAGGGTTCTACATTGGTGGTGTTTAGTGGACTAATAATAGGTGTTATAGTGTAATAAGTAGTATTAGGGAGTGTTTGGTATAACTGTTTGCTGAGCTTAGTTGAATTAGTTTAACTGTTTTTGTTTCACCAATAGTTTACTTAGGTTAGAAATAGATTTATAGTTGCATAAAAACAATAGATATTTCATTAAAAAGTCAAAATTAGCTTTCAATTAGTGTAACTGTTAGAATTATAGAAAACAGTTAGAGGCATTGTAGTGATAGATACAAAATAGATCATAGTAGCTTAATCCAGCTTATTTGTAGCTTAACAATTCAATTAAAGGAAGATTTGATTGATAGAAATTGGTATAGGTCAATTGGAATTTGATTCTAAATAGTCAACTGTTTCTTTGTAGTAGTACCTGTAGGCTGCTGATCTTGGACAATATTTGTGTATCAATTGAATTGTGTTGAGAGGGCTTTTGGGATTTTAAGACATTTAGTAGTACAATTGAGCATTTGCCCCCTTTACTGGTAAGCTAGTGCTTATTAGACTGCTTAATTAGCTTTTGCATATAAGAAGCTTAGATCTAGTAAGCTGTTTTTAGACAAGGCCTGCTTGCACTCATTTGAGCTTGAATCTCATTGTATTTGTGGTTTCTGAGTTTCCTTGAGTATATTGAATGTTATTATAAGTAATTCTAAGCTTCTGGTTTATTCAGTTTTGGTTGTGCTTAACCAATTGCTTATTCTCAACTGCTAATTGTCTTTCTTATGCATATTGGGTTTCATTTGATCATATCTGAGTATATTTGGACTTAATTGAGTGTCATATAGCTGTATTTTCAGTTTCACAAAGTTTGGTCACAAGTGCTTATAAATAAGCACTTGTGATAAGCAGTTTTAGCATCAATAAGCACTTTTTCAGCTTATTTTTATTTCAAAAATTTTCTCCAAGTTCATTTGAATATTTTTTATTTTCTGTAATTTTTTCAGATTTTTCTAAGTTGATTTACTATTTTTCTTAGTTTAAATTCAATTTTTAATACTTTTTAATAAATAAAAATCAAATAAAAATAAGAAAAAGCTTTAAAAAATCCAAAAATATTTTAGGAAATTCTTTTCTGATATTTTAGATTTTTCAAAAATTATTTTATATTTTTTACTTTTATTTTTCCAATTTCTTTTATTTTTAATTCACTTAAAAATACAAAAAATAGAAATAAATTCATAGAAAATAAATAAAAAGTCAAAAAAATAATTTTCTTTTTCTGAAAATTCTTTTTAGTTGTTTAAGATTTTTAGAAAATTGTTTCACATTTGTAGGATAATTTTTCGTTAAAAGTTACGTTTTAATTCGAACGTTACGTTTTAAGAATCGCGATTGATTTTCCGTTTTTAGATTTTAAGCATTAGTGCATACATAGGTTGTACATTCTGCATAATTAGTGATTACTTGTCATTAATTGAGTTTATCATTTACACTTTTCATATTTACCACTTTTCACGACACGGTTTTCACGAATCGAATTTCTTAGATTCCATTCACACCTTCGTACGGATACGACTTCGGGTGATCCGTATTTCTTGTGGATCTCCTCGATACTTACTTATATACTATATAATTGATTTTTGAAAATCAATTTTTGGCGCCGCTGCCGGGGAAGGTTGAAGTGAGTTTTTGAATTTCGTTTTGAAAAATCGTGTTTTGATAAGCCTTCCTCTATCTTGTATATATTTTCTATAAAAAATATATAAAAATTGAAAAATCAAAACACTTTTCCTAAAGTGTTTTCAAAAATACAAAAAGAAAGTTACACCCTCGACTCTCCCATGAAAGGGGGGGGGGGGGCGTTGTAAACCAAATAAGCCTAACAACATAAGAAAAACGTGAAATTAGTTGCTAATCGGATTACTTGAATTCTACAACCGAATAAGCGGGAAATACGGAAGCTAAGACATTAAATTGCTAGCTGAAGAGAGAAACACTCTTCTTTCCCGTTCCGTCGCGAGTAGTTTTGAAGGAAACGGTTACGATTAACGTAACATTTTATAAAAAGAAAAACAAAAGAAAAAAGTTTTTGAGATTTGTTTAAATAAAAATATAAAAAGATTTTCCTTTTTCTTTTCTTCTTCTTTTTCTTTTTGATTTTGTTTTTGGTGTATGCACACCCGTTCTACTTCTGAAAGTCTTACTTCTCCGTTCTCAAACCCCGAGAGGGTTTTACGACATAATCATCGGGTTCATTTCCTTAACGACGAGGAAATAACCAGAACGAACAACACAATGGACCCCCGCCGATGGGTGGTCCTCAAAACAATGTGATCCCTCCGATGGGATTGCAACCGGCTTTCGATCCACGTCCGATGGAGGAACAACTCCAACCACCATTCAATGGTGTGAGGAGAGCCATCGTGATTCCCGATATCACTGCAAATTTTGAGATTAATCACGGATTACTCAACTTGATCACGAGTATATCCTTTCACGGGTTTGAACACGAGGACCCATATGCCCACATAAGAAATTTCACCGACATCACTGAGACCATTAGGATGAATCAAGTCCCTCACAAAGTGGTGAAATTGAAGTTGTTTCCTTTCTCCCTTAAAGGGGCAGCCCGGACTTGGCTGGAAAAGGAACCACCGAATTAGATTCACACTTGGAATGATCTTGCTTCCAAGTTTGTGAATTATTTCAATCCTCCTTCTAAAACTTCTAATCTTCGATCCCAAATCTTTCGATTCCAACAAGCTTTCAATGAGTCGTTCAGCGAAGCTTGGGATCGATATAAAGATTTGTTGGAAAAATGTCTGAACCATGGGTTCACATCCCTTCAGCAGATTGATACTTTCTATAATGGGTTATGTCATGTTGACCAAGACTCACTCAATTCTGTTGCGGGTGGGAACTTGTTGACTCGAAACACGAATGATGCTTTCATGATAATTGAGAATAAGGCTCGTGTAAGAATGTCTAGAAATAAACCTCAAGTGTCTAATGCTAGTAAAAATAATGAAGAGATGATGAGTATGCTAGTGGCACTTAATAAGAAAGTTGATACTATGTCTATTGAAAAACCTAATCATCAAGTAAATGTTGTAAATCAAAGTTGTGTAACTTGTGGTGGTCCACATCCGTATTACGAGTGTCCGTCAACCGGATCTTATGCTCATGAGAACGTGTATGCTGCAAACATGGGTGGCAACGGTTACCTACAACCTCAAGGAGATCGAAATCTTCTCAGCTACCGTTCAGGCAATTATCTTGGACCACCCAGTTTTCAAAATCAGAGTCATAATAACAATGTGCAAAACCGTACACATCAAGTTAATCAAAATCAAAATCGAACAAATCAAGGTTTTCAAAACCAAGGTGTTAACCACAATCAGAATTTTCAGGGAAATCAAAATCAAGCCCCGATTCAAGGGAATTTTCAAAATAATAATCATGGGAATTTTAATCATGGCAATTTTCAAAACCGTGGGCAGAATTTTAATAAACAAAATCAAGGTGTTATTCCAAATCAATCGCCCACGGATGAGTTGATTAAGCAATTGCTTCAAAACCAACAAGCTTTAATGGCAATACAAGATGAAACAACAAGGTTATTTGCTACTCAAATCAACGATATTAACAAGCGTTTAAATGATCGACCCTCGGGCTCGGGAACTTTTCCAAGCAACACGATCGCTAACCCGAGGGGCGATGCAAAAGCGATCACGACTAGGAGTGGTGTTTCATATGATGGACCAACGACTCCGACTACCTCTTCTTCTCTTCCTCCTAAGGTAGTCTCCCGTGAAACCGAGGTGACAACGGATATGGAAATTCCTATTAATAATGGAAGGACCGAAGACATCCAATCTCCGGTGGTCCCAACGTCAAAAGGAAAGGAAAAAGTCGTCTATGAAGCTGAAAAAGAAATTCCTGTTCAAACAAAATTTCCTTATCCGTCACGCTTAAATGAAAAAAAGCACCGCGAGAAAGATAAAAACCAGATGGAAAAGTTTTATCAGATTTTTCAAGAATTGCACTTTGACATAAGTCTTGCGGATGCTATACTTTTGATGCCTAAATTTGCTTCGATGTTAAAAGGTCTTTTGAATAATAAAGAAAAGTTGTTTGAAATGTCTAAGACCCAGATGAATGAGAATTGCTCAGCGGTTCTTCTTAAAAAGCTACCCGAAAAGCTTGAGACCCTGGCAAATTTCTTATTCCATGCAATTTTTCGGGTATGGTTCAATGCTTCACCTTGGCCGATCTTGGTGCTAGCATTAACCTAATGCCATTGTCGATTTGGCAAAAGTTATCTCTTCCCAACTTGACACCGACTCATATGACCCTCGAGCTTGCTGACGGATCTACGTCTCGACCAATTGGTATAGCCGAGGATATTTTTGTCAATGTTGGGAAATTCAATTTCCCTGCCGATTTTGTGGTTGTTGATTTTGATGTTGATCCATGGGTTCCTCTCATTCTCGGGAGAGGATTCCTACGGACCGGCCGTGCTTTAATTGATGTATACGACGAGGAGATTACCTTACGTGTTGGAAATGAAGCTGTTACGTTCAATCTCGATCAAACCGCGAGATACTCCTCCGATAACGATCATGTTTCCGTCAACCGAGTCGATGTTCTTGATGAGGCTACGGAGGAGTATTCTCAAGAGCTTCTTGGTTTTACAAATAATGCTTCGAGTGGCAATCCCATTCCTTCTTCTGAACCAATCGTCTCCGATTCTTCCCCTTCACTCACTCCGTTTGAGGGAAGTGATCTCGCTTGGGAAGAAATCAAAGCTTGTCTTTCAAATGATTCGATTTCACCAGAAATTGATAATTCTGACTTTGATCCGGAGGGGGATATCTTATTGATTGAAAAACTTTTAAATGAAAACCCGATTCTTTCTTCCCCTTCGATGGACCTAAAAATGGCAGACGTAAAAGAAGTAAAGGCGTCTATTGAGAATCCTCCGGAGCTCGAGCTCAAGGATTTACCTCCTCATCTCGAATACGCGTACTTGGAAATGAATAATAAATTGCCCGTTATAATTTCGAAAGACCTTAAAGATGAGGAGAAGACCCGACTCTTAGATGTGCTTAGGAAGCATAAAAGTGCTATTGCCTGGAAAATATCCGACATTAAGGGAATTGACCCTCGATTTTGCACACACAAGATTCTTCTTGAAGATAATCATAAAGCTTCCGTCCAACAACAACGACGGGTTAATCCACAAATCCATGAAGTGATCAAAAAGGAAGTTATAAAACTCCTTGACGCTGGAATGATTTATCCAATCTTGGATAGTTCATGGGTTAGCCCGGTTCATTGTGTTCCAAAGAAGGGCGGAATCTCTGTTGTGAAAAATGAAGATAATGAGCTTATACCGACTAGACTTGTGATCGGATGGAGAGTTTGCATCGATTACCGCAAGTTGAATGACGCGACTCGTAAAGACCATTTCCCGCTTCCTTTTATGGACCAAATGCTCGAACGTTTGGCGGGAAATGAGTTTTATTGTTTTCTCGATGGCTTTTCTGGGTACTTTCAAATACCCATTGATCCCCAGGATCAAGAAAAGACCACTTTCACTTGCCCGTATGGAACGTTTGCCTATTTTAGAATGCCCTTTGATCTATGTAATGCTCCAGGCACGTTTCAGAGGTGCATGATGGCCATTTTCTCTGATATGATTGAAAAAACTATGGAAGTGTTCATGGACGACTTCTCTATTTATGGAAATTCTTTCGACTCTTGGTTCTCCCATTTAGAGAATATGCTGAAACGGTGTAAAAACACTAACTTGGTTCTAAATTGGGAGAAGTGCCACTTCATGGTTAAAGAGGGCATAGTCCTCGGCCATAAAATCTCCAAATCTGAGATTGAGGTAGATCGTGCCAAAGTTGATGTTATTGCTAAGCTACCTCATCCTACCACCGTCAAAGGGATAAGAAGTTTCCTTGGTCATGCTGGCATTTACCGATGTTTTATACAAGATTTTTCCAAAATAGCCCGGTCTCTGACCCACCTTTTAGAAAAAGATGCTCCGTTTAACTTCACAAATGAATGCATCGATGCATTTAATTTCTTAAAGAAGAAGTTAACGGAGGCACCGATCTTAGTTGCCCCCGATTGGAGCTTACCATTTGAGCTAATGTGCGATGCAAGTGATTGTGCCATTGGTGCAGTTCTGGGGCAACGAAAGAATAAGTACTTTCAGCTGATACACTATGCAATTAAGACAATGAATGACGCTCAACATCACTACACGACTACTGAAAAAGAGATGTTAGCTGGTGTCTATGCTTTTGAAAAATTTCGACTGTATTTGCTTTTAAAGAAATGCATAGTGTATACGGATTATTCGGCCTTAAAATACTTAATGGCAAAGCAAGATGCTAAGCCACGCTTGATGCGGTGGGTTCTACTCCTTCAAGAATTTGTTGTTGAAATTCGAGACAAAAAAGGAGTTGAGAACCTTACTGCTGATCACCTTTCACGTCTTGAGAATCCCCATCAAAGTGTTCTCGAGAATAAGGAAATTACTGAAATATTTTCTCTCGAGACACTTGGGAGTGTGTCTAAAATTGATCAAAGTACCCATGGTTTTCCGATTTTGTGAATTACCATGCGGGGAATTTTATTAGGAAAGGGATGTCGTCCCAACAAAAGAAGAAATTTTTCAAAGATGTTCAGCATTACTTTTGGGACGACCCCTATTTGTTCAAAGTTTGTGCGGATCAAGTGATCCGGCGGTGTGTTCACGGCACGGAAGCCGCTGAAATTCTTATGGCATGCCATAGTGGACCCACGGGGGGACATCATGGTGCCAACTTCACCGCAAAGAAAGTCTTTGATTCCGGCTTCTACTGGTCGACGATTTATCAGGATGCCCATGAATTGGTGAAATCATGTGATTCTTGCCAACGTCAAGGAAAAATTTCTCAAAAAGATGAAATGCCTCAAAATGCTATTCAAGTTTGTGAAATTTTTTACGTTTGGGGTATCGATTTCATGGGACCATTCCCGTCATCTAGAGGAAATAAGTATATTCTCGTGGCTGTCGATTATTTGTCCAAATGGGTTGAAGCGAAGGCGCTCCCCACCAATGACGCCCGAGTAGTTGTCAAATTTCTGAAAAGTCTCTTTGCCCGATTTGGTGCACCTCGAGCTATAATAAGTGATCATGGGACCCACTTTTGCAATGATCAATTTGCTAAAGTAATTCTTAAATATGGTGTCACACATGATCTTTCTACGGCTTATCATCCACAAACTAGTGGTCAAGTTGAGGTGTCCAATCGCGGTTTAAAAAGGATATTAAAAAGGACCATAGGAGAGCACCGTGCCTCATGGGTAGATAAATTAGACGATGCTTTATGGGCTTTCTGGACCGCTTACAAAACACCCATTGGGTGCACTCCTTATAAGCTGGTTTACGGGAAGGCTTGTTATTTGCCCCTAGAACTTGAGCACAAGGCCTACTGGGCCTTAAAACATGCCAATTTCGACCTCAAAACCGCGGGTGATCACCAAAAAGTTCAATTGAATGAGTTAGTCGAACTTCGTGATCAAGCTTACGAGAATTCTTTGATTTATAAAGAGAAAACTAAAAGACTTCATGATGCCACGATTAAAGACCGCGTTTTCAATGTTGGTGATCAAGTGCTTCTTTTTAACTCTCGTTTGAAGATTTTCTCGGGTAAGCTTAAAACCCGTTGGTCTGGACCATTCACCATAACCCAAGTATTCCCTTATGGTACCATTGAGTTAGCTCAACCCGATGGTCCCAACTTTAAGGTGAATGGTCACCATTTGAAACATTACTTCGGAGGGGACGTACCAACCATGGTAGTCCCGGATCTCCAAACTTTCCCCAAGGACGATTGAATTCGGGGATCAAGTCAAGCTACGTAACTCGGTAATAAAAAACAAAGCGCTTCGTGGGAGGCAACCCATGTTTATCCATTTCTTCTTCTTATTTTTCTTACTTCTAACGAATAACGTGAGGAGGGGGTGCCTTTTCTACTCTTGTGTTCCATGGTTGTTTGTGAATGTTTGTTCAGGATTGTCCGCGATTTATGATGACTCTCGTGCCCGTGATGATGTTTTCTCCACTCGAGTTTCATTCATCGATGCTTTTGGAAATCCTATATCCGTGAATCTTATCGACTAACGTTTTCTTTTGAATAATTAATAAACGTCCCTAGAATTTTGTTAGGATTGCTTTTACCCGTAAAACATTGAGGACAATGTTCAATTCTAGTCCAGGGGAGGGTGAATCTTCGATTCGATTTGACCTTGCATTTTTCACCATGTCATGTACTCTTGCAACTCCGTTTTTCCTCAAAATTTGAAAATTTTAAAGAAAATTCAATGAAAAAGTCATAAAAAAGCACAAAAAAATGATAAAAAGTTGAAAAAGTTGTGCAAAAATATAATAAAGTTTGAATAAGTGTTTTGACACCTTGTTGACTTTCCAGCTGGCGAGAGTAGGAATAAATATTTTGACTTTACAGGGCGTGTTGAGCCCTAGCTTGTTCCCTTAACCAATGATAATCACATAAGCTTGTGCTAGTCTTGTACAACAGGAACTATAAAATGCGAATTCTTTCTTAAGAATCTGCAAGTTCCCGTACTTGACTTTATACATGCGCAGCTTAAAAGCTTTCGCTAGTCTTTTACATAAGGAGCTAGAAAACGCAAATTCTTCTTCTAGAATTTGCAAGTTTCCGTAACTGACTTTATATATGCGTGGCTGATTATCGGCTAAGTATTCACTGGTTTCATTACTTGGAATCTTAAATTGCGAAGAGCGAGAAATGATAGAGTTTATTTAGAAGTTAGATGGTAAACGTGGAGTAGTGGTTCTCTTTAGAGCTCATGAGAGGTACTTGTGGCTTTTTACTCCCATAAAATACGTCACCGATATATAATAGATGTTCTAGGTTAATTAGTGGTATTTAGGTTTGGATAATATTTAGTTCTTTATTTTCTTAAGAGAATCTTTGCTTTAGAAGTTGGGTACATATCAAAGAACATCAACAATAAGAGCAAAAATGAAAAAAAAAAATCAAAAGTCAAAAGTTGATTATGTATGTGGTTTTGGAGCTACCCGATAAGCTTCCATTGATGTTGAAAGAAAGAAAAGTATGAAAAAAATATGAGAAAAGTGAAAAATGAAAAATGAAAAAAGTATATAAGTTGTTGGCACGTGAGGTGCATGTGGATGATTCTGAATTGGACACATGAGGTGCACGTGCAGTACTCTGCAACTTATCTATGATATTGTATGTACCCAAATTCCTTGATGTGGACCGAATTTCTATTGCAGTGGTTCTTGAGAGAAAATGAAAAACTACTTATCGTTTAAACTTGGTATCACTATCAGACTAAAAAGTATTGAAACGAGAAAATATGAAGCAATTCATTTATCAACAAAAGTAAAATATTGAGATACAAAAACTTGTAGATAAGCTGTGATCTCGTTTGTATGCTTAGTTTGGGGGCTTGTGAAAAATCAAGGATGACGATTTTTATCCGCACGGTCACTTTTCTATGAGAAGTGTTTCTACTCATTGACCCTAAAAATTATTGCAAAATAATGAAAGTTCAACAAACCGTCACAAGTATGAAGTATGAAAGTCCAAAAATAGAAATGAAAGTAGAATAAAGGAAAATTTTTGGAAAACGGAGTGTTTGCGGGAATAAATAATTTTATAACTTCTTTTGAACCTCCTTGCTACTTTACAAAGTCAGTAGGAAGAGTTATGAAATTATTTATCCCAAAAGCGTGAATTGATCACATTGCGTGAGGGCACGACAATACCTTAGTCCGGGGGATTTTGGTGAGTGCTTATTCACTCACCTTTTCTGAGCTAAAATAGGACCAAATAATCCAAAAACTAACTCAAAATGCCAAAGAAAACATGTTTTTGTGATTGTGAATGTGCAGGTAAGGATATCTCGTAAAATGACGAAAAACAAACAAAATCTGGCAAAAACGAGCACGAGAGTAGAACGAGTCAAAAAGTCAAAGCTGGCAATCCAATTAAGCTTAAAAAGTCAAAAGTTATCCTCCAAGTTTGATGAATGCACAAAAATGATCCTTGTTATGAAAGATTGAAGAAATGTCAGGAATGGTCCCTGCACTTTGAAAGTTGACACATTGAGTCCCTCAGAGATTTATTTGGAGAAAAGTCAACTCAACCCTTCAAGAATTCAAAGTTGGCAAAATAAGCCCTGGAAATTTACTTTTGGAGTTTGACAGAAACAACCCTTGTAGTTTCAGAATTATTGATTTTTGGTCCTTATGTGATTTTGATATTAAATATGAAAATACAAATCCAAAATTTCTAATCCAGAAATAAAATCAGAAGCCCAAGTCAAGCCCAACTCCAAAACACTTAACCCGGTCCAACACCCCCATGGTCAACACCATATCCACGGGTCAAAGTCAAAAGTGGTCAAACAATTATTAATAAAACTTACCCGCCCCAATTCATCCCCAATTACCCATTCACCCAGATATATATGAACCCTAATTTACCCCGTACAAATTAACAGCAAGTAAGGACAAATTGGTCAATCATTGGGGCTTCTAGAAGTGTCAGGACGCGTTAGATGTCAGAGCATCAAAGAAACACACATTTAGGACACTTGGCAGCAGTTGATTGGGTGAAACGCATCATGATTTTTGATCCAAGGGATATAATCAAGTGGGAAATGATTGGAAGTAATCTAAGGGCTCTGAGGTGACTTAAACAAGCACAAGCACACGGATTGCCAGCTTGGCAATCCGTGAACCCTTCACTCCTCTTCAACTATAAATAGGGGATTAATTCTTCTCATTGAGTAGTGTAGAGTAGTATAGCGAAGCTCTGTCATTTTTGTTTCTTGAATGTATCTAGCTTAGTGTTTGTAATGAATTTCAATTAGTTTAATAAATTTCAGTTTTTCTTAAAATTCCTATTTAGCTTATTGTTTACTTCATTTAGTTTAAAGCTTTTATATCTCTTAAACTAGCTTATTTTTAGTTTCTTATACAGCTTAAACAACATTTCTTTTAATTCAGCTTTCATCATTTAAAGAAAACACATAAAAATCAGAAAATAATAAAAATAAAAAATATGTTCTCAATCTGTTTAGATAAGCTTACAGTTGAGCTTATTTAGTTTGTATACAGTCCATTTAAGCTCTCTAGCTTATTGTGGATCTATTTTGAGTCATAAATCATAATCAAGCAAAATCAGTCAACTAAAGTCAAAGAGGCTTGGATTCATTTGATTTCTGGTGTATTTGATAAGCTGACACAAAAAGGGAAGGTCTTTGCCTATCTTAAAGATAGGCAAGCTCAGTGAGCTCCCTCTGTTCTAGCTGAGGGAGAATAGCTTGGTAATTTTCTGGATTTTAGTACTATTTCATTGCATATGTTTAGATTCTAGTGTAGTGTTGTAGTAGCTGTTTAGTTGATTGAGTTTGCTGGTAGAGTGATAGTTATAGTTGAGGTTGAGCTTATTTGATCTATTGATTAACATGTTTTGTTAGATCTTTGTTGCTTAGCTATATTAGTATATCTGTCATAACTGTGGAACTGTGTTATTTCATTACTGTTAGATCTAGCTGTTATTTGTTGATGATTTATTGTTCTTTAGTGATTTAGAATTGTTTTTTATTGGATTGGTGGTGTTTAGTGGACTAATAATAGGTTTTATAGTGTAATAAGTAGAATTAGGGAGTGTTTGGTATAACTGTTTACTGAGCTTAGTTGAATTAGTTTAACTGTTTTTGTTTCACCAATAGTTTACTTAGGTTAGTAATAGATTTATAGTTGCATAAAAATAGTAGATATTTCATTAAAAAGTTAAAATTAGCTTTCAATTAGTGTAACTGTTAGAATTATAGAAAACAGTTAGAGGCATTGTAGTGATAGATACAAAATAGATCATAGTAGCTTAATCCAGCTTATTTGTAGCTTAACAATTCAATTAAAGGAAGATTTGATTGGTAGAAATTGGTATAGGTCAATTGGAATTTGATTCTAAATAGTCAACTTTTTCCTTGTAGTAGTACCTGTAGGCTGCTGATCTTGGACAATATTTGTGTATCAATTGAATTGTGTTGAGAGTGCTTTTGGGATTTTAAGACATTCAGTAGTACAATTGAGCATTTGCCCCCCTTTACTGGTAAGCTAGTGCTTATTAGACTGCTTAATTAGCTTCTGCATATAAGAAGCTTGGATCTAGTATGCTGGTTTTAGACAAGGCCTTCTTGCACTCATTTGAGCTTGAATCTCATTGCATTTGTGGTTTCTGAGTTTCCTTGAGTATATTGAATGTTGTTATAAGTAATTCTAAGCTTCTGGCTTATTCAGTTTTGGTTGTGCTTAATCAATTGCTTATTCTCAACTGCTAATTGTCTTTCTTATGCATACTGAGCTTCATTTGATCATATCTGAGTATATTTGGACTTAATTGAGTGTCATATAGCTGTATTTTCAGTTTCACAAAGTTTGGTCACAAGTGCTTATAAATAAGCACTTGTGATAAGCAGTTTTAGCATCAATAAGCATTTTTTAGCTAATTTTTATTTCAAAATTTTTCTCCAAGTTCATTTGAATATTTTTGATTTTCTGTAATTTTTTTCAGATTTTTCTAAGTTGATTTATTATTTTTCTTAATTTTTCTTAGTTTAAATTCAATCTTTAATACTTTTTAATAAATAAAAATCAAATAAAAATAAGAAAAAGCTTTAAAAAAATCCAAAAATATTTTAGGAAATTCTTTTCTGATATTTTAGATTTTTAAAAAATAATTTTATATTTTTCACTTTTATTTTTCCAATTTCTTTTATTTTTAATTCATTTAAAAATACAAAAAATAGAAATAAAATCATAGAAAATAAATAAAAAGTCAAAAAATATTTTTCTTTTTCTGAAAATTCTTTTTAGTTGTTTAAGATTTTTAGAAAATTGTTTCACATTTGTAGGATAATTTTTCGTTAAAAGTTACGTTTTAATTCGAACGTTACGTTTTAAGAATCGCGATTGATTTTCCGTTTTTAGATTTTAAGCATTAGTGCATACATAGCTTGTACATTCTGCATAATTAGTGATTACTTGTCATTAATTGAGTTTATCATTTACAATTTTCACGACACAGTTTTCACGAATCGAATTTCTTAGATTCTATTCACACCTTCGTACGGATACGACTCGGGTGATCCGTATTTCTTGCGGATCTCCTCGATACTTACTTATATACTATATAATTGATTTTTGAAAATCATGCGTCCTCATTTCGAACCATCCTCTTTTGGTCTCTTTTAGACAGCTTCGTTGGGCCGGTGCCGGTGACAGGGCCGTGACTTCTACGGGTGAGTCCTTACGAATGGTGTTTTGCATAAAGTCTGAATATTGAGGTTCGTACATTTTTTCAAATGAAAGTGGAAGAATGAGAGACATGGGTTGGTACGTATTTTGTTGTTATAACAAACCACCCATATTGCTTTGTGAGCCGTAGTTGGGGTTATCGAATGTTAGCGCGTTTAGTTGTGAGGAGAATTGGCTGAACGCATTCATTTGTGTGTATAGCTAAATGTGTTTTGCTGTGGGTATTGGTTTCGGTATGGTTAATTTGGGTAAGGTTGGTTATAATAGTATGATGGTGTTCATAAGTTTATTTGTTGGTTTGATGGTGGAGTATTTCCGAGAGTAAATGTTCCTTTTGGTGTCAGTGGGATGCTTCGGGTAGTTGTTCGTTGTTGACGCGTGGTGGTTCGGGGAGTATTTTGTTGAGATATTTTTGTAACTAAAATGAGAAATAAAGTATTGAGAGTATGGAAGTATAAAACGTTGAGATATGTTTACCAATGGCAAAGTAATATGTATTTATAAATAAAAAGAAGAGTAGTGAGTTTTTTTTTTTTTTTTTTTTTTTTTTTTTTTTTTTTTTTTTTTAAGTAACGGTCGAATGGAAAGTGGGTCCCATTTTTTTAAACACAAACCAAGAGTTGACCGAGTCACCTCTATCCTTTTTTTTTGGTCGGTCACGCGTGAGAGAGGCTGGCCGGAATGAGGTGGCACGTGACGAAGCAGCTCACGTGTGAGAGATCACCCTCCGCTCCGTTCAATCTTACGGTTATCAAATTACATTGGTAGTGTCTTAAAATACTTAATCTAACCAAATGTTGTTATGACTTAAATCAAGTCACTTTGTATTTGAAAGTTGAAAGGTAAAAACAAAATGCTAACTACCCAAGTAAATATTAGGGTAAAATGCAAAAATAGTCTCTAAACTATCACGAAATCGCAAAAATGGAACTGAGACAAAAAGTCACGCAAAACAACCACTAACGTTACGCAAATTTGCAAAAAAGCCACCGAGAGGCATTTTCTGTTAGTTTTCCCGTTAAGTGCCATGTCACTGAGGGTAGTATTGTCATTTAACGGTTTCCCGGGTACTAAGTGTCCGTGTTACACTGTAGATTGAAGGACTAAATTTGCAATCGAAAGTTTGCCTTTTTACACACTTTACACAATTAAATATGACCGTTGCATCACATTATTTCACACTTTCCAATATCTGGCAAAAATATGGTGTTGATTTGCGACTGTGGGAAACAAGCAACAATTAAAACAAGCTGGACAAACAGGAACCCAATACGACGATTCTACTGTTGTCCTTCATGTGGGTTTATTGGATGGAAGGATCCTCCAATGTTTTACCAAGCAGTCGCTGTGGTTCCTGGCCTGTTGAGGGCGAGGAATGAACTTGAAGAAGAGTTGGAGGAGCAGTTGAGGTTGATGAGGGAGAAGGATCAGCAGTTGAAGAAGCTCAAAAAGTTTCTTATTTTTAGTTGGGTCTTTTTTTCATTGTCTTTAAGTTGCTTTAGGTTGGTATGTAGGTGTATTGACATCTTTCTGGGTTGTATCATCACAGGGTTTAAGGTCATCCCTGGTTTGTATTGACCTGCATGTTAATAAAAAGTGTTTGATTTTTGCACTAAAGTGGGATCATAGTTGTTTTGGTTGTTGTTGTTATAAGAAGACAAATGTAGTCAATATTGCATAATCAATATGCAGTAAACTTGGTTTCTGGTTCCTTATCAACTTTAACTTACAAAAGTTAAAACAAGTTTGGGGTCATTCGGTATACTTAAGTAGTGGGCATGTTGGGTCATTCAATATACGTAAGTATATGATGATGACAAACCACAAATTGTGCACAACATTATACAGCAAATAAGTATATGATGATGGCAAACCACAAATTGTGCACAGCATTATGCAGCAAATAATGATGGTAAACCAAAATGAAAACAAATACCATTCCTAGTTAATCAAGTCTAAAAAATAAATCACGTACAAATTATTGTCTAGAAGACAGAAACTCGGTTACACAATCCATACACTCATTGTGTTAAAACACATGAACAAATAACCAACCCAAGGTTATTGCACCATCACAATTGTGTTGACTCACTTGGCGATTTTGGCTTTTCTCTTGATCCTATTCTTCCTTTGACCTCCACCATTCACAGTAGATTGTGATACATGACTTGCTTGTTTTCCAACTTGATGACTTGGCCCTCCTGCTACCTCACTTGCTTGTGTTCCAACTGGCTGGCTTGGCCCTGCTCCCACCTCTGTTGCAGAAGATCCCACTGGCTGAGTAGATCTTTCTAGTACCTCCTCTGGTACTCCTTCCCTTCTAGTACCTCTCCCTTGGTTGACTCTTCGTCCCGTACAAGCTCTCTTATTGTGACCCTGCCCATCACATGCACCACATTTGACAGTCTTGCCCCTCTTTGACAGCTTCCCATTTTTCACCATTGATTTTTTCATAACCTGTTCAGCAATCTCATCCTTTGATACTCTTCTATTCTTCCGTGGTCTTCCAATTGGAATATGGTGGTGAGGTGGCTTTAGGTTGCTAGTAATAGGGCATTTGCGCCAAAAAGGTGGACCAGCAATTCCTTCAATCTTGTGTTGATACATCTCATTCCACGTGGTTAACCAATAACATGGGGACACATAATCCTCTGGGATCGCAACCTGGTTGTCAATTGACTCCTTTCTGTGTTTAGCCATGTCGTTGACAGCCGCAACAACATGCTTACATGGAATACCAGTGAGTTCCCATCTCCTACATGTGTATTCCCTTTTTGGCATATGCACAACACATTGGTCACCCCAAGCTCCCTTACACTGGTATGTATTTTCCCACCCCATAAAATATTATACTCATTTGCTTCCTCCTTGATGTTTTCTAAAATTTTAGTTGCTGTTGGGGTTAAAGGACCTTCACATCTGTCTATTAAATGCTGCACACTAACACTTCTCCTCACAAGAGACTCCCTGATGTACTCCAAACAACCAATGATTGGTTGATCTCTGTCGGTCACTAACTTGCTATTGAACGATTCACATAAGTTGTTAAGAAGGATGTCACGCTTAGCTCTCCCTGTAAACAATATATCAATATGAACATCATTTTCAATCTTAGTAATATTACAGATGAAAGTAGTAGTATGTGTATATTGTACCTGAAAAATGTGACCTTGACCATGATGATGCTGGTATCTTCCTTAACCAGTCATAAGCTTTAGAGTCCAGTGATTTTAGCTCTTCCATTCCTCTATTAAACTCAGCGACTGTTGATGCTCTAGCACACCTCCAAACAAGTTCCTTGATATTCTCTCCCTTGAATAACTGTTTCATGTTGTCATATATATGTCGCACACAGAATCAGTGTTCAGCAGCAGGAAATATTTCTACAATGGCTGGTAATATCCCCTGTCGATTTGTACAAAACATAATATATGAATGAGGATTGAATTGGGTTGGAAATCAATTAATTGAATATACACAATGTTTATACCTTTTGTCTATCTGAGATAAAGGTGAAGTTTGAATTTGGTTGCAAATCAAGATCAGCTCCAAGATTGCTAAGGAACCATAACCATGAACTCTTGGACTCAGCTTCAACCACTGCGTACGCAACTGGATAGAGTCCATTATTGCTATCGACACCAACAACCGTTAAGACTTGACCAGTATATGTCCCTTTGATAAAGGCCCTATCCAAACCTAGTATGTCCCTTCTTCCTGCTTTGTAACCTTTTTTCAAGGCACAAATACAAACATAGATCCGTCTGAAAACCCTTGAAGAATCACTTGCATCAGGGTTTGCTTCAACTTGAATCTTCACAGTTGTATCCTTGTTTTTATTTTTCAATTCCAAAGCGTAATCCCTAAGATTGGCATACTGTTGTTCATGGTTACCCTCAATTCGTTTCTGAGCAAATTCCCTTGCTCTGGTTATCTTTGTCGTATGGACATCGATCTGCAACTTCTGATTGATTTCTATTGCTATTGCAGTTGTTATGGTTATGCGGTCCCTAACAAGAATTTTAGCAACCTCAGATGAAAGGAATCGTCTAGTCAACAATTTAATTTTTCTTGTTTGGAGGCATTTATGTTCATCTTTTAATGTTTTCACACTCCAACTACGTTCATCACCCACTTTTGACACATGTAGGGACAATGGGCACATGGGCTTGGTCTTTTTTTGTAGGTTTTGGTACTGACAAAATTGCTCTTTGACTGTGAAGTAGAAGCCGATGGTTGACTACTTCCAGTATCATTTCTGCCATAACCCACAACAGTCCCTTTACAAATCGCTCGAATCCTTTCTTGGTCACACTTTTCTATCCTGATATCTCTTCGAGACTCCAACGCATAAGTTCTGAGCTGTTGTTTGATATCCTTGGGGTTCGCAAATGTTTCTGGTACAAAAAACTCTCCCTTCCTAACATTCGACCTACCCTCATACTCCCTCCTAATTTCTTTCAACCTTATCTTGCGTAGGTTGAAAAGTCTGCCACCATTGCCTTTTTCATCACTCTGATACTCATCAAAGTTATAGCCAGCATCATGATCCGTATAATCTGCCACACACTCATCAGCTAATTTTGATAGATTCTCAAAGTGGGGATCAATATCAAACTTAAACCTACTCATGTCCACTGTTGGCTCACTGGGGGATACCACATCATCCTCTTCATCTTCAAAATGAGTCACATCCACAACATGTGATTCCTCATTTACTTGCTGTGTTGAGGTGCCCACATCATCCCTTTCAACATCATCCGTTTCAACATCATCCCTTTCCACATCATCCCTTTCCACTACCTCTTCAAAATCAATAAAGTTTTTGTTGAGCTCTAAGACCACAGGCTCACTCTAAAGTTCTGCAACCATGTCTGTAATCAAGTCGTCTTCCACACCAACATTATCTTCAGGATGGGCAAACTGGAACAAGTCTTCATCTGTAATTTGGGATTGTTGATCATCTTGTTATAGACCATCAACGCGACTTACAGGTGGTTGCGCAGCAAGAGTGTCTGTGTAACCAACGACTCGACTTACAGGTGGTTGATCAGCAGGAGTGTCTGTGCCACCAACAACTCGACTTACAGGTGGTTGCTCAGCAGGAGTGTCTGTGTCAATTTTTGATTTTAGGCCTCTTTTGGCTCTTTTGCGTTTAGCCTCAACATAAATCTCTATCTCTCTATGTGTTGGAACCAAATTCAACATTTTCATGATATCGTCATCATTCTGCAAGGCTAACAACCCAACATCCAATGTCTCCTCTGGTACCATATAATGACACCCTGCAACCCCACCTTTGACACCTATGTCAGCTACTAATGCTTCAAAGGCGTCATAGTTAAACATGTCATAATCAATACAATCATACCACACGATAAGTGGATCAACATATACCCTTCCTGGTGGTGACGTAAATTTTCCACCGTGGGTAACTTTTAGAGTGAAGTAGTTATGGTTTGATTCTGTGTATAAACAATAAACATCAACACACACACACACTAACAACATAAAAAAATCATCTTAATGTATAATCTATGCTTCTATTCGTACGGTTCATTTCAATTGCATATAACTGTAGCTAAAAAAATCGATACAATTAACAATGCCCAAAACATACCGTATATTTGTTGAAGATTACGAATCGGGGAAGATCATTCGCGGTTTTTCCCCAAAAAAATGCCATCTTCTTCAATTTTACTGGTTCGAAATGCATAATTGGAAACGTTAGGGCAAAAAATGCAATTGACTTTGGGGTAGTTGAGCTAAGAAGCTTTTTAGTTAATCGGTGGGTCTAATATTGGTTTAGGCGGGAACCGTGAAACGACAATACTACCCTCAGTGACATGGCACTAAACGGGAAAAATAACGGAAAATGACTCTCGGTGGCATTTTTGCAAATTTGCGTAACGTTAGTGGCTGTTTTGCGTGATTTTTTGTCTCAGTCCTATTTTTGCGTTTTCGTAATGGTTTAGAGACTATTTTTGCATTTTACCCTAAATATTATATTTGAACAATACCCAAGTAAATATGAACAAAAAGAAAATGAAAACTAGCAACATAAAAAGGACCATGGTATCTCAGAAACTCTTGACCTTAGGGGTGGCAATTCGGGTCGGGTTCGGGTTGGCGGGTTCGGATTATCAGGTTGGCGGGTCAGAAAACCCCAACCTAAACCTGACCCATTTAAATCATCGGGTCAGCTATGTCAACCCTAACCTGTTTACACGTAACCCGAACCTGACCCATTTACCCGTATATATACTTAGGTTGACAGGTTAAATAGGTTACATGGGTTGAATATGTTAAACGGGTTTCGAGTTGACTAATTTAATCCATTTTATATATAAAAGTTAGCACATTACACGAGTTAAATGGGTTAGTGGGTCGACCCGTTTAACCCATTTAACTCGTATAATTAAATATAAATAATTTTTAATTAAGAAAAAAAACTTAAACGGTTGGTGGGTCGACCCGTTTATTTTATTCCCAACCCGAACCTGACCTGTTTAATAAACGGGTTAGATATGTCGACCCAAACCTGACCCGAACATATTAATTTTCGTGTCGGTTTCAGGTCGGGTCAGAAATTGCCGTCCCTAGTTGACCTGGGTCCAGCTGTCGTAATAAAAATAAGAGATAAATGCATCTGCGTCAGTGACACCAATTCTTCAAATT
Source organism: Artemisia argyi (assembly GCA_030686995.1). NCBI lineage: Eukaryota > Viridiplantae > Streptophyta > Magnoliopsida > Asterales > Asteraceae > Artemisia > Artemisia argyi. Next base: position 74,504,354 of record CM060692.1, on the reverse strand, counting down.
ACCAAATTACCCTCATGATATCACTAGCTGTCAACAACTCTTGCTACGAGCCCCAATGTACACCAGCAACGGTCCTATTCTCTTATTTTCCAGCTGTATCCCATTTCACTTTCACTTTCTCTTTTCCAAGACAAATACTATAACACTTGTTATTAAAAAAACATTAAAAAATAACACTTGTTATAAAAGTAACAGGCATCTTTGCCACATTACGCCTTTATCACACGCGCTTTTTCGCTAAAACACGTTATTATGATTACATGCGCATTTTAGCACACGCATTATAAACGAACGTTGTCAATGCTAAGTAAATGAGCGTGTTTTGCTACCATACGTCAGGTAACATGCGTATTTAGTGGTTCCACAAGTGCCTTTTGCTAACATACGCCAGGTGAAGTGATTCTGTAATTTGCGAATACAGAATAAGTCCAAATTCACATGCACGTATGCTATCCTACCCTAACCGACACCAATTTGGCTAACTTACGCTCTCACAACCTTATGTCATAAGTCATAAGGCTGGCGACAGTAAGGATGCTCGACCGAGACATCCGATCGATTCCACTCGGTCGAGCCTTTTGTGAGTATTCGGTCGTGGCAAGACAAAAGCAAGAAACGGTCGAGTGAGGGATCGAATTCTTTTTGTTTGCAAAATCAAACCGTTGCCACTTTATTTACTTTTGAAGTGATAAATTCAAAAAAAAAAAAAAAAAAAATGAACCGTTTGTTTTGGGTAAAAAAAAAAAAAATTCATTTCTCCTTATAAATACCAAACATTAACACATTCCAATTCTTCACTTAACATAAACACAATCTCTATTAAAAATGTCTAAGAAAACACCACAACAAGCAAAAGGCCGAAAATCCCGACAACAAAACATCCCGGAAGTATCACCGGATTCGACTTTCCGGTTAACCGGTATCTCACCAAACGTCAATTTCCGACCCCGTTCTCTTGATTATGATTCTCAACAACCTCAACAACAACAAACATTCAATCCATTTGCTATGCATCCGAATGTTAATCGTCCATTTGTTCCCCTGTATCAAAACAACCAACAACCACAACAAACCCACTCCCGTCGAAGCCAACAATCTATGTATGGCTCCCCCGATTCCTGTTATCGTCCAACAATGAACTCATCATCGTCTTCATATTCTAATTATCAAAATTATTCTCCGGTTAACCACATCAACCTAGATGCTTGTGATTTTATGGAAAAATTACAAAACAATCCGAGTTTTTTTGTTGGAACCGGTTCGGGTTATCCGAGTCAACAAATGTCACCGGGTTATCAAGGTTCGGCTCATGGGTCGTTTCACGATTCGGTTCCAACTGATGATCTTCCTGAGGAGTTGTCGCCGGAAGCGATGTCGCCGGTTAAACCTAAGAAACGAGCTACAAGGGGTAAGAAGGCGGCGGCTGAGAAAGAGGTTGAGGAAGACAACACGAAGGAAACTGCTCCATGGACACGCAAAGAAGAGATCGCGTTGTCCATGGCTTGGTGTGATTCGTCGGAGGATAGCATAGTTGGAAACAACCAAAATTCTAGGGGATTTTGGAAGAAAGTGATTGCATACTTTGAGAAAGAGGTTGGCGAAGGTAGATCGTACAACTCAATTGTCAGCAAGTGAAAAAATAGGGTTCGTCCTAGAGTTGGTGCATTTTGTGCCATTTACGACAATGCTTTTACCAATTTTGGAAGTGGTGGGAATGATCTCACTGTTTATAAACGAGCATGTGAAGAATATCAAATAATGATGAACCATGTCTTTCAATTGGATCATTGTTGGGAGATTTTGAGAGACCATCAGATTTGGAAGAAAAATGAGATGCCGGTTTTTTTAAACCAACATGTCGCTCGAAAAAAACCAAGGAATTCTGAAACCGGTTCGGATAATGAAGACCCTTAAAATGAGCGACCAGTTGGTCGTGATGCTGCAAAGAAAGCTAAGAGTAAGAAGAAATTGTCGGAGAATTTCAAGTCTTCGTATTTAGAATAAGAGTTACATAATAATTCAAATAAAATAAAACATTACAACTCTTATTAAAAATTATTAATGAAATTTTAGTTTATGTTAAAAATGATTAAAAAAAAAAAAAAAAAGAAAAAGAAAAAAAAACTGAACTAGGTCGCCCTTACTGGGGCACTGAATCGCCTGCAGGTCGCTGGAGAGAGAAAGCTGACGTGGCAGGAAAAAGTAAGAGGATTGAATCCCCTTACTGTGGGTAGCCTAACAGTACATGAATCAATATTTTATGTTTCACGCGCGGTAAAAAGTCTCTAGTTACATAAAATGCCAAAATTCACATTCACATGTCCACATAACAAAAAACAAAAGAGTTTACACACGTGTGAACCTATCTCCGGTGCACCGGAGAATCATTGACTTTTATTGACCGAATTTCCGGTGACCAAAACGACGCCGTTCCTCTTGTTGCAAATTCCGCATACTTCTTATCTCTAACACATCGTTCTTCTCAACATTATTAATATCATCTACAATTATTTAGAATTAATAGTTATTAAATATGTACCTAATTTAATCAATAGCAATAAGTAATAATTGTACATTACGTAAATAAAATATATGTTTTGTACCTATAGCGATCTTCTTTGAAGCGAATGCTGTGAATCCGTTAAACTGAGCTAAATCTGAAATGTAAAATCAATGATATTAGTATAAATGAATTCAGAACCGTATCGTGGTGGCCCACAATAACAACAAAGAGGCCGTGTTATCGATCTCTTATATAAACATGTCAACGGCCTCATGAATTTCACGGGTCAATAAACTAGTATTATACATATAAATAGAGGCCCTGTGCGACGGCACTATTAGTATTAGTATCGGTTGTAGAAAAATGTACCTGTTCTAGAAGGATCGTGAGAGGATAAGTAAAGGATTAAGAAGCATACGAAAGTGAGGATTGGGATTAGGTGGATTAATGAAGTGGATGAAAATGATATTGTTAGTTTGTGGTGGTAGGGTTTTTGTAATTTGTGTTGTTCGTCATCAATGGTGGAAGATGAAGATGAAGGTAGTTTTTCTGAGTTTTGGGTGTCGGTGGTGATGGCTCCGGTGAATAGGATGGTGTTGTTGCTGTGGAGTTTGGATGCTGGGGAGCCGAGTGATTGTCGGTGCATTTTAATGTGTGTGTGAGAGAGTGGGGGTGGATGGGAGCGTTTTAAAGAGGTGTGTTTTTTTTATTCTTGCTTTTTGCCCTGTGGGGACTATTGCTTTTGTATTGATTTTAGGGATTTTAAAATTTTAAAGATGGGGTTCATGAGATTTTATGGTTGACATAAGCTGCCCATGATAATTGAGTTAGGCAAAAGTTTCTTTTAATGTTTTTATGGTTTTTTTGCATTAGAAGTTGAAACTTGAAAGTATGTAAACCAAGTAAGGCTGGTGACAGTGTCAACCTATATTGCACCATCTTTCCGGCTGTCACCTCAATTTTCTCTCTTCTCAACCCATATTCACCTCTCTCTTCACAGTGAGATTGTTTGAAACAAAAGACGCAACTTTGTGTGTGAATATCGATCGTTTGGGCAACCGATGTTGCATTTCCTTCGCTGGCGACCGATATCACAATCACCTCCCACAGTGGCTCGACCGATTTGGCATATCGGTCGACCGATCCTTGCAACCGACAAAACTCGACCCACTGTCACCAGCCCAAAGAGGCAAAAGATCCTACATGTTTTTAATGAAATTGTGGTTATTTTTTTGTAGGAGGGGATCATGGTGATTCTTGGCCTTGCAGCCACTAGGCTGGCTTGGTGTTAAGTGGATCGTGATCATGACCACGAGTAAAAAAAATGTTTTATTTAAAGTGTCAAGTGGTGGAGAGTAACCATTACAAGATAAAACTTGTGAGAAAGTGATCGGAAAATATGATGATATTGTGCTAACGTAATAACATTGGTGTCAAGGAATCATCCCACAAGTGAGAAGGCTTTTTACGTAATCTCATCTTGATTATAAAAAATTGCTGACGTTTTTTATTTTTTTTAAAACTATGTAATTTATCTAATCGATCCTTAGTTCGATAAATAAAACCGAAAGTACAAGCGAAGATGCACAACTTTGACAAACTAGTGATATGGGAAATAATAAATTTTTTTACGGATGCCGTTGTCAGTTTACCAAATCAAACCAGATAAGATATGCTATTTATATAGTTTTGCTAAAAGACGGTTTGAATGTCTCCGAAGAAACCTCCTGAGATGACATAGGAAGTGTTTGAAAACTGTCACGTGAATATCGGTCAGACTACGTAAATTGAAGCGAAAAAGTATTCAAACTTTCCCCAAAAAGTTTGATAGGAATATCTCTCTGTTTACCCAAAACAACTCAAATATATATTTTGGTAGAACTTACACCCCAAATTGCGGTGAAATGATACGCGGTTTCAATATACTCCTTTATTATATGAAATCTTTTTATGAGTTTTAATTATTCTAGTCGATCCAAAGTTCGATAAATAAAATTCAAAGTACAAGCGAAGATGCATAGCTTTGAGAAACCTGTGGTCTGGGAAGTGATAAATCTTCTCACGGATGCCGTTATCACTTTATCAAATCAAACCAGATAAGATATGCTATTTATATAGTTTTGGTAAGAGGGTTTGAATGGCTCCAAAGAAACCACCTGAGATGACATAGGAAGTGTCAGGAAACTGTCATGTGAATATCAGCTAGACTACATAAATCGAAGCAAAAAGATATTCAAACTTTCCCAAAATAGCTTGAACAGAAATATCTCTCTATTTACCCAAAATAACTCAAATATATATTTTGGTAACATAAAACCCCAAATTGTTAAGCCCATGAAATTGTTGTCTTACCAAGTGGGTCAACCAAGCCCAACCCACATAAACCAACAAAACACTAGTTTTTGAACGAAAACGAAAAGGAAGTGGGTCAACAAAACACTAGTTAAAAAGCACTCTTATCTTACTAGTAGTGCCTTGGGAAAAACGAAAACTAATAAAAAATGGTATCGTGATAGACACGAACACGATGGAGCAAAAGAAACAACAGTTATATATATCAATTAAATTAACCCAAAGTTGGATAGATCTTTGACTAATAAACAACAAGATAAAATGGTTTTATGGGAAATAGCATTAGGAACAGCTTATTTCCTAGGATTAAAGAGGACATACAAACATGCTTTAAGGATTCAGCGTCGTCTTGTTAGCCCCAAATACCCCAAGATCCGTCAATTTCTTCACGGGTATTTATTTTTCTCATCTATTTTATCATATATATTTTTTTTTTGAAGATTTTTGACTATTTTATTTAATAAATAAAGTTGTGCTAGTAATTTTTCCTTAAAATGAGTGCATTTATTATTTATGTGTTGATGATATGTGGGTTGTTTGAATATAAGTGATGAATTACTAACTGAGCTGGAGAGTTTTTTGTTAACTTTGACTTGTTTAAGTTACCTTATTTTATGGCTTATCGGATTATTAGCTGATCAACTTTGAGCTGTAGATAAAATCATAAGCATTTAAAATTGATCTGATTTGCTTTCTAAGGGGGTGTTTGTGTAAGCTTATATATGGGCTTACTAGCTTATTTAATTTCGGCTTATATTGAGACTTATGGGCTTACATAAATTTATTGTATCATAATAAACTTATATAGTTATATAAGCCCTCAACTCTCAAAATAAGCCCGAAACTTGGGGCTTATGAAATATAAGCCGAAAAACAAATAAGCTCATAAGCCACATGTAAGCTTAAACAAACACCCGCTAAATATTAATAAGTTGATATTCCGATAACCAATAACATAAGGTAATCTAAAGTCTAAGCAGCTTTAAACATCAAAACTTGGAAGACAAAATACAATCACTCAATTATATTAAGCTATCAAATCGGCTATGTATAATCGAATAGCTTTACTCACATTGGCATTAAGTTGCAGACTAGCTTAGGGCATCACTAATCAATATCTGTTTCGGTAGTTAGCTAACAGACACATGCCCACATAGTTTGTTGAGAACGCATTAGCTTACGTTGTGTTTTTTGGGTAAAGGGTTTTTACCCTGGTAAAGTATATTGTAATAATCAATAACGTTCGGGCAATATGGTAAAGCACCATATGGACTATTACAAACAACGCACCATTTGTGCTTCAAACCACTACTCATAAGATTGACATGCCAGTCTCATAGAAAGAAAAGTCTAGCCGAACAGAAACATAAAACATTAAACACATGACTAGACTACACTACAAACATTACGTTGGGCTACTATTTGTGTATTGTTATCTTTCATAATAGCTACTATTTGAGTATTGTTATCTCCACTTGATAGCTGCTGCATCATTAGACCCAAACTCGAACAAAAAACACATTTTTTTCCCTAAATTTTTGTAGCAACATTCACGAGCTTTTGATTGCTGAATCAATCCTCATAGTATCTTCTGTTTTTCTGTTTGATTATAAAGACACACTGACCATCATTATTTCCATGATACTCGCACCTACTTTAACTTTTTTTATTATTTTATTTTGGTATTTTGCAAGAATGATAAGGTTATTGGAGAAATGGCTGATTGTAAAATAGCCGGTACTTCATTTATCGGTCTTTATACTCAACTGACTTTTAAGACTAGTTATCGGCTTATTTTCATTAATATGTAGAATATTGCCGGACAGAAGTGAAGCATTGTAAATTAGCAACTGTAGTGACAAGTAGTTAGCAGCTTCTTAAGAAATCACAGGGGAATATGATCAGATAAGTGTGTAGTAGTTCTAGCACATGTAACACATAATTCATACACCTCCTTATAACTTATAACGCAAATATGCAACAAGAGTCTTTTACGTTGTGGGCCCCTGTGACATTTCCACAGCTTCATGTGTTGTGTGTCGGAGACTACCTTAAAAGCATCATTGATGAGACTCCTCTTCTTTTGAAATATATCTATCTGCAAACCTTCATGATGCCTTGCTTATTGGGAAAATTTATTAGAACAGACATTTTTCACAGAGCATATCCATCCACACCCATGTCACCTGATCATGCTTAGTTTCTCGGGTACAAATTTAGTACTCCCTCCGTCCCATAAAAACTGTCCAGTTTGACTTTTTAGAGTCAAACTGGTTCAACTTTGACCTTAAATATTTTTTATGTGTTATATAATACTTGATCAAAAATTATACCAATGAAAAACACACTTAAAACTCAATCCATTCATATATTTTTCATAAAATATTATATAATACTCACAAAAATAAATAAGGTCAAAGTTAAACCAGCTTGACTCTGAAAAGTCAAACTGGACAGTTTTTATGGGACGGAGGTAGTAACAAATAACAATCTCTCTTAGTAGCACCCTGCTGGTATATGAATATATGATATCTGATTACTTTTAGATCATTATAAGCAGATTATTGTAAGAATTTGTTCAGTATGGTCTATCTATCATCATCATCTGTTATTTGAGAATAGAATAGTAACGGTACTATTACTGATTTATGTAGCAAACTTCTGCAAGGGCAAACTTATTTACATGAAAATTTTTATAAGAAAACTTGCTTATTTTGTATGACAGTAAGTTTAGCTTTTCACTATAACAACCTTATAACTTGGAGTTTATGACTGCTTCTAAAAACATTTGATTAGTTCTTTTCCGATCATAACTGTTAATGCGAATGATTATGTGTTTGCGTATTGTAATAGCAATTCTTCAAGTCATTGGACATCCTTATGTGTATAATGAGTTGGTATATAGCTGGTTCATATTTAATCAACCTTCTCTGTATTTTCTGGTTTATCCTTATCTTATTTGAAGATAAATGAGATCTATAGTTAAGTATGCTAGCCTATGGAGCTATATAGTGACGGTTCTTTAAATTTTAAGTTAATTTTATGATTGACAGTCGAGATAAAAAACTTAGATTGTGAATGTGGGCTGATTGTTGAACCACATAGCTATTATGTATGATATTTGGGTCCTACAACTCGTACTGTCTGTAAATACTGATCCTAATACTCGTGGGAGTATATATAGCTTTAACATGCTAAATATATATTCAAAACAGCTTCAGTAATCGCCCTTTTTCATTGCTTACAGGAGAACAAGAACTGTTTTTGATGCAGCACAGAAGATTCACCATGAGGTACAAAAAAGAGACCTAGAAGTTGGTCGAAATTTGGGAAACTGGGTTCTCAGGTGGCTTGACAAGATGAAACCAGCGGCTCAGATACGAGCAGTGGGTCCTACTCGTATCCAATCTGCTAGTAGCACAACAAGATTGCCAACAAGACAGTTGCTTGAGGCATATCGCCAGAAAACTTTGGGGGGGTTTCGGTATCGAGAAACTGGTAGGCGTTTGGTTACCTCCTCTCGGAACCTTTGGCATACAACATACCCAACGGTTGCAAAGTTGTTGAGGCGTCAGAATCCTTTGGCAAGTAATATACAATATAGACAATTGGTTTCAAACGTTGACAGTTATAAGTTGGGATATGGGATTAATGGAGTTATTCGCGATGATATAATGCAGTACTTGAGTCATGCTTAATGTTTGGTTTCACAGATTTTAGTTAATTTGTGTTTATGGATAGTAAATTGCCATAAGTGCGTCAATGGACGTGTTTTTGTTAGGTCTTTTAGACGACTGATTCTACCTTATATCATGTAAGCATATGTATTTTCCTATATGCAAAGGTTTAGATGGCCCTTTCAAACTATTACAATGCTAATGTTTAATTGCTGAAATAAAACGGTTTTCACTTGCTTTGTTTTTTGTTGTTGATCTACGACCATTGTTTCGTGAAGCGATACTGATGCAACGAGACATGAATGACCCGTTCAGAATGTGTTTACAATTTCCAAGCTCTAAATAACACCTATCAAACTACTGAAAATTGACAAAATGACTTGTCAAAGAAAGATTTACCACATTATGGAAAGTGCATAAGATTAGTGTATTCATGGTAAACACAATAATGTTATTTTGTTACAAGTTTAAAACGAGTAATAAATTTAGAAAATCTTAAATGAAATGATATTTTTTTCAATAGGCAATATTTTTTCCATAATAGAAACAAATATGTAACGTAAACATAAGCCTAATAAATCTACATAACCACCACAACGTAGGGTTTGATTACAGTTTCTGGAAGACACAAAAATATGGCTATGCAAACAGGACTAGGTTTTTCAAAGATCTTCATTCTAATGGGAGCAGGTTTTTTCTTATTCCAACAATTATTATACTTTTCAATGATGAATTCGATTGTACCGTGCACCTTTAATCAGTTGATGTTCTATTATATGCGTGGTTATATAAAGTGGATTTACCATTTTTGATGTCATTGTTATGACTAAGTTACTATGATCATTTCTGGTGAGAACAACAATATATGGTTAAACCACGAACACTTGTTTTTTCATGTTATGTGAGCGTGACAAATGCAGAAATGAATTGCCAGTGTTTTATTTTTATTGTGGATCATGCCATCTGATGGCTTATACTTGTTTTCACGACTCTTAGAGCATTTCCAATGCTTTGAACTTTACCAAGTGCGTATTATTGATCGCTACTTTATATAAACTTGCTCGTTATAAACTCACAAAGTTTATAGATTTTGACGTGTTATCCACTGAAATTTGTATGGTTCAATACATTACATAGATTAACTGATGACTCTATAAAATTTATTTAGATGCTCATATATGCCAATCCATTGAACTCCATTGTGGATGTTCTTATTCAGTAAACTTTCACTTGCATTGCGTGCAGTGGCGGAACTAGAACATTTTTTTGAGGGGGCCGAATCGGAGATTTGTTTGTAACCTCAACTAAATTCCCTTTAAAACTTATAATATTTACACTAGGTGCCGTAAATTTTTTTTTTGGGGGGGGACCCTCCCCTGCCCCTTCATAGGACTGCCCTTGATTGCGTGGTATATGCAAATGCTATGGATGCCACCTTACCATAAACGTGACTCTGAAGACTGAAATGAAAATGAGTTGTTTGTATATGAACCTAACTAGCATGGTCTTTATGAAGTGTTTTATTATTTCCATAAACTTACTTGTTATCAATTTTGGAATGGTTGTAAGAATGTAAGCAATGCAGCGAACTGATGAAAATATAATTGTATGAATGTGTTTTGTTTGCAGGGTTCACTGGTGCAATTCTGCTTCAAAATGGCAAGCTAGCTGAGTTTTTGGTATATGTTATCGATTATTTTCTATGGATTTCATAAATAAGTTATTTCTACATTATTTGGCACGCTTATGTAAATATATGATGTCAAGTGACTGAATTTTAGTTACAGTGTTATTTATTTATTTAATTTTTATTCTGTTTTGATATTGATGGACTTCAAATATTGGGCAGTCATTAGTGAAAGAATACGTAGGAAAGCGACGCAATGGAGCTGATGATGAATATGCCGATGCAATTACTAACCAAGTAAATATACTTCATTTGGTAGTTGTTTATGTAGATGCTCTTTTATCCAGATATGTGTGTTTTCAAAATGCTAACATAAATAAAGAAAACAGGTTCGCCGGTTAGCAACGGAAGTTCGACAATTGGCATCACCACGCCCGATCACTGTTGTAAATGAAAGTTCTGGCGGTATATATTATTTATACATACTTTTCTAGTCATTTTATGTCATAAAGTCCTCTTAAATTGCATATACTACTCATGTCTAATATTATTCATTTATGCAGTCAGTATAACATCTCTGGTGGGACCAGTGATTGCGTTGGGTGCAGCGGGTTATGGATACATGTGGTGGAAGGTATGATCGACTTAAAGCTTTTGTTGACTTTAATCGTTCACATTGTATGAGCTTTCAAATTTGATACTTTTTTAAATTGTGTTTTAGCGTCTTACGTTCTCAGACCTCATGTATGTGACAAGGCATAGTATGGCAAATGCGGTTTCAAATTTGACAAATAGTCTGGAACAAGTTACAGATGCTATCGCAGTAAGTTCCTACTTCAATCTAAGAGTACGTTTATTTATATATATCAGATCCGTTATATTTATGCTTATTTTCATTTTTTAAATATTTTTCATTGTTGTTTTCGTTGATCAGGCAGCAAAGAGGCATTTAATTCAGAGGATTGAGAAGTTGGAGGGGAGAATGGATAAACAAGTTGAGATATCAAAGTTAAATCTAGAGCAGGTACATTTGTTAGCCACAAATAGAGGTTTAAACTTTAAAGAAAGTATAATTATTTTTTAAACTTGTCAAACAGTTGAGTGAAGTTCGTGATAAGCTTAGCTATGCGAGCAATGAAGTGGAATTACTATGTAACAGACTATCTCAGATGGTGAGTTTTCTTTTGTTGTTTACATATTGTTTCTGAGATATCCGTTGTTATGTAATTTGTTAATTTTTCTTATACTTTGGGCTGCAGGATGGAAGGGTAATGACTATTGATGAAAGAATGGTAAGCCATCTACTGTATTTTTTAAAATTGGAAAAAAAACAACATTCATGACCATTTTTTTTATAAAATTATATTTGAGGATAAAGTTAATCTGTTTTTTGCAAACAGAATTTAACTAATGCTGGTGTGTGGTACCTTTGCAACAAGGATAATGAAAATATGATCTCTAGCAGGGCACAGGTTGTACCTCAATTCGCACTTTTTTGTTTTTGTATGATGTTAAAAACAGCTTCATATAATTTGACTTCACTAATTGTTCTTAGTATTTTAAATATTTCTGATACTAGTTATATGCTGTAATTCGATATAGAAACAATTTAACCTTATGTTCTGACAAAAAAATATATAAAAACTTCGTTTCTACGAGATTTTATATTGATATCTTCTTATATTCTACAGGGTAACAGGCAAATTTCTAGCTTATTAGATCCAAATTATTCTAAAGAGTTGTTAACAAATGGTGTCATAGAAGATCGCATGTTTAAGTCAGATATGAACACGAGAATGCTAAACAGGTATTAACTAACAACAATTACCATATTCATGTAGCTCCTAACGTATTCATTCCCATTTTACTATATGTGGCAAATTCTTCCTTCTATTTATGATTCGGTTGATTTGAGTCATTTTTCATCTCAAATAAGTCAAATGGGTCAAATAAAATAGTTACCTAAACTGAGAATGGGTTAAAAATTTTCAAAGTCTATTTTAATGCATACAACCTTCTACATCGTCATATTCAAGGACTTGTACTATTGTTGTGATAATAGTGCATCTCTTATATGCCTCCACAAATTTACTTTGTTATTATTTGGTGTGAAACAGGTTAACTGCGGCCAGGTTCAATGTTTGAAAGGTGTGGACAATATAATATGGTTATCTACGCTAAAAGATAACGGAACCGGAACAAATCTTGAGACCCTTAATGGTAGAATATGCATTACCTTATAGCAAATCGTAAAGATTATGATTTTTTGTACATTTTTACATTAGTGTTTTTGGATCGTTTATCATTGAACCAAGTTTGGTTCCTTGGAAGTTTTATTTATTCATAATGTGTACATTCAAAAACCATTATTTCAAACCAGACGTAACACCCTATGTTTCTACATTTGTTAATAAGGAAGCAAACCCATTTTCTTCGTGACGGTTAGTGTCTAGACGGTTTGTTCATGTTTAAAGAACCGTTCCATAACGACTGGGTTGGATTCCTAAACAATGGTATTTCATCTTTCGCGTCTTCTTCCTCATCTACATCCATAACAACTTTCGAAGGACACATTCCATTAAAAAACATCCCTCTAAATTCATTCCCTTCGGTTTTCATTATCTCTTTACTATCATTTTCTTCATTTCCAGCAATTAAATTCTTTTCAACAAGTTCCTTAAACATGGATGATCTAAGGAGGAGACTTAATGCAGAAGGCGAAGGTGATGAGTCATGATTGCTATCAGAATCCGTCATTAGCATCTTTGTGTCAATAAGTTCTTGGTTTCGGGAATTAAGTCCTAATGGTAATGAACTTGAACCGAAAGTAAATTGAGGTTCCTCAATGATTTGATTAAGGTTGTTGGTGGTAGTGGTTTGTGGCAGTGGTTGGTCTTGGGATTGAGTGGGGCCGCCTCCCGTAACTGAGCTAGGACCCGTTCTTAGCCATCTTATGTATGTGCTCAAGTCGAAATTTGTTACTGCATTTATTCCTCTGTATTCTATTGCTGCAATATCATAAGCATGAGCAGCTTCCTCCTGAGTACCTAAAAATTGTACAGTTATCAAACCATTATGTCATGTTTTGATATTGTAAAAGGTAAACGGGAACTCACTATATGTGCCAAGGTAGAGATACTTGTTGCCAAACACCCTTCCTATCCTTGCTTCCCATCTACCATTGTGATGATGCCTGAGGTTAAATTTGTAATAAGTTGAATACTCGATAATATTGAAAACACAACAAAATTTAAGGAAAATGTATATAGGAAATATTTGCAGTGACCTGGCAACCCCTCGATATTTTGATACACCTCTTGAGAAACCACTGCTTCTCCTATTACCGAAGGGTAGGTTTAGTCAAATTGCACTCTCAACGACACACACATTATACAAATATGTATGCATGATTTTCAAGACCTTACCTTCTTAAGGTAGCCAAGTACTCCTCCTTGGTCGTATTTTCCATTATTTCTAATTCTTTCTCATAATCAGTCACCTGGAGCAGATAAGTGAACTTGAAATTCATACTTTATGCCAATTAATGTAGAATCCCAATGACATTTTTTATAATTATGTTTAGAGTACCGGGAAATTTGTGAAAGTTGATGTCCCCCAATACTTTATCGCAGCCAAATCATATGCTCTTGCTGCTGCCTCTTCCTCATCGTATGCCCCTAAAAGATTAAGCAAATCCAACATGGCCGTGTCTTATTTTCCAGAAGCTAAATGTATGATGACAACATATGTGACATACATAAAACAGAAAAGTTAAATTTCATGTTGATTTATATCTTACCAAGATAAACTTCTTCGTCCAAGAGTTGTCCCATGGTGCATCATACATGGAGTTTAGAAACCGGGTTAGTAATCATATACCAAGGGAATACTAGTAAGATACATGACTCGAGTGCTCAAGAACATATCTAACCTTGCTTTCCTTTCTTCTTTTGTGTTGCGTTCCACGACCCTTTGTCCCATAAGTGAGCCTCGTATCTTCCTGTCCACCGATGCCTGAAACTCATCAATACAATCATGAAATATATGCATTAGGAAAAGTTTTTCTGAACTCTAAATATTGCATCAGAAAATTCAAAACTGTCCCCTTGTTGCTGCATAAGTTTCTTAATACTTTAATAACTTTTTCGCACCTACTGACTCCTCTGAACTTTGAGCTTCTTTTCACTGTTGTCGGAGTGGTAGGGGTGGTGGGAGTTGTGGTCGTCACAATATTGTTACTTGCTTGATCAACAAGTGGCGGCATTGATGTCTGAAGTTGGTTTTCATCACTACTTATCTTCTGCTCATTCAACGCTAGCATAGATGGACACCTTCGCCGTCTTTTAACAATCGTACTTGAAGCATCACTTACCGTGCTAAATGAGTTACGCCTTCTTAGACTTGCTTCAGATTTTTCAGTGATCAAATCCATACAACCATATACGAGAACGATCTAAGTTTTGATATATCAGAGAGAAGAAAGAAATGCAAAATCAAACTTTTAAATATAGGATTGAGATTTTTGGCACATACTTCATTTTGGAATTAAACACAAACTAAATGTAACAAAAAGACATAAATGAACGATTATTTCAAGTCCAAAGCAGCATAAAACAAAATCACACAGTATTAAACACAATTATAATTCCCGAGTTGACAAATCTTGTTTTATAATACCTAAGTTTTAGCTTTGTTCATCCTATATTAAATGGTTTATATATAGATGGATTTCTTTCGATCATGACACGAGTGCATAGATACAAGAAAAACAATTTATTGTTGATGCATTATCGAGGAGTAGCGAAAGAATCAAGCCAAGACGGCTGGATAAAAATCGACAATCCCTAGTTTTTAAAAATACAAAATCTTGAAGGATGACCCGGAAATAACATTTGTGTTTTATGAAAATGTTACAAAATCGAACATGCATTTAATAGGATTTAACGTCAAAAGAGTTTGTTTTTAGCTGCATGCATGGCAGTTTTGAGTTTGTATTATAATTCGATGGAAATAACGAGGGGAGGAAGCAGATTCTATTAGAAATAAGCGTAAGTTCAGCTTTAACATTTTCACCTTAACTCATACAACACTAAGGTACAATAACTCACCTTAACTTAATTTTACCTCAATTATTTCCAAATTCAGCTCCTAAACTTAAACAAATACTTTATTTATTTAAAACCATAACATTAATTCGATCAACACATTACAATACGGAATTAAAAAAATAATAATAATAAAAAAAATAAAATAAAAAAACGCTAAGAAAAAAAAATAGTACGAAATTAAGAAAACAAAACATAACACAATTATTCATCCTTGACGCTTTGGCAACCCATATTTTTTGATTATTCGGTCCTTTTCCATATTGATCAAATGCACATAGGTTGGATCCTTGCCGGTAGTGTCGAGCAACAAAAATTCAAACTCCTTCAAGGTATTAGTGTTTCTTCTTTTTCTGCGGCCGCCCGATACGCGTTGGCCGCATCTTCACATTTTAAACGAAACTCTTGGTGCATAGCCTCCCCGAATTGCATTGAAGAAAAAGATCCTCCGGTGCTTGCTGTGCCCCCAGTGCTTGTAGTTGTCTCGAATTTTGTTTCTTCGAAGCCCGCTTTTTTCCATGGGTCGTGGTTCTTCATCATGACCGAACAAAGCCTCGTTTGTTTGGCTTGGGGCATCCCCGATTAAATCAACCGGATCCGGCGCGTCCCATTTGCGATGTTTACGCAAAACACCCCAAGCCTCCTCGTTGTTAAACGGCGTGGCTTTGTGCTCGTCACGATACATTTGTTTCGCCCGTGTGAGGATATCCATTTTATTTTCCCCACTTTTCATATCGTGTTGGGCCCGTTTGAAAACAACGTTGAACTTTACGCAATCACGGTTCAACGTTTTTCACTTGCCTTGTAGCATATCCTTGTTGCGGTGTTGAAATTTTTTTCTAATAAACTCATGTTGTACCCGTTGCCAAAAAGTATCGCGAGCTTGGCAACGCCCGACACGCAGATCCTCGGAAGCGGCCACATATTACTCGGCAAACAATTTTTCCTCACTTGGAGTCCAACGTGTATGCACGTTACGTGGTTCATTGTCCTCGATTGGTTCAGGGTCTTTGGATTTTTTGGACTTTCATTTACCACCACGTTTGAATTTCTTTGGTGCGGAGGTAGGTGTTTCGGGAACTTCATTTGTTTCGATTTGTGAATGTTGTGATTGTTGTGTGAATTGTAGATTTTGGAAATCGGTGTTTAGTGTGTTTTGTTGTTGTTGTTGTTGTTGTTGTTGTTGTTGTTGTTGCCAATATTGTATTTCTTGATGTTGTTGGAAAACTTCTTGACTCGACATACCGAATTCGTTTGGGTTATTCCAATTCGGATTTGACGATGAACCCGCGTATGGGTTATTCCACCCATTCCGCCCACAGAGGAGATTCGTGAACTGATGAGGCGAAAAATGATCCGTTTTTAGGGGGTCATTTAAGCCCGAATCCGACTTTATTTGATCAAATATTGCCCTAAATCGTTCCTTTTGTGATTTTAGGTGTTTGGAGAGTGAATTCTGGAAAAGAAGCTATTTTGGACGTTTTTGGAGCATAAAAGTGAAGAAAACGGCAAAGTACCAATTTTCCATGCTGAAGACACTAGGTGACGGCGTCAAGAGTTACACCTTGACGGCGTCAGACATCAAGAATAAAATACCGTAGGTGGTGACGGCGTCACCAAGGCCGTCACCAAGGCCGTCACGTGTAAACTTGTCAAAACTTGCGCGCGGAGTAGCTGATATTGTTTTGGTCATAACTTTTGCATACGAACTCGGATTTAGGTGATTCAAAAGCCCACGCGAAGAGGACGAAGAGATCTACAATTTGGTGAAAAAATGGTCTTGACGGCGTCAAGAGTACGGGCTGACGCCGTCACGAAGGGCCGACAGAAAACATGCCTATAAATATAACTTCATAACTTCACTTTTTGTAAGCCCTAAACCCTAAGGTCGATTCCTGGGTTTAGGTGGGTGTTTTTCCAGCAACTTAGAGGGTTTCAATCACTCCATAAACATCATGTATTGGTTTGATGATTCTATCTTAATTATGTTTTCCATTATCATTGTTGTTTGCTCTTCTTTGATGATGATTTGCTAATTCACCTTGTGTCTACTTATGATTGTGTGAAACTTGTATATAATTGATTAGATCTTATTGATTCCTTGTTGATGTTTGTGTCTATCTTCATCAATTAGGGCGTGACACTTCGATAGATCTAGTTGGTTTAGTTTATAATTCTTGTTTCCTATTGATTCTTGTTTTGATTGAATGATTTATATGTTAGGCTTAAGAAAACTGGCAGATCTCCAAATGGTAACATGCTTGAACGTCTTAAGAAACATGAACCGAGGCGTACTAGGTCTTTATTGGTTGTATTTAATGCATGAGCCACTGTTTACAATCCCTATAGTTGTGCTGGGTCATGGTGTAGGAGGAGATAAGAGCTCATAGAGTTGGGGAGTTATGTATGCCACCCCACGAATGGTATTAAGGAATACAACCCGTCAATTAAAACAAGGTTACAAATCAATAGGTAGGATTGGATAGCTAGCAAGGAGTAACATATCATGGGTAGACATGCTTCACTTATCTTGTAGAAACCTAGTTTACTTTTCTTGTTAATTAGTTTAAATAGTAGCTTTTGGGTTAGTTGATTAGCAACTAATTCCGCCTACTCCCCTAAAACCCGAGATTTTTACTTGCTTTTCATAAAATATAAAAATACAAAAAGAATCATCCTTCACCTTTAGACCTAGTTAGATTAATTTCAATCCTAACGATACTATTCCTAGCTGAACGATCAATCCCCCGGTACTTGTCACTATACTATACTACAACGATCAGGTACACTGCCTGGTGGGGGTTGTAAGCCTCGCGAGATCCCTCGAGAGGTAAAGCAAGGTGCGATTCCCACGCATCATGAACAAGTCATTGTTGTTGTTGTTGCCTCCCGACATTTTTTTTGCTAATAGAAGTGTATTGTAGAGTAGATTGAGTAGTGAAAGTGTGAAAAAAATTGGTATGTGAAATGGGTATTTATAGTGGTGAGAAAATGGGTTTGAAAATGTTTATGTTTATGTTTATTTTTTATTTTATTTTATTTATTTTTAATAGAGCTGTTTATTACCATTTAAATAGGACAGGGGTAAACTGATTTTTTTAAATGTAACGGTAATATTAACGTCAGGGAGGGGGTAAAGTGTAATTTTTTTTATTTGAATAGCAACTTAACGTTGCGTGAAGTATATAACTTGCCACGTTAACGTGGCTATAACGCACAACCATGGTATGGTTTAACACCGGATAATGCAAGAAAGTTAAGCTATAACGTGGGCATTTAGTCATTATACCGTGTGCTCTTAGAGCAAAAACTGCTGGAAACAAATGGCTAGCCATTGGGTTTTTTTTTGGACCAATGGTGCTGCCATTCGCGACATATTGCACCACCAACATGTGTCGTTCGTCCATTTGCCATTTCACCGACGGACACTGTTCGTTTTATTTTATTTTTTGAGAGTGAGTGAGGTATTTTTGGTGGGGTGTTTTGTGTGATCTACATGCACCAATAACAGTTATTGGATGTTATTGCTACAAAAGGTGTTTTAGTTATTGGTGTGTTATTGAGGAGGTGGTGAGGTGACACACCAATAAGTGTTATTAGTTGGTTATTTGGTTGCTTCACCAAGCACTCTTATTCAATTATGTTTAAAGATTGAGTCATTTTTAACCAAAAATAAAACATCCACTTCCACCTCTCCCACCCCATTTTCTTTTCTCGTTAGACAAAACAAATTAAACGATTACGATAAACATTTAATTATCCTTCAATAGAGGGACATTTTCATATACTTTTGACAAACTTTTTTTTTTTGAGTTTTTTCAGTACAGAAGTATGTATGATATATCACATGTAATATAACACTAATCTATAAGTTTGAACATTCAACATTTTGTTATAAAGTTGACATAAGTATTTATGTAAAACTTCAAATAATATATATATATATATATATATATATATATATATATATATATATATATATATATATATATATATATATATATATATATATATATTTGCATTTAAAAATTCAAATTATTATCTTTCCAATCATATATCACACATAATTTTTTAACTTCAAAATAATTACAGTTTGTTATTAGAAGTTGGAGAAAATATACGATTTTTTTATATTTAACATGCTTGATATATCAAATGTGATATAACACTAACTTGTAAATTCGAAGATAGAACATACTGTCGTAAAATGGATATAAGTATTATTTTTCGGTGCAAAAAACGGTGTATCTTTTAGAGTTGTATACAACTACTTATGCCAATTTTACGATAATATGTTGAGTGTTTGAACTTATAGATTAGTGTTGTATCACATGTGATATATCAAACGAGTCTAAATATAACTTTTTTTAAATCAACTTCTATAAATAAATCGTATTGATTTAGAGGTTCAAATATATGTGATATATGGTTGAAAAGCTTATGATGTGTATTTTTCAATCCAAAAATGGTGAATCTTTTCGAGTTCTATATAAATATTTATGCTAATTTTACGACAGCATGTCGAGTGCTCGAACTTATAGATTATTGTTACATCACATATGATACATCAAGCGAGTTTGACTTAAAAAATATTTTATTTTCTCGAACTTCTATGAATAAACTATATTGATTTGTAAGTTCAAAAATTATATGTGATATATGGTTGAAAAGCTAAGGGTGTGTGTTTTTTAATGCCAAAAATGATGAATCATTTGAAGTTTTACACAAATACTTATGCCCATTTTAAGATCGCATGTTAAAGTGTTCAAACTTACATATTAGTGTTATATCACATGTAATACATCAAACGAGTTTGACATAATTTTTTTTTTCTATTTTCTTCAACTTATATGAAAAAACTATATTGATTTGGATGTTCAAAAATTATGTGTGATATATGGTTAAAAGCTAAGGATGTATTTTTTTCAATGCCAAAAATGATGAATCGTTTGGAGTTCTGCACAAATACTTGTGTCAATTTTATGACAACATGTTAAGTGTTCAAACTTACAAATTAGTGTTATATCGCATGTGATATATTAAGCAAAATAGTGGACAAAAAAAAAGTTTGTCGAAAATATATGAAATTGACCCTCTATTGAAAGATAATTAAATGATTGTTATGATGGTATAATTTATGTAAGTTAATTATTTACGGTTTTTGACATACGGTTATTATTATTATTATTATTTTTAAGTGAGTTTTAATTGACAATATCAACTATTCCATCTTCTTTCTCTTATAAAATGAATGTATGAGCTTTATCTTTTAGCATGCAATAAAATATTAGTCCCTAATTAAACTTTTCTCATTATGCAATACTATATCTAAAAAAAAACACTTGATTTAATTACGGTTAATTAGTTGACACTTTTTGTATATTAATTTTTCTAAATATTCATACATCATAATCTATAAAACTGAAAATGCAAATAAAAGTAATAATAATAAATGAAAAATAAAGTTTATCCAAAAAACCGCTAATTGGTATTCTTATGTGTGTTTTTGTAAAGTAATACGATATCAAAAATAACAACACCAAATCTGCACTGAACCAACCGCCCCACGTGCTTTAATTTTAGAAACTATATCCGAGTGATTGTCCTCAAACGAGTGCAATCTAGATACAAAAGAGAATGATTGTCCCAAAACGGATGCAATCAATGAATAAAAAATCACACATATAAAATACCTCACTATAACACTCAAACCTAACAATGATCAAGATAATCAATAGACTAATCATACCAAACAGATTGTAGAGATAAAGTTGTGATGGAAACACACAGATAAGACTAATTTAATAACCCTGGATGGGGAAAAGAGGGAATATATATTCTACAAAGTTTCACTTAATACCATGTAGAAATAAACTATACAAAACAAACACCAAAGTTATAAGGTTAGAGATAATGACAATCACTTCCTGTACTTTATAAATATGAGTTTGCAATATTCCAACTACACTTTTAACACCCCTTCTAAAACTTATACACAGAGCATATCAACCAAACCAGTTTTCACAAAAAACTATGATGAGCAATGCTCAAACCTTTAGTGAACGCATCTGCAACCTGATGTGCAGAAGACACTTTCACAGTCTTAATAACACCATATGTAACTTCATCCCTTACCAAATGAACATTTGTTTCAAAGTGTTTAATTTTCTCATGGAAAACAAGATTAGAAGCAGTTTGAATAGCTACACTATTGTCATAGTCGAGATTAACGGGAATGTAGGATCTCATTTGGTATCAAGAATCACACTTTAATATGTATTTCGTGTAGAGATAGAGAGAGATTTAGAGATAGAGAGAGGTGGAGAGCAAAAATCAAACATACACAAGTGTGTGAAATGTAATATCACAAATGAATGACTTCAACACCCTCCTAACAAGCTTATGATCGTATTTATAGTTTACAAGCCTTAGGAGGCCGACCATGAACCTCATTTTGGATCGAGAAAAGGGCCAAGCCCATATGGTTTTTTGTTTGACTAATGGACTAGCATACTTGGATTCCTATTCACGTTGTTGGGAACGCTTAAAGTGATGATTATCGAGTCAGTGAGTCTTGTAATATGTTCATGTAATAGCTTGTTAGAATCATAAAAATATTGTCTACGTATTAGTAGAAGTGTGCCGTCTAACTAGTAATAATTTTATCTTAAAAACATTCAAGCACATGTGAAGGGGGAGTATTTTTGAAAAAGCAAAACTCTCAAGGTGTTAACGAAAATATGTCTTATAATCATAAACACTTTGAGAGATTTTACAAAAGGTTTTATGGCATGTGATCTATGAACCTAGGATAATCATGGAGTTATAAGGTAATTATGGTTAGGTTTATGTCCAATGATCCACCAGAGCTGGAAAGATCTACCCAGGGACAATACCCATAGTTAGTATTAGAAGTCCTTAGGTATGATTGAAAAAAAAAATTAAAAAAAAAATAAAGGAGAAAGAAGCAGTTGAAGAGTTAAAAAGACAAGTTAAGAAAAAGATGGAAAGAAATAGCCCTCCAAAATGTTCAACTTAGGTAGAAACCGTGTTCAATACATATGCTACTGGTGGTTACTAAGGTGACACCGGTATTGAAGACAAGACGTCATGGACCCAGTGACGCACTGCACTTAACCTCCTAGCCACTAAAGTATCTCTTAAAAGATACTTGTTTCATTTCTCACGGAGAACCTTGCATAATCTATCGACCTCTCACTCTGAGATGTGTTGGTATTGAAAAGGAGCCACTATGCTCCATGCCTCCGACGACTCAAACCAAAACGCACTTAATCGAGTCCAGAGCCATGAGATTCATCAAAAGATCTCTTAGGACACACTTTCCAAAAACATGCACTTGTGTTCGCCAAAAAGAACACAAGTTGCAAGACTCATTTATGAGATCCTCGGATCTTGCCACATATATCATGATGGTGGTTTCTATGTTCCAAACGGTCTACAGTCATGTAGTGATACTTCAGTATACTTTAGCGGCTCACCTGAATTGTGGGTATACTTCGGTATACCTGTTGTATG
The DNA here is from genome assembly GCA_030686995.1 of Artemisia argyi. Lineage (NCBI taxonomy): Eukaryota > Viridiplantae > Streptophyta > Magnoliopsida > Asterales > Asteraceae > Artemisia > Artemisia argyi. Next base: position 74,481,554 of record CM060692.1, on the reverse strand, counting down.
CCTTCTTAAGGGTATCCAATTTAGGAACAACCTTTGTAAGGGTTAGATAGGGCTTTCACACTATATTGTTAATTCTCTCGAAATCCGAGCCTGTAAGTGCTGGAAATCCCGCTAAGGAGATTCCTTTCACGAATTGAGTCCTGAAGATGTGGGTCTTTAGTTGGATTCTATCCATAGTGTTGATAATTGTCCCTCAACGGGATTCAGACGGCTGATGTGCTCGGCCAAGGTGAATGTAATCAAGACATTCATCAGTAAAACAATCATAGTGGTCTAATCTTTATGAAAAGTTCACCGTGGTCGATTGGAGATTGTTACTAACCTTTGTCATGCAGCTACTGATGGATGTTCCTTGGAGGAAAGATCAGTACCATCACCATGATCATCAACATACTTCCATTTCCACATGCTCATACCAACATCATTACGAAAGATGAAGTTATGCAAAGTATAAAGAAAGTTCTCATCAAAGACCAAAGTAAAGTAAAGTCAAAACAATTCTACGTCAAAGCCAAAGAATCTACAAAGTTAAGAGACAAAGATCAAGGTAAAAGTGAGAATGACACATAAGTGAAGCACAAAGTTCAAAAGAAAATATAAGCATGTAGGAAAAGACGTAAAGACACCATTGATGAAGACGTTGTTGAAAGGCAAGCAACTATCACAACTGATCACAAATAAAAACGAAGAACAAAGATCACAAAGCATTATTGGAACAAAGGATCTAGCAAAGCTATTACATAAAGACTCAATGTTCAAGACATCAAGCATCAAAGAAGATCATCCATTTCTATTAGAGGACCCATAACCCACATGTCACATAAAGAGATATCAATGATCACCCTTTAGGGGAGACTGTTGGAAACACAAAAGTGATGATCATAAATGTAATCAAAGAGAGATGTCAATGATCGCCCCTTAGGGGGAGATTGTTGGGAATGCATAAAGTGACGATCATTATCGAGTCAGTGAGTCATGTAATAGCTCGTTAGAATCACAAAAATATAGTCTACGTATTAGTAGAAGTGTGTCGTCTAGTTTAGTCATAGTATTTATGTTAATGTCGAATGAGTAAGAGATGTAACAACGTCACACTTCCTTATACTTCCTAGTGTAATGACTATATAAGAATGTATCCTCTCATTTGAGAGTTGGTTGGTTGAAATGAACTAGAGAAATTCTCTCTATATTCTCTCTAGTTCTTTCTCTCTCTAAACATATCATTGTTTCTCTCTCTAGACTTAATATGTGTGTGAAATGATAATAGAAGGGATCCTAACATTACTGTATGCTCTGAACCTATTTTAGGATCCCATCTGATATCAAGAATCACACTTTGATATGTATTTTTTGTAGAGAGAGAGGGAGAGAGGGGGGGAGAGGTGGAGAGAAAAACCAAACATACACAATGTGTGAAATGTAATAGCATAGATGAATAACTCCCACACCGTCCTAACAAGCTTAGGAGGGTATTTATATTTCTTACAAAGCCTTAGAAGGTCGGCCGTTGGCCTTGCACTGGTACAAAAATGGCCTTTCGTCACACATGGTCGATTTCAAATGGTCACACTGTAACATATTTACGTGACTAAATGTATGAAAATAAAATAAACAGCCACACTCGATACGACTTGTGTGACCATTTCGGAAGATATATTTCACACATTTGTGTATTTATGTGACTAGAGGGTAGCTGGTAAATATTTTTCGATCATTTAGTCACGTTTAATTTGGGACGGGTGGCCGATACAAATCAGCTTTAAGCATTAGTCACACTACAGATATACATATGTGACAAATATATGTCACACAATTGAAGAGTGTGACCAAAATAGATATATGGTCACATGAAGTAATTGTGTATGTGACTAAATTATATAGTCAAGTTTGTCACACATTATTTAAACGTGACTGCTATTCTTTGCTGAATATTTAGCCACATAGCATTTGAAATGTGTGACAACTAAAAAGTAAGTTTGAAGCGTTAGTCACGATATGCATTTAATAGTGACAAATATATATGTCACACACTTGAAGAGTGTGACCAAATGTCATATATGGTCACACGAAACCATAGAAACATGATTAAGTGTAACGAAAATTTGATACATATGGTCACATAAGTAAATATGTGTGTCTAAAGTTTAGTGTGTGTTTGCTTGCCACAACCTAATGTGTATAGTCACATTTAATTGTAGCATGATCATGTGACTATAGGCTTTACAATAGTCACACCATATCACAAATGTGTATCTAAATTATGTTTATTGCCACATTATAAGGGTATTATATGTGTAATACATTCAAAATAGTCACATTGTGATATTTATGTGACTATTATTTATAGCAAAATGTGATATTTAAGTGTAACGAAAATTCAAAATATGTGCAACACATTCAAAATTAATGTTGCTAGGAATAAATCAAGCTTAATGAATAGATGAAAAATCAAGCTTAACCAAGCCCACATAACTTTGTGTTTGACTAATGGACTGGCATACTTGGACTCCTATTATACGTTTACATATGTTTCGCTATTACATGGCTCGTTAAACTAGGAATGATCATCACTTAAAATTCTAAAAAGGAAACAACCCATCAACTTCCAGATCTTTCAAAATATTAGAAATCTAAATGATTCCACAAGTTGAAGTGTTCATGTAGCTGTACTCGGCCTTAGGTGAAAACCTAGAAATTGTTGCTTGTTTCTTACTTTTACGAAAGACTAAGTCATTACACATATAAAGATAATAACCAAACACAGACTTCTTGGGCACATGACATTTAGCCCAATCTGCATCTAAGAAAGCATGCAAACTATACTTACCACCTTTATTAAACTGAATACTTGTTCCAAAAGCTTTCTTTAAGTATCTCAAAACTCTCAATGGAGCAGGACAATGAGATTGTAATAGAGAATGCATGTACTGACTAAGACAATGTAGCATAAGCAGTATAAGACTTGGTAACAGACAAGTAAATGTGTTTTCCCACCAGTTTTGATACTTACTTATATTAGGAAAAATTTTATCAAAATTAATCTCTTTATGGTTCAAAATAACATTTTGCTGCAAAGAAATTATAAATGGTTTGCAAGCTAGGAGACCATACTCACAAAGTAACTCATGATACTAATTTCTTTGTGAGAGACAAATACCACTCTTATTTTCTAAAACCTCAATGCTTAGAAAATATTTTAACGTTCCAAGATCTTTTATTAGAAACTTTGAACTTAAAACTTTTTTAAACTCCTAATCACAGAAGTATCATTACCTATGATAACAATATTATCATCATATACTAACAAATCCATAAACAACCCCTTCTTACTCATAACATAAAAAGAATAGTCATATCTGCTTTGAACAAAACCATTTTCAACCAAACCAGTGGTACGTTTTTCATTCCATTGCCTAAGTGCCTGTTTTAGACCATATAATGACTTTACCAACTATCAAACTTTTTTTTAATTTTTCTATAAAAACCCAGAAGTAAAGACATATATACTTCTTCAAACAACTCAACATATAGAAATGCATTATTTATATCTAACTGATACAAAGGCCATATATTATGCACAACATGACCAATTAAACACCTTACTATAACCATTTTAACCACAAGGCTAAAAGTTTCCTCATAATCTACACCTTCTCTTTGACTGTAGCCTTTGGCAAAAAGCCTAGCCTTATAGCTATCAATCTCACAAGATGACTTAGGGGATGCTTGGTTGGGGGTTAAGGGGGGTCGGGAATGGGTAAGGTATTCAAAAGGGCCCACTTTATTCATTAGATGGTGCTTGGTGGGGGAGTGCAAAAGGATTGATTACCCCGTAGTGGGTAATCAACCATTATAGAATAAATTGGTGGGTAAAGGATTGATTACCCATCTCACTCATCCTTTGCATTCCCTTTACCTTTCCTTTTCCCTTTCCCTTTCCCCACTTTAAACCAAGCGGGCCCTTATAGTTTATTTTGTAAATCCACTTACAACCTATAGGCTTTCTACCTTCATGTAAATCCGTTAATATCCAAGTGTTATTTATGTGCAAAACCTCTATTTATAGATTCATAGCTTCAACCTAGTTAGAGTTTTAAGAGGCTTCATAGTTCATAGTAAGACTTAGGTTCTACAGAATTATTTAAAGTAGTGGTAAAACAATAATTGACAGCAGATAATTTAGAATAATTCACATGTTAGTCTACTCCATACTTCATGTTGCTTTCAATAACAAAATCATTAAGTTTAGAAGGTAAATTTCTCTGTCTAGTTGACCTTTTCAACTCTCTTTGTAATTCTTCCCCATATTTACTAGAATCTGCGCCATTTGAATGGTTTTGATTGTTTTCCTCAGAGGTGACATTTTCTTCTATTTGGGTTGAAATGGTGACCTTATCCTCAACTGTGTGAGCACAGTCATTAGAGGTTAGACCATTACCTTCCTCATTAGAAATCTCACCCTCTTCATCATTGTGTCTTCCAGAACCATGAGTGTTTTTATCAAAAAAGTTTAAACAATTTATTCCAGTATCATTTGACTCTTCAGACACTTTATTGGACTCATTTTTAGACACTGCAGACTCAACCCAAAGACTTCATTTTAAATGCAAACACTATTTCATAAAATCTAACATCTCTAGAATAAAAAAAAAACATTTATACTATCAAGACTATACAACTTGTAAGCCATTTTGACACCAGAAAAACCTATATGAACACCATTTTAGACATGATACTAAACTTATCGATATTATCTAAAATACTATAATAACGCAAACACCCACAAGTTCTAATACAAGAGAGACTAGGTTCTTTATCATAAACTAGAAATTAGGGGGAAGCACCAAACAAGACAAGGGGGCTGTTAATTAAGTAAGTAGCAATTAGAGCACATTAAGTACATATAAAGAGGGATACCCCCCCCCCCCCCCTTTTCTAAAACATAGACTTGTAGTAGGTGTTTATGTTTCCTTTCAGCAATCCTATTTTGCTGAGGAGCATAAGAACAAAAAGTTTGATGAATAATAAGAAAATTATTAAGCATACCTAAAGACTTTATTTGTTAGCATTAAAAATTATATTAAAAATTGATGGTCATTCTCATTTATTATAACGTTGTAATGTGTCGTAGTTTTTGTTATAAGAATAGTCAATGGGCCTTGGTCTTGGTAAGCTAATATGTCATGTGTTATGTAATGTAAACCTTTATATGTAAAAGGAAACCAAGCCCAAGACCAAGCCCATGGAAACCTCTTAAGGCATCATGTTAAGAACTATATAAACACCTCAAAGGCTCATTTGAGGTGCGTGCTTGTGTGTGTATTTGTGTGTGTTTTCTCTTGAATAAAAGTTCTCATTTCCATCTCTCTCTCTCTAGTATACGATTCACATACATACATATCAAGTCACCATCTTTCCATCTCTACTTTATCTTTGCTTCTATAGTGTTGTGATAAAGTTGTGATATTTAAGGTCCTACAAGTGGTATCAATCGCCTAACAATGATTTAGGAGGGTTAAGAGTTTGTTTTGTTTCGTGTTTTTTAAGCTTTATATCACGAGTTTTTTATAAAAGTTTCTCACTTTTCTTGTTTTTCTTGTTTTTCTTGGTTTTTAAGACTTTTTTGATTACAAACTAGTGTTATAAACTTTTTCTAACAAGAAAGTTTAAATCTTTTTGAAGTTTCAAAGCTTAAAAACTCGTATTTGGTTTTTGTACTTGCTTTCTAGAACACGAAAAAGTTTCTTAAAAATCATCAAGTTTGCAACTTTCTACAAGTTTTGGTGTTTTTTAGCCTAGAAGTACAAGAATCTTAGATTACAAACTTTATTTGGGAGTGCTTTTTGCTAAATCAAAAACTGCCATATTTTTGAAATCCCACTAGTACTTGTTTTCAAAATCAAGTCTGTTTTTCGAGAACACAAGAAACGGCTCCTTTCGTGCTCACAGGTGGATACTCGGTATTTTCTCTCTTGTATAAGAAAGAAATTACTTCGACTTTTGGCTAAATTTCAAAATTGGATAATTTCGAAATTTCTTTGTGAAGTTGGTTTTTCGAAAACTTGAAATTTTTCGAGAACATCTTTTCGAAAAAGTTCCAGGATCTCGAAAAAGTTCCAGCAATCACTAAAGTCTCGAGAACACTGTCTTGACTATTTTCGAGAACACAAGTTTCGCAAACACCTAAGCTTCGCAATCACCAAAAGTTTCGCAATTCTCACAAGTTTCGCAATCACCTAAGTTTCGCAATCAGAAAAGTTTCGCAATCACAAGAGCTTCGAGAACACAGCAAAGTTTCGAGATTTTTGACAAAAGTGAAGTTTTTGACGATCGAAATTCAAACGGCCATAACTTTTGAACCGTAACTCCGTTTTCGACGAATCAGTTGTCAAAATGACCGTGAGACCGAGGAGAACGACACACTGAATGATTTATCGATTCAGGCGAAGTTTCGAGGCCTGAAAACGCTCCGAGAAGAAGTTATTGACGTTTTAAGGTTTTAGGTCAAAATCTTCACTATAAAAACTTGCATCAACTTACTCTAAACACAACTCCTATTTCATTGGAACGATCTAAGAATCAACTTTATCCATCTACAAATCATCAATGGCAACTCAGCAAGACATTCATGCAGCCGGTGCCGAAAACCGACCTCCCATGCTGTCAAAGGGTGGATACTCACAATGGGCTAGTCGTATGATGCGCTATCTTAAGAGCAAAACAAATGGAAATCTTCTTATCAAATCCATTATGGATGGACCCTTCAAACCAATACAAGTACTAGACCCTGGAGATCCAAATGGAACACCACCCATGTAACCATACTACAGAGATCAGAATGAGACTGAATACACTGTGGAAGACAGAAAACAGATTGAAGCTGATGATCAGGCATTTCATTATGTTGTTCTTGGTTTACCTGAAACCATTTATGCTACTGTTGACAGTGAAGTAAGTACTCATGCAGTCTGGGAAAGAGTCAAGAGGTTAATGTATGGGACAGACATCGGGAAACAGGAAATGGAAACACAATTGCTTAAGGAACTTGGCAAGTTTACTTCAATTCCTGGTGAATCCATAGAGACGTACTACTACAGATTCTGTAAGATCATGAATGATTTATCAAGACACAACCTCAGTCAGACAAATATTGCTAACAACACCATTTTTCTGAATGAGTTGCAACAAGAATGGGGAAGATACGTCACTATTGTTTATCAGACAAAGAATTTGCATGAAGTCACTTATGATCAGGTGTACGATTTCTTGAAGCAAAATCAAGATGAAGCTAATGAAGTAAGAGCTGAATTAATAGCTAAAAAGCACGATCCTCTAGCATTAATGGCTAATACACCAACACCTATACCAGTGAACACACAACAACAACCATCATCATCTTCCACTCACAACTACATGCAACCATCCTCCATTCAACAACCAACATCGGTCTACCAACAACAGTTCTACCCACAGCAACAACATCTTATTCCACAACAGCAATACCCACAATTCCAAGAACCAGAATTCACTAAAAATGATGAAGCTACTGCAACATTGACACAAGCGTTTGCTTTTCTGTCAAAGGCATTCCAAGGACGCTATTCTACACCAACAAACAACAACCAAAGGATTTCATCGAACACTCGCAACAGGCAGATCGCTCAGCCGAGTTTCAATATGGGCAATGGAGGCCAAATGGTTGGAGTTTATGGGAATCAGTAGGGATATGCTACTGGATTTAATATGGGTAATCAGAATATGCAGACTGCAGGTCAGTATGCAGGGAATCAGTTGGGTCAGTTTGTTGGAAATCAGAGGGGTCAGAATGTTGGTAATCAGGCAATGGGTAATCAGAATAGAAATGTTGCAGCTCCAGTTGTTGGGATTAATGGAAATGTGAATCAGGGTAATCCGGTAAAGTGTTTCAACTGCCAGGGTGTAGGTCATATGGCAAGGAACTGTCCTACTAAGCCGAACAAGAATGATCTAGAGTACTTGCAGAAAGCAGTGTTGTTGGCACAAAAGGCAAAGGCAGGGTTTCAGTTGAATGTAGAGGATAATGATTTTATGGCTCTTATGGATGACATGGAAGATAGAGAAGATATCGATGCGAACTGCATATTCATGGCGAATCTTCAGGAAGCTAAGTATGACACGGATTCTGACACACTTCCTGTTTATGACACCAATGCACCATCTGAGGTATCAAACTTCAACACATGTCACAATAATGATATATTTGATATGTCTCCTCATGAGGAACAACATTCTGAGAAGCTAGCACCCACTTATGATACATACCTGGACACGCCAAGTAGTAGCAATACTCTTTCAGCAACTCCAGATGTGAATCATAATGGAGGCTTCGTTTCACAGCATGCTGAGAATGATGAGGAAACACGTGCTTTATTTGAATCATTATTAAATAATTGTGGTATTGAAATCGAGAAAGTAAAAAAGGTCAATCGCGATGTTAAGGCCGTGAATGAGATATTGACCACTGAGCTTGAGAGATACAAGGAAAATGCAAAAAGCTTTCAAATTCACAAAGAACGCGAGTCAGAACTTGAAATTGGTTATAAGAAGTTACTTGTTAAAGATAGGGAATGGAAAAACAAGTTTGCTAATCTTGAAATAAGTTCAACAAAAACAATTAACTCTTTAAAACAAGAAATTTCTGAATTAACAAACCAACTTTCAAAACAAAAAACAGCTTATACCAATCTTGAAAAAGAACAGGATGAGTTGAAAAAGGACTTTGCAATGAAAGAAGATAAACTTTTGGAAGAAATCGTAGAGTCAGAACACAAGATTGCACATCTAGAAGAATTTGTGGTTAAGTCGGGTCAGTCAAGTCAAACAATGAAAATGATTTCAAACCAAACTAATCCGATTTACCATACGAAACACAAAATGGCTCTTGGTAACACAACTCCTTGTAATCTCAAGAAAGCTCAGCAAGAACAGAATGTTTTGTATAATGGTAATGTGATTTACACCAAACATGATCCTCCAGTCGTTAGGGATTCTGTGGAAACAATGGAACTTGTCGAAGAGAGCATTATTAAAATGAAACAAAAGGATTTGAAACCCATTGATTACAACAAATTGAACAAACTTTCGGGTATTACTTTTGTTCCACAAAAAGAACCATCTGTGTTTTCCATAAAACGACCATTCTCGAAAATGTTTTCTAAGAAAGTAGTTGCTTCCAAATCGCTTTCAAACATGGAATAGATGTCTTCAAACAACACTTTTAACACAAGTGCTGCCAGAGGATATCTTGATGATCTTAAAACAAGAGTTGGGCAACTTAAAACGACTTTAGAATCTAAAACGAGACTTAATGAGATTAACTGGAATTCCACGGTTCATTTACAGCTTAAAAAGATTCTTGAAAGTGAATTTGCTCCTCAAATTAATAACATTCATGCTCGTGTAATTCATTTTGAACAAGCATTTTTGAAAGAAACAGCTGACTTCGTCACGGATCACAAATCCCTGATAAAGAAGGCTAATGAATCTTTTGAGCAAATCAATGTTTTGGAAAACCTAAATGATTCTCTCTTCGAAGCTGTTATGACTACTGATATTATGTCCATCATTTTACAAACATATTCTGTTCAAGACGATGAAAGACGAAGAGCTGAGACCTCTGCAATTGTTTCAAAATATGAAAATGCTCTTATAAAGCTTGAAAAAGAAAATGTGTCATATTTTAAACAACTTGATCGAAAAAAGGAAGAATGCAAGTATGACAAATTGTCGTATGAGCGTGTCTTAAAGAACATGAAAGAGCAAAATGATCTTTTGAGAGCTCAGCTTGAAAGTCAAAAAGGAAAGGGTGAGGAAACTAAGTTTGCAAAACCATTGACTTCGGAGAAACCAAATGTTTCAAACACGGTTCAAAAACCAAAAATGTCAATTTCACGGTTTGCTCCAAAAGTCGATGAGAAAAAGGATTTAACAAAACCAGTCACTCCAACACCCTTGCCAAAGAAAAGTGAAAATGTTAAGATTGTTGATAAAGGAAAAGCGGTTGTCGAAACACCAAAAGTGATAGCACCTGGCCTTTTTAGGATTAGTCCCACTAGTGCGTCTGCCTTAACATCTAAGACAAATGACAAATGCATAAAGGCTAATTCTAAAGAATCTAGGGATGCTAAAAAGGACAACAACATAAATCCTAATGTGTGTGCCTTACCTTCTACAGGATTAGAAAGCACCTCTAGGAGCAGCAGACTAAAGTCTAGGAGCAATACAAGGAACACTAGAGTCTCGCCTGTTTCTAAGAGTAGTAGCAAGAATAAAGTTGAAGAAGTAGAAGAACACCCCAGGAATTTATCGCTTTGTAATAAGAGACATGTTTCATCTGAATGTAATGTCAAGAGAACTGTTTCTAATGCATGTAATGACTCTGTTTGTTTAATATGCAAGAAATGTTTAATTAATGATGTTCATGATGAATGTGTTTCTAAGAATGTGTATATTACGCCTGAACAGAAGAATGTTCCAAAAAGACCTAGTGCTAGATCCAGATCTATAGAAAGATTAGTTGCACGATTTAGGACTAACACTATTAGTCGAATGCCTAGGAACTATCTTAAGTTTTGTATGTGGATTTCGACGGGTAGAGAGTTCACTTTTCAGAACGGCAAATTAGAAATAGCTCAAGCTAAACAAGTAGCAATTGTCTATGAGTGTGATTCTGCTTTTACTCCTAACCCCATGGAACCAAATTCAAAACGGTTTCCAAATACAAACTCTTCTGTTCTTGGCAGGTTATCGAAATATGTCTTTGGATCGTCGACTCGGGTTGCTCCAAGCACATGACCAGGAATTTAAAGTTGCTGATCAATTTCGTCTGGAAATTCATGGGAACTGTACGCTTTGGAAATGATCATGTGGCAGCTATTCAGGGTTATGGAGATCTTCAATTTGGGAATTTTCTAATCACTCGAGTTTACTACGTCGAAGGGTTGGGACACAACTTGTTTTCAGTTGGGCAGTTTTGTGATGCAGATTTAGAAGTTGCATTCAGGAGAAACACGGTTTTTATTAGAAATTTGGTTGGTGATGATCTCTTAACTGGTAATCGTGGTACAAACTTGTATGCTATCGACATCAACCAAATGGCTTCTACATCACCAATTTGTCTTATGACAAGGGCAACCGAAACTAAGTCCTGGCTGTGGCATAGACGTTTATCCCATCTCAATTTCGACACGATCAACAAGTTAGCCAAAGACAACATCGTCACCGGACTTCCTAAATTCAAATACACCAAGGAACACCTATGTCCATCATGCGAACAAGGAAAAAGTAAAAGAGCATCATATAAACCCAAAACCGTACCTAGTTCGGAAGCAAGGTTACATATGTTGCACATGGACTTATGTGGCCCAATGAGAGTTTAAAGCATTAATGGGAAGAAGTATATTCTCTTTATTGTTGATGATTATTCAAGATATACTTGGGTAAAGTTCTTGAGATCAAAAGACGAAGCACTAGGCATCATCATCACCTTTCTCAAGCGTATTCAAGTTCTACTTCAAACTCCAGTAAGGATTATAAGAACAGACAATGGCACAGAATTTACAAACCAGGAGTTAAGAACTTACCTTGAAGATGTTGGAATCACACACCAAACATCAGTTGTTAGAACTCCACAGCAGAATGGGGTAGTTGAAAGAAGAAACCGAACTCTTGTGGAAGCTGCTCGCACAATGCTGATTTTTTCTAGTGCACCAGTATTCTTATGGGCTGATGCTGTAGCCACTGCTTGTTTTACTCAAAACCGATCCCTAGTCCACCCGAGATTCAATAAAACCCCATATGAGCTAGTGAACAACCATAAACCTGGCATCTCTTACCTTCACGTGTTTGGCGCTTTGTGCTATCCGACGAATGACAGAGAAGATATAGGGAAGTTAAAAGCTAAGGGTGATATTGGAATCTTCATTGGATATTCAGAAAACTCGAGGGCATTTAGGGTGTATAATAGAGGAACAAAAAGGATAATGGAGACGGTGAATGTGAAGTTTGACGAGATTTCACAAATGGCTTCTGAGAGATACGCTCTAGAACCCGCGCTTAATCCGATGGCTTCTAATCAAAACGGATTAGGACCCGCACCAAACCAGCAGACTTCTGGACACATCAGTTCAGGACTCGTGCCTCAAGGAGCTCAGTCAACAAACACGGATAAACCTTCAGAACAAGAAATGGAAAAGTTCTTCGAGTCAATGTTTGATGAATATTATGGTGAAACTTCGACAAATGCATCTCCACAACATTCCGCTGCATCCGCTCAAAACCATCAACCACCACCACCATCACAAGATGCATCTACCACAATCGAAGCTGAAGCACCAACTACATCAACATCATCTACATCTACTCAAGTAACTCCAGTACTTGAAACTGTTCTACCAAGAGTTGATGAGCAAAACCAAAACACAAATTTTCAAGAAGAACCAACAAATAATTCAAACGATGTTACGTTAGAAGAAGAAGAAGTATTTGAAAACCCGTTTGCAACAGACTCTGCTGAATCTTCTTCAAGGTTACAAGAACCATCTAACACACATTTGTTACACCCAAGGTACCCTTCTACGTTTCAATGGACAAAAGACCATCCAATAGAACATGTTATTGGTGAACCTTCAAAGCCAGTTCAGACAAGGAGACAACTTGCCACCGATCTCGAATTGTGCATTTACATTTGCTCAATCAGCCTTAAAGAACCAAAGAACATTCGAGAAGCAATGGCAGAAAACCCTTGGATTGAAGCGATGCAGGAGGAATTTCTTCAATACCTGTTACATGATAGTTGGGAACTTGTTGAACGACCACTTGATAAACGTGTTCTTGATCTCAAGTGGTTGTGGAAGAACAAACTGGATGAGGAAATGACTGTAATTCCTAACAAAGCTCGTCTCGTGGCTAAAGGATATCCACAAGAAGAAGGGATAGATTTCGAAGAATCATTCGCGCCTGTAGCTAGACTTGAAGCAGTCCGGATTTTCTTAGCCTATGCAGCTCACAAAAACATCACAGTCTATCAGATGGATATTAAGACTGCTTTCTTGAATGGAACTCTGAAAGAAGAAGTGTATGTGAGTCAGCCAGAGGGATTCATCGACAAAGATCATCCAGACTACGTCTACAAGCTTAAGAAAGCAATTTATGGTTTAAAACAATCTCCAAGAGCGTGGTATGACGAACTATCATCTTTCTTGCTTAAAAAAATTTCACATAAGGAACGGTTGATGACACCTTGTTTATCAAAAAATTCAAAAATGAAATTTTGATCGTTCAAATTTACGTGGACGACATTATTTTTGGATCAACCAATCCTAACCATTCAAAACATTTTGAAAATCTCATGAAAAGCAAATTTGAAATGTCCATGATGGGGGAACTAAAATTCTTTCTTGGTTTACAAATACATCAATCCCCTCGTGGTATTTTTATCAATCAAGCTAAATATACAATATAGATTTTGAAAAAACATGGAATGGAAAATTGTGATTCTGTTGGTACACCAATGGTCACTTCACCAAAAATAGGTGCTGATTTGTTTGGGAAACCTATTGATCCGAAGAAATATCGGAGCATGATCGGTTCTCTCATGTACCTAACTGCTAGTCGACCCGATATTCAATTTACTGTTTGTTTTTTAGCACGGTTTCAGGCAAAGCCTACCGAACTTCACCTCAAAGAGGTTAAACGGATCTTTCGGTACCTACGAAGCACCATTAACATGGGACTTTGGTATCCGAAGGATTCGGGGTTTAATCTAACAGCATTTTCAGATGCAGACCATGCTGGTGATCAAGTTACAGCAAAGAGTACATCAGGTGGAGCACAATTTTTGGGTGAAAAGCTAGTAAGCTGGTCGTCAAAGAAATAGGATTGTACTGCGCTATCAACCGCCGAAGCCGAGTATGTGTCTCTATCTGCGTGTTGTGCCCAAGTTCTTTGGATGCGGACACAGCTCACAGATTATGGCTTTACTTTTGACAGAATACCTATGTATTGTGACTCAAAAAGTGTCATAGCCATCTCGTGCAATCCCGTACATCACTATAAGACGAAGCATATCAAAGTCCGCTACCATTTCATCAAAGAACACGTGGAAAAGGGTACTGTTGAATTATTTTTCGTTAAGACTGATTACCAACTCGCCGATCTATTTACTAAAGCCCTTCCAAAAGAACGGTTTGACTACTTAGTTCGACGAATTGGCATGCGAAGCCTAACTCCTAAGGAGCTAGAACGTCTTCTCGAATCTTCTTGAAAAAGTTTTCAAAATCGCTTCGCTGTAAATATTTTTGAAAAAACAAAATACAAAATTTGAAAAACCAACAAAAACAAAATACAAAAATATAAAATTTTCAAAAAATACAAAAACAATATAAAATCAAAAAATCCAAAAATATTCTTCTCACGACATGTCTCTCGTATAAATCAATATTCTGTACGTGTCTAGAAATGTCTTTCAACAATGATACGGACATGTACAGATGCTTGAACGGGAGTTATTTAAATGTTTTTCTAAAACATGTCGTTTCTCAAAAGTTTCTTCGCAATGGCTTTCGTATACTTCAGTACGAAACCCGTACTCAAAAGATGACTTCTGATTATTTTCTAATCAAGGACTCGTACGTTCAATGATGAAATCTTTTTCAAAAAGTTCGAGTCTAAACAAACGAAAAAGTTTTCTAGCAAAAACTCGTTTTCAAACAAAATTCTTGAGCACTTTTTCAAGATTGTTCAAAAGATTTCTCAAAATCTCTCAAAATTAGTGCTAAAGATAACTCCCTCAAAACCCTTAAGGGGGCGTTTGGTTGGCAGATATTAAATTATGGAATTTGAATTTACATGAAGTTTAAAATTACTTAGAAATTTAAAATTCTAATATTTCTTGTTTGGTTGCTAAAATTTTAAGTTATTAAATGTATATTGTGGGCCTAAGATATTTTAGAAGTATGTGAATATAATATGTATTTATTTTTTATTATTGCATGGTAGGACCCAATGATACATGATGTCAAATTTCTAGTGGGTATTAACAATAAAATTTTAGAAGTATTGTTTCTTTATTGTTTGGTGGGACCATGATTGCTACATGTATAGACAGGAAATTTTAAATGCTCTCTATAGTGAGGGAAATTTAATATGTTCACTTTAAGCACTTTACAGAATTTTTAATACCTCCATTAACTCAACCAAACACAATATTTCAAGAGATTTAAAATTCAAATTCCATGAAATTCCCTCAATATATTTGAACCAAACAGCCCCTAAGTAATTTTAAATATGCTATCATTAAGGGGGAGTACAAACACTAAAATGTTCCGGTTGCATGCAAAATCAAATCTGTCTATCTCTCCAAAAAGCTTTTTATTAATCAGTTGATATCAAAAATATCACGCTATGCTATTTTTGAGGGGGAGAAGACATGATTAAAATGTGATCAAAGATGTTTAAAGTTTGTGACTGAATCTCAAAAGAGCTCGACTCAGATAGTACCAATGAATTGACGAAGCTTAAAATGTCAGTAATCGAAAAGACTTGTCCTGGACGGGTAATAATTTCAAGCTAGTCTAACTAGTGATGTAAGCGTGTCTCGAATAGGACTTGTTTGAGTAGAATGTACCGTATCGAGAGACATTCTTTGGACTTGACCAGGACGGGTAATAATTTCAAGCTAGTCTAACTAGTGATGTAAGCGTGTCTCGAATCGGTCATGTTCACTGAAAGTGGATCAATTCAAAAGTGCAAACTCCTCCCACATGTGCAAATTTCTTAAAAATTACATGAGCACATGTGAAGGGGGAGTCCTTCAAAAGTTACAAAACTCTCAAAGTGTTAACAACAATGTGTTTTATTATCATAAACACTTTGAGAGATTTTCAATAAATGGTTTCATGGCAATGATAGGATAGACATGGAGTTATAAGGTGACTAAGGTTAGGAAAAACCGTCCTATGATCCGCCAGAGCCGGAGGGATCTACCCAAGGACAAATCCAATAGATTAGAATGAGAAGTCCTTAAGTATGATTGAAAAAAAAGGACAAACTGAGAAAGGAGAAAGAAGGGGTTGAAGAATTAAAAAGAAAAGTTATGATAAAGGGTGAAAAGAAATAGCCCTCCAAATGTTCAACCTTAGGGCAGACACGGGATACAATTCGTATGCTACTGGTTGTTACTAAGGTGACACCGGTATTGAAGACAAAGACGTCATGGACCCAGTGACGCACTGCACCAAACCTTCTTAACCACTCAAGTTCTTTTAAAAGAGCTTGTTTCATTCTCACGGGGAACCGGTGTAATCTATCGACCTGTCTCTTAAAGATGGTTGATATTGAAGCAGGAGATCTCTCCCTAATCTTCGCATAGGAAACCTAATGTGCACTTATCGAGTCTAGAGCCCCGAGATTCATCAAAAGATCTCATAGGAACACATGATATTTCTACACTGGTTGTTCAAACATTAAGGACACCCGATGTAAACTTTAGAGTCCTACGCAGATCTTAGCAATCTGCCAGAACATTTATGAGAGGATTCACATTTGTGATTCTCAATGATTGAATGGAAATTCCTGCCAGGGTCAACATCAAACAGCCCTGACAGCAGGTCACTTCGGTAATTCTTTATGGGTTACGCTTAGTGTTCGCGGTGGTTTCAAACGGTCTACAGTCGTGGAGTGATCCCCAGTGACTCACCCAGTCATTGAGCTACTTAGTAGGTCTTGTAAGCTCCCTTGGGAGTATCTGACATGGGAACGGCCTTGGTAAGGGTTAGAAGGAGTCTTCACACTATGCTATTGACGATCTCTAATTCCTCATCTGTAAGTACCGGTTGATATATTGCTAACTGTTTTCATGCAGCTACACATCACCTCCATGGCGACAGATTCCGCATGCTCATACATACATCTGGAAGTTAAAGAAAGCTCCCTCAAAGATCTATACAACACAAAGTTCAAAGAAAGATTCTACGCCAAAAAGAAGAATCTACAAAGTATAAAGACTAAAGATCAAAGTGAAAGAAAGGGAACTACGTGCATATGAATATCAAAGTCCAAAGATGTATGAGCATGTTGGAATGTCAAACAACCACCACAGATGCAGAAGTGACGAAAGGCAGATTGCTCCACATCACAAAGGAACAAAGAACGATGAAAAGTCAGTCATCAAAGATCACAAAGCATGAAGGAACAAAGACTAAAGACTATTCTGCTACGACACACGATGGTCAACAACAAAGAACAAAGAAGACCTAATCACGTGGAGCATCATTCGAATGACCACCCCTTAGGGGGAGATTGTTAGAATTAAAAATTATATTAAAAAGTGATGGTCCTTCTCATTTATTGTAACGTTGTAATGTGTCGTAGTTTTTGTTATAAGAATAGTCAATGGGCCTTGGTCTTGGTAAGCTAATATGTCATGTGTTATGTAATGTAAACCTTCATATGTAAAAGGAAACCAAGCCCAAGACCAAGCCCATGGAAAGCCTCTTAAGGCATCATGTTAAGAACTATATAAACACCTTAAAGGCTCATTTGAGGTGTGTGCTTGTATGTGTATTTGTGTATGTTTTCTCTTGAATAAAAGTTCTCATTTCCATCTCTCTCTCTCTCTCTAGTATACGATTCACATACATACATATCAAGTCACCATCTTTCCATCTCTACTTCATCTTTGCTTCTATAGTGTTGTGATAAAGTTGTGATATTTAAGGTCCTACATTATTAATCACAAACTGATCAATACCATTATCATACTTGACCATCTTAACTTTAAACAAGTTTTATAGAACTTTCAATGTATTCAGACACTTCAATTTTAAATATAAGTAGATAAACCCAAACTGCTCTAGTATAATCATCAACAATGGTGAGAAAATACTTATACCCATCTATACTCACAACTTTGTAAGGAACCCAGACAAATCAGATATTAGATATTATAAGACTTAAAGGAAGAAAAGTATCCTTACAGAAGTTTGCAACCAGATAACGACAAAAGACTTAACTCACTATAATATTGATTCACTTAGTCAAGATATATAATGAGAGAAAAGGGAAAATATAATAATAATAATAATAATAATAATAATAATAATAATAATAATAATAATAATAATAATAATAATAATAATAATAATAATAATAATAATAATAATAACACTAAAACTAAATCACAAAATTAGGGTTTCGAGTTGCAAACCCTAATTTATAGACCTCAATAATTAACCACTACCAGAACTAAGAATTGCCTCGTGATCAACTATTCAACCACAAAAAACACCATATCTACCAGTTAGAACCAAAAGCCTCAATTCTGACAAAAAATGTCAAAAACCCGAAAACACTAAACCTACCAAATCGATAGACAAGAACCAATAACCACGAATCAAATTGAATGATAGCTCTGACATCATGTAAAGAATAAAATATCAAAGATAATAACACTAAATCTACATTCAACCAACCACCCCACATACTTAATTACTAAAATCTATATTTGATTGATTGGACTTAAACGAGTGAAATCTATATAGAAAAAAGAATGATTGTCCCCAAACCGATGCAATCAATGAATACAGAACCACACATATAATATACATCACTACAACACTCAAACCTAACAATGATCAAGATGATCAATAGACTAATAATACCAGACAAACTGTAGAGAGAAAGTTAAAATAAAAAACATACAGATGAGACTGGTTTGATAACCCTAGATCTGGGAAGAGTAGGGATATATATTCCATAATCTTTCACTTCGGGCCTTAAAGAAATAAACTAGACAAAACGAACACCAAAGTTGTAACCATGAGTTTGCAATATTCCAACCACACTCTTAACAGTTTTAATCACTTATTTTTTAATAAATGGGGCCTAAAAAATACTAAACAAGGAAAACGTAAGTCTTACAGAGTCTATAAAAACAAAAATAACAAAAAACATAAATGTGGAAATAGAAAATACACGAATGTATAGTGATTTCCAGGATTTATGCAATCGTGGTTAGTTCACTTTTGAACTACAAAAAATATTTTTATCTTTGGTACTTCTTTTATGAAAATAAAATGAAAGATCATATACTAACTATTCTTATTTCTAATGATGAGCACGGTACCATTTTGGTACCGTACCGGCACCGTTTTTGAAGTACCATATTTTTTCGCGACCAAAATATGTAGTTCTGATCCCGGAACTGAGGGGCATATCGGTACAGGTACCAGTTCGGTATTGGGTAAACCGGCACTAAACCAAAACAAGTACCGTTTAGTATAAAAGATAATCCCAAATTTGACTCTTTTAGTTCGTGAATTCACTTTAGAGTACAATCTTTAATGGTGGAAGAAATGTGTGCGTGAAGTCATTATAAGTAGATTATTTCTGCAATTTCAAATGAATATTTCCTTCACTGAAAGAGTCGCAAATTATAATGCATAGAAAGAGTAATCCTAAAATAACTAGTAACTACACTAATTTGAAATGAGTCAACATAACAACTCAAGGACACTTCAAGCCTTTGTATGCAGTCTCTTTCTTTTTACAGCGTACAAATGGTTTGAGTGACACATACCACTTTCTCGCCTGAAAACAATAACATTACTAGCTTTTTAATAAAATCCTTTAAGAAAGTATAAAATCTATGATTAGAGGAAGACCTACAAACGGAAAATCAGCCTAAATGATATAATGTTTAGATACACATGCATATATCTTGACACTCATTATACAAAATTATCATTAGATAATATTTTCAATGTTAATTATGAATAAAATGGATGTACGGGTATTTAGATCACAAGTTTAGTAAAACAAATATTTAGCCTCTTCATATTTCGGTACCAAACTCGGGAAATCCCATCTTGGTACCGAACCGTTTTTAGTGGTAACGAATTTTTTTAAGTGAATTTCAGGGCACTAATACCGTACCGGGTAAAGAGAACCGGTACCGGTACGGGTTGGTACCGTACCATTTTTCGGTACCCATGCTCATCCCTACTTATTTCCGTTGGTTCAACAGTTCCAACTATTTAACATATATCCGTTGGATTCAACGGTTCCAACAATTCATACCCTCAATCGGTCCCAGCGGTTCTAGCAATCCCTAACCCATAGCTTATATTTTCTTTCCAGCTGGGACAGAGCCTCAGACTACCTACCATAAATGTTATACTAACTGCATAAATGAATAATTGCATCCAACGCAACCACTGGTCCTACCAGGCACCCACATGAAAACATCTAATTCAAATATTCGATTTTTACAAAACCTAAAACCAAGACCTATCAGTTTTTGGTCGTTCATATTTTTCGGTTTCTTTTTTTTGCGCTTCGGTTCTTAGGTTATTGTGGTTTCTAACCGCTTACATTTGCTGTTTGCCAATTTTTACCAACAAACTTGTTTTACCTAAGATAATTGTTTATTCTTACTTAATATTTAGTTAATCTAAGCCAGTAAGTCTAATAGTGTTATCTAAATATCTATAAATATAAACATATAAATGAAACACACACAAATGCAAGTCAAATACGCTGGTATGACCATTGTCGTATACATATTGAAATATCGTCAAACAAGCACACATACAAGTTAAGCACTTAAACCTCACTCAAGCCCAATAAGAATTTATAAATTTGTTCTGTTTCATTATTTATTTATGTTATGATAAATATATATTATAATATAATAAAAACAGTCGGTTTAGTTATTATAGTTCGGTTTCTTGAAAAAACTAAAACCGACCAAAATATTCGGTTTTTTAATACACACCGAATCATCGACTTTAGTTTTGGTATGTTGTATCACTTTTTTTTTGTTTACAGTTTTTCTGCTCACCACTTCTTAATTACCATTATCCAGCATTAGATGTCTCAATAAACACAAATATACGACTAAGAGCGGAAGGTGTGGTGTTCCTCATCCTTCGCCGTGCCACGGTGGCAGCTTCGCCATAGCTCGCCACCATACCGGGGGTCTTCTCCGAAGCTCGCCAAAGCACAACTCCTCACCTGCACGAAGAGGGAAATTACTGACAATCTATCCGTTTGATTGGGGCCCATTTGAAATAAAAATGGTAATTTTAACGTTTTAGCGTTTTTTTTAAACTTAACACAATTTTTTTTTCACTCTATAAATACCAATACATTACACATTCTTTTTCACAAACAACACTTTACTCTCTATATCCAAATCAAACAAAAAAATGTCTCAAAATCCAAACGAAGGCGGCTATTTCACGAACCTCCTCTCCTCAAACGCACAACAATACGGGGTTCGTCAAACCCGTCTACCCCCTGTCACAAAATTCTAACTCATTGTCACCACAAATACCTCAATATGGTACGCAACAATTCAATCCCGAAGTAATTTACCTTAATCAGCAATATGCGTTTCAACAAGGATTCGCAAATCATCCCCAACTACGCTATCTGACACAACAGTTTTTTAACCTGTTACAACCTTCAACGTTTCCTCAAATCTCAACTGCAACAACACTTTGAATCACAACCGTCGGGTTCACAATTCAAAGTACCACAAGCACGTGAACCGGGCAAAGGTAGAGGAAAAAAGCCATGCATGGCCAAAAAAAGCAAAAAAAAAAAAGTCATGGATTTAGACGCCGATGATGAAGAAGACTTGGAGGAGCTAGGTACGCGTGTGAATAGGAAGTGGAGCAAGGAAGAAGAAGGCTGCTTGCGGAAATTTAGGTAGAGATTTCTCAAGATAAAGATACCGGAAATGACCGTTCAGAGGATTTCTTTTGGAACCAGATTTTGTAGATGTTCAACCTTCGTTCTGACCGTGAGCCGCGTGGCAAAAATATGCTGACGGGTAAATGGACAAGGATTCATAGTTATTGTCAAAAATTCAACGATGTTTACGAACATTTGCAGCATAGAAGTGGTGAAAATGACCATGATCATCTCGAAAATGCGAAGACCAACTTTGAACACCGCTTTGGAAATAAAAGCTTCATGTATGTTCACGTTTAGAAGATTATGAGACACTACCCTAAATGGGATGCCGAGGAGCCGATTGACATTACATGTCTCGAGGATATATTCGGCCCTGACAAGCGGCCTCGTCCCGACGGCGCCAAAAAGAGCCGAGCTGCAAAGAAACAAAAGTCTACTTCAACGTCGAGCGCGGCGAGCTCCGAATGGAGTCAAATGAGTTCTTTTTCGGGACAATAATCCAAAAAATATACGCAAAAAGCCGACGTTCAAATGGCTTGTTACGAGGCGAGGAGGGAGAAGTAAGTAAAGGCGTTAGAGATGAAGGAGGTGAAGTTTCTTCTGCTAGATCCCGACATAACTACTGACCCGAAAAAAAGCCGCTATCATTCGCAAGAGACAAGCAAAAATAATGAAGAAATATCAAGCTGAAGAAGACAAGTAAAATGTTTAAGTTTCGTATTATTAATATGTGTTGTATTTTTTTCCTGTATCGTTGTTTTTTTTCGTATCGTTACTTTTAGTTGCGTCTAATTTTAGTATGGTTGTAATGTTTATTTTTTATTTTTAATGAAATGAATTTAGTTTATTTGAACATTTGCATAAAATAATAAAGTTATAAGTGGTGGGCTCCAAATGAGTAAATTGAAGTTAGTTGTGAGTGAAGGGGGTTGTAAACGGAGGTTTGTTAAAGTGATGTGGCACTCATAGACTCCAAACAAGGAGTTTTGGTGTATCACCACACCTAGGGCTCTAACTTACTAACGAGTGAAACCCTAAGCATTGTGTTTAGTAGGGGACAAAACAACATTTTCTAAAATTTGTAAAAGAGTCGGTATACTAGTATAGACACTTTATTGTTATTCACCAAAAGTCTGCAAATTAAGCAAGTTGATGAAGTAAAAATTAAGGTTATATCAGATGATATTGATTATTGAGTTTATCACATGGGTCATTCAGTTACAAATCAATCCACACAAACCAAACTCCCAAACTTCAAAAACTTTATTAACAACCCTTCACATGATGACCTTTGGTCCAGATTATAATCGCGCCCTTAGTTTACATTTACATAAAAGAGAAAGAAAAAAAAGTTCACGTGCATAAAAGAGAACTAGTTATGCATCTATCAAATTCATAATTTAAGGTTTAGATAAATACAGTTATACGAATATGCTTCCTTTTCTTTTTGTATGTTTTGTTTCTTTTAACAAACAAATATGGAGATCTATACATTCTTTAGTTCTCTTTTTAGCATTTTCTTTACTTTTCTTGTTTTAGCAAGTGTAAAGCATATGAAATAAGAGGGAGCTATTTCTTACACCTTTCGCATAAATATACTCATCCTTTTCTTGCTCTTTATAAAGTGCTCCATGACAATTACCAAAGATCAAGTCATTTCCTTTTAACAAAGTTAAAGTTTCTATCTCTCTATTGCAACAAAAGAAACAAAAGAACAACTAGGACTTTATATAAACCTTTGTTGATCATGTATTTTAAGCAGTTGATAAAGCAGCTGGCTTAGTCTCATTGTCTAACCGGATAAGATCTATAAGGTTTTTAGGGTTTTTAGCTTAATTACATTATAAATACTTGATACGAAAACAGTAGTACCCAATCCCGACGGAGTGGGGTATGGGGGTTATAAATACTTGATAATTAAACTAATACCAGGCGAGGTAACAAAGTATAACAATGACTTTGGACATGAGGACATCTAAACTACGATCGTGGTAATCATGTGATTGAATAGGCCACACCCATTACAAGAAAATTTTGTTTGTTTATATATACGAGGGGAGGTTTTATATTTCTATAAAATCTATGGATTATTGAGGAGTATATCGCGGTATCTAAAACAAAATAGATAATGAATGGTGACAACATTTTCTTGCATTAATAATATATACATAATCAATCAAGATGTAATGTAACAAAATGATGATCACAAATAATTTGATAACTAGGAATTAAATGAGTTTTTCAAAACCTCTTCCCTTTTGTTTCCTTCTGTATTTAGTTCTCCCTTTCCATTTTCTTTTCCTTTTATGATTTTCTAGTAGGGGCTTTATAAATCCTTTTCACCAGCATCCATTCAAATACACAATGATAATGAAATGAATAGTACAATCACTATATAATACATCATCATATCATATATCACCAACATGCATAATGTCATTGTGGTCTTCCCAAAGTGAATTCTAGATTGGGGATCATGGTGTACGGTTTTGATGAGTTCACTTCTGATAATCTCTCATAGTTTTTACCCTTTGAATTCATTTCCTTCTGAAAGATATTCAAAACATCAAGTTAAAACATATGAAGAAATTTTGTCTACGTAAATACAGAAAAGTGTACATCTTACTCGTAAAATCCTCTTCAGATTGGAGGCTGTTTAAATTAAATGGAAATTTCAGTCATGTGATAAAAATTTGGATCAAGATTTAGGTTATGTACAAGCAAGTATATATTAGTTCTGCTTATATTAACCGCATACATAAGTTGTGTACATGGAAAAATCTTCCACGTTATCCACATCCAGCATACTACGAGTATCAATATAGCTTTTTGGTAACTTTCTGCGATAAATATTATAGAAATTTTCACCCCTTGAATCGATAAATAGCAAAACATTTGTGACAACTATAAGTTTATCGTTTTAAGATCTATAGTTAAACTATCTCTACAAATCCGATTAATTCTCAAATAGTTTAATACTTAATCCGAAATAAGATTCATGCATGACTCAATGAGGTCTCTTAGAGACACTCTACCAATGTGTTGTTCTCATACGTCAGTCTACATAAGTGTATATACACATCTTTATATTAAAATTTAATCCGGATCATTTTAGTGCCACTTTAGTTCTTTGAAGTCTATTGAAAAAAGTGTGTTCTTTTCTTTGCTTTTAACCTTAATGCTTTTATCTTACAAAAGGAATAATTTACGATTAGATATATCGGAATGACTTGACTAGTCTTCTAAAAGCCTTCATCTTTTCTTATTCTTGCTAATTAAATAAAGCTATAACATTATAGAAAGCTATCAAAAGTCGTGTAAAGAGATTTATCTAAATTTCGGGGGTGTTTGGGATTTTATATAGAGTAAACTGCAAAATACATCCCTGTGGTTTACACATTTTGGCATCTTACATCCCTGTCAGAAACTTTTGGCAAAATGCATCACCCGTTAGGCAAACGTTTGCCACCCTACATCCCTCGTTAACCATGAGGACTAACGATGCAAATTTTTTCTCTGTTATCATTTAACGAGACAGAAAATATTACACCGTTAGCATTCGCTAGCCAAATGTTTGCACCGTTAGTTCTCATTTTGAGTTTTTCCCCGTTTTTTATGTTTTACCCCGTTTTTTGTACGTTTTATCAGTTTTTTTATGTTCTTATCCATTTTTTTGTACATTTAATCCATTTTTTGTCAGTTTTTTTTTCTGTTTTTTGTATATTTTATCCGTTTTTTGTACGTTTTATCCGTTTTTTGTACGTTTTATCTATTTTTATCAGTTTTTTTTACGTTTTATCCGTTTTTTGAACATTTTATCGGTTTTTTTTTATGTTTTAATCCGTTTTTTGTACGATTTATCCGTTTTTTATCAGTTTTTTTTTTACATTTTATCCATTTTTTGTACGTTTTTATCCATTTTTGCCATTTTTTTTTACGTTTTATCTATTTTTTGTACGTTTTATCTGTTTTTTTGTACGTTTTATCCATCTTTTTAAGTTTTATCTGTTTTTTGTATGTTTTACCCATTTTTTGTCAGTTTTCCCCTTTTATGTACGTTTTATTGGTTTTTTACGTTTAATTCATTTTTTGTACGTTTTATCTATTTTTATCAGTTTTTTCAATTTTTTTACGTTTTCATTCGTTTTTGTACGTATAAAACATTAAAAAAAAGGGGAAAATTGACAAAAAACGATTAAAACGTACAAAAAAAATATAAAAACGCACAAAAAGCGGATAAAATGTAAAAAAACTGACAAAAAACGGATAAAACGTACAAAAAATTGATCAAAACATAAAAAAAACTGATAAATGTTCAAAAAACAGATAAAACGTAAAAAAACAGATAAAAACGTAAAAAAACTGATAAAGTATACAAAAAACAAAAAAAAAACTTTCAAAAAACAGATAAAACATAAAAAAGCTGATAAAACGTATAAAAAGGGGGAAAACTGACAAAATACGGATAAAACGTACAAAAAATGGATAAAAACGTTAAAAAAAATAAAAAAAAAGGAAATCTGACGAAAAACGGATAAAACATAAAAAAAATGGATAAAACGTAAAAAATGGCAAAAATGGATAAAATGTACAAAAAACGGATAAAAACGTAAAAAAAAAACTGATAAAACATATAAAAAACGGGAAAAAAACTGACAAAAAACGGATAAAACATAAAAAATGGGAAAAAACTCAAAATGAGGACTAACGGTGCAAACGTTTGGCTAACGGTGTAATATTTTCTGTCTCGTTAAGAGATAACGGAGAAAAAAATTGCGTCGTTAGTCCTCATGGTTAACGAGGGATGTAGGGTGGCAAACGTTTGCCTAACGGGTGATGTATTTTGCCAAAAGTTTCTGACAGGGATGTAAGATGCCAAAATGTGTAAACCACAAGGATGTATTTTGCAGTTTACTCTTTTATATATGTTATTTTTTATTATTTTTTTGTTTTGAAGGCAAAGAAAAACTTTATATTACTTCAAACGATAAAGTACAAAGAAAGGATCCCCAAGACGGGGAACCTACATAAAACAACGGACCCCTATGATGAAAAGAAGCAACACCAAAGATACAACACCAAAAGAAGAAAAACTTTATATATGTTAGGACCGTTTATGTGTTTGTTCTTGTTGAAAAAAGTTGTTTTAAATATAGAAATTGAACCCAATTACTAAGTGAACTATTTGGATATGTATAAACCATCTCAGACACTCTAGCTTGTAACGTTTATCAGCTGTATTATAGCACTCTTAAGCAATCCCAAATATTCCCATACGAAAAGATAAATGTAATTAAATTCAAGTATATATAGCATCATGCACATAAAAAAATCTACCTTAAGAGATTGTATATTTACTTGAGAATCTTTATGTTTGCCATGCAGCCAAGCTTGCGTACTGCAAAAAATAGTACATTAAGGAAGGGAATATTTCCAATCAGTGGGAAGCCCATGCAGAAGGAAGGAAAGAATAGAAAAAGAAAACTCATATTAAGAAAGCTACATCTCACTCTCTTAAGATAAAGTTATAATCATCCCATGTGGTGTGCAATTACCCATGTCATAGAGGATCAAAGAGGGGTAAAAATGATGAAAAAGTGAAGAAAAAATGAAAACGCATAGTAGATACGTAAAAACAGAACAAAAGTACTTAGAAGTATCAAATATAGCAAACTTGGCACCAAAAAGCTTCTCACATAATGGGTCCTTCATCTAAAGGTCATAGCTTTGACACCAAGTTTTACAAGTTGTGGATCCCACTTGGAATGAACTTGTGAAGCCCATATAATGAGTTAAAAAGAGATTTATCTATCTTTGGCTTAGTTTTATCAAAAGAGGTTATTGAGAAATTCTTCCCATATCAAGTAATGTTGAAATGGGTGGTATAAGTTCAAAAAAAAATGAGTGGTCTAAAAATAGCATATAAGCTAAGAACCATAAGACTAGTCTTTTCGTGATTAAAATGTCAAGTGCATGTTTAAATGATCGACCGAAAGACCATCTCTTATGCTAAAGCGTAATTTCCACGCATGATGTGTATATCGAAGGACAATGACGCAACTGAGATATATAGAATTTCTAAAATGAAAAAGTGTAACACGTTTATGCAGTACAAAGATAACGAGAAATAAATGTTTTTAAGATCCTTCAACGGATATGTACAAACAAACACTTATAGAGCTTGATAGTCATTGTCATGAATGTGCATTTTTTCCAAGATTTTGAGCATATTAAGATATCAAAAGAAATGAACATAAATGACATTATGAGTCTACAACTTTATGTTCAATTTAAGTGTTCTATTCCCTAACTGCTAGTAATTTAACTAATAGATAAGTTACTAATGTCGTTGGAAAAAGAGGAAGATAAGTTGCTAATGTAAACATTACTATATAAAATAGTTATACTACTAACCTTGAAGAATTGCTCCAAAGTCCATATGGATAGTCTTTCTCACGATGAACCTTAGACCTTCCTCCATGTTCAACCAATGAGTCTGTCCTCTTTAGGTTTTGAATGTCAAGCAATATATCATCCAATACATCTCCCGGTGATCCATTATCTAGACCTTCTGATTGCCCTAATTACACGTTAAACACCATCTTTTCGAATTTAGTATATACTGAAATTCCTAGTTGGTAATACACTTCAGTAGAACTCGAAACATAAGACAAAGAAAGGGATTAACCCGAAGAACTTGGTGCTCTGTCTGTAGTTTTAATGGTTCTATACATCTGCGAAAAAAGTAAAGTTATTATCACTTAAAACATTTTCATTATACCATTTCCTTCGTAATTTCTAGCCATGTCAAGCACATAATTAAGATAAACGCATGGAAGGACCAAAACTAACTTGAAGTATCCACTAATGTCTTTATCAAAGTAATTATTAATTTGCTAAATTGGAACTAATAATTAACATGTTCATCATAAGGTTTAAGTCAATTGTTATTAAATTCATTGTTAAGTTGTTATGAGTCAAACATTGTAAGTTACTCAGCATTTTTAAAAATCTAGGTTTAGTACAAAGCAGAAGTGACCACACATGTGTTTGACCATGCATAGAAACTGTATCACTTGTGCATGCCCATATAGGTGAAAGTCATCTGGCTAA
This sequence comes from Artemisia argyi, assembly GCA_030686995.1. NCBI lineage: Eukaryota > Viridiplantae > Streptophyta > Magnoliopsida > Asterales > Asteraceae > Artemisia > Artemisia argyi. Next base: position 74,452,703 of record CM060692.1, on the reverse strand, counting down.
TTTACATAACCATGGTTAACTATAGTAATGAAATCACATGTGATGCTAGACATACATACATATGCACCTACACATATCATTGATGAATGATGGCATTTTCTGTACTTTTTGACATCTTAAAGTAAAAGAGAATATCTATTATAAATAATATTTATGTTTCTACCAATGATGTTATAAAGAAAACAAACACACAATTTGACACATGTATAATCTTGTCTTAGCTATGTTCAATTCCTCAGTGTTTGTTATCTGGTATATATTGCACAAAGATACAATAGTATGTATATATACACAACGTTTGCTTCAAAATAATACTAGCAAATTAATAATATATATACATAAATATATATAATAAGGCCTTTTCACACAAAAAGCTCTTTTAATCATTATTTTTTTTCTTATAGCATGAAAAAAAAAATTCTAAACAAAACTGATACTCAGTTTCAGATTAACAAGTTTTGGAGTTAAGAAAGAAAATGAAATGCAAAAGAAAATATATTTTTAAGAAAACATAGGATACCATGATTAGAAGAGAAAAATATAACATTATAAGAAATAGTTAGATTGGGAATTTATAGCTATAGATAAGGGTCAGGTCTAGTGGTATTAGGGGGAGAAAAACAGGTGCTAAGAAATAAAAATGTTACCTATGTGCAGGTAAGCAAGCATTGGAATTTGCAAATAATTTAAGTATGTAATAAAGTTGGCCAGAATAAGTGATTTCATCATATCCTAACTCACTCATAAACCCCTTGAAATTGATTTATTGATTGATTGTTGTTGTTGTATTATGTAATGATGTAAAATTTTCTTAGTATTGCAGAGTTCTTATTCTTCTTCTTATTTAGAAGTCAAAAACAATATTTATCTTTTCATGAATAAAATTAATTATAGAGTATGATTAATTAAGATGTTGAAGTAATTAGAGGCTTAGAACAATGAGAAAATTGGTTTACCTGCAAGTGAGATTTAACATGTGCTAAAGTGAGATCCTTTACATCCATTAGCTCAAGAACTGACTTTGGTGTTGCTCCTAAACTCATTACAACAATATGATATCTCATCAATCAATGAAATGAAAAACACAAATTTTGATACAAGCTAGACCAGTTTATAAGAATATTAAGATGTTGCAACATACTTTCATGGCCTCCTAAGAGCTCAACAGCATGGACAAACCGAGCATGAAGGGTTGTAGTCCACCGCATCCTTGGAGCTCGCATGCTTCGCTTAGTTGAAAACCTCGAAGACAAGAATCTTGTTTGTGCAACATTATGGGCATGAACTATAGAACAAGAGTCAAGTAAAGACTGATGTTTATTATGAGAGTTAATGTCATGATAATTATCAAAAACAGGAACACCTATTATAGGTTTTAAGAACCCTAACTCTAATTGTAATCCATGGTTATGGTTTGAGTTGGTGATATTGGTTAGGTCTAGATTTATGGAATGTGTTATGTGGGGTGAGTTTAACCTGAAAGAGTGTTCAGGTTCGGGTTCGGGTTCGGGTTCGGGTTTGGGTTTGGGTTCATGTCTTGTTATTGATGTGATAGTATGGTGGTGTTGTGTGTTCATGGCTCTTTTCAAGAAATGCCCTAAATTTAGATCATGATGATCTTGATCACTTGGTGTTGATGTTGTCCGTGTTTTTGAAGTAGGTTTGGTGTTGGGTAGGCTGATTTGGAGAGATAGATCTGGTTGTGCTTGAAAAAGCTCCATTACTATACATACACTTGCAAATGAGCAAAATCTCTCTTTTCACAAGGACTTTTTCTCTCACACTCTCTTTGTTTTAGGTTATGAAATGAAGGTTGGATATATGTGTTTTATATATGAAAGAAGAAAAGTTGGAGAATATAAGTAGATGAATGATGGGCTTGTATAATTGTATGAAAGTTGTGATATCTTTGGTATTGGACTATATATGAAGATGGACATATAAAGTTTATAAATTTGGTAAGTGATCATGGGATTGAATTTTTTTGAAGATGACACTCCGAGACCGAGATGCGCGCATTCTTTTTATGTGGACATGTTGCTAAGGAAAAGGTGAAAGGGGAGAAAAAAAGATAATGAGAAATAAAAAGGATAGTAAACATGTTTGAGAAATAATCATTTCTCTATCCTTATTATCTTTTGAGAAAATCATCAAAAGAGACTACCACATTTCATTTACACTAAATGGTGCAACAGCTTTGAAAAGATGTTTTTTTAACGTTCGGTTGTGCGGTTGTAGTTTCTTTTCATCCTTCTAATTTTATTTTTTCTTCTTAGATCCTAACTCCTAAAATTAATTATGTATTTCTTTTCCGAAACTAATGATCAAACTTTTCAGAAACTAATTATTAACTACAACTATTAAACTTTTTACTTTTGAGCGATACATAGCCTATAAAGCATTATTCGAAAAGAAAAACAAACTAAAGTAGGAATGAATTCCAAAGCAAAATTAAGTATATGATTCAAACCATGTTATTGTTAGCTGTGCAAGCTTTTCATACATAAAAAGTGAAAAGTTGGCATCCTCACTAGTCACTAAGCACAAATGTTTCTAAGAAATTTGACTAAACAACACGAGTATAAATCTATCTTTTCCTTTTACCAATCAAAGCAAACATAAGATCACTTGAAATGATATATGCAAGTGAATTAGCTTTAGCTTTACAATTTTAAATTGTTCAAATAGAGCATAGTATCCATTTCAAACACTTGAAAAGACGAAACAAAGCTTAGGAAACATATTGGATCTTTCCTCGATGACTTTGGTAAGGAATACCTCACTTTTAACTTTTTAGTGGCCTACAAATCTTTGGGAACAAAGTGAGTGAAGTGAAAGATAATTACATACCCTAATGACAAATTTGCCCTTTTGTTGTTATGATGGTTCTATGTAGGGGTGTCAATAGGGTCGGGTTGACCCGACCCGAACCCAAACCCGATAAGCCTTATCGGGTCAGGTTCAATCGGGTTGAAATTTCTTATCGGGTTGTGTGACCCGAACCCGATAAACCGACATAGTTATCGGGTTGGGTTATAGTTGAATTATTTTTGTTATTGGGTCAACCCGATAAGACCCGAAATTTATTTTCCAAAAATTATTTCCCTAATTTCACTTGCTGTCTTCTCCTAGACGTTACTTGTGAGTGAAAATTATTTTTGTAGGCTATTGCTAACATTGTAACATTTAATTTATGGGTAGCTTATAGCAGTTTATACATGACTGATGAAAGTTTGCACTTATGAAACTGCTAAATAATTTTGTAACCATGATTCTGTGATTGTTTTTGGATTTAAATCATCAAATCACCGAAAGTTGTCTATAGATTATGTTCCCTGATAACTTCTTTTATCCATTTAGTGATATACTTTCACCATATGCAAGTAAAATACTTAGGTCATCCATTTTGAGGACGACCAACATGTACAAAGTTCTACAATCCCATTTAAATATGGCACCCGGTTAACCCGATCATAACCCGAACCCGATAACCCGATTGCTTATCGGGTCGGGTTGCGTGTCACTTTTTTATAATCAAAAACCCGATTCAACCTGACCCGATAACACCCCTAGTTCTATGGACATGATATATTTCATAGTTTGCACTATGTTAGTCGTTTAAGGTTCCAATTATCCAACACATGCAATAGCTTTAAATAATGTTGACAAGTTACGCTTTTTATATTCATTATTAGTTAGTACAATCTTGATTTTGAATGTTGCATAATTAGCCGTTAATCTTACACTTGATCTCAACCTAATGGATGTTTTTGAAGTAATAGAAATTAGAGATAATTAATTATAAATGTCTACTTTTTACTATATTGTATAAAAAAAATTCTATTAAATGGGTTGATATTATTAAACTACCTAAGTTGTGTAATAAGTGAGCGGATTAAGCAAATGATATTTGCGTAATGGGCTTGTGGTCCACTGGGCATGTCTTATTCAGTTAAGCGTGCCTAGTGGAGAGTAGTACCGGTTTGGGTGACCAAACCGGGAAGTCCTCCCTTGTGGACCACTGCCCTGTCGGTACGATTTCAAAGTCCTTCAATGAAGGTTTCAACCCACAAGGGTTCGAATCTGGAGAAGGCAGGGTTTACTTCAATTTAAGTGTCGTGCCTTCGGGCGGCTTAAGTTGAAGGTTTTCCCCCCATCGGGTTTCAAATTGGACTTGGATTTCCCTAATGAAAGTCAATTTTCAAAAAAAAAAAAAATGATATTTGCGTGTCATGTAATAGTAAAAAATTAGTGATTGTTCCAGCCACGTCATCTTACTAAACTTTTTTCCAAACACACCTCCTTTCTCTTATAAAACACAAATAATAATAAATAATAAAATGCGCACTAGTGACACCCATTCAACCAATTTTCCCTTTGATAAACATCCCTATTAACAAATCTCATTCATAATCAAACTGCACAATATATAGACATGTTGGTTGTATAGCTGCAAAACAGTTCCCAGATTAGGGTTAAGATAATCAATAAAGGTACCGGATATTCACTTGAAATCGTGGTATCACTTTCCAATAGAAACTATTCGACCCTATGCATGGGTTACACGAATATCTCTATGGGATAAGACCAAGTGATGTTCTTGCTTTAGGCACAAACCAAGAACCAGATGCGTATAGAAGTGTTTAGGGTTTTGTGTTTAGTATATCGTATGATCTTGTATATCCATGCAGAATGATGTGACCTCTATTTATAATAGAGAATACTCAAAACCCTAGCCCATGGTATTATGTATAATTAACGGCCCATTAATTATAACATAATAATTTCCATAATAATAGGATCAGTGGTTATCAGTGGAAACATTATCACTTGCAGTGGTAATGTTAACACTATCAGTGGAAACTATAATACTAGCAGTAGAATGCCAGCAGCAGAATCACACTAGCAGCAGAATGCTATCAGTAGCAGAATCATCTGTCAGCAGCATCTTGCTTTCAGCAAAATCCTAGCAGCAGGATCAGTTAGCAGCAGAATCATGATATCAGCAGATTCAATACATAACCACTATTGAGTCAGGGGATTCAGTGACCAAATGGGTGTATACTCCATACCTCCAAACTTATTACCAGGTGTAAATTGAACCCTCAAGAGCACTAAATTTACCAACAATCCTCCCCAAATTTAGTTCTCTTCCTTTGCATGAAAAATCAAACACAAACCAAAACAAGTGCATAAATGAAAATATCCTGATGATTGAATTTCCACATTAGTACATATACTTTCAAATATTCGAGAATCAGGGTGTTCTAAGAATTGAACCCTTCAACCCATTTGAATACCTGATGATAAATACACACAAGTTTTCAAACACTAAAATACTCCTGACACTATACAAGCCATGTGTCCATATCCAATTCATAAATGTTGTAAAAGCTAAAAGTCCAAAGCTTCCTGAAGCGGCAAAACTTCAACATTTACATAGGTGGTTCATCTTTAATTCATGCTCCTGCTTAGCACTTTTTCAAAGAAAATTAACCATTAAGAAGTGAAGACTTCATCCTCCTTTCAGCAGGTAACAAGCACAACCTTGGGATGTATGTAATACATGTGCTTCAGTCCACCAAATGATCAGCTTTCCACATTGAACTCAGCTTCCAAGTTTCCTTAGAAGGGAGTTGGGTATCCTTGCATTCAGTGACTAGTTGGACTTAAACCCATCCCTTTAGCAGACTTCAAAACCAAGTCTCTAGCCAAACCCTTCGTCAAGTGATCAGCTAAGTTTTGTTGAGATTTAACAAACACTATAGATACCACCCCATTCATGATAAGCTCACGAATCATGCTATGCCTGACACCTAAGTGTCTAGATTTCCCATTGTACATCTGGCTATAAGCCTTTGCCAATGTAGCAGCACTATCACAACGGATAGAAATAGGTGCTATAGGTTTAGACCACAATGGAATCTCAAGAAGCAAGTTTTTCAACCATTCAGCTTCTTTGCCAGCAGCAGCTAAAGCCACAAATTCAGATTCCATGGTTGAACTGGTAATGCAAGTTTGTTTCTTGGATGCCCAAGAAATTGCACCTCCACCAAGTAGGAATACCCAGCCACTAGTAGACGAATTGTCTTCAGTGTTACTGATCCAACTTGCATCAGTGTATCCTTCTAATACTGAAGGATAACCAGTATATGAGAGACTATAATCCATAGTTCTCTTCAAATACTTAAAGACCCTCTGAATTGCTTGCCAATGATGAGCACTAGGATTACTAGTATACCTGCTCAGTTTACCCACAGCAAAAGCAATATCAGGCCTTGTACAAGTCATGGCATACATCAAGCAGCCAATCACCCTAGAATACTCAAGTTGAGATATAGCTTTGCCAGTATTAGGCATTAGCTTCTCACTTGTATCCATAGGAGTACTCACAGGAGTACAATCAAAGTAATTAAATTTCTTTAACACCTTCTCAATGTAATGAGACTGTGAGATAGAAATCTTGTTACTTTCATGTTTAATCCTAATGCCAAGGATAACATCTGCCTCCCCCATATCCTTCATGGAGAACTTTGATGACAAAAATTCTTTTGTAAGATCAACTTGATTTTGGTCAGTGCCAAAGATCAACATGTCATCAACATATAGACAAATGATGACTCCTTTACCAGATTCATCAAATTTTCTATATACACATTTGTTAGCTTGATTAAGTAAATAACCACTAGACAAAACCACTTCATCAAACTTTTGATGTCATTGCTTAGGTGCCTGTTTTAGTCTATAAAGAGACTTAATCAGTTTACACACCTTGTTTTCATTGCCAGGCATGATGAAGCTCTGAGGTTGGTTCATGTAAACCTCCTCATCTAAATCACCATTCAAGAAAGCTGCCTTCACATCCATCTGATGAATAATCAGATTGTGAATTGATGCCCAAGCAATTAGCAATCTTATGGTACTGATACGTGCCACTGGAGCATAAGTATCAAAGTAGTCTATTCCTGACTTTTGTTTAAAGCCTTGAATAACTAATCTTGCCTTGAACTTTTCAACAGTTCCATCTACCTTCATTTTCTTTTTGAAAATCCATTTGCTACCTAAAGGTTTGCAACCAGGTGGTAGAGCAGACAACACATAAGTGTTATTGCCCATGATAGAATCCATCTCATCATTAATTGCTTCTTTCCAGAAAGCAACATCCTGGGACTTCATTGCTTCTTCAAATGTTTTGGGATCATCCTCCACAATGAAGCAATAAGAGTATTGGTCAGAGACCTCACTCCTTGTACCTTCAGTTAAGTATAATTGAAACTCAGGTCCAAATGACTTTGGAGTCCTCACCCTATTGCTCCTTCTGAGCTCAGGTTCAGGTTGTTGTTCCACAACCTCAACAGGAACCTCATCAACAGGAACCTCTGAAACACCATTGTCATTGGTTCCATTTGAAATCCTTTGACTTGGTCTAGGGATAGATGAGAATCTGTTCTCATCAAATATTGCATCCCTTGATTCAATTATTGAGTTAATTGAAACAGACTCATTAGGTTCTATAACATAAAACCTATATGCCTTGGAATGCTCAGCATATCCAACAAAGATGCATTCAATGCCTTTTTCACCCAAAGTTTTCTGCTTTGGATCAGGGAGTCTTACAACAGCCCTACAACCCCATATCCTAAGATAATTAAGGTTAGGTTTCTTTTTAGTCCAAAGTTCATAAGGGGTAACCTTGTTCCTTTTGTTGGGAACCCTATTTAATAAATAGCAAGCTGTTAACATAGCTTCACCCCAGAACCCTTGACTCAGCCCTGAATAGGACAACATGGAATTAACCATCTCCTTCAGCACCCTGTTTTTCCTTTCAGAAATACCATTTTGCTGAGGAGTATAAGGGGCAGTCGTTTCATGGATTATACCAACAGACTGAAAATACAGAGTATCCATGTACTCACCTCCCCTATCAGTCCTTAATCTTTTGATCAGGGAACTTTGTTGCAATTCAACTTCAGTTTTAAATACTTTAAATTTATCTAATGCTTCATCTTTAGAATGTAATAAATAAACATGACAAAACCTAGAAGCATCATCAATAAAAGTCACAAAGTATTTCTTATTCCCCAAAGAGGGAGTAGCATGTAAATCACAAAGGTCACTGTGAATTAACTCCAAAACTTTAGTTTCCCGTTTTACTCCTTGAAAAGGTTTCTTAGTTATCTTGTTTAACATACAAGTTTTACACTTTTCAGTGTTCACATCAAAGGCTGGAATTAACCCATCCTTAGACATATCTTGCATTCTTTTAAAATGTACATGGCCAAGTCTTGCATGCCATAGGTTTGAATCATTAAGTTTAGATGTAGAAATAAAAGCAGAATCAATATTATCATGAACAATATTAAGTCTGAACATTTGATTACATAAATAACCAAAACCAATAAACACACCATTTTTAGATAAAACAAACTTATCAGATTCAATAACCTGTTTATAACCACAATTATTCAAAACACTACTAGAAACCAAATTCTTCCTAATATCAGGAACATGTAAAACATTAAATAAAGAAACAATCTTTCCAGAACTAAACTTCAACTCAACACATCCTTTTCCATGCACCAGGGCAGTTGACTCGTTTCCCATGTGAAGAATAGAACCATCATTCATTGACTTGTAGGTCTTGAACCAGCTTCTATCTTTACACACATGAATTGTTGCTCCAGAGTCAACCCACCACGCAACATCATCATCCTGCGCAAAGTAAATGTCAGATATATATGTAACATAATAAATCTTAAAAGACTTATTAAACACATTCTGACCTTTCAGAGAATTGGTGTTACCATTCCCTCCACTTGTGCCTGATCCATTGGATTTGTTTCCAACTTTACCACCCTTGCAATCTTTTCTGAAGTGTCCAGGTTTCCCACACTTCCAACAAGTCACCTTAGGTTTCTTGTTAAGATCAGATTTGGTGTTATCTTGATGCTTACGTTTGCCCTTGTTGTCATTGTTCCTGGAGGAGTTGTTATGCTCCACCATATTGACAACTGATGGACCAGTAGCAGTGCTACTCTTTGGCTTGTCAATGTCTTGAGCTTTGAGTGAGTCCTCAATGCGCAAGTGACTGCCCAACTCAACAAGAGTTAACTCCTCCTTCTTATGCTTAAGCATATGCTTGAACTCTTTCCAAGAGGGAGGTAGTTTATCGATGATACAAGAGACTGAAATAGCCTCATCCATGCTCATCTTGTGTTGTGTGAATCGACCAAGTATACTAAGAAGTTCATTGTATTGTTCCATGATAGGTCTAGAATCAACCATTTTGTAATTGTTAAAATTACTTAAAAGGAACATCTTACTTGATGCATCCTCAGCCATGTATTTGGCTTCCAAGGAATCCCATAGTTCTTGAGAAGTTTCAACATTCTGATAAATATCAAAAAGAGAATCAGACATACCATTGAGAATTAAACCTCTGCATATGTAGTCATCATTCTCCCACTTGCTCCTTGCCCTCATCTGATCCATAGTAGCATCATCTCCAAAATCTTCTGGAATCTCAGTCGTGAGAACATACACCACATTCATACTTGACAATAAGAAGTGCATCTTCTTTTGCCATCTTCTGAAATCAACACCTTCAAACTTTTCCAACTTGGAAAAGTTAGCAGCCATTTGTCTCATAGCAGCAGCCATTGATTATCACTAATAGTTTCTATTGATTATTGGTTGTATAGCTGCAAAACAGTTCCCAGATTAGGGTTAAGATAATCAATAAAGGTACCGGATATTCACTTGAAATCGTGGTATCACTTTCCAATAGAAACTATTCGACCCTATGCCTGGGTTACACGAATATCTCTATGGGATAAGACCAAGTGATGTTCTTGCTTTAGGCACAAACCAAGAACCAGATGCGTATAGAAGTGTTTAGGGTTTTGTGTTTAGTATATCGTATGATCTTGTATATCCATGCAGAATGATGTGACCTCTATTTATAATAGAGAATACTCAAAACCCTAGCCCATGGTATTATGTATAATTAACGGCCCATTAATTATAACATAATAATTTCCATAATAATAGGATCAGTGGTTATCAGTGGAAACATTATCACTTGCAGTGGTAATGTTAACACTATCAGTGGAAACTATAATACTAGCAGTAGAATGCCAGCAGCAGAATCACACTAGCAGCAGAATGCTATCAGCAGCAGAATCATCTGTCAACAGCATCTTGCTTTCAGCAGAATCCTAGCAGCAGGATCAGCTAGCAGCAGAATCATGCTATCAGCAGATTCAATACATAACCACTATTGAGTCAGGGGATTCAGTGACCAAATGGGTGTATACTCCATACCTCCAAACCCATTACCAGGTGTGAATTGAACCCTCAAGAGCACTAAATTTACCAACAAGACATTAAAAATCCTGTAAATTGACACTTACACCGAGCATACCATAATCACAAAACTGTCATATTATTATTTGCTATACCACATTGTTTAAAAATTAAAATCAAAAAAAAAAAAAAAAAAAAAAAAAAAAAAAAAAAAAAAAAAAAAAAAAAAAAAAAAACCTTGAATCGACTGTGATGGTTTATAGCAATTTTTGTAATGAGTTGAGATCCATACAAAACAACTAGTATCTAAAGAACAAATAATTAAATCCCAACCATCCATTCACCTTCTATCTAATGGCTTAGATGAAGCCAAAAAATACAAAGAAGAGCAAGATAGTAAAATCAATTATCTCAATAAAAAAATCTAGATCCATCTCATTTGCTACCTAACTTTCTCTCTCATCAAAATCAAAACCCTAGATCTATGCATCTTATCTCGTCGGAATCTTCAAACGTCGCCGGAATCACCATGAATCCGACGGATTCATCAACAAAACAACCGGATTCTTCATCAAACTCGCCGGATTCGTCATCAAATCTGCCGGAATCATCAAACGTAGCCGGAATCACCATCTTTCTGATGGATTCATCATCAAACCAAGCGGATTCTTCATCAAATCCGCCGGCATCGACGTCAAAACCATCGGAACTCGCCGGATTCATCATCAAATCCGCCGGAATCATCAATAAATCCGATTGACATAGATGATGTGGTTACTGATGATGTAGATGATGTGGTTACAGATGATGATGATGTAGATGAATTACTCACAGAAGTTGCTATGAAGGATAATGATGGCAAAATCCCTTGGGAATCTGATTTTGTTGATTATTTTAGGGAATCCGATTGACATCCATGAATCCCATAGGATTCATGTATGAATCCAATGGGATTCATTGATGAATCCCTTGGATTCTAATTTTGTTGTTTAATTTGAGATACCATTGAATTCATACATGAATAATCCAATGGGATTCATTGATGAATACCTTGGATTCTAATTTTGTTGTTCAATTTGAGATACCATGGGATTCATAATAAATCCATGGAATTGTAAGATCAAATACCATTTAACTAATTGTTGATCGAATACCATTTAACTGTGATTTGGACATAATGTGAAACTAAATCCACCTTTAATCTCAGTGTTGTATACACAATCCCATGGGATTCACAGTTAATCCCATGGGATTTACATTTAAGCCCATGGGATTAACTGTGAATCCCATGGGATTAAATACACAATCCCATGGGATTAACTGTTAATTCCTTGTTTTATTTTCTTGTGATACTTCTTTATGTGTGAGCATGTTTAGGATCCCATGGGATTCATACACAATCCCATGGGATTCACAGTTAATCCAATGGGATTCACAGTTAATCCCATGGGATTCACAGTTAATCCCATGGGATTCACAGTTAATCCCATGGGATTCACAGTTAATCCCATGGGATTCACAGTTAATCCCATGGGATTCACATTTAAGCCCATGGGATTAACTGTGAATCCCATGGGATTAAATACACAATCCCATGGGATTAACTGTTAATTCCTTGTTTTATTTTCTTGTGATACTTCTTTATGTGTGAGCATGTTTAGGATCCCATGGGATTCATACACAATCCCATGGGATTCACAGTTAATCCCATGGGATTCATACACAATCCCATGGGATTAACTGTTAATTCCTTGTTTTATTTTCTTGTGATACTTCTTTAAGTATATTCTGTAAGAATCCGATGGGATTATTTCCCTAATCCCATGGGATTCATTGAAATTCGTTTAAAATAACTTCAACCATTCACAAGAAAATCTATATAAAATATCATAAAAATCTCATGTAGTTCTGTATGAATCCCATTGGATTGACAGTGAATCCCATGAGATTCATATTGAATCAGATAACATACTATGAAACATATATAAAAAAACACATATAAACTTACAGCTTTTCGCCTTGCATCGCGAAACACTATTCCCAAGCATGAACTCAGGCCTAGTCATTTTCAATAACACAAGGGGTCAAAGAATCCCATGGGATTTATTTCAATAACACAAGGGATCAAAAAATCTATATCATATTTCTTATTTATATTCTGTTTCAATGACACAAGGGATCAAAGAATCCCATGGGATTAGTTTTGAATCCCACGGGATTCATAAAAAATCCCATGGGATTCGTAAAAAGACGATTTTTTTTAAATTTCCGTCTAGAAAAATCCCACGGGATTCGTAAAAATCCCATGGGATTCGTGAAAAGACGATTTTTTTTTTTTTCAAAATTTTCGTCGAGAAAAATCCCACGGGATTCGTAAAAAATCCCATGAGATTCGTAAAAAGACGGTTTTTTTTTCAAAATTTTCGTCCAGAAAAATCCCATGAGATTCGTAAAAATCCCATGGGATTCGTAAAAAATCCCATGGGATTTGTAAAAAGACGATTTTTTTTTTCAAAATTTCCGTCCAGAAAAATTTCACGATATTCGTAAAAATCACAAATCCCATGGGATTCGTAAAAAGACGATTTTTTTTTAAAAATTTCCGTCTAGAAAAATCCCATGGGATTCGTAAAAATCCTATGGGATTCGTGAAAAGATGATTTTTTTTTTTTCAAAATTTCCGTCGAGAAAAGTCCCACGGGATTCATAAAAAATCCCATGGGATTCGTAAAAAGACGATTTTTTTTTCAAAATTTCCGTCCAGAAAAATCCCATGGGATTCGTAAAAAGACAGATTTTTTTTTTCAAAATTTCCGTCCAGAAAAATCTCACGAGATTCGTAAAAATCCCATGGGATTCGTAAAAATCCCATGGGATTAGTAAAAAAATCCCATGGGATTCGTAAAAAATCCCATGGGATTCGTAAAAAGACACTTTTTTTTCAAAATTTTCGTCCATAAAAATCCCACGGGGTTCGTAAAAAAATCCTACGGGATTCGTGAAAGAATCCCAAAGGATTCGTAAAAAAAATCCCATGGAATTCGTAAAAAGACGAACTTTTTTTTTCAAAATTTTCGTACAGAAAAATCCAACGGGATTCGTAAAAAATCTCACGGGATTCTTAAAATAATCCCACAAGATTCGTAAAAAAATCACTTGTGAATATTAAATAAACACGGGATTCACTTTGATTCCCATGGGATTCATTTTAAACTGTGAATCCCATGGGATTCACTTTGATTCCCATGGGATTCGCAGTGAATATCTAGATGATTTGCAAAGAGTTATGGTTTTGTTAGTTATTTTTTTATCTTTACTTGAATATCTAGATTATTTGCAAAGAAAATTCTTGTTTACTTTGAATATATCTTGTATCTTACATATATTCTGGAAGAATCTCATGGGATTCACAGTGAATCCTATGGGATTCACTTTGATTCCCATGGGATTCGCAGTGAATATCTAGATGATTTGCAAAGAGTTATGGTTTTCAGTATGAATCCCATGGGAATATCTTGCATCCTATAAGAATCCCATGCGATTGAGAAATGAATCCCATGGGATTCACAGCGAATCCCATGGGATTAGTTACAAATCCATAGTTTTCAGTATGAATTTAAAGGAAAAAGTAATTCAAAGTAATTCATAAAAATCTAATAATAGCAAGAAAATCTATACAAAATATCATAAAAATCTGATAATAGAATAAAAGAAAATCTTCTTCAACACCTGCTTCATAACAGCACCTGATGCCGTATGTCGTCATCAGTCAAAATTTTTTCTTTCTTACCTTTATTCTTCGGCACCACCTGCTTCTCCTCATATTCTTCTTCCACAAGTTCTTTAACAAATTCTTTCTTCATCTTCTTCAACACCTGCTTCATAACAGCATCAGGTATGTCACCTTCAGAAGAATCATCCTTCTGAATATTCATTGGAGCCTTCCCCTTTAACTTCTTCTTGCCCATATCATCAGCATCTTTGATATTTGCATCGCTCATCTTCCTCTTCGAAACAGAAGTACTCTTTGATATCTTCTTTTCATCCGCATCTACAATTTAAAAAAAAAAAAAAAAAAGAAAAACCACTTAAGAACAACAGTATATAAAACACTTGACAACAAGAAGATTCATTATAAATCCCATGGGATTCACTATGAATCCCATGGGTTTCACTGTGATACATGTGAATCCCATGGGATTGAAAGTGAATCCCATGGGATTGAATTTGAATCCCATGGGATTGACAGTGAATCCCATGGGATGGACTATCAAAAAAAATAAAAAGCCAGATTTATACCTTTTTCAACCACATCTTCTTCAGCAACATTCTTCATCTTCTTCTTTTCACCGGCATCTAAATTAAAAAAAACACACAATATAAACAACCTAACATTGAAATTTAACAAAGAGATACATGTGAATCCCATGGGATTAATAATGAATCCCATGGGATTGACTGCAAAATCCAATGAGATTGACTAACAACCTAACCTAGGAAATCAATCAAACAAATAAAGACATATTTATACCTTTTTCAACCTTGTCCTTCGACGGTTTAGGAGCTTCAGATAATCGCAAACTCCGTTTAGGAGCTTCAGATAATGTTTTATTCTGTTCTCCTTTTTCCGGCGCAGCCTTTTTCTTTACAACAGCATCTACATAAGGAAATAAACATAATATAAACAACTTGAAAAAAAAAATCATTATCAAATCCCATGGGAATTATACACAATCCAATGGGATTCAAATTGAATCCCATAGGATTCATAATGGCATTATGTATTCATCACAAAATAAATAAATAAATAAAAAATAAACAGACCAATACCTTTTGCTTTCGGCGCAGCCTGCTTCTCCTTCGAGGGTCCCTTGACATTCAACGTCAAATTTTTCACAGCAACATCAGTGTCAACAAGCCTTGCCTTCTTAACCTTCTTAGGCATAACATTCTCAACTAAACCCGTATCCTTATCAACATCAGAGGAACCCTTAACCTTAGCCTTAACCTGCTTAACTAAACCCTTAACCTTAGCCTGCTCATCTGATTTATGCTTTTCAGCAGCATCTACATAAAGATAAAAACATAACATAAACAGCTTGATTTTAAAAAAAAAAAAATCATTATGAATCCCATGGGATTCACAGTGAATCCTATGGGATTCAATGTGAATCCCATGGGATTCATAATAGCATTCTGCATTCATAACAAAAATAAATAAATAAACAGATCAATACCTTTTCCTTTCCGCTTCTCATAAACAATACCACTCGACTTAACCACATCCTTCTCACTCACCACATCCTTAGAACCATCCTTCTCACTCGCCACAACCTTAGCAGCATCTTTCTCAGCAACAACATCGCCCTCCTTCTCACTTGCTAAATCGGAAACTACACCAGCAATCAGTTTCCCAACATCTATGATTTTAGTAACATCAGGCGCATCAGATGCTTTGTTTATCATAGAAGCAGCCGCCGCCGCCGCCTTTGCTGCTCTCTTTTTTTCCTTCTCCTTATAAGGATTGAATCGAGGCATCTTCGAAGGACTAGTAGCATCATAAGGATTATATTGAGAAACCGGAGTTGGATTCAAAATAACACCTACATCAATAACATAGCACAGGCGTCACGTTAAATCAAACAAGCAAAATCAACTCAAAGACGCAAAATCAACAAACACCTTACAAAATATATCTATAAGCATCAAAATTAACAACTATCTTCAACTAACTTAATCTCATACTAACATCAGTTCTTCTACTAAAATCTAACAGATGTAATTAACAGATCTAATAACACTAAACCTACAACATATGATAACTAAAACTAATCTGATAACACTTCATTCACATCAATTAAAATGTCATAAGGATTGAACCTAGCCAACGGTGTCGGGTTCAATGTTACCTACATCAATTTAGTAACAAAATAAGCTAATAAATTCAAAATAAGCTAACAAACAGCTGAATAATGACATATCCAAACACTCCCTTATACCACAATTTGTTCTATTAATCACAACTCAAAGATATTCAACTCCACAACTATGATCCAATAGATGCACTAACACTACTAACAGCAATCAACAACAATAAACATAATCCAAATAGACATTCACATAAGCCCATGGGATTATTTATGAATCCCATCGGATTCATAAATAGCCTAACACTCAAACAGTCATTCAATCACAAAAAATAGCCTAATCCTAAAACATAATCTACTCGATAATATAACATCATCCAAATATTCTATCAGTAACAAAAATAAGAAAAATAAGCCAATACAACCAAAAAAAAATGTAATCGATCACAAAAATAAGCAAAATAAGCCAATACATTCACAAAATAATGTAATCGATCAATAAAATTCAAAATAAAAACTGATTTAACAAAAATATACCACAATCGACATTAGGAAGCTTATTTTGATCGGATTCCGCCGCCGAAGGTTGTTTAGATTGAGATATTTCAGATCGTAGGTCCATTTTTATGGAATGAACGGTGGTTTCGCGGTGGAATGAACGGATTTAGGGGCGGTTAGGGTTTATGAAACGGAATTGGGGGAGAAAACGTTTTAGTGTGTGTTTTTGGTGTGTGAAATGGAATCGGTGGAATGACAGTTTTTTTTTTTTTTTTTTTTTTTTTTGATTTATTTGTTTTAACTTGAGATGACTAAAATGCCCCTTAGACGATTTTAATTTTAAAAGGATAATTATTATACACCGTTGGATGGAAGGGAGATGGATGGTTGAGATCGTCCGGTTAGTTCTTTAGATAAAAGGTGTTTCGTATAGAACTTTTCTCATTGTTGTAATTGTTGCTTTTGAGTATTATACTACTCTTGTAGTGATGGTTTGTTTGATGTCGATTTTAAGTGCAACCCTTTTCAAAACAACATCGGATTTCCCAACAACATTACACATTTGTTACCCGACCGAATCACGTTTCTTGGATGGTAAACTGATATAAGTTAATACTACACATTTGTTACAAAACATAAGAAGTTTAACAATATCGACATATTTAATAAGAAAAAACAAAGAATGCTACTTGACATAATAAAAGTGGCAAATTAGATATAGAATCAGTTATTCCTTAAAAAAATACACATACCAAAGAACTAGAGTCTAAACTTTAAGACTTTGAATCTTAACTTTGATGTTTAAAGTCAAAGCAACATTATCTCGCATTCTGGTTCTATGACAAATGCAACACCTGATTTGGCTGCTTCTATTAGAACCTTTGGCTATTTGTTGTGAAAACCTAAACTGCTTTTCCACAAACACAATTAATCAATCATCAATATATAGTTAGATACTCACTCAAGTAGCGTAAAAATGAATTAAAATTCTCGGCATGCAATGTTCTGCTACACTTATACGTTTTTCGTGAAAATAACTTTACTAATTGCGAGAATTTTAGGTTGAAATATGTTACGACATATTAATTGAACTTTTTCCCCTCCATGACAAGTTGAATGAAATGTAAGTCAAGTATTCTTGATCTTGTTAATTTGTTTTCCATATTCACATTGAAGTTTAATTATTTTCATAAATCAATTGCTCTAAATCTTGGCTTGATTTAACTTTAAAGAATATATTAAAATTTCAAATTAAGAGTTTTGACTTTTGAGCCTTTACATGTTTTGTAAATAGTTAAGATTTAACATCAACTAAATTTATACTACATATAATAGAGGAACCAACTTCTCCCGATATATGTAATAAGATAATATTTAATGCATTTTTCAAAAGTACAAATTAATATGCGATATGTACAAAATGGTTAATGTTATGTATAATACATAAAACAATAATTCTCCTGTACATTATTGGTATGTACTTTGCTGAGGTTATGAGGTTTCAGATTATTGGTTAGTTCTAGTGTATTGTGATGGATTGGGGTATTTAGGTTGGTCCCTTTATACTTCATGGATTCAGAAGTATGCTGGAATTTCCAATGATCTGTCCTCATTTGGTATCTCTGCTGTTTATTTGATGTTCTTTGTATTTTTTATTTTTTATTTAGGGACAAGTCTGAATATACGTAACAAAGTTTCACAAAATTACCAAAATACGTAACATACTAGTTTTATTCCACAAACTGCTAACTAACTTTCAAAATTTGTTCAATATACGTAACATTGCCACTTTTTTTCCAGCGTGGTATTTTTTATATGCCACGTGTATATTCCACATAAGCCTAATTTGCCACTTGTGTATTCCACTACTATGACCCATTTTAAACCCCAATTACCCAACCCGTTTTTTACCATTATTATACACATTTGCCCCCTTTTAACCATAATTAAATTGAAGATCCCCAATTCAAGAACCCTAGTTTTACACAATGTCTGCCTCATCTTCTAACATTCGAAGCAGTGTCCGTCCTAGTCCTACACATTGTTATTGTGGCATGCGTCTGGCAAAACGTGTTTCTTGGACTGAGAGAAACCCTTGTCGTCGTTTTTTGGTTTGCCCAAAACCCTCGGTATGTATGTTATAGTAGTATGTTAACAAATTATAAATCAAAGTATTGTTTTAAATAGATTTCTTTTTACAGTTTTGTGCTGATAGATGTGATGCTTTCTTTTGGATTGATGCTGGGTTGCAACCTTGGTACAAACATGCAATGTATGAGATGTACTTGAGTATGAATGGTGACCAGAGAGATGTGTTTGCAGAAGAGATTAATAGGCATGAGTTGGGAATGTTAGCTTAAGAAAGACTTGCTTATGTGGAAGCTGATTTTGACAACTACAAGTCAAGGATGGTGCTTGCACTAAAAAGGGAACAATCCAAGTATGCACTGTGGAGGAAGATTTCTGTTTTCATGATGTTTCTCTTGACTATAATGTTTGTGTTGTTGTTGATTGTCATTTAGGTCAAGGGAATGGTAGTATGAAGTGGTAGTATAAGTTGGTTGTTTAGTGTTTATGAAGTAGTTGTTTAGTGTATGTGATGGTATTAGCAAACTGGTATGTATTCACAACAAGTTTTGTATCAATGAAAGTTGTGTTTATATAGTATTTGTTGTCTGTTTTTGGGTTAGAATTCAAGTGTATTGCACATGCTAATGTCACCTTTTTCAAGAGACTACACATGCAAGTATGCAAAAGGAATATATCAAATACTGGTGCAAAGTTAAACTAGAATATATAACTGCATAGATTAGCCAACTAGTGATACCAGCCATGTGCAAAGTTTACAAAAGATGTGCCATCTTGGTCACATATATCTAGCAGCCTACATAGACATGAACCTAAACCAGTGATACAGGCACAATTATAATGTTTACAAAAGGTGTGCCATGTTGGTCACATACACATTCCAGACATTAATTACAAAAGGTTAAGTGTTTCCAAGGCATCAAGAGTGTTCAAATGCTGAATGGCTTGGATGGAGACCTACCAGTCCCATCTGGTGGAAAGTTAAACTTCCTTTTCTTTGCAATTCTCTCTGACCTGTTTCTTAGCCTGATTGGATGCCTTTGTCTTGGATGCTGCCTTGGTGCTTCAATAATAGGTGGTGCTTGACTTTCTTCTGTTTCAGCAGCATTCATTGGTTGTGTTGGCAACTCCACAGTAGGATGTTCAGAAATAGCCATGGATTCAGGCTGAGATGCACTTGGAAGTTCAGCATTGTATTGAATATGAGCTTCTTCAATTGCCTGAAGCTCACTCAAAGTTGCAGGTCTGTTATGTTCATTAAGCTCATCCTCTGAAAAGTGGTCCTGACTCATAGGTATCTGCTCCAACTCAATCATTCTCCTTTTTTCCTCATCCATTACCTCCTGCATAACTTGTCTCTCTGCTTCCTCATCTCTTTTTTCCCAATATTCCTTATGTTCATACAGAGCACATTGTTTGGCTCTTTTACACTGACTTTGACTGACATCAATCATGAACTTTTCTCTGATATCTTCCCTCATAAACTTATAAGTCATTGATGGGTTCATGACAATTTCATTGGCATACTGCTTTGCTATCCATTTGTATGTGACCAATGAACCAATATTGTAGTTTCTAGTGCACTTATGGTCTGGATACAGTGTCTTGATTTGGAAGGACCTTTCACTAGACATCCAGGAAGCCCAAAGTCTAAATGGACAACAATGTCCTTTGTGTGCCTTAAGCGACATCTTAGTCCACTTTTTTTTTGGCTTTACATTTTTCTTAGCACCTTTACCATTAGGTGACCCTTCCTGATTTTTCTTTAGCTTCTTAATAGCCCTTATACCAGCACACCTACCCAACTCTACATCTCTACCACAATAAACAAGCAAACACTGACCATCACTTCTGTAATACCACAACTGATAACCATGTGCAACTCCATAATCTGCCAAGGCATTTTTCAATTGTTGTGGGTTCTCAAATTTCATTCCTAGAACAGGCACAAATTCTTTCCAAGGTAATTCAGGGTTATAAGAAGGATATTCAACACCTTTTTTTATCTTATACTTAGCATCTATAACATCCTCTTCAGGGTCATGTTCTTCCACAAAATACTTGCCAGGTAAAGGGGGGATTGGATTATCTATGTTTCCTATAAAGTTACCCTTACCAATCAGTTTAGTTAAAAAAGGATCATCTATAGTCAACCTCTCAAATACTACATTTTGTTCCCCTTCACTGTGAAAGTCTATATTCTCAAGATCCTCTTCTACCTCAACAATAGCTTCATCACAATCTAGGCTATCAACATTAAAATTTCCAGTAACCAGATTATCATTTGTAGTGTACTCCATAACATCATAATCAGTGTAATTATGATACAAGTCAACCTTAAAACCATTCTGAAGTCCTGCTTTAACAAAGTTAACCATATCATCATCACTATCTATTTCCCTAATCCCACGAGTAAGTGTTGTTCCAGGTACAACATAATACAATTTGTTAATTGGATTGACAACTAACCGTCCAATGACATCATACAACTGACTAACTGGCATTTCTTCGAACTGAATGTCATTGATAATCGTACATGATCCAGTCACATACTTTAGTGGATTTGGGACGAAAACCCCATCATGATGGAGTGTAACAGTCAAATGAGACATCTTCAGCTACTCAACAACCTGCAATCAAAAAAATATGGACTTCAATTAGGGTTTTAAATATAGATTAAATAAGGGTTTACATAATATATGCAATCAAATACCTAATCGCATTTGTCAGAAATTGGGTTAATTAGTTCTAGGGTTTGAATTAGATAAGGTGGAAGAGAGATGTGAGATTTTGGTAAAGTGGTGTGTGTTTTTTACAGGTTAATAAGGGTTAAAACGGGTTGGGTAATTGGGGTTTAAAATGGGTCATAGTAGTGGAATACACAAGTGGCAAATTAGGCTTATGTGGAATATACACGTGACATATAAAAAATACCACGCTGGAAAAAAAGTGGCAATGTTACGTATATTGAACAAATTTTGAAAGTTAGTTAGCAGTTTGTGGAATAAAACTAGTATGTTACGTATTTTGGTAATTTTGTGAAACTTTGTTACGTATATTCAGACTTGTCCCTTTTATTTATTTATTTATTTATTATTTGGTTGTTTGTTTGTTTGTTTTTGAGCATGAGAATATGTCCATGGCCATGAGCTTTTTAGCTTTGACCTTTTAGTTATGGAGGTGTCCTAGCTAAATTGTAGTTTTGTGCTCTTGTTTGTACTTTGCCTTTTTTTGGCCGTCTTTTCTTAAAAATTTAGCTTTAAGGAAATAATAATAATAATAATAATAATAATAATAATAATAATAATAATAATAATTCTCCTATACACAATTATTTAAAACATTCATTGATGTAAGTTTGAGGCAATCTTTTGTATGGTTATGGACATTTAAGAAAAATGAGAATTGCATATTCAAACAACACTTATCTATGTATATTTTAGTAAAAGTTTAGTGAAATTCTAGTTATTTTGCTAATAAATTCGATTGGAAAAAATCATACATTTCATAATACAAAAATTTTCAGGTGATTTATAAGTATGAAAATATGTAATATTTTAATACTGAATTTATATATTCATAAGCAATCATATATAGATTTACTTAACACATATTGCAAGAACTAATGTATAATACTCTACGTTTACATATTATATAATATTGTAACGAATATTAAACAACATTTACTGTCTAACAAGTATCTTTTAACGACACAAACTCGAAATCACAACCTCGAAATACTACTAACTACCGTTTTCTTATCACATTGCATTGTGATGCACGGTTTGCCAATTTTATATGAAATAGTATGCTATAAAGTTATTTTCGAAAATTCTCGACATGCATAAAGGTATTAATATGAAAAACATATAAACAAAAATATTGTTCGCTAAAAAATTTGATATATGATACCCGCCATCGTAACACGCAGATACGTAGTATTTGTTAAAACATGAATAGTGCAATAGTATACTCACAAAGTTGCAAGTGACACTGTTAAATTATACCCACAAGAAGGTAAGGGAATTGAGAAAAAAGATTTACTAATTGATTGCTCGTGTAAAGTCAGCTAAGCATTCGAAAAAAGATAATATTTTCTGTTCCAACTATTCTATATGTTCCTCTTTATTCTTAATATTCACAATATAACTATACTTTTTAACTCAAGCATCTAACATTCAAATATTATTAATATGAGATAATTTGTACACCGCTACAATTACACTGGACACGATACCCATTTTCAACAATTGCATCGTATTAAAAAAAAACTCATTTCGCTCATTTCTATTGTCTCCCTTTCGCTTGATGTAAATAAAATCTCAATTCTCAAACAAAAAGAATTATGCTTTCTGCAAAGTGTTTTGTGCAATGTACAAATCTGTTTGACCTATTGTGCTTTAACCATTAATGAAATGGTTTATAAACAATAATCATTAACTTTAGTTCTTCATGGTTGGTGACAAAATGACTAATAGTTGTAAGGTGCAGTTCATCAAAACTATACAAGACTTTGACACTTTTCTGGACGATGTGTTCATGACTTCATGGTAATACCACTCACTAATAACTTCAAAATCTACCAAAAAGATTGCTGGTGTCAATTGTAGTGTAAACTTTTTATCATGTTTAGGTAGCTAAGAAAAACAGAAATTAAACAAGCATGTGTTTTCCTGTAAAGTCAAATTCTAATTCCGATGAAAGTAAAAGTTGATGTAAAGTCAAATTCTAATTCCGATGACATTAAAGTTGATATGACGTTCATAGACCGACAAGAAAATAAACTAGACAAAAATTGCCCCACAAATAGTAGCAAGAATAATCTAATATGATTGCTACATTATTATTGCTAATTAATAATAAGATTTGCCGTATTAGAGCTTTAAAGGAATGTTTGGAATATTTTTCATAATTTTGTTCCTGACTTTTGACCATGTAACAACTTAAAAAGGAATTGATTGTTGGCATTATTTAGCTTATCATCAGTGACATCACACTATCAAAGCATATCTAATCAAAAAAGTTACAATTACCTCTTTAACTGTATGCTAATCTGGAGGTTACTTAAGTAAACTGATGTTACATTGATCGCAGAAACTAACCTTTTGTGGTCACAAATCTGAAACAGATCAGTAGTCGGGCTTCACGTGGTAGCTAAATAAAGAGATCAAGATTCTATGTGCCTAAACCGTTGCGCTTGATCAACAATGACTAATTTTGTTGAGATGACTCTGTTAGCAAACTCTACTATATCTACCTACAAGAACTTAGATCATTGGCCACAAATCAAAACAATTTCTATCTCATCCCAGAATCATATTCCTTTAAATTCTGGAGAATGAGCTTCAATTTCAAAGACTCCAAGCCCTATAGTTCCTAGCATCAAGTTCTTTAGCAGTTTCTTCAAGTTCTTTTCTCACAATTGTTCCATCTGTTAGATGTGATTTGTTAGAAAGCATATTCAACGAAAATTTTAATGCCTTATAGCAGTAGACACATATATTGAGCCTTAAGATGATCATGGTCTCAACTCTCAACGATTAAACAGGAGACATCCAGCCTAAACCTAAATTCTGAATACTACAAACAGAGTATCAATTATATCATAAGCAAGACTTAGCACTTAAATCCTAGAATCAAATGATCACTTTAAGAGATATACTTTAATCAGGTATATCTAAAGGCGGGATTTGTTTATCTGTATAGAATGGGTTTATATGGATGGTCATGTTTGCTTCTCCCTTGCTGCAGAAGTTGCAAGATTATTTATTTTCACTGATGCTTCAATAGTAAGCAATCTCATAAACTAAGCAACCAGTTACTCGATATTTTTTAGAAGTTCAGAGCTGTTCCAATATGATTCTGGAAATACAAAAATAAACCACATGGAACAGTCATACAATCATGATGTGCTGTGGTTATTAATAGCAGATTCACACCTAAAGATATATTTGCTAAGATAATGAATAACAGCTTAGCTTGTAACTTATAACTTATGTCTCTGGAACAGCAAAATAAAATATTACAAGGAAAAGAAAAGGGTTCCTCTGGCTGAAGTAATCAAGAAATATGTGGGTTTATATTGGTGAAGCACAAGAAAAAGCATTTCACATAATCAAAGAGAAACTGACCCATGTCATGGTATCATGACTATTGTCTATACTCTATACCTAACATTTTTATAACATTTAAACTAAATGTAATGACTAATGATCCAGAAGGGACGACCAATTGCTTTAATTAGTGGCCAGCCTAAAATTATGTGAGATGTAAGCATTGGTGGGGACATTGGAGATATGGCGTCAATAACTATGCCAGAAAGGATTTGCACTTGTGTCTTGTGGCAGCATTAGCTATGCTCTAGTGAGAATTAAGATGGGCATGGTCAAAAACCTCCATGATTTGGTTTGCACAGTCTACTATCTCTATAGGGGATATTTGTTATGCGCTTACTGAATTTTTGATAAGCCCATGAGCTCAATTTTATTGCTTATGAGCTTATAGCTTATTTAATTTTATAAGCCCAAGTTGACAAGCACACAAGTCCTAAAATAAAAGCTTATGAGCTTATCAAATTTTCAATAAGCTCGTAAGCCCATCATATAAGCGAAGACAAACACCCCTAATTACAAAAATCTTGATCGCTTTAAACGACTTCAATCTCCTCTCATAATGTTAGAGCATAAAAAGTGTAAATCAGTGTAGGGTCTTTTATGTAATACAGTAATAGTTGGTATATTGGTATGTAATAAATACATCGTTTGTTATGCTCACTACCCTCGCAACACTTGTATAGTTGCGAGGGGAGCAAGAGTTACAAGGGTTGGAACGACGGGTTGTAAGGGTATTTCACCTCCTCCATTTAGAGGTGTGTGTCAGCCTAGTAAAAGTTCCAATACTTCATCATGTTCTCTCACTTTCTCTCTCTAGATTAGCAGTGTCCACACTCACTCTCTCTCTAGATTAATCTATACTCAGGATAAATATGGGACAACCCATAATCATCTTATACTGGATTCATTCAGGTATCCAAAAACTCTAGATAAATTCCTTTGACCTTACCAGCCTATTGTTCCTAGCATCAAGTTCTTTAGCAGCTTCTTCAAAGTTCCTTTCTCACTATCATTCCATCCTTAGATGTAATCTGTTGAAAAATTCAATGAAACATTTAATGCCTACTTCTTATAGAGGACACCTAATGATGCAAGGCTTGCAAATCCATGGTCTCGATAAATATACAGATAACAACTAACCTAAACCTAAATTCTGAAGATAACAAAGAGAGTACTAGTTATTTCAGAAGCAAGATCTAACACCTTGATCCTAGGATCAGTTTAATTGCTGTATGTTAATCAGACATGTCAAAAGTGGGATTTCTATGCATAATAGATGGTCATGTGACCATCTCTGTTACTCCCAGCTGCAGAAGCTGCTACAAGTTTTAGTTTTATAGATACTAATAGTAAAGCAAACTCATAAAAGTAGATCGATATTTCTCAGAAGTTCAGAGCTGTTAGAATATGACCCTGGAAACATAAACATAAGCCACACGATATTATGGTCCTGACTCCTGAGGTTCTGTTGTGATTGATAGAAATATAGGCATCCAAAACTTTAGAATAACTTTTTGAAACCTTAGCTTGTGGGAAAGACTTCAACTTGTGGTTGTTAAAAAAAATTCAAAAATGACAGATATCTAACCTTGTCCCAAAACCAGTGATACTTCGAATGTAGCCAAATTGGTCCCTAAAGATAACGTATGATTAGATGACATGTCTTTAACTGTTTTGGATAGAGATTCTAAGTTGCTTTTGGAAGAACTAGTGGTGTAAGTTAGGCACTAACTTGCTTTTTTTACTACTTTTAAACCGTGAATGATGGTCAAAAACACAAGTAAAAGAACTGTCTACTTTGATGAAAACAATAACAAAAAGAAAGATAAAAACATGGTAAGATCATTTACCCCATGCAAAGTTTACTTATAATATGGTTGTTCCATCGAATACCACTTATCTTTTCTACAGCTATTTATAACTATAATCCTATAATTCAATCAAATACCAATTTTCTCTTTTACAGCTAATTTAAACATAATCCAAGCCCGATGATAAAAAAAAATCATGACAATATCACAGCTAAAATGTCATGGGCGACTTTTAATATTTCACTCTCGAGTTGGGTGTCTTGCAAACTAAGTTGGCCCTTTTGATACAGTTAGTTACCTTTCTGTATTACTTGAAAAAGGCTTCTTTTTTACTCCCCTTCTACTGCTAGGACTTCTTTCCTTTCATTAGCTTTCTTCAAATAACCCCGAAGGCTTCTTTCCTTTTGAATATTTTATTGGTTTCCTTATCCATTTTAATTCTCAAGCATATCAATAGGCCTTATTGACAAGGAAGTGAAAGTATCTAAAGCGCTGCAAACACATTTGTCAAGAACTACTTATATTCAGTTCTTGACGAACTCGTATTGTTATTATCAGAATTCTCCCATGGTGTGGATCTTGTACTAATTATTGGGCCAAGGTTCTCTAACTTGGGCTCTTCTTTTGTGTTATTATCGAGTGAAGATGCTATGGCCTTATCTATATCCTATACGGTCCTTTTATTTTAATCATGGATTTCATCAAACCATAAAAGAGATTGTTTTAACCAATTTAACTCATAAAAATGATCATTCTACACATGATTACATTGGCTGCTTAAAATATAGTCATACACTAGGGCTTATTCTCAGGGAAATGAAAGTATCTAAAGGTTTGCTAACAGCCTAACATATTTGTCGAAAACTATTTGTATTAAGTTCAAGGTAGTCAAAAGCGAGAAAAGTGAGAAACTAGGCACTAAGGCTAGGCGTTTCCAATAAATCGCCTTGATTTCAAATATTCCATGCGATTTACTGGGGCGACCAAAGCGTCGCTAAGTCAGTAACCATGTGATGGACTTTTTGCATAATGGCTATTCTTTTAATAAAGCAATTTTTTTTTTTTTTTTTAATATAGGTTAACTAATTATTAATTACACATTTACACTGTTCCAAGCCTGCCTTAACACTCTAATTTGAGTTAACTAATTACATATTTAATCCTCTAATATAAGATAACAAAACTAGTTGTTTAGGAATTAGTTGATTACAAAGATAGTAAACTTTGAGTATTTGACTAAACATCTTCTCGTTTGGTATTTTTCAATCAGAAATGAAGATTTATGGTAAGAATTTTTTTATTTAATCATTATTTGCAAGTTAGACACTGTCATATACAAAAAGGTAAAATTCACTCACGCCCACGCTTTTTGTCGCCTCTCAATTTAGTCCCTAGGCAGCACACATCGGCTTGAGAACACTTTCACCTTCAACTACCTTGATTCAGTTTTTGACGAACTCATATTGTCATCATCAGAATTCTTCCACGGTGTTCATATTGTACTAATTATTGCACCAAGGTCCTCAAGCCTAGGCTATTCCAAGGTGTTCATCTTGTACAACTTTACTGGTATTTGGTCTGTCTTCCTTGTTTGACTCTCTATTCTCTTTTTCCTTCATGATCCAGCTTTCTTCTTGATCAAAATTAAGTGCTTACGATGTCAAGCATATACCTCTATGTACAGTCTATGTTGTTATCTCGGTCAAATATCTCGTATCGTTCAAGGTCCGATATTTGAGATATCGGTTATCGCGGTGAGATATCGGTTTTTATATTATCTAATATATATATATATATATATATATATATATATATATATATAAATAAACTAAAGTATGAGGACTGAAGCTGGACAAACTAAAGATTGGTTTACTTCTTATTGCTCTCTTAAGATAATATGCAAGGATAACTAAAGTATGAGGACTGAACATGTATTTTCTGAGACTATATAACACATTCTAGGGTTATAAAAAAAACACATACGCAGCTATCATTGTATTTTTCCAGATCCAAGCACAGCACCAACAAGAACAACGACAAGACAGCACCAACAAGAACACAGCACCAACAAGAAGTCAAGAACATCGACAACACAAGATCCAACAACCCATCTATTTTTTTTCTTTATCAAAACCACCAGAAATAATATAGATCCAAGCAAACCAAGATCCAAACACCATAAAAACCCATAAAAATTATACAGTCACCCAGAAAAAGTCAAAAAGTCGATATCTCGCCGATACCAAAATATCGCGATTCCAAAATATCGTCCAAATATCGGCCAATATCGCCGATATTATCGGATCCGATATTTTGGGGCGATATTTTGATCCGATATATTTTTTAGGGGCGATACACGAGATATCGCCGATATATCGCGATACTAACTACATAGTGTACAGTTGTAAGAAATGGATAGCCACCTATGTAATCAATAGAGTATTTATGTAAAACTTCTCCGTTACTAACATGAGTAGGGAAAATATTAGCTACAATTTCATTGTAGCCAATTCCCTACAATATGTGCTACAAACTGTGGGTCCCTGAGTCCTTCTGTGGGTCCCTGACTTCTTTCTGTGGGGCCCTGATTCATTTTCTTATGTATTTTGATGGGGTATTGTAACCAATTGGCTACAATAATTGTAGCCAAGTTATCAATCGTAGTGATACATGTTCATAGAAGTTCAAGAAATAAAGCTCAGTACTAGTGATAGATTGGGTGAAAGAGATCGAAAACAATGGTGCTACTAATATCTACAAAATTTTTACACAGAAAATTACATGTGGAGTTCTTTTGTTTGTGTAACCATGGCTTCCGACCTATTGGCGATTAATTCATGGGAGTTTGAGCCCACCACCACACAGACTCAAAACGTGTAAAGCCCTACCTTTTAACAGAATCTCCTAGCATAATCAAGCTCGTAAACCTTAGACTTCTAATAAGCAAGCCTAAATTGTAGATTGGGCTCAAAAGCGAGATTCTGGACTTTTCAACTGTATCTTACATTAGTAAAACTTTGACTATGTGCAAACCTCACATTTGGTTGCCATGTCCCAACTCCTAAAAAGCAAACGCCAAACAATCAAATTATGTAGCAAAAAAGCATTTAAGCAAGACAACAAACTTTTTAAAATTGAAACCAGTAGACAAGTATATCAAATTGATAACTTCAACAATCAGAATAACATAACACAAGTTTACATCATATAATTCTACAATCTCGTATAGTTTCAGAAATCATAACTCAATTACCTGAAACACGGCACTAATCAATACCCGATATCATCTGGATCTCCAACATATTCCGCAATCTGCTCCAACTTAACACTCAACAACTCATGAGTATCCGCATGACGCACAACCGCAGTTTCCCTATCCATATCTTTCTCCTGTAAACTCCCGTAAACCCCCTTATACCTCCCATATAAAACCCGCACCGGCCCACCACGCCTTGGCAACGCCGTCTCCAAATCCTCCTGCTCAACCCCTTGTATAATTTCCCTTCCTTCATCCATCGCCACGTCACACGTCGTAGGCCCCACCACATCCACAATCTCGCCCTTTTTCAAATACAACCGCCCGCGTTTCAACTCCTTACTTATTACTCTCACCCTAATTCGACTATTTAACCACGACTTAACAGGCCTAACACTCGTCTCTTCTTTCTCATACCTCTCTCGACCCCTTTTTCCACTCTTCATTTTCTCAACATTACCATTTTCTTTTTTATTTTTCTCGTTTCTATGATCACGTCTATTATCACGTCTATCACTACTTTTGTCATTACTAGGCGGGGCAGGCATATCATTAACAAACCCCAACCCTTGTTTGTCATCCCGTCGCTTAAGCTCAACCACTTTCACATCCTTCTTATTCTTCCCAACACCCATCCCCTCTTCCCAGCCATACCCTTTCAACAACGCGCTGGCAAAATTCTCAACCGGCATCTCGTCAAACTCCTCAAAACCCCTATCCTCAGGCAAATTATCTAAATCGCCCCTCAACTTATTAATCATAATACTATCTATCGCACTACCCGATTTCCCCGTAAACACAATATCACCATTATCTACATTACTAACAACATTAACACTTTTATTACTAGGTGTAGTACCTTTTTTACGGACGTTTAAGCCGTAAGTGAGATTCGATGCGTCAGCGGGGTCGACGGAGAGAGACGAGGACTCGAAAGCGAGGTTCGGGTCGTCGGCTTTGGTGGGGAGGTCAAGGGGTTTGGTTTTTGGGGTTCTCCAGTTGTTGGAGAGAGGGGTGATGGTGGTTGGGGGGGTGTTTGGATTTGGGTTTAATGGGGGTTTAGATGGGTCGAATTCGGAGATGAATTGTTTTTGTTGAGTGGGGGGTTTTGATAATTGGGGTTTTTTTGGGGGTTTGTTTGAGGATTTTAATGAGAAGTTCATGGTGTGATTGATTGATTGAATGAATCGGATTGATTTGATGATGTTTCAGGGATTTATTGGTTATTAGGGTTCAGGGGGGAATTGGGGAAGAAAGTGAGGATTACGAAGTTTCTTTCTTTCTTCCTTCCACCAAGTTGCAAATTATACAATCGGTGGGAAAATAATGCCGGGGTGGATTTTACCTTTAAATAATTGATAATTACCGTAACTTTATGAATGTCATCCCAACACATAGTGTCTATATAGAGAATAACTACATGCATAAAATAGAGCAAGTACAGACACGAAGTGTCATAACAATACCCCAAAACAACACAACCAAAACATAATCCAAAACAGTCCAAAATCCAAGCATAGATGATAAACCACTTCCAATGCAATTAGGGTCTCGTCTAACCACATCCTTCTATCTTATCCTTAGAAAGCTCACCTGAAAATGATGCTTAAAACGTCAACATAATGTTGGTGAGATTCATAGGTTTAAGACACACATACACTCTCAAGGCAACTAGTTTACTGTGATTATAAAACATAGCTGGACAAATAAATATAGTTATCATACAATCTACATTTATCCATAAACCAATCATCACACAAAAGGCAACCATCGGGCCGGAACGTGACCCCCGCTCCAAAACACATCATCAATTGGGTCGCATGCGCGAGCAACAGGATAAGCATCCTCCCAATTGGAAATCACACAGCATCAATTAGGTCGCTAACCTAATCGGAATCACATATCACACAACATCAATTAGGTCGCTAACCTAATCGGAATCACACTTTCATGTACCACATAGCATTATTACGATAACATTATAAGTCCAAGCTTTTAAACCACACATAATCACAGTAACTCAAATCATTTAAGACAAGCATCATTCCCATCCCAAATTTAAAACAAAATAAAAATATGGGACTATGAACTCACCTTAAACTCCGCAGCTTCCACAAAAACAACTCACAATCTATAACATACAAAATAAATCCACATTACACACGGTCAAGCTAAAAGCTACAACCCATGTAATACACATATGATGGATGTTTAAGACTCGTATGACCCACCATGGATCTCCTAGACACCATACTAACCGCCATCATAACCTAATACTCACTAAATCCCTTGCACTCTTAAAATCAGAAAACGCAGAATTTTTTAGTACATTCGCCCACATAAAATCACGACAAATAAAGCTCAACAACTCACACCAAAAATTCACCTTGGTCTCTCATAAGCATAGAAGCTAATCCCAGAAGGCCATGGACCAATAACACACACAAATACTCATAATAAATTCAAACTTGTCAACTACTCAAATTCGGATCTGCACGCACACCAAAAAGTTTTTATTTCCATAAAATACTTCCACAAGTTTTTATCGCGAATCCTCTTCGTGGTAGTCTAATATAACCTAATACTTAACTATTCCAGAAGGCCTAGTCAAAATACCACTTTTACAATCACATGACACCCTCAAACTTTTACCCAAAATCTGTCCCGGTTTGACAACTTTGACACCTTAACAAAGAAAAATCAAAAGACCGACTTCCCGACCTTGAAATCAATCGTGGCTGGACTTTTTGGAAAGCTCTTTCATTAAATTTCAATTTAGACCTAAAATTCGTGACTTAACTCTTCACCATCTGTTATTTAAACTCAAATCTTTACAGCCAAAATTTTCTGTCCAAACCTTAACTCAATAACTAACATGTTTTACGTTCAATCCTCTTAACCAAACATCATACTATTATCATTAATTGATTCCAACATGTTTAATAACATTAATTTACAGAAGTTAACACAAACTCTAATCCATCATACTTTATATTACATGAATTAGATCAATAACTAATTAATTGAATGAAAACTAGTATCGAAAATATACCTTAATCTTGATTTTAGCTTCAATAATAAAAACCCTAATTTTTTCTTCTTGTTCTCCTTGTGGTCGACTTCAATATGCAGGAAAAAGGGATTTGGGAGTCTTGATTTTGTATTTATATTATTAGTGGATAACCCTTAAGGCTTAGAGTTGTATTTGGTATCAAATTTGGTTTCCTTTTTCCCCCTTATCCTATTTTCGGCCGCCCCCTATTATTATATATTTATTTTTATTTATTTTTTATTAAATTTATTTATTACACTCAAAACCTCATATTTTTCATATTTTATGTATTCCCATAACGAATCCTAACGTCTTTCGCGATAAACCTTAATTTTACGACAACCCGGAAAATAATCATTTTCAAAATAAAGTTTCCAAAAATAGATTTTTACACTCTTTTATAAGCATAACACATAAAAACAAACTCCTCGTAACTTGCTAACGCTCAAATACTTGAACGAAGACTCGTTACGCAAAAACACAAAAACACCAAAAACTACACAAATCATTTCTACACCACAAAGGTGTTCAAAATGAACTTTCCAAATTTCAAACTTTCCAAATCACAATAAAACCATTTACGCAAAGGGATTTAGTGCTAAAACTCACCTATATCACACTTATATCACTTCAAACACCTAATACACACTAAACAAACGTCAACCGAGTCAAGACTATCAGTCAAACTGACCTGCCAAAACCACGGTTGTTACATCATCCCCCACTTAGGGAAATCGCGTCCCGAGATTTCAACTACTATAGTCACCACCCACAACAGCAAAAGAAAATTTATGGATATTTAAGCGGATAAATACCACCCCATAAAATCACAGAGAAAGAATCGCAAAAATGTGAACCGACTAAATACTCGAATTCACACGATAGAAAACATTTCGTCTCTCCAACGATACACGCAAATAGATACACTCCCCGATCAATAACACCAATGATCAAAAC
Source organism: Artemisia argyi (assembly GCA_030686995.1). Lineage (NCBI taxonomy): Eukaryota > Viridiplantae > Streptophyta > Magnoliopsida > Asterales > Asteraceae > Artemisia > Artemisia argyi. The sequence continues at coordinate 74,418,756 of CM060692.1, read as the reverse complement.
GACTTCTCACAGGTAAGTACGATACCCTCGAACCAAAAGAAAATCCAAATGGTAACCGCATGAAACACCACATATAATGGATACACACAAAACAAACATTAATTACATCTGATCCTCACGTTCCCAAGTAAACTCAGGACCACGCTTAGAATCCCACCATACCTTTACCAACGCTATCTCACCAAACTTCAAGCCCTTAACATCTCGATCCATAATCTCAATAGGTTTCTTGACAAAACGGAGGGTCTTGTCAACCTTATTTTCATCTATTGGCACATGCAGACTAGCATCCGCTAACCACTTCTTTCCATTAGATACGTGAAACGTATCATGCACTCTACTTCACTCCTCAGGCAAATTCAACCGATATGTCTCAAATCCAATCCTTTCCGTAAATCTCAAATGGTCCTACGTATCTCGGTGCTAGCTTGCCTTTCTTACCGAAACGCACAACACCCTTCCAAGGAGATACTTTTAACCTCACAATATCACCAACACCAAACTCTAAGGACTTACAGCAATAATTCGCATAACTCTTTTGGCGATCTCTTGCTGCCTTAAGTCTTTCCTTAATCCGAAAACCTTATTCGTAGTCTCTCGTTCCAGTTCAGGACCAATTAGTTGGCTTGTTCCAACCTCTGTCCACAGAACGGTGACCTACATTACCTTCCATACCACTTTTCACATGACACATACTCTATACTAGAATGATAATTGTTGATATAGGAGAACTCAGCTAAGGGTAAATGTATACCCCGGCTTCCTCCAAAATCAAACACACCCATGCTCTCAGCTCACCACCCATCGCCTGATTTGTACGCTCACTTAGTTCACTCATTAGAGAATGATAAGTCGTACTCATCTACATATGCGTTCTCAAGACTCTATAACACGTTTACCACTATCGCGAAGTAAGTATCTCATCATGTTCCTTGATGATCAACGCGACACCCCATGGCTCTCTACCAACTCATCAAATGAAATGTCTCACCAATTACTTCTCAACAAAATCTCCAAGTATCTCTGACCGTTGCATCACCATAATAATCGTTAACATCAACACTCACCTTCAAGCGTATCAACAACTTGCTAAGGTAATAATATGTCTTATCCATTCTCGGATGTATCTTATACCTTGCATGATCGATGTCCTTAAGCTTCCTCTCCATGAAATCATTAGCGGGTCCGCAAAGTACAATCGTCCATCTTCATTCTTTTCCATTTACTGGTCTAAACCAAGTAATCATTCTTCTTACATGTTCTCATCAATGAACCTCTCCCTCTAAACTGTTAATATCATCCTCTTAACTCCAAACTGAATTATCATAATCATTGCTCACAAACATCTAAGTTTCACTCGTTTACTCCCGCTCAGTGCTCTTACCACGATGTCTGCCCATCCTTGACGGTGGGGAATCAGACAATCGTAGTCACTGAGAAATTTCACACCCAACTTCTCTTCGACATATATTAGCCTCTTGCCAAATATATGCTAAAGATTCTTATGATCTGTATAGATAACACTCACTGCTCCATACAAATATCATCTCCAAGTTCTACTCCTCAACTTAGATCATGTATCACACAATTCCTCTTAATTATGGATCTTCCACCTCCGCGATGCCTACGCAATCTATAGAAAGATAGAAATGAATTGTCAATAGTACCTGCCAATCCTGAGGACAATCGTCTCTCAGATGGTGTCTTAGGTACTTTCCACTCTTCACCACTTTTATCTTACTAATGTCCACAAACACTCGCTATCGTTGACCACCTTCCTGAAGAACGTACATCTTAAAGCTACACCTCTCACTTGAACAACTTGGCAAACACCCTCTTCTTCTTCAACGAACAAATTGATAATCAAAACGACAATCTATCATAAGTAAACGACGCGAACCATGAAACTGGTCGAACTAAAACGTATATCAACGAACTCAAAAGGGGTACGAATTACCGACTAACGAAGTAACGAACATCAAAATCAAAGCTAGAAAAACACAATGAGAAATTTTCCCCCAATAAAAATAGACACAGATAAAATGTTCATGAAAACCCATACAAAGAAAATATAAAATACATGTACCCATAAAACATCCACAAGCGTACCTCAACGAAAGAAACACTCGATGAACCAGATACATAACAAGTTTGGTAAATGAGAACCATAGACAGTTCTTATTCCCGTACTCGACCTTCCCAAAAACAAATGAACACCGTTTTTTTTTTCTTTTTTCCTTTTTTTTTTCACCCTTCATTTCCACCATAAAAATAATGGTTTCTAACAAATGACCTTGAAATACCCAAGACGAGTTCTAAAATACCATAAGGACTTCAACACAACCCCTTTACTGGATACGAAAAACACAGAAGAATCACATAATCAAAATAATCATCAAATGAATCTCATACTAGTGAACACTCACGCAAATGCATTGCAAACCAAACGATGAACTTACAGACTCATTCGTACAACGATCAAACCAAAATCATAGAAAAATACCGATACTAACAGGTTACAAAACATGTCACGAAATTCAATTGGTGTGTGTAAATGAGGGATTAAATATCCACACCAACTCGTCACGAACCAACAATACTTGAAGGATAGTATAACATTAATCCGAGGAATGAATGTAAGGAATAACCAAAGAAATGAACCAGTATTCAACAAAAAAGAATTTGATTACCCAACACCTATCACGACGTCAAATAGAAAGAGTATGGCATCTGTACCATCATGGTACGAATAGGAATGCCAACTCAAGAATTAGGTATACAAACGAAATGTCTAGCAAACAAATCAACCTAAATATCACAACATAAGTACCCACCGATAATTGAGGTATCAACATATGATAGGTAGGATGGAATCTCACCACCTACACACCCCAACATATCACGACTGCTCTAACGGTTAAGAGAATACTTCTCTAACCATACAGCCATCACCAATCATGATATCACATACCATCTACCACAACATATAACAACAAACATCAATCAATGCAATAATGATCACAAGTCCACGTGTGTGATACCCTTATAATTTTCGCGACCATAGTTATAAGCCTATTCCACACGCATACTTACTTCCAAAACCACACATCTCAATCGTAACGCACATATACCACATAGCACCTAATACACTATGCAATCCATGCTATCATACTTGCAAGTCCACTTGTGTTGTGACGCATGTATAATTATGTTGGCCACCATAATTATCTATGCCCCCTTTCACAAGCGTACTCCCTCCTATGACGACACATCATGCAAACAATCACGCAAACAAAACAAAAGACGTCGCAAACACTCATCTCGCATGGAACAATTTCCAATGATCACATAAGCTCTATAATCAAAATCTCTTGGATAAGGTCGATCCAATATCCAAGAGTAATCACGCTCCAACATGGCTCCTGACGGCGAAAGACTATATACGAATTCCAAAACATAACACAAAACAATAGACGTCGCACAATGGCTCAAACTCCACTCTCGCACTTGTCTTCCCTCTTGGATCAATTCAACTTACTACTCGCTGTGGGCTCTAGATCCGAATCCACACCATTCCATCCTAACTCCCTTTCATCTTTACTCAACCACCCATTCATGTTTCCTACATGTTGAGGTAGTCGACAACATGCAAAACCATCTCTATTTCTTTCTTACAATTCCGTATAATTCACAAGTGCATACAAATCATGAGGTTTAGACTTAAACCACCTCTTCTTCCCATGTGAAGTGAGGACACTACCAAGGGTATTTGGTAATGGCTCCATCTCCAGAAGTCATCGTGGTTCCAAACCTCTCCACTTCTTCTCCACCAACGTTTCCCATAGACGTCTTCTCCTTGTCCGAACATGGATACATGCTATCGGGAACTCGGATTCTGCGGTTAATCCGCTTCATCCTACCACCTCTCTCGCATCCGATAACGACAACGGTAGTCCAACGAAGCATCTTACGCGCGGAAGACGATATAATAAAATCGATATATACAATACTACGTATAGGGGATAGAATAAACGTCCAAAACACAATAAAACATCTCATAATTATAGGAAAATAGACATATAAAATACTACACTTACACATAGCTCCTAAATGCAACTATATGAAGGACTCCTAGGTTATAGTCTAGGTTCAACCACCTACTTCTCTATAACCTGGCTCTGATACCAATCTGTCACACCCCGCCAAGGCGGAAACGCGAGTGTGTAACTTCATGGATATCATCACAACACATGGTGTCTATATAGAGAATAACTACATGCATAAAATAGAGCAAGTACAGACACGAAGTGTCGTAACAATACCCCAAAACAACACAACCAAAACATAATCCAAAACAGTCCAAAATCCAAGCATAGATGATAAACCACTTCCAATGCAACTAGGGTCTCGTCTAACCACATCCTTCTATCTTATCCTTAGAAAGCTCACCTGAAAATGATGCTTAAAACGTCAACATAATGTTGGTGAGATTCATAGGTTTAAGACACACATACACTCTCAAGGCAACCAGTTTACTGTGATTATAAAACATAGCTGGACAAATAAATATAGTTATCATACAATCTACATGTATCCATAAACCAATCATCACACAAAAGGCAACCATCGGGCCGTAACGTGACCCCCGCTCCAAAACACATCATCAATTGGGTCGCATGCGCGAGCAACAGGATAAGCATCCTCCCAATTGGAAATCACACAGCATCAATTAGGTCGCTAACCTAATCGGAATCACATATCACACAGCATCAATTAGGTTGCTAACCTAATCGGAATCACACTTTCATGTACCACATAGCATTATTACGATAACATTATAAGTCCAAGCTTTTAAACTACACATAATCATAGTAACTCAAATCATTTAAGACAAGCATCATTCTCATCCCAAGTTTAAAACAAAGTAAAAATATGGGACTATGAACTCACCTTAAACTCCGCAGCTTCCACAAAAACAACTCACAATCTATAACATACAAAATAAATCCACATTACACACGGTCAAGCTAAAAGATACAACCCATGTAATACACATATGATGGATGTCTAAGACTCATATGACCCACCATGGATCTGTAACACCCCGAATTTCGAACTGAAACAGCGAAAGACTAAACGGGGTATTACTTCATAGATACATTGCCATAATCATAGAAAACGACATAAAAGAGTCGTTTTGGGAAAATTTGTTATCATTCATCAACATAAAATCAAAGTAGCCACAACGGTTTTAATAAGTTTAGAAATACATAATAAAAAGGTCTTGAATAAAAGTGAATGATAACATTTTTAAGTGAAATCCAAAGGGTGCCCTGATCCACTCCATGCCATAGATGCTAATTAGTTACCTGAGATAAAACATGCTAAAAGGGTCAACACAAAGGTTGAGTGAATCCACAGTGTTTAAATTGTAACACCCCCAATTCATGGTTGCAGCGGAATTCGAACTGGGTGCTACTCGACGGCACAATAGTCACAATAATAGAAAACGAACTCCAATTGAGTCGTTTTAAAAGATTTATCATTCAAATTGTATAAATATCAGAGATTACAAAATGAGGTCCCAGATGGTTCCATGTTTACAATTTAATTGAGTTTTGAATGATAATAAAATTTATAGCCCTCTTGAGTATCCGTGTCCTTCCGTGCCATCCTTGATCGTCATGAACCTGAAATACATGCTTGAGAGGTCAACACAAAGGTTGAGTGGAATTCGTAGAGTTTAGTTAAATCGTTTGAACACAATAATCGTAGTGTGAGCTATAGACTCACACTCATAGTTAGAAAACAAAATCGTTATTTATTTCACTAAGCTCATGCAACCAAAACATTAACATCGAACCAACAAAATTGGCATTATAGAAGCCCTATCAAGGTACTTTTGCCATTATACCGCTAAATCTCAAATATAGTGCATTTGTGTGAACTCATCGTTGTTCAACACAAATGGGATCCGTCAATCCCAATAGATCTATTCACAATATTCGCGCTCACTATAGGTAGTGACTAATGGTTCATGATATAGGGACTTCGAACATGGCAATCGTTACTTAGTGACAATAAAACATAGTCGGGTAGCATACAGTAGAAAGCATTGTGTTCGAGTAGAAAAATAATAGCATGTATTTCCCCCAAGGGTTTGTAAAATAGTTAAACAATAGAAAGTGGGGCTACGAACTCACCTTAAGTTATGTAGTGAGTAGTGAATGTGATGGTCGAATCGCGAAGGTTTCTACGAGCAACCTATAATAGAATGTTGCGACTTAGGATCGGAGTAAAGAATATGAATAAGTGCCTATATATATATATATATATATATATATATATATATATATATATATATATATATATATATATATATATATATATATATATCTTGCATCTAGTCCATGATGTGGTATGATGTATATTGTAAGTCTTTGAAAGAAAAGATTCATGAAACATGTATGTTTTATATATCGTTTACTACCGTTCGGGCCGACATAATTCAGAAGTCATGTTAGTAAGCGTTCGAGGAGCCAGGACACTTTAATTCGTAAATCCACAACTCATCTCGACGGCTTACATAATGAACTCCTCACATGAGGCTCCCTACTATTGTAGTAGTTGATAAAATATATAGATATAAGTTTTGATCCGAAAAGTTACATGTCCGATATTTGAATAAACTTAGGAAAGTTTATTATTACATGAAGATTGTTATTAGGGTATGTTTCATATAACTTGTATGACTATTTTTATTTGTAATAACTCATGGTTCTTTTAAGTGAAGTAGATCCAATATGGTTTGTTCAAGTTATCGCCAATTCCTTGTTTCATGTTTACGCCTAAGTAAGCTTGTATAGTCATTTAGTCATGGCCTTGCCATGACCTTTGGTCCTTGTTCAATGGTCATGAGACTCAACCTTGGCTCTAGCCATGGTTGTGGTCTTGATTATAGGTCATAAGACCTCTTGTTCCTTTTAAACCATAACCTATATATAATGACTTTGGCCTAAAAATGGGTTGTTTAGAATTTGAAGAATTTATCACTCGGAAAGCGTTTTCAGGGCTCGAGCTTCTTTAATCCTGAACGAAAACGGCGTTCCGGACAACTTTCGTGTTTTAACTTTTTGATGAATCGGACCAGAAGGGTGACTTTCAAAAAGTCAGAATGCAAAACAGTATGGTTTAGGCAGTTTTGCCGCAAATCTTTGGTAACTTCAAATGGGCGTAACTTTTGACTCGTATACTCGTTTTAGGTGGTTCAAATTGCTATGGTTTCCTTTTTAAGTCCTCTACTGCAATATGTAATAATCCAATATCATATTTTTACCATTTTGATCAGGTTATACCAAGAAAGTTACTAGTTTACTTGTTTTATTAACTTGTCTTATCAATCATGTACAATAACTTGGTTTACTCACTTTTATACATCATGGACATTTATACAAGACATAATATAGCAAGAATAATATGTAAATAACATGAGCATGATTAATTAACAAGAAGCATGTTAGGGTTTGGCTTACAACTTTTGGCTTTCAAAGATGAAAGGAAGTTAGCAAGTAAGGAAAAGGACTTTGATAGACTTGCTTCAACCCACTTTACTTCATGCAATCTTTCTACTCTTGTAATCTTGAAAGATGGATGATGAAGGTTGAGGTGACTTGAGTGGATCCAAACTCAAGAGAAATCACCAAGTATATGAGGTTATGGAAGTGTTTTGATGAATCAAAACCTAACTAGGGTTTCTATCTAGAAGAAGCACTTGATCCTTGCTATAATTTGGAAAGAAATAAGCTAAGTATGGAGTGTTGTGGTGTGTGTGGTGTGGCGTACAAATTAAGGGGAGGAGGGGTATTTATATGCTCATGAGGAGGTTACAAAGTTGAACTAGTCAATGGCTTTCATGGCAAGATTTACACATGTAACACATCTAAGACAACATTGCCTAGGATCAAGCCACACCAAGGGTGACTCCCCCCCCCTAATGGCGGTTCACAAGGCTAGGGGGGATGAGTTGGCTTGGCTTGGTATTATCCTAAGTTATTTGGATGAAACTTGACTCCGGGAAATGCCAACCGTATATGATTAGGCCTCAAAACGTAAAACCGGGTGTCGTAAAATTATGGAACTTGAAAGTATTGTTAAACATGTCCATATTTTCCATAATAAAATATAAAATGAGTGGTAGGTTCCATTTGGGTGGTAAAACCCTGCTAAAACTGGAAACACGGGTCTAAAACGCGTAATACGTAAAATGTACGAATATTGCGTAAAATTGAGAAAAGTAAAATGTTACTTTTCTAATAGGTTATAAATGATTTAAAATGACTTATAATGTCTAGACTGGGCTCAGTCCAGTGTCGGTTGGTATTAAATGTCTTTTAGACATCAAACCGTAAGCCTAAAAATCAATGAATGACTTATAAAATCAAGGGATGATTTTTGGTCAAAGGAGGAGGGAAAAATATGTTGACTTTTTATAATAAGTTGAAAACTCAAATCGTCTTAGAAACGCGGTGCAGGTATAGGCTAAGGTTACGGCTGAGTAAAAACGCTTAAAACTGAAAATTCCAGTTTTTCACGGCCGAGGTTTATTTTGGTCACGTTTTTCACAGTCACGATTAATTCTCAAATAAATCATGAGTGTGTCAAACATTTTTCTGATGTGGGGTCACTTAACGCGGTCGATTTTCGTTGTGCGTAGAATTTCTGAATGACGTTTTACCCTAAAACGTGTAATTCCTTAATAACTTTCGCGAAAATGAGCTTATGAATGTCAAACTTTTAATTTGTCATGGAAATGATTTATCACTCGAGGCCAAGAAACAAAAATCAAGTTTCAGGAAAAATTTCGGGAAAAATGAATAGTAAAAGTGAATAGTAAAATTTTCCGGGAATAGTAATTATCCTGAAAATGTGAATTGTTACATAAATTGTAATAGTTTGAACACAAGTCAAATAGTTGTAAAATAGTAACATCGTTACGTAAGATATTGCACTAAGCCTCATGACACGCAAACCTTAACACTGTTATGCTGCCATAAGAGATATATAAAATCTTATGGGATAAAGGCCTACACCGATGCAGGTAATAGGGCCCTCGGGTAATTAGGAGTTTGCCAGTTTCCTAAGTTATTCGAATATAGTGCATTCGGTTACCATTCCAGGCTAACTTCAAATGGGGCGTCAACTGCCAATAGATCTATTCACTATATTCGCGTTCACTCGCAAGTGATTAATGGTTCATGATATGAGGGACTTTTGGCAATAGCGGTAACTTAGGCAATATCAATCAAGATAGCATACAGAAAAATACTTGTGTTCAGATTTATAGCATGTATCTCCCCACGGGATTTGAAAACATAGTAAAAAGTGGGACTATAAACTCACCTCAGCAATAGTAGCAGAAAAGTAATAGAGTCAAATGGTAAGTGGTAGCTCCGACGCGCGACCTAGATTAGTATGGCATAATTTAGTTAACAATTTTGTTTAGGACTCGATGAATCGGTAATAAGTTTAAAAGTGTTCAAAATGTTTATGTTATTGTTGCTTGTGTGGCGAAATTTAAGTTTGAAAATATTTTTATATGTTTGGCTCTTAGAAGTGCATAAGTACATGACGAAAAGTACTAGCTAGACGAGCATTCGAAAGACAAGGACGGAAAATATTCGTTGATGATTATAGAACTTTGTTGCGAGAGACGTGGAAAGGTGTTTATTAATATATATATATATATATATATATATATATATATATATATGTTTGGGTTAAAATAAAAAGAGTGTTATAATAAAAAGTGTAGGAAGCCACCACAGCTCGCCATGTGTCCCAGTTAGCCCCACCCTTAATTTAATACATACATGGGTATTTTCGTCATTCACCTCTAACCCTATATAAACCTTATATCTTCCATCTTTCTTCCTCAGATCTTCTTCACTTCTCCTCCCACCATCAGTTTTTCACATTACCACAACCACCACCTTCCCTACCATTCACTACCATCACCTTCCCCACCGTTCACCACCACCTTCCACCACCATTCATTGCCGCCGATGATTTAATTGTTAATCGATAATCTGCATTCGTTATTATCAAATAACTAAATTTAATTCAACAATTTGATTTTGTAACCCTCATTCTACAACGATTTTGAAGATGTCGATTGAATCATCTACAGTTAATGATAGTAAGATTGAAATTTAACAACGCTTGCTTTTATCAGTTCTATTTGTTTTGTGTTTCGTGGTGTATGATTTTATATATCTGTTTGTGTATGTTCTATTGCTTTTAGTAGTTTTTCATTCTGATACAGTAGATAAAACTATGATGCAGTAAGTGTACAAGTTGTTTATGAAACCTGCACACAATATGTTTGATAAAGTGTCTCAGTGAGATTTTATAACTGTAATGCACTAATTTTACACTATGATGCATGAACTGTTAATTTTTAATTGTGTTGGTCATTTTTCGAGTTGATATCTGTAGTTTTATGTGTGATGCAGTCGTTCTGAAATGTTGATGAAGTAGGTTTTTATTTGTGGCAAATATAGAACTAAAAGCTTACAATTTTATCTGAATGTACTGCATTACAATTTTATATCAAGTGTACTGCATTACAGTGTCATGTACAGTGCATCAGATTATCTAAATGTACTGCATTACAATTTTATATCAAGTGCATCACACTGTTAATGTATCATTTTTTTGCAGGTTAAATTTTGTAAATCTGAGATTAAGGTTCAATGTAGCTATAATCGATATGAGTCGTATGGCTTTTACGTCGTCATGCATTATATGTTCTAAGGATGAGTGATGTAAATGAGTTTCCTCGAAACTACTAACAAAAACGCTGGTTATAGAATGTGAAGCCTTCGAAATCTCCTCTTCCCAGAATCATTGGTGCATCAGATGCGGTACATAATGAAGTTACAGATTTGCACAGTATTTTTGAGCCTATTATTGATCGTTTGGTACATGACTTGAGGAAGATGCATATCTACAAAGACAAGATGAAAGATTTATTGAAACAAGCTGAAATTAATATTCAAACGGTTCCAGAGATGAATGGGAAAGTTGTCATGAGTTCGATGTTCGGTGTCAAAGATCCCGATAAGATTACAATAAATAATTCAGGTGCTAATAAAAGTAAATCTAGTTGTTTTTCAAGGATGAAGCCAAGAAATGAAGTATATGCATAATAACTTTCCAAGAGAAAGATGTATGGTGTATGTGGAGAGAAGGGAGGCCATAAATCCAGGACCTGTAAGTAGACATTTTCAGCATCCAAGAAACCCAAGAAACAAGATCCGCCAAAAGAGCTATTTTCAATGCACAAAAGTGTTATTTTCAGTGCATCACAGTGTTTGTGTTACTGCATCATAGACATTTGTTATTACATCAAAATGTAAGGCATCTTGTTGTTAATATTTTTGATTCAGTTGTTGTAATTCAAAAAATTCTTTATATTTAAGTGAATATATACAATGTTATGCACCAGATTTTTACATTGAGATGCACTTGATATATGCATTATGATGCACTACTTGTATACACTATAATGCACCAATTGTATACACTTTGATGCACTAGTATTTTCTGTGCATCATAGTTAACAATATAGTGCATCACAGTGAAAAATTTAGTGAATCACAGAGTATGATCTATTACATCTATACTTATTCAGAATCAACAATAATCAAAATTACTTAATATTAAACAAACATTATGCTCATTAAGAGGTACAATACTTAGTATTAAACATTCAGCAATCTAAAGTATTACAACTAAAAATTTGAAACATCCAATAGAATTTACAACAATGTTTTGAAATAACAATTAATATTCCTCAACGTATGACAACACTTCAAATATCTCTCATTGATACTTGAATTCTTTCACATATTAGGTTGATCTTCACTCCATTTTCAGGATTTAGAATCTTGCCCATATTGTCGCCTTTTACATGACGTTTCCTAGGCAAGTTGTTACAAACATGCTAACCTGTGAATAACAAGATAGATTATTAAATGGATGCACTATTTTATAAACAAAGGTTCTACTTACTAGTACAAAACAAATTCACTAATTCAAGTTCTACTGCATTACAGTTCAAAACCAACTGCATCGTTCATACAACCACGCAAACAAACACATTTCGACACATAATGTCACCTACGCCTAATCTAATTCACCCTTAAAAGCTATACGCGCGACAATCTGGACCTACTGCATCACAATTCATAATACAGTGCATCAAAGTTTCACTAATTTTATATTTAGTGCATTAAACATTTAAGAGAATACATACACTAGGATGCGCTAAAACAAACTACATTTAACCTAACTCATGCTCATACGTGGCAACTTAAAACCTGCTGCATCTCAGTTCAATTTCAAGTGCATCACACAAACAACCAAATGTACAAACACATTTACCAACATAACGCAACCTACGCTTAACCTAATATATCCTTATACTAGGAAACTGAACACGTACTGCATCATAGTACAAAATCAAGTGCATCACACAAATAACCAAACATACAAACACAAATAACCAACTGCATCATAGTTAAAATAAAAAGATACAGCATTATAATATGAAATACAACTGCATCAATATTCAAAACAACTGCATCACAATATAAATTTAATCAAACACCTTGTATGCAACTTTCTTAAACACATTTTTTATTTACTTTTTTCTACATTTTATTCCAGATCTAGAAGAAAACATACACAAGCATACATATACACACACTCTTCAACAGATTTGAAAGTCTACTTCATCATATTAAAAAAACGAACTTAAATTTATAAAAAAAAAAAACAATATTTTAGCACACCAAAACTAACAAAAAGATCCAGTAACAAAATTAGGATTCATAAATCAACTTACAAGGTCATTTAAGATGCAGTAGATTCGTCTTAGGTCGTGATTAGAAGGTTTTACGATTATGATTCGATCGAGATTATGATCGTGATTAGATCGTGTTTATGATGAGAAGATGTAGTAATGATTTGATTGGAGATAAATGTGATTAAGATGTGTGTAAATTTCTAGTGTGAGAAATTGTGTTTAGAGAGAGAAAGCTAGATCCAGAATGGTTTGAGATAATGATGAGGTGTGTTTTGTGTATAAAATACACTATAACAAATTTGCCACTGAAGTTTCACTTATTTACAAATATGCCACCGCCACTTTTGATCTGGTCAAATCTAGTCAAATTTGATCCAATGGCTAGGATTCCTTCCTACTCTTTTTATTATAACACCCTTTTTATAATAATCCCACCCTATATATATATATATATATATATATATATATATATATATATATATATATATATATATATATATATATATATATATATATATATATATATATATATATAATTAAGTGATTAGGAAAACAGGCATGGCCCGTACTTATATGTTGGTTTCTAGTGGTAACTATAAGTTACTGAATATATATATGTTTAGGTAAAAGCTACTTTAAAAAATTTTATAAACTTTATTTGGTTTTTATAAAATACCATTTCAAGCATTTAAAAATAGATGGTGTAAGTATGTTAAATATTTATATGTTTAGTTTTTATAAAATATCATCTCAAGTATTTATAATTTATATAGACTATATAAGCACGTTAAATCCTTACAAAGTTATTATATTTTTGAAATATGTTTTGAGTGCATTTTGTTGTAGGGTACGTTTTATAGTATAAGATATGACACGAAATATGTTGTCGAGTAAAAGTAGGATGTGTCGACATTGTGTCGCGGGATAGATCGAGTCGCTTAAGTCGTGAAGTAATGAGTCGAAATAAACAAGCGATGGCTCGACACCTATAATCACAATTTAGGTTCTATATTTTATCCAACTTACTATTATTAAGTCAAATTTGCCAAATCCCTTTGTGTGAATACTATGTTCAAACACACCCTTATAATAGTTTTTGAAAAGGGAAGAGGGTGAGGTGGCCTGTTGGGCTGACAAAAACCAAACGCACGCCTAAATGGGAGTTGGCCCAAATCGTTCCCTTGTAGTAACAATGAAACATAGCAGACTTGTTTAGACTATATTTTTTGACACAAGGGAAGTAAAATTACACTTCGAGCTCGAATAACCGGTCTCGACCTCGTAACGTGACTAGGAAGTTGGGCTCGAATATGGACTGTTGGTTTGGTTCGATACCGCATTCGCACGACTTGCTTAGGATACTATCCATCTTTTCATCGCAACCAACATACCATATACTAACCGAAACAACCACATAACTTGAAAGTATTACAATATCAAATACACCTTACGGCAGGGTCATTGTCAAACTAAGAACAAAACCAAACACACCCACATGGGGCTGCAATACACAACACGAACCAACAAGGTAGGACTGAAAATGAGCTATCGATATATGCACTTCCAAAACTAAGCCTAATTAAGTTTTAGTTTTTACATCATTCATGTGCCACACAAACTTAATTTAACATAAATCAAGTCACCCAAATACTTCATATCAATCGGCAAAAAAAGAAACTTAATCATCCGATTCATACTTAATCCAACATCAATTTTTTTGTATAGCGTTTGACACGAAAAGAAACCAAAGAAGCAATAGATGAAACCTTACAACAACAAAGCAATTAATCCAACACAATTACAGGTTCGATTAACAACGATTCAACAAGAACAATAACAAGCCGAAACATAAAAAGAACGGAACCAACGAGGCAATACACATCAGAAACTAACATCACAAACTGAACATAGTTACAGGTTTTTGACTTGCAAGGAAAAAGGAAAAAGGAGAGATGGGTTACCAATAAAGATCCGATTACAGAGAAGAATAAAACAAACAAAGCTCGATTCTGATCCCACAAGCGATCCACACACCCTTCGAATTCCAGGAACTTCTCTTCTCAAGGCTACAATTATTTTTGTTGTGAAAGTGGTATGATGTGTGGAAAGCCCATGGGGATCGAGCGGTTCATAAAGAAATAATCAAGGTGGGTTTTGATTCCACTTCCCTATTAAGGTCAGTCGATTTGTAGCTAAAAAGGGTATCACACCATCATCATCTAGTCAGCTCTTGGCTCGTGGTGTTGACCTTCAATATGTAGACAAGGTAACGGTTCTCCAACTGAAGCGCTTGGACCATTTGGAGCCTAATGGCGTGATGGTTCTGCCATGGCAGTTGTGGGGAGTCTTTTGTAGCAGTAAGCGAGGTAGTAGGAGCAGCGTAGCAGGCGGGTTTGATGCCCTGTGTTTTCTTGTTTGTATCGATGGTGAGGGAGAGAGAGGTGAGGGTTGGGTGATAAAAAGTGGGGATAAGATGATGTGGGTTTTGTGGATCAGCACAAGGACGATTTTTGTTACCCTTTTATTATTATTATTATTATTATTATCATTATTATTATTATTATTATTTATTTTTTTTTTTATTATTTTTAATAATAATAATGATTTTTCATTGAAACCAAGGAAATTACATGAAATTGGAGGGGAGTCTAGACACAATCTGTGCTCCCACTCCTTTTTGAATACACAAACTCACTCGATGGAAAATAAAAAGCACCGCTCTTAATGTTGTTAGAGTGGCTGCTGGCAATAGTCCCGACACGCAAAAGTGTATTCAAAGCTTCCACATCAAGTTCCCCAAACGTGGAAAAAGCGAAAGGGACGAACTTGTATCCATTGGCTTCACACTTGGATGCATACTTCTTCCTTTTCTTTTCCACAACATTACTCAAAGCAGCCCCAGGAGCCTATGACGCTACCCCAGTCCCAGGAAACGGAGAGACCCCAGTCACATCCAGACATGCGTCCTTACCTTGGAACCAGTTAAACAATAGCACATCTGCAGGACGCAATTCTCTCCCTTCCTCTGAAAGAAATCCCATTTGAGCCTCTTTACGCACCACAATCCCAGCTTTGGAACATATATCGACAAGGATATTATTATTATTATTATTATTATTATTATTATTATTATTATTATTATTATTATTATTATTATTATTATTATTATTATTATTATTATTATTATTATTATTATTATTATTATTATGTATATGAATTATTTGTATTATTTGTTTTAGATTTTTATTTTAAAGAGTGTAAAAAGGTAAAAGTGAGATGTGATAAATACTTTGGACTTTGTAATGCTTGAGCGGGAATAAACGAATTCCGTGTTTTATTGAGCCCTCGTATTTAATTATTCCTATGCCATACTATCACGGTGTCGGTACGCGTGCGGTTTTAGTAAAAGTGGAATGTGAGTTCGCCACGATATTTGTTTGACAATGTTCGCCATTGCTTTATAGTATAATGAAAGCAAAATTTAAATATGAGAATAAGTGAAACAATTGAACGGTCTCATAAATTTTTTTTTCAGTCTTACAGGAAATAAATAACTTGAAATTTTCGGGTTATTACAGGATCTCCTAGACACCATACTAACCGCCATCATAATTTAATACTCACTAAATCCCTTGCACTCTTAAAATCAGAAAACGCAGAATTTTTGGGTACATTCGCCCACATAAAATCACGACAAATAAAGCTCAACAACTCACACCAAAAATTCACCATGGTCTCTCATAAGCATTGAAGCTAATCCCAGAAGGCCATGGACCAATAACACACACAAATACTCATAATAAATTCAAACTTGTCAACTACTCAAATTCGGATCTGCACGCACACAAAAAAGTTTTGATTTCCATAAAATACTTCCACAAGTTTTTATCGCGAATCCTCTTCGTGGTAGTCTAATATAACCTAATACTTAACTATTCCAGAAGGCCTAGTCAAAATACCACTTTTACAACCACATGACACCCTCAAACTTTTACCCAAAATCTGTCCCGGTTTGACAGCTTTGACACCTTAACAAAGAAAAATCAAAAGACCGACTTCCCGACCTTGAAATCAATCATGGCTGGACTTTTTGGAAAGCTCTTTCATTAAAATTCAATTTAGACCTAAAATTTATGAGTTAACACTTCACCATCTGTTATTTAAACTCACATCTTTACAGCCAAAATTTTCTGTCCAAACCCTAACTCAATAACTAACATGTTTTACGTTCAATCATCTTAACCAAACATCATACTATTATCATTAATTGATCCCAACATGTTTAATAACATTAATTTACAGAAGTTAACACAAACCCTAATCCATCATACTTTATATTACATGAATTAGATCAATAACTAATTAATTGAATGAAAACTAGTATCAAAAATATACATTGATCTTGATTTTAGCTTCAATAATAAAAACCCTAATTTTTTCTTCTTGTTCTCCTTGTGGTCGACTTCAATATGCAGGAAAAAGGGATTTGGGAGTCTTGATTTGTATTTATATTATTAGTGGATAACCCTTAAGGATTAGAGTTGTATTTGTTATCAAATTTGGTTTCCTTTTTCCCCCTTATCCTATTTTCGGCCGCCCCCTATTATTATATATTTATTATTATTATTTTTTATTAAATTTATTTATTACACTCAAAACCTCATACTTTTCATATTTTATGTATTCCCATAACGAATCCTAACGTCTTTCGCGATAAACCTTAATTTTACGACAACCCGAAAAATAATCATTTTCAAAATAAAGTTTCCAAAAATAGATTTTTACACTCTTTTATAAGCATAACACATAAAAACAAACTCCTCGTACTTGCTAACGCTCAAATACTTGAACGAAGACTCGTTACGCAAAAACACAAAAACACCAAAAACTACACAAATAATTTCTACACCACAAAGGTGTTCAAAATGAATTTTCCAAATTCTAAACTTTCCAAATCACAATAAAACCATTTACGCAAAGGGGTTTAGTGCTAAAACTCACCTATATCACACTTATATCACTTCAAACACCTAATGTACACCAAACAAACATCAACCGAGTCAAGAATATCAGTCAAACTGACCTGCCAAAACCACTGTTGTTACAATAATTGTCATGTATTCTAAGAGTTGTAAAATTAAATTAAATAGTTATTTGGATATATATGAGATATTTAAGGTTTAGGTAGGATATATACAGGGGCGGAGCTAGAAATTTTTGTTCGAGGGGGCACACTTTGATAATTTTTAGAAACTACACTACAAATTGGTTCTTAAAGGGGGTAAATTACAAAAAAAGCCCAATATTTTGGAAATTTTACACTACAATTTTTTTCGCATGGGGGTACATGCCCCTTGTGCCCCTCCCCTATCTCCGCCCCTGGATATATATATGTAATTAAAAGTTTATGTTGGATATAAATGTAATTTTTAAGTCTTTGAAAGGATATGTGTATGTATACAATTAAAATTTTAATTTGGATATATACGTAATTTTAAGCTTTAGTAAAGATTATTATTATTTTTTTTATTTTATTATTTTTTTTTAACATACTTTTCTAAGCTAAGAACGATGTCGTATTGATTAGACATGTCCAAGAACACGAACACATAAACTAGCTAGTTAAATTCCCTCCTTATCTTTCCAACCACATTAACAAACATGTCATCATCACTACCCTCATCCTGCTTCTCTTCAACAACATCCATAATAAATCACACTCCTAAAACCCCATTTTCAAAACCCTTTTTCACCCCATTTTCACTTCAGTCTCCATCATTCAAACCCGTAAACTCAATCAAATTTGCCCCATCAAGAAACCCCAACAGCTTTGTTTGTAATAGTTCATCTACTGCTTCATCACCCACCACCAATTATGAGGTACTATTTTACTATCAAGATTTTGTTAAAATTCTTTCATGTTTGAGCAAGTAGATAAATTTGGTCTTTTTTTTTTGGAAGTATGTGCATCAAAATTAGGATTAAAAATGTTGGAGTTATTAGTAAGAAGTTTATAAAAGGGATTTATTTAGTGTGTTTGCATTGTATTTTGAAAGAGATTATTGGTAAAAGTTATTACTATAATTTTGTAGTTATCAAAAACTAATGAGAGGTCTCTGAGTTCAATTCCTGCTAAGGCGCTAACAACTTTGAAGTGGTCACGACAACCTTTCCGAAAAAAGGGAGGTTCTACCCGGTTTATATATAAAACATTAGAAATTCTGGTTTTGGCCCTCCTAGATTTAAGTTTATATATTTTGGCCCTCCCAAGAATAAGCTTGAAGCTCCGCTCTACAACCCCTTGGATTAATCGGCTAAAAGGTCGGAAACCATGGTTACCTAAAAAGAATTAAGGGGTGTATGGAATTGCTTATTAGAACTGTTTATTGGGTTTTGATTAGCAATTTGGACTTTGATAGAAGAAGATAGCTAAAATGAGGCCAAATATACCTATTTAAGTTCTGCAATAAACACAATTGGCGAACACAAAAGGAATTATTGCATCTGTTATGACAGAAGCAAATCAGAGACTGTCTTCTGCATTTGATTTTACAGTGATTATCTGATATTTAGTTATTAGTTTTTGAAAAAAATTAGTTAAAAAGTAGTTGCAACAAGATTAATTTTATGATTAAATGTCACTCTCTAGATAATCAAAATATTCAAAAAACTTAAACGTGTAATTATCAGGTCATCACAACGTCAAACAGCGAAAGCATGTCCACACACTATCCCATGTATGCATTGCAGCTGATTTATGATTTTAATTATTCCGTATCCAATAATCACTTTCATAAAGCCATGCCAAACACCCCGTCAGAAGGTCAAAGGTGTATTAGCAATCAAAATTTGAATTATCGAAACGATTCTCATTAATCTAGAAGTTAAAAACGTGTTCATTTAACTGTTGAAAGTTAAACTTTGATTCTGTTATGTGACGAATAACATACAACGTTATTTTTGTGAACTCAATACAGTTTAATAGTTGGTCACACTCTCATACATTTGACAGTTTTCCGATGGTTCAGAGGAGGTAGAGTTAAGATTGTTTATTGGAGATGACAGCATTCAGAGCTCGAAAGACGTATTTGTTGATGCTGATGAGAAGTTCTTGACGATTAAAACAAAGCATAATGGGTCGTTTAGAACTGCATTGGAACTTAGCTTGTATGAGAAGATAAAGCCAGCTGAAACAATATGGTACGTCTTCATCTTCTGAAAATCCATGCTCGAAGACGTTAAATAGTTCCTGATGTTGTGTACTAATGACAAAGTTCATGAGCGGTGTAGGTTGTTAGATGATGATCAACTTGTTCTAAATATGAAGAAGCAAGATCCGGAAGTGAAATGGCCCGATATCACAGAAACATGGGAGTCACTTACTGTTGGAGTTATGCAACTTTTAAAAGGGACGTCGGTTTATTTAGTTGGGGAGTCATCAGAAATCAACTCTATGGTATCTCGAGAGCTCGCAGTTGGCCTTGGGTACGTTCTACCATTAAAATTGCTTGTACTTTTTTGGTAAGTTATAACTTTAAAATTACTGGTTTGCCCTTTTTGTGTGCTATTCAGGTATACGCCACTCAACACAGAAGAGCTACTTGAAACTTTTACCAAGCAAACAGTTGGTTCATGTGAGTGATTTCCTTAATGTTTATTCATATTAATAAAAAGACATCATCAGGATTTTGGGGTTCCTTTCAAATAATAGAATGTGTTTTGAACAAATAAATAGTGCAAGTTAACGAAATCATACTTCTATATATTAACGAGTAATAAACTCTAGTGGTGACTGCAGAAGGGTCAAATGCTGTAGCTGAAGCTGAAAGTGCCATATTGGACAGTTTAAGTAGGTATGGACTTATCCATTAAACACTTGATATAATTACTGTTTAACGGATGTCTAAAGATATGACATGATATTATAATCACCATGCAGTCATATCCGTTCAGTAGTTGCTACAATAGGAGGGAAACATGGGGCTGCTGCAAGAGGTGATCGATGGCGCCATCTTTACTCAGGATTTACCGTCTGGCTGTCACTATCTGAAGCTAAAGGTAATGACTTCTTACGTCTCATTAGGCTTCTAGAAACAAGATTATTCCGTAACAAACCAAAATAAACATTGTGTTACTTTTCACACCCAAGATCCCTAGCCGTTTGTAACAAAAATGAATAGTTAGACCCGTCTTTGTAAAACACACCTGCAAGGTCTGAAGTACATAGTTCTATGATTGGTTTAGATGAAGCAGAAGCAAAAGAAGAGGCGAGGAGAAACATTCAGAGTGGTGGTCAGGGTTATACCAATGCGGACGTGGTGGTCAAGCTCAGTGGTTGGGACAGTGACTACTCAAAAGCCGTTGCACAGGGTGCATTGAGTGCCCTTAAACAGTTAATCTTGTCGGACAAAAAGCTTCCAGGTGTGTACTTGATGCACATTTCTAATTATATTCATCAAAAGCTTGATTTTTTAACTAGAACAATTGGGAGTTTTAGGTAAGAAGGGTCTTTACATACGGCTGGGATGCAGAGGTGATTGGCCGAACATCAAACCTCCTGGGTGGGACCCAGCATCTGGTCAGGGTGCCGCCTAGCCCTATATTACATTCAACACCGAAAAGAGGCCTTTGATCATACAATTTTCCTCTTGTACTTTTTGTGGTGACATATTTCAGGATTTATAATACTAAATTTAGTCCTATATGTTTACACAATGTCTTAAAATTTAATCTCTTGGTCTTGTGCGTACAGATTGCTCTCAGCGTTTGCTGGCATCTAGAAAACACTTTAACAGATTTTTTACAATTTATTGATCAAGGAGTTTCAAAATCTTTTATATAATAAAAGAATTACATCATTTCGGAGTGTTTTTGCAAATCCCTTCTCATTGAAAAAAAAATTGGACCAATAGCAGAGCTCGATTTTGCCACGTAGGCGAAATTGAGCAACGTGATTGGTCAATAAAAAGTCAAAATTAAATTGATTTTGGTCAAACTTAATAAATTTGGTGGAGAAATTTGAGTAAGAAAAAAAATGCATAAAAATATAGGTGTCAAAATTATGAAAACAAAAACTTAGAAAAAGAGGAAGTAATTAATAAAACTTTAGTTATTGAATTTTAAATAAATTATATAAAGTAAAGTGTAAAATTACAAGTTTTCATATTTTTTAATAACTTTATAAAAAACACAAATAACCCCTTACACTTTATACCCCCTATACTTTATAATGTTAACTTTGTTTAAAATTATATAAGAGGGTTTAGGGTTTAGGGTATTAGTATTAGTTTTTAGACTTTCATCCATTAAAATTACAAAATTTGGTAAATATGCGAATTAGTTTTAATACACGTTAAATATTTTTTAAACTAATGTTAGTTTTAGACTTTTCTATTATATTTTTTTAAATAAAGACTCATGTTATTCTATTTAAAAGTTTAATTTATGCGTACACAGGTTTGAATATTATATACAGCTAAATTATTTTTAACGTTTATATAAATATCAAATGGTAAGCACGAGTTAATGTCATAAGAAAATAAATATACGCGTTTTAAAAATGTTTTTATGGATATTCATATATAAATTTCAAATAAATATACGCGATTCTCTTATAACAACGACTTATGGAATTGTTATTTGAAATTTATATATGAATATCCATAAAAACATTTTTAAAACTTTATAGAGCATATTTTAACTTTATCAACGCTCATTACGTGCTACTAAACTCACACATTTTGTACAACATGATATTAATAGTTAAAGGTTAGATAGTCATTGTTTAATTTAAAAAGTGTTCTCCTTAAATAAATAAATAATAATAAATAAATAAATAAATAAAACGCATCACCCAATCGTTATTTGATAACAATTACTTCCTAAATCAAAAAAAGAAAAACTACGTAGGTGATAACCTAACTTTATTCATTGACATGATGTTTCATTTAAAAAAAACAAAAAAAAAAAAAAACGTAATAGTTGGCTGTTGTAAAGAGATTAAAAGTATTTACATGAGAATTATTAAGCAAATATATATAGTTTTTAATCGGGTTATTATGTTACTAGACTGCGATAATGTTATTGAGTTGGTAATAACGGATGTGAGATACAACCATTCTTCTATGCTTATAATTTATGTGTTAACCTCTTTTTGCTTCTGAATTGAATCCGAAAGATACCTCGATAGAACTTTGACTCATGTATTATCTAACTGATAGTTGTTAGTAACCTTTTTTTATGGTTTATTATTATTATTTTTATACACACCAATTTTTAGTAACTTTTTTTTTTAATGTTTTAGTGAAAAGTTCTACATTTAATATTTGTGTTTTTACTATAAACACACTAAGCTATGATAGAATTAGTTGTGAGTTCAGGGATTTTTTTTTATTAAGATTCTCAAAAAAGCTTAAAGCTTTATCATAAACTTATTGTGTTATGGTAATTGAATAAGCCAATAAGCACCTTTACTAAACATAACCTAAACACCCCTTTAGTTCTAATCTGAAGTTTTCTTATTTGATGTTATGACTAACTTTGTTGTTATCCTCACTATAATGCAACATGTTAGTAGTGTTTGCAGTTTTATGATCTTATAACACACACTAAAATGTAATACAATTTGTTGTGTGCATTTTTTAGAGGAGGATTAAGATCAACACATGATTGTCGTTGAAGGATTTTCTACGCCTTCTCAAGGTATGGATGTATAATTAAGTTGAGTTGCTGATTTAGATAATACATGAATGTGTTTTAATGTACCAAAGATGTTTTAGTGCCTATATGAGAAATTTTATTGTAGAAATTCTTAACGGGTGTCTTTGAATGTGTTAATGAAACTTAGCAAGCGTTTGCTGTCATTGATAACGTCATAACACTATGAGTGTCAACTAACGGTCTAAAATATGGGTGTCTTTAACTTTGATGATTTAGGCCAATTGTGAAGAAAGTTGCACTAAAGTGAGAGGTCGGTAAGGATTCAAATAATCCTAAAAGACTTTCGAATGTACTATTTGTCATTCTTTTCATGCATTTATAATTTACTTATGCAAGTAATAATAAATTCTTTATATAGTTCGGTCTTAGAGAAAAATTATTCTTATACATTATACATAAACTTATTCTACCATTACATATTTTTTTTGTTTCTCTTTATGTAATAAAGAAGATATAGTGTAAGCATATATGTTAATTTGGTAATTTTATGGCTAAACTTGAGATTTGAGAAGCAAATAGCATAAACTTATGAAAATACAAATTTTCAAACAAAAATGTACATCGATAAACATGGTATGATGGTTACTCATAATCAAGGAAATAAATCAATTTTCAAAGCTATTTAAATATGTTACATATTTTAACGAAAATATAAGTAAAAGAAATACCATAATTACAAAACACATCGTAAATTGATAGCACGGGTTTGCAAAACTAAAAGCATATATCACTAACATCTTATGCAAGTCAAGTATCATCATGTGATTTTGCTTGAATAATAAAATATTATTTTAATTCAAAAGCATTCTCCTAAAATAATATGTAGATTATAACATATATACACGTGGTTTTTATTTTTAGTCCACCAAGTTAAACGATTTAAAATATATTAAGTGATTCATTTCTTTATCAATAATAATATATAATAAAAAGAAAATAACTAGTATATATATAAATAAGAAACTACATTCTCAATTAGTACCAAGATCTTCGTAATATGTGTGTTTTGTGAAATCGATAACGTGCAAATTAATAATGTGTTTTCGATCACTACAAAAAACGCTCAAGAGGTAATTACTAATTTACCAAGTGCATCCATATTATGAAACTACTAATTAAGTTCATATCCTTAACTCATAAATACATTCAAACCATGCAATACAACCAACCCAAAAAAAAAAAAAAAAACGATACAAGTATATTACCTTGTTGACAGGCGGGTCCAACCGGGTCATGGCCGGATATAACCGAATATAGCCGGGTCTTGGGCGGATATACATGGAAGTGCGCATAGCAGCTAGAAATGTCGCTCATTCTGGTCTATAAGCCACTATCTTTCTACTTATACGAACTTGTTAATTTGTTGTTATATATGGTATACGACGTTTTTGTCTTTTCTGAAATGATGACTTTTATAATACATAATTGCATGTTAGATTGAAGGGTTTGGATGACCTGATGGCTAACTCTCATTTCCTACAAATGGTTGGTCTTGTGTTCGAGTCATATGGTACTTCAAAACTTTTTTTATCACTCGGTTTTTATTATTGTCAAATTTAATTAAGTATTTTGATAAATTTCATGAACACATATCACAATTCACAAGTACGTGCACTCATTCTTATGAACACAAAAATGAAGAATTTAAACTGTCTTAAAAATGGTTTTGCCAAATAATACTAGTAAACCATCGGTTATTATCTCTGATAATCTAAAGTAAACAATAACACCAAATAATTTGTCTTTTTCATCTTCCTGTTATATAACGTGTGATGTGTGATTTATTCGTTCTCTTTCATTACCAAACCGTGGAAATTACTATAATTCTCAACCATTTCAATTCTCTACATTTTTTTTAATTCAATTTATTTCTTTGAATTTCTCTCTACCAAACATGCCCATGTTAATCATAATAAGTCAACTAAGGAGGTGTTTGTTTAAGCTTATATGTTTTCGGCGTATATTTCATACATTTTTTTGGCTTATTTGGAAACTAATGATCTTAATAAGTTTATTATGATAAGTTTCAAAATAAGCGTAAGCTGTAAGACCAGATGTAAGATAAACAAACACCCCCTAATTGTTGTCTCTGATCAATCATGTGATTGATTAAATTAAGAAGAGGGCCTAGATGAAGTTACACACAAGTTTTATTTTCATGTTGAGGTTGCTGGAATGTTTTTTCATCTATACATTTTTATTTTATTATTATTATTTTTTTTATACTTTTGTAATTCGAAATGTACATATTTGCTTTATCAAGATGATTGCACATTTAGGAGAAAAGAAAATTGGTTATTAGAGCCTAGATCAAGAACATGTGGCGTGGTGGTTTAGCTTCCGTGATAAAAGTTGTCCTTCTTTAATCTTTGCATCTCCCTCACCTAAAACGACACCTGATCATACACATGTTGGTTTTATAGACAAAATAATAATAGTCGTGTGTTAGGATCGAACTTGAGATCACGGGATTGCACACAATACGTATGAAGAGAAAATGTAATAATTATTTATAAAATGTTATAATTAATTATTTAACACAAAATAAATAATAATAATTAGTATTATTGATTAATGACTAATTATTTATTAAACGAAGATTAGGAAAGTAAATACTAGACAAAACATGGAAACAAGAGAAGGTTCCGGAAATCCTTCTTTGGGCTCCAAACCGATCGGCCAAGGGGGTGTACCCACCTCCTTTGTGCCTTGAGCTCCAAATCTTGTGTAGTATATAAGCAAACCCAAGATGTAGGTTTTTCTAATAACTTGTACACACACATCTTGGTGTTTTCTTCTCTTTTTTCTTCCTTGGTCGATCCATCCAAACGAACCCCTTAGGGTTTCGATTTTCTTGTGTCTAAAACAAGGTTTTGTGTTTATTACTTGCAAATACTTTTCTTGAATTAGTACGTGTGTACAAGAACGTGAATCAAACACACTATTGTTTGATTCTTGGATTGAATTACAAAAAGGTAAGGGGTAATTCATATAATCCTTATAAACCCTAATTAGGGTTCTTGGTTCCAGAAGATTGCTTTGATTCTTGTTCGGGCTAGAATCACAAAGGTACATTTACGATTTAAATAATTGATTAATTAATTACATGTTATTCGATCTATTATAATTGCTTCCGCTTATGCTCACTTTGATGTTCTTGGTTTATTAATATGAATGTCATGATATAATAATTCTAACAGTGGTATCAGAGCCGTTATAATGTGTAATTAATTATCGAAACGCATAAAAATTGGATCTTGATTCGTTTAGTTACATGTTTTTAGGGTTTATATGTTAGAATCCCTAACCCTAATTTTTTTTGGTCGAATGACCTTAAAGGGTTTTTAGGGTTTATGTTTTTTTAAATTTTTTAATTTGATTAGAAACCCTAGGATGTCATGTAATTGTTATGCGTTTTAGTAAACGATCTTGGTGCAATATGTTAATTGTTAAGCTAAATTCATGAAAAAGTGCATATTTGCATGGATTTTTATTGTGTTATATTTAAATTGTTTAAATTATATGAATTAATGGTTAAGTTATATTAAAACATGTAAATTTTAATAGATGTCGAATTGGGGAAGACTCCAATATTAAGTAATCAATTATGTGCTATGTGGTATTTATTTAATTTTGGCTTACGCAATCGATTTATCGATGTATGTGGCTCTTTTTCCAAGAAAAAGAAAGCCCTAATTGAATTAATACGTAATACACCTAGATTTGATTATTAATAGGACTTTTTGAATAAGATTTGCATGTGGCTACATGTTTTATACATATTTAATTGTTATGATTATGTATATGTGTTTAATTTAGTTGTTTTATTTTTTATTGTATATTACTTGTTTTTGTTTATTTATTGTGTTAGACATGTTTATAAACGAAAAGGGTAATTTTTTGAATAGAAAAATAATACGGACTAAATAATGGTGAAATTGTTTTGGTTTTAAGAGTTTAAATTTCAAAGGATTGGTTGATTGATGTTTTTGTACGTAATGGTTAAATAGGCTCGACCGAAGTTTACACACTATAAGATGGGTATAAGGATGGCAACACATTAAATTGTGGCCTTAGAGAGACAACATTCTGTCTTAACGCTCGTTTGTGTGTAAATTAGACTTACCGAACAACCATTACATGTACATTGTCATCTTAAGGGTGAATAATCCACAATTCCACAATGATTATCCGAAACACTAAGCTTTCGGGCTTATGCAAAAGTACGATATAGTGGACGATAATTGATGGTTATTCTTTAATTGGTGAACCCGATACCTCAATCAAAACTTTGTTATTTTACTCTTAGCTAATTGGTAATAAAAATGTTTTGTAAAACCAATGTTATGAAGTTGTATGCATGCTTCTTCATACATTATTTTGATCACATAAAAATATTAATACCCTTATAAAATTAAGTCGAATTCCATCTAATTAAGAACACTTGAAGTTGTAATTTACGTCATGTGAGAACTTGGCGAGATTGCAATGGAGAGGTAAATTTCATAGATTCATTGCTAGCAGATCAACTGATGTGATGAATTTGTGAGTTTGCAGTTTTTAAGTTAGAAGACTTAAATTGAGTAGTAAGTGAGATCTTGGACTCAAGACATTAAAATGGGGACTAAACATGCTTACAATACAAATGTTTTGTGATTGTAAATCCCATATATCTAGGAATTGGACAAATGTTATGCCAATTACTTGTACGACAAGTTACCTCATATTATACTTTCATTACTAGCAGATCAACTGATGTGATGAAACTATGTTTATGGAGGATCCTAGTTTTCAAGATTATTCTATGGATATTAATTTTCCTTGGGTATTTTAATTTTCTTGAAAAATTGTATTATCAAAAATACTAATGTTTTGAACTTTCTTTATCTGTAGAAATGACTCAAACTGATAACACCAACTTTCGTTCTGTGTTCAAAACTTATTTTGAACGAGAAAAATTGACTGGCTCGGAAAATTTCAATGATTGGTACCGTTCACTAAGGATTGTCCTGCGAGTGACTGGTCAACTCGAAATCTTGAAAAAGCCTTGTCCTGAAGAACCTGTAGGCGAGGCAGCTACTGAAGCTGCTAAGGCCAAATGGAATTTTGATTGCAAGGAACATATTGATGTGGCAGGAATGATATTAGGGGCGATGTCCACACCTCTTCAAAGGAAGTTTGAAGAGTATTTCCCCATGAACATGATTGATGAACTCAAGAAACTCTATGAGAAACCATCAAATGTAGAGATTTACGATTTGATGGAGGCTCTACATGGTTGTAAGCAGGGTGATGGTGAACCTGTGAGTGCTCATGTGTTGAAGATGAAAAGTTTCATGGATCAACTACAAACACTTAAGAAACCCTATGACAATGATATGGCTGTGAACTTAATCAATAGGTCCCTTAACAAGGATTTTAATGGTTTTGTGAGGAACTTCAATATGCATTGCGTGGGGAAGACAGTAAGTGAATTGCACGCACTGCTCATTGATTATGAGAAAGGGTTGACACCAAAGGCTCCTACGCCCCAAGTTCTTGCTATACAAGGGGGTAGAATTAACAAGCCAAATGCGAACAAGAAGAAGGGTAAAGGAAAGAAGAAGGCTGATAAGAATAAGCAGGTTATGGCTTATCAACCACCTCAACCTAAGAAGAACCCTCCTGTCAAGAACAATCCAAAGAAGGATCAAGGATGCCATTACTGCAAGGTGATGGGCCACTGGAAGAGGAATTGTCCTCTTTATCTCGATGACTTGCGAAGCAATAAGGTGAAGAAGACTGGGCACATGGGCGCCAGCACTTCAGGTAACTTATTTGTCATTGAATTATTTACTTTATCTCATAAATTAAATTCCTGTGTATATGATACTGGATGTGGTATAAATATTTGTAATACACTGCAGGGGTTTAGAGAGGAAAGGATACTAGCTTATGGGGAGCAATTTCTGCATGTGGGAAATGGAGCACAAGCAGCAGTTGAAGCCATAGGAATTCTGATTTAGTTTTACCTTCGGGTTTAGTACTTTGTTTAAACAATTGTCATTATGCACCTTCTATAATTAGAGGTGTTGTTTCCTTTTCATGTTTGTTGGATCTTGGTTTTTCTCATACTATTAATGGCAATAAAATTTCTGTTTCTTTAAATGGTGTATTTTATTTTAATGTTGTTGCTGTGAATGGTATGTTTGAAATTGATATGAATAATTGTGTGACTTCCAACAATAATAATAATTCGATGTACAGCATAAGTAAGAGAATGAAGTATGACTTGAATTCGTCTTACCTTTAGCACTGTAGACTTGCCCATATAGGCAAGACTCGCATGCAAAAGCTGCAACGTGAAGGGCTTTTGAATAATATCAATGATGAGTCATTTGATAAATGTGAATCTTGTATTTCTGGGAAGATG
Source organism: Artemisia argyi (assembly GCA_030686995.1). NCBI lineage: Eukaryota > Viridiplantae > Streptophyta > Magnoliopsida > Asterales > Asteraceae > Artemisia > Artemisia argyi. The sequence goes on along the minus strand of CM060692.1, from coordinate 74,388,757 downwards.
ACGAAGAAACCTTTTCATAATAATATGGAAAGAGCTTCAGATCTACTTGGTTTAATACACACGGATGTATGTGGACCACTTAGACATGTGTCAAGGAGAGGTGTTGTCTACTTCTTAACTTTTACAGATGATTTCAACCGTTATGGTTATGTTTATTTACTTAAACATAAACATGAAGTGTTTGAAACATTTAAAGTTTTCAAAGCAGAAGTAGAATTGCAATTGGGCAAGAAGATTAAAGCTCTTCGTTCTGATCGAGGTGGTGAATACCTTAGTCAAGATTTTAAAGATTTCTTAACTGAGAATGGAATTGTCCAGAATCTCACATCTCCATATACTCCACAACAAAATAGTGTATCTGAGAGAAGGAATCGTACATTGTTGGACGTGGTTCGATTAATGTATAATCTTACTAATCTTCCTTTGTCTTTTTGGGATTATGCTCTTGAATCAGCTGTTCGTATTTTGAATATGGTTCCCACCAAGAAGGTTGATAAGACACCATATGAGATATGGACTGGAAAAGCTCCGAACTTGTCTTATTTAAAGGTCTGGAGTTGTGAGGCGTATGTTAAACGTGACTCACAAGATAAACTCCAACAAAGATCTGTAAAATGCATTTTCGTAGGATACCCTAAGGAAACTATGGGTTACTACTTTTACTACCCACCTGAGAACAAAGTATTTGTTGCAAGATATGGTGATTTTCTTGAAAGTGATTTTGTGACTCAAGAAATCAGTGGGAGAGTATATGATCTAGAAGATGATCTAAATAATGCATTACCTTCAGAAAATACTAGCACACTTCCTATAGAACCGGAAAGTCTTGGTCCTCCACCGGAAGTTGAAGTAATTCCCATTCGCAGATCTTCAAGATCTGTGAAAGCTCCTGACCGTCTATGTCTTAATGTAGAGGTTGATGAGCATACACTAGGGGATCTTAATGAACCTACTAGTTATAGAGCTGCCATTAATAGCCCTTAAAAGGCTAAATGGAAAGCTGCTATGGATGGGGAAATACAATCCATGCATGACAATGAAGTCTGGGAAGAAGTTGACTTACCTCCTAGTGCCAAGGTAGTTGGGAGTAAGTGGCTCTACAAAATCAAGACTGACATGGATGGATATGCACACATTTATAAGGCTCGTCTAGTTGCTAAAGGTTTTACTCAAACTTTTGGAATTGATTACGAGGAGACGTTTTCTCCTGTAGCAGACATAAGAGCTATAAGAATTCTCATAGCTATAGCAGCGTACTATGACTATGAGATTTGGCAAATGGATGTGAAAACCACTTTCTTAAATGGTCATCTAGATGAAGACATCTATATGGCACAACCAGAAGGGTTCGAAAATCCAGAATTTCCAAATCGTGTATGCAAGCTTAAAAGATCCATTTATGGATTAAAGCAAGCATCACGACAATGGAACAAGAGGTTTGATGCTGAAATAAAAAAGTTTGAATTCACTCAAAATCTTGATGAGCCATGTGTGTATCACAAAGCTAGTGGGAGTGATAATGTAACTTTCCTAATTCTATATGTTGATGACATATTGATCATGGGAAAAGACATTCCAAGTTTGCAAAAGGTTAAGGCATATCTTGGAAAGTGCTTTTCTATGAAAGATTTAGGAGAAGCTGCATACATTCTGGGAATCAAAATCTATAGAGATAGATCAAGGAGGTTAATTGGATTAAGTCAAAGTGTTTACATTGATAAAATATTGAAAAGATTCAATATGCAAAATTCCAAGAAAGGATATTTGCCGATGGAAGTAAAACATGGCTTATGTAATGAGTTTTGTGCTTCAACACCTGCTGAGGTGGCTCGCATGAGTAAAGTTCCTTATGCTTCGGCTGTAGGATCTATTATGTATGCGGTTAAGTGCACAGGGCCAGATGTAGCGTTTGCTCAAAATATTACCAGTCAATTTCAACAGAATCCAGGTGATAAACATTGGATTGTTGTTAAGCATATTCTTAAGTATTTGAGGAATACAAAAGATATGTTTTTGGTATATGGTGGAAATCCAGCTGCAGAACTTTGTGTTACAGGTTTCTGCGATGCATCCTTTCAAAGTAATAAAGATGATTCGAAGTCTCAGACGGGTTATGTCTTTGTTATCAATGGAGGAGCTGTAGACTGGAGGAGCAAGAAGCAGAGTACGATTGCGATGTCTGCAACAGAAGCTGAATACATTGCTGCTTCAGAAGCTGCTATGGAGGCTATTTGGATTAGGAAATTCGTTTCTGGGCTTGGTGTTATGCCTTCAATTGAATTACCTATTAATATGTATTGTGACAATTCTGCTGCAATCATATTTGCCAATGAACCTGGAGTCATGAGAGGCACCAGACATTTTCTACGGAAGTATCACTTTGTTCGTGAAAAGGTTGACGAAGGTGAAATAAATCTGTTGAAAGTTCACACAAATGATAACTTAGCTGATCCGTTCACTAAGGCTTTGGCGAAAGAAAAGCTTAATGAATTAGCCAATGGAATTGGACTTAAATTAGATAGTAGTTTCATGCATAACTGTGATTAATATTTAGATAAGGATATTGTAAACAATTATTATTTTAATGAAATAAAGTATGTTGGTATGTTTATTTCTATTGTTAATTATTGTTGTCCTATTTTTGCATGTTTAAATCCATGAATAAAGGTTATTCTAAATTGTCCGTTGTCAGTTAATAATATGGGAATATTATTGAATTAAGACAAATCTGAAGTTGGTATAATATACTTAAAGTATATTGATGCGTAGTCATGCCATTTCAGATGATATTCGATGATACTGAATATAGGACTTATCCCAACTATATGATGTTACTTTATGGATCTTGTCATTAAGTAAATCATAAGAAGTTATCCTTAGACTTGAGATACAAGATAACGGTCATGAATGTAGTACATTTTTGTGGAACAACTTAACGCTATACGTAACTGGTAGTCATAAGGGTTGTTTTCGGAAGTGTTACAAAGTTTGTGTGTTTTGCTTGTAATCAATAAAGAATTTGTTCCTTCAAATTAATTTTTGGAGTTTAATACTGCTGGGCCCCTCGTAGGGTTGTCAAGGTGTTTGCGTGGCCACGCCCAAGGTCTTTCTTGAAAGGTTCAAAAGATTTGGTAATCTTGTCAATTTCTAAAAAAACGAGAAACGGAATGGTTAATTAAGGAATGACCTAGATCCATATCCTTATTTAACACGGTATTAGAAACAAAGGGATAATAATAATGAGAAAACATTAAAAGGTTTTCCAGGAGCCTTAATCAAGTTGTACTAGAGACATAGGCGTGTTGCAAGACATTAACCGATGTGATCACACTATTATGATATGTCTAAGTGGGAGCTGTTGGTTTTATAGACAAAATAATAATAGTCGTGTGTTAGGATCGAACTTGAGATCACGGGATTGCACACAATACGTATGAAGAGAAAATGTAATAATTATTTATAAAATGTTATAATTAATTATTTAACACAAAATAAATAATAATAATTAGTATTATTGATTAATGACTAATTATTTATTAAACGAAGATTAGGAAAGTAAATACTAGACAAAACATGGAAACAAGAGAAGGTTCCGGAAACCTTTCTTTGGGCTCCAAACCGATCGGCCAAGGGGGTGTACCCACCTCCTTTGTGCCTTAAGCTCCAAGTCTTGTGTAGTATATTAGCAAACCCAAGATGTAGGTTTTTCTAATAACTTGTACACACACATCTTGGTGTTTTCTTCTCTCTTTTCTTCCTTGGTCGATCCATCCAAACGAACCCCTTAGGGTTTCGATTTTCTTGTGTCTAAAACAAGGTTTTGTGTTTATTACTTGCAAATACTTTTCTTGAATTAGTACGTATGTACAAGAACGTGAATCAAACACACTATTGTTTGATTCTTGGATTGAATTACAAAAAGGTAAGGGGTAATTCATATAATCCTTATAAACCCTAATTAAGGTTCTTGGTCTGGAGATTGCTTTGATTCTTGTTCGGGCTAGAATCACAAAGGTACGTTTACGATTTAAATAATTGATTAATTAATTACATGTTATTCGATCTATTATAATTGCTTCCGCTTATACTCACTTTGATGTTCTTGGTTCATTAATATGAATGTCATGATATAATAATTCCCTCACCTAAAACGACACCTGATCATACACACATCATCAGAATACTTGTGATCAGAAAGAAGCACTTGCTGTGACACTTGCAATGAAGTAGGGGACCACTCACCCAATTGGAAGGTATTGCATGCTCATTTATCTCATGTTGTCATATTGAACACGTACTGTCATTGTTTTTCAGAATCTATATGTGAGCATTCTTAGACCACCTGCATGCAATGCAACTCTTGAAAGTTTTGATTCATATCCCCCATTAAATGGTGCATACTCACTGGGTTGAGAAATGCTTTTCTGATTCAAGAGTTATGCACGAGTGTCTGATGTTGTATTTTTAACCCATTTTATATATGAATATGTTGCTTTAGGTTGGATTTTATATAAATCAAATGTGTAAAATAGATAAATGGCTTAAATGGAAATGAGTAAAACTTCTCATTATTTTGAAGTTTGGTTTCCTTTTATCCAAATTTCATACGATTAGCTTTTCGTTTCTCGTTGTTTGTCTTGAATATTTGAAATTTCAAGCTATTAACCCTCATATCCAGTCAACTCAGTGTTTCTTTTAAAGGAATATGAATAGCTAAGGCTTGGTATTGGAAAAGAAACTGCAATTACACGCAAACAACATTTAAAGATGTAAGTCGCAGACTTCCTCCGCATTGAAAGTGCCAATCAAGAATCTAGTTATACGTACCAACAACCCTTTTGTTCAAGTACTCTTTCTCATCCAAACTCCTAACTAGTTAGGTCAATGAGAGCAGGTGATTATTGCCTGGGGCCGGGTCCTTGGGAAAAGGTCCGGTTGGCATCAAAAGATGCATGGGATCCGGGTGATCCCACCGATTTACACCTTTAGAGAGAGTACTCTTTCTCATCCTTTGTTGAATAAATTTAACCGCAAACACACACACTTCCACTACAAATTACCACCTTATTTTAATGTGAGTTTAAGCATGAACCACTAGGTTTATAACCATTGATTTTGTCGTTCCATTGCAACTGGCGACCATCAATTGTTACGGAAACATCAATGATCGAGAAAATAGGAGTATATGTTAAAGGAAACAATCAAGAGCATTATCATATGTGACTATAGAAGCAGCCCCTTAATTCTATTTATCATTTTAAGACCCAAACTGAGTTCAGTTTTTGTCGCATTTTGTTTTATATTTAATAGTGGCCTCTGTAATTCGATATGTTTGTTTGTTCATTTTCAGGCCGAGTATTGGTTTGACTAACGTTAGAGGGTAGTCAGTCAAACTTATCTTAAAATTAATTAGTCCAAGTTGTAGATGTCATTTATTATTGGTCACAAAAAGCATAGTTCCACCATGTTTTCAAATGTGCATTACCATATTTTGTAGATTAGATATACCACTTGTATGACATGAAAATTAAAAGAAATTGGAATACTTTTGTGTAGGGATGAGCACGGTACCGGTACCGCACCGATTCCGTACTGAATTAGTGGTATCGATTTTTTCTCAAGCATAAATAGTTGTACCGGTACCGTACCGAACGGGATTCGGATATCGGTACCAGTACCAGGAAATCGGGTTTTTCTCGTTTTTATTCGAGAATTTCCCGATTTGGTACCGGTCTCGTACCGAATTAGTGGTCCCGATTTTTTTTCATCTTATTTCGTAGTCCCGGTACCGTACCGTATATCAGGAACGGTACCGTTTCGGTACGGTTCCGGTTCGGTTCCGGGATTCGGGTCGAAATGCTCATCCCTACTTTTGTGTTATCATTAAACACAGCTGTAGTTTGTTTTAAGATCTCTTACAACAACTTGGTAATCAATGAAAATGTTTGTTGTTGTTTTGAAAGTGTTGAATGATATTAACTCTGGGTATCATTTTTTATTGACTGACTATGTATAATACAAATAACATAAACCCTAAGCTCATAAACCAGGCTTAGGCCTACTAAACCATCTAATACTCCTCGCGAACAGCGAAATCGCGAAAGCTCAAACTGGAGTAATAAACGTAAAAGCTTAAAACTAAATTCAATTTGTTGGTGAAGTCTTCATAGCGTAGCTAGGCTAACTTAATTTTTGCTTGTTACGCATCTTGGCGCTTGAAAAATCTTCCACTAGAAACTTAGAAACTCATGTGATGATAGATTAAAAGGAACATGAAAGAAAAAGAAACAGCAGCGCAACAAAGAAAAGTTTTTATTTTTTATTTTATTTTATTTATTTATTTATTTATTTTTTATTTTTTTTCACGTAACTAATACAAAGAAGATATAGATATTGTGATGGATGTTAATTTTATGAAAGTAAATGAAACGGACAAAAGAAAAAGAAAAAAGAAAAAAAAAATCATGGCATATTTCATGGTCAACAAATGACAGTTCGTGTTATGTGCATGGAAAATAAAACCTCAAATAATATAATCAAGAACATGGAAAGATGAAGTATAGTGAAGAAAAGTATACGGATGCCAAGTTTATTTTTACTTCTAGAAGATGTGATAGAGATGGGATAATTTCACGGGTCAATGACCCCTGATTAGGTTTTGAATTATACCCGCTCTGAAACCATGTTAAATGATGTTAACCCCGTAAGTACATGTATTAAGGTTAGCGTTATTCTTATTATTTTTGACAAAAAAGTTTTAGAATTGATATAAATGAAAGCAAATACAAACTTAGGTGGCTAATATGTTACTAGTAGTTTTAATAATTTGACAGCCTAAACCTTAAATATATATATATATATATATATATATATATATATATATATATAGGGTGAGGTTATTTTCAGAACCAAATAAATTGCGAGAACTGCGAGAACCAGTATCAACCAATCAAATTTTTTTAGATATTAATTTTTATTATTTAATTCAAAAGGGTATAATGGTAAAATAACTTTTTTATTTTTTTTTTTTTAATTTTTTAAATAAAAAACGTTTTTTAGTTCCTAAATTTTAGGATTTTTTTTTTTTTTTTTTTTTTTTTTTTTTTTTTTTTTAGAATAATGTTTATTTTCGGCATGTATGTTTAGTAAGGTGCATATGTGTTTCTTGTAGTAGATAAATTAAATTTTCAAAAATGATTTCAAAATGTGGATACTTTCAAACTTTTAATGTATGAGCATATGTGCACACGTGCAATTAAGTCTCTTATAACTTAAACATCTCTACAAACTTATCAGCAACATAAATAATAACTCAAAATTGCACAAGTTAATAATTTACAAAATCTAATACCTGCTAAAATTTCTACTTCATTACAAATGTTTAATTAATAGGAAAAAAAACATATATAATTGAGGATGCACATGTGTAAACACCATGTTTTGCAACATCGTCTTTAGTCTTTAGTGTGCACGTATGCATTCACGTATCCTTGATTATCTTGATCGGTTTTGCATATATGCACACGCATGTAAACTTTTCGTCGCATTCACATGTACAATACACATGTACATTCTTCGTCTCTATCATTTTCAGTGCATTTGTATTACTCGTCTTGAGAATAAACCTGGATATTTGCAACCAATATTAATTCACAACAATAATACGAAAAAATTATGGATCAGATCTTGTAATAAAGTTATGGACACACTTGTTATTGATATAAAAACATATGTGCACAAAACTAAAAACACATATGCACACAAGGAATCAAAGTCACCAGAAACTATGAAAACACATATGCACTCTCAATAACACATATGCACTCTTTTTATTGATATTTAATCAGCCCCAAAACCAGTTTTTATGGATCATATCTTGTAATAAAGTTATGGACACACTTGTTATTGATCCCAGCTGTAAAAACATATGTGCACAAAACTAAAAACACATATGCACACAAGGAATCAAAGTCACAAGAAACTGTGAAAACACATATGCACTCTCAATAACTCATATGCACTCTTTTTATTGATATTTAATCAGCCATAAAACTAGTTTGTACATATATGTATGACTCTTATCTTGATTTTATACAACCCTAAAAACATAAATGCATAACTCTTATCTTGATTTTATACATCCCTGAAAACACATATGCACACTCTTTCATTAATTTTTTACAAGCCATAAAACATATATGCAATCCTTTTTTATTGATTTTTTTACCTGCCATAAAACACATAATTCAATTGATTTTATATCAATCTCGAGCATGCACATATGTATTATGTTAAAGTTGAAGTTATATCTACACAATGCACATGTATTTTTTGCAACAACGTATGCACATAACATATTTCCTTTTCAGAACGAAAGCAAAAAAAAAAAAAAAAAAAAAACAAAACAAAAACAAAAACAAACAAACAAAAAAAAAAAAAAAAAAAAAAAAAAAAAAAAAAAAAAAAAAACAATAGTACACAATGCACATGTATTTTTTGCAACAACGTATCATCAACACGCTTGAACGTCTTCGAGCTAGATTTTTTTGGGGAGGTAGTGATGGAAACACAAAGATGGCTTGGATCAAATGGGACAATGTTCTACCTTCCTTTGACCATGGTGGCTTGGGGGTTGGTAGTTTAAAATCTTTTAATCTTGCGTTGCTTCAAAAATGGCGATGGAGACTTGTGAATAACCCAGATCTTTTATGGGTAAAACTTATAAAAGCAATTCATGGTCCTGAAGCGGGTTTCGATGGTAATGGCTGTTATACGCAAGGTATATGGGCTAACATTGTCGGTTCCTCCAACTATCTTCATTCACGGAACCTTATCCCAAAGGATTCACTGAAATGCCAAATTGGTTGTGGCTCGTCTATACGTTTTTGGAAAGATTTATGGCTTGGAGACGAGCCCTTATGCTCTCGTTTTAATAGGCTTTATCGTTTGGATCTAGACGAAAATTGCACAATTCGTGATAGATTTGTTGCAGGTGTTTGGTCTTGGCAATGGAGGAGATCGGTAACTTCGGGCCGGACTGAGACTATGTTGAATTCCCTTCTATCTGAGATTCAACATCTCACGTTATCATCTTGTCCGGATTCATGGAAATGGAGCATTGGTTTGGATGGTTTGTTTTCAGTGGGTGCTACCAGAGTATTCATTGATGAACAACTTCTTCCTTCTTTGAATTTAGCTACGAGATGGAACACTTGCCTTCCAAGAAAGGTAAATATTTTTATATGGAGGATGCGTCTAGATAGGCTCCCACATCGGCTGAACCTATCCAAGCGTGGTCTAGAAATTGATTCTATTCTTTGCCCGATTTGCAATAATAGTGTCGAATCAAATGATCATGTTTTCTTCTCCTGTGAAGTCGCCTCAAATGCTTGGAGATTGGTTCGTATATGGTGTAACCTTCCTGATTTGTTGACGCCTTCGTACAACGATTGGATATCTTGGATTGACAATATGCCGGGCGCAAACATTAAGAAGGATCGCGGGTATGTTATTGTTGCCTCTATGTTTTGGGTACTTTGGAAGTATCGGAATGATGTCACGTTTAACTCTCACTCCATGAGGAAATGTGATATTTTTGATTCTATTCAATTATTTTCTTTTTCTTGGTTAAAATTTAGAGGCAAGAAAGTCTCTAATTGGACAAATTGGCTATGTAATCTTTTGTAACTTTCTAGCTTCTTGCTAGTTTTTAATATATTTTTCGCCGTTCAAAAAAAAAATAGTTTTTTTTTTTTAATTTATTTATTAATTTTTTTTTCTTGAAAGGCTAAGAAATGAATATACGAACAAAAAAACTTCAAAAAAAAGAAGCCCAACCAGTACATGATAACATAGCAAACAAAAGAACATGCAAAAAACTAAGACCAGTAACCGAACAAAAATAAAGGAAAATGAATATATAAACAAAAAGACTTATAAACATAAAACATTAGCTAGTAAGCATGGATGGAGTACCTTTATTATGACCCAGTTAATATACGTGGCACATATCCATTGAACCTTAATAAGATCAGATAACCTTACCCATGGATATACTTCGTATCATCCAATCTATACAAATTCAACCAAAAAATAATACAATTAAGTAAATATACTTTTTCAGAAAAAAATATATATATCATTTAGAAAAAAATCTGTTGTTTCAGATCCAAACCGAATATGTTAAAAAATAAAATAAAATAAAAAAAAAAAAAAAAAAAAAAATCTTTTTGTTATATCATATTAAAGCCAAAAACGAATTAAAAAAAAAAAAAAAAAAAAAAAAAAAAAAAAAAAAAAAAAAAAAAAAAACTTACAACATGAGAAGATCTATGGATAACATTGGCGAAACTGATGGTGACGGCTCACTTTTTTGGTTGGAGGCAATCGTTTTATTATCAGGGTCTTCTTTTCAAATGAATAGATTGACGCCATGGTTTTGTGTTCATGGTTATTTTTCAATCGAAATCATTTTTGGATCTAGATTTTGTGGATGGAGGCTGTGAAAGTGGTGGCTAGGTTTTAGAGCATTGGGTGTGGATGAAAATGGGGAGTTCGCCGTCCGATGTGGAGGTGCCAACGGCGAGCCGTTGCTCGCCGCCACACCGGAAGTGGCTCGCCGTTGCTCGCCGTTGGGAATCTCCTCGTCGGGACGACGAGCTTCTTCGTCTGACAAATGTCAGATTTTTTGTTTTTTTTTTTTTTTTTTTTTGCACTTTTACTAATGTAAAATGTATGTATATATGTATGGTTGATTTGTAACATGTATATATGTATATGTGTGTTTTGATATGTAAAATGTATATGTATATGTATATGTATGATTTTTATACGTATATTTTTTTTTAATAATACAACTATATTAAACATAGGATTAAAATAACATGAAACAACGTACAATTATTTTACAAATACGATAACAAGATTAAACTTAAAAACGAAAATTAAAAACCTTAAAGTAGCGTACGATAATAAAAACTATGATTCAATAAAATGAATCATCCGACACGTATCCCTCCTGACTCGAGTATGAGGCACTTGAGTCGTCCTCACTGGATGGGACAGGTGGAAGTCCCTGAGCCCAACGCCATTCGGCTCTTCTGTTCCTGCGATCTTGTTTTCCTTTGAGGTACACCTCACGCGCCCTTTGCTGACGGTCTTGTTCAGCTTCATATGCCCGTAGCACTTCCATATCCAGCTCATACTGTTCTTGTTCAGTCAATTGACGAATGATGGGCTGATTTGCAGGTTGATTGTTTGGTTGTTGGATGTTTGGCGGTGGAAACAAAACTTCTGGTGGAGTTGGAGGTGGTGGGTTGTCGTACTGAAACACCGGAAATATATCTTCCGGCTGTGTGTTTTGAGGTGGAAACATAACTTCTGGTGGAGTTGGAGGTGGTGGGTTGTCGTACTGAAACACCGGAAATATATCTTCTGGCGGTGTGTTTTGTTGGAAATTGTTTTGAGGTGATGCGTTGTGAGACATTTTTCTGGAAGAAGAAAGGAGAATTGTTTGATGATTGTGGGAATTGTGTGTGTTTTCAGATTTTGGATACGTATTTATAGAAGGTATCCCGCTAAGGTTTTGAATTCAAATTTTTGAAATTACCCCGCTCAGGTTTTGAATTCAAATTTTTGAAATTATCCCGCTCAGGTTTTGAATTCAAATTTTGAAAATTATCCCGCTTTCAATTTGAATTCAAATTTTGAAACTATCCCGCTTTCAAAAAACCCCTATTAATACCATATTATACCATTCAGTTTTAGACACACTTCAATATTTACCATTAAGTTTTACAATGGCTAATCGTTGGTCAGTGGAAGAAGAACGGTTGCTAGCAACTGTATGGCTTGAAGTTCACGATTCTGAAGAACTTGTGAATGAACGTTCTTTTTGGAATGCAGTTACACAAAGGTTCAACAATCAGACTGAAGGTCAGGACCGTAATAAAAATAGTATTACGGCTCAATGGAACAGAATGAACCTTGAATGTCGTAGGTATAATTCTATTTACAAAGAGTTGGAGCGTACAAGTGCAGACCCTAATCGTCTCAGCAATGCAAACCGTATTTATCATGAACAATATGGTAAAGCGATTAAATATCAACATGTGTGGTTCGCTCTTAGAAACACGTTCACATGGGACAGATTCGATGAGTAATGGTGGATTTATTTTATGTACTTTATTGGTTTATGTTAAGTATTTATTTTCGTGCCGTATCGTATGTTTTTTTTTTTTTTTTCCGCAAGTCGTATGTTTTTTTTTTCCGTATTGTAACTTTTTTATTTGATGAAATAAAATTAGTATGTTTTGTTATTTTTTAGTATTTGTGAAATGGATTTAATTTATTTAATGAAATGAATAAAAAAATAAATGTGTAAGAGGTGGGGCCCGAATGGGGAAGTGGAGGTTTGTTGTTTGGTGAGGGGGGGTTTGTTGTGGTTTGTTGAAGTTGAGGTGTTTTGGTGATGTGGCATGGTGGGGCCCGAATGGGGAGCAAAACCCTTGTTGCCACACCTTATGCTCTAAAGAGATTAGAAGAGAGAGATAAAAATCAGAAGTTAATTATGACGGTTTTCAAGGGGTGTATGTGATTTTCTTTTTTAATATCATTTATGCAATGACTGTAGTGCCCTTTTGTCTCTTAACAAATATGCTTTACTTATTTATTTATTTACAATTATGCCACAAATCATTATATCCATTGATCAAATATCTAATGGCTATAAATGGTTCTCGCAGTTCTCGCAATTTATTTGGTTCTGAAAATAACCTCACACTATATAAATGAAAGCAAATACAAACTTAGGTGGCTAATATGTTACTAGTAGTTTTAATAATTTGACAGCCTAAACCTTAAAAATATATATATATATATATATATATATATATATATATATATATATATATATATATATATATATATATATATATATATATATATATATATATATATATATATATTTTGAAAGAGTTCTACATGGGATTTGATTTAGTTTGGTGGCTTACCCATTTATTTAAGACGCATGCCTTTCATTGAAAGAGTTTTACATTCACGAGAGGGATTTACTTGGGATTTGATTTAGTTTTTTGTGCATACTTTTGAATTACCATGGTCAAACAAACATATAGGAGACCATTGTTTTTTGAAAATATACTTGAGAATTTACTCTTAGTTAAACCAAGGAACAGGATAGTTAATTGTATGCTTGGCGTGATAACTACCTCGGAAGTAAAATAAATGAATTAGCATAAAAACATGTTTTGGACAACCAATTTACTCGTATCAACTACTAACAATATTCCGTGTTCTCAAGTTTGAATAATTTATAAGACCCTCTCTCTGTATATATACTGAACTATACTGCTTAAGAAAACTCACCCCCAACTCGTTTAGAACCATGTCACTGGTGTCTCAAACTAACCAAATACGGAAGACCAACGATGCTAGTAATAGTCCTGACAACGAAAAGAAGGTCCGGATGTCAGAGTTGGAGAAGATGAGGAGAGGGGGGTTTTGGTTCCGGAAATGGAGTCTAGTCGACATGACTACACTTTGCTGGATGGTGGCCATACATGGGTTGGCTGCCAGTGCACTTCTCGTGTTTGATTGGGGCGCAATTTTTGTTGCTACCGGCTTAGGATTTTGGACAGGAATTGGTATTACTCTAGGTTATCATAGACTTCTTACCCACCAGAGTTTTAAGACTCACAAATGGCTCGAATATTTCTTCGTTTATTGTGGTTTTCACGCATGCCAGGTATTATGTCTATGTCAGTACTATATGCATATGCATGCATGTCAAATTTCTTGTCCTAGGTTAGTACAAATTCAGTAAGAGTTTCGAAACAATGTACAAATTTTAGCTTCTTCAATTCTAGCTGTAGATGTTTTTTTGTCTTCCCAATGGTTGAATTATAACAGCACTTAGTGAGAATCAATTCTTAATCCAGATGCAGGACTCATACACCTTATTATCATCTAGCAACCTTTCTGCAGCTGAAGAAATTAACCCTGCAGCATATTCACCTCTCTATTTTATTTCCAAATGAACGCATTTGTCATTTCTGCGTTTAAATGTCACACTTCAAAAACCAACCAAAACTGCCTCCAAATAATAACGGTTCATATATATATTTTCTTTATTAGCTACTAATATTCCAATGATATATCATCTTGTTCAAATTTCTTTCAAATTTACTTATTAGTTCCTAAATTGAACTTGCAGAAAGACCCAATATCTTGGGTGAGCATACACAGGAAGCACCATAAGTATACTGAAACAGATAGAGACCCTCATTCGCCAAATGAAGGTTTTTGGTTTAGTCATATGGGTTGGTTGTGCTACAACGATTACATTGTTGCAAAGGTGATTACCTGTTTCCATGGATATAATTAGCTAGTTTAATGACATCATATTTGTATCTTTACTTTTGTTAATAATATCGTCATAACCTTTGATATGAAATCGATCATATTAGTGTGGAGAAAGCTCAAATGTACCCGAGCTAAAGGTGCAATGGTTCTATAGGTTTCTTCACTCCACATACTTTTGGCATCCAAGTGCACTTGCAGTACTTCTATATCACTATGGAGGCTTTCCCTACTTGGCTTGGGGAATGGTATGAACTTTATTGTCATATATAATCTTGCTTCATTATGTCTGCTCGCAAACTGGATAATTAATCAAGCGATAATACATAAGGATGTCCTACAACTATTGAAACTACTTTATCTATCTCAGTTTAATTTATACCAAATCTGACAAAAAAATTGGCGGATGACGATCATCTCCTATAATTTTTGGAAGAGAAAAAAAACTATTGCAGTTTGTGTATCCTGTTTTGTTCATACCAAATCTGTCAAAGCTGGTGGATGACGATGATATATAACCTATAATTTTGAAAACAATAAAACACATGGTTACTTTTGTGTGTTGTATTGTTGTAAAACTAAAATTTAATTATTCTCAAATTCAGTAGTTTCAATAGGTAGGTGACATTACTGAAAAAATCGAATAGTTGAGTATCATCTTTACATAATTATTTCATGAAATAACGATGTCAATGAATCATTTAGGGTGTACGAATAGTGGTTGTTTGTCAGATCGCATTTGTTGTACAATCGGTTGGCCATATATGGGGCGAGAGGACTTGGAACACTCGTGATACTTCTACCAATAACAGGTTTGTTGCTCCCACAATCACTACGAAAAATTTGCGGGCTTGCACATCTTTCCCTACACGCCTTAAGAAAGTATATCCATATGAAACGTGTAAAAGATGTTTACACCTATAAGGAAAATTATTAAAGAATTCTTAAAAGTTCTACTTCTGTAGTAACCCTGTAATTGTATGCAACAATATGGTATATAAGCATTTACTTAGACAAAACATTTCTTTTCACACGTATAACTGTATAAGCTAAGTGCCTAATGCATATAGACAAAGCATTTAGACAAAACTGTATATAACTTTCGGTGCTTATAAATAAAATCCTAGTAAGTAGTAAGTTTAATT
This sequence comes from Artemisia argyi, assembly GCA_030686995.1. Taxonomy (NCBI): domain Eukaryota; kingdom Viridiplantae; phylum Streptophyta; class Magnoliopsida; order Asterales; family Asteraceae; genus Artemisia; species Artemisia argyi. Next base: position 74,373,236 of record CM060692.1, on the reverse strand, counting down.
GAAGAGCTAAAAATAAAACTGCACATTTTCTTTATGATGTAGGAAAAACATTGCAAATCTCATGCTTATTGACTGATGAAACAGGTGGACCGGTATGTTTGCTCTGGGGGAAGGATGGCATAACAATCACCATGCATTCCCAAATTCTGCTCGCCATGGATTAGAATGGTGGCAGTTCGACTTGACATGGGAGCTGATCAAATTTCTTGAGCTGGTTGGATTAGCAACAGATGTTAAGTTACCTACTGAAGCTGAGAAAAAGAGAATGAAGACTTTGTTGAGGGCTCCAACCAAACCGGCAAAATGATGGTTATCTAGTTCAGTTTCCCTTTAATTGGTTCAAGATATACCGATGAAGATTTAATTTATGTTTGCTTGCATGCGGCATATATATGCACATGTAGCATGTATGCTTGTCCAGTAGTATTTTGTACACTTTCTGTTTTAATTAGTGGTTTCTATAAGTTCTCTGGGTGTTATTTAACTGCGACGAATATGTCAAAATCGTATTGTTGTGTGATATTTTGAAGCGATGTGGATATTCTTGTGGGGATGTCATTAGCCATCTGTCGCCAATGAGTCTTCCGTAGTCTGAGGGGATCCTGATGGTATATCCAATACAGCTATAGTTAGTTACTGTCTTACTGAGTTTTAACGAAGACATTGGCAAATAATTAAAAATACATTTGTTTTACGTCATAAATCCAGATCTAAAACAGAATTGTAAACATGTTTAATAGATCATCTTCCAATATGTATGCTACAAACTACAGTAATAACAAAATGTCAAACTGTTTAACTAATATGGACTAATCAAAAGATACTATCAGCAATCTATTGAGCGCTGGTGGTGAGTGGTCTAAAACAACTTATTCCTTCAAAGACAAAAATTGCATAAACAGGCAAATTTATAAGACATTAAAACATGGCTACATTACAAATTTATTAGACATTAAAACGTACATAATATATCACAAACTTATTAGACATTAAAACATAACTGTATGCGTTAGTTCATCGGAATCTAGCCATTGAAGTGACACATAGTCAAACAGATTTATGTTTGAAGGACATATATGCAATATTTAAAACACACACTTTTTACTACTAACGGCACGCTTGGAGTTATTTTGTTTTTTACATGTTAAAGATAGATATTACAGTAAGATTTTGTTTAATATCGAAATAATCAAAATTACTTTTCGAAGTAGTGTGTGCCCGATTTTAAGATTCTAGAGTGACAACAAGAAAGACAAGAGCAAACTAATTGTTACATGAAAAAATCATTTTATTAAACATAAACGAAAGTTACGATTTTTATCAATCTCTAATTAAAAATCAATATGATACACTTCACTCATATCAGGATAAAACAGCCCAAAATTTTGCTCAATTCCAGGATTCTTCTGATTCTCGTTAAATAGAGCAAACACGTACGTTTCTACACTCTTTCCGGGGTTCTTTGGTGTACCCGAATTTGCATGTCTCACAAGGTTTTGATTGTAGGTTTGAGCTAGACTGGGAGTTGCATATTCGCCATTTCCATTTGAAGGCCACCCACTCTCGACAACTACAACGTCCAATCCTCCTGCACCAACTTTTTCCAACGCCCAATAAACTGAATCAACCATTGCATCAAACATATTCTTGTACTCTAAACTTCCATCCCTCACTACAATTTCTGTAGAGTTCATTAGCGCGTATGATAACTGGATTTGACTAGGATCACTAGCATACGCGAAATAGGGGTATGCCGTGATCAAGAGGGGGAAATCATGGCTACTCAAGTAGCCCGAAATCTCCTGCATCATTGCCTTATACTTACCTTTAAAGTCGCCACTTGACGGAGGATATGAACTTGCTAGCAAGGCAAACCCGACAGAGGTACTCACTGGAATGTTGCCAAGATTGAAGGATTGCAAAGCTGCGTTAAGATTTCCCATCGCTTCTAACACACTAGATGCTAAATTACCCGGGATAATTTCGTTACCAACGGCTATGCAACGAAATGTGATAGATTGTGCAAATGGGACAATGTTTGTTTCCACCCAATTTATAGCAAAATTGGTATCATTAGCAAGTTTTGGTACATCATGATTGAATGTTCCGATAATTACTTGAATTCCTGAGTTTTGAACTGCATTAAGAACGTCATGGTTAGGGCTAAAGATACGAATTCGATCAATATTTTTAGATTTTATGAGGTTAATGGCTTGGGCCGGAGAAGGGAGGTTGTCTGCTATCAATCCATAGTTTACTCCAGCAGCACCACCATCTATGAATTATAGCAAATGAAACACACAAAAGATTAATCTCATAAAATATATGTAAGAAATAAGGGTTTAGTCTAGCAATATTCATGTATCAAACAACAAGCAGATTAGTATTAAATCGAAATGAAGAGCAAGAAACATAACACATACCAGCATGAGAGAATGAATGACTTATGAGCACGAATAAAATGTTAAAGAAAGGTAGAACCAAACCCATGACTAGAAATAGTTTTTCTTGTAGATATTACAAAAGAGAATTGGTTTTACTTTTTGATTTGGATGATGTAAAAGTTGAGGAAGACGGGGTATTTATATGCATCATGCATGAGCACGATTGCATTAATCACAAGCTATTTGAGCATCAAAACATGATTATAAATGTGTGCTTATCTATATATGTTATACTTATTATTACGAGAATATTGAGAATAATTATACACAGTAGTTTCTTTATGATATGATGAGTTACCTTTTGTGACATGACATGTAAATCTCAAACTTTATAAGTAACCTCACAAGGATGATGACACGGTCAAAAATCGCAAGTCATTTACGATTATTAAATATATTGCTAGAGCGAATAACAGGATCTAGTTTATTTTCAGACAATTTAGATAAAATTACATTTAGATAAACAAATGCTATTTTTAACTAGATCTTAATTATTTTTAACAAAATTATGAATGAGTCACCAAAATTTTGGATGAATTCATATTTCAATTTATCTTTATCATTATCTTGCAAAAGGATAAAATTGTTCGAGCTATATGTCATTACTAAAGAATATTTTCCATGTATAACATTTTCTAATTGAAATTAATTTTCAATTGACTAACAAATAAAAGGATAATATATCAAATTTATTCTTGTTTTTTTTTATTCTATATAAAAAAATTACAAATATATAATGATGAAAGTGAATACGAGGTTGTATCACATGAGTGAAGTCTACATGTGGTCATATATGTGCCAATTAATATGTTTTCGGATGATTAGAGTCATGAAACTAGAATTCAAGGGAGGATATAATGATCTATCAACTCTTATTCCATACACCTGCATCACTGAATTTGATAGTCAAGAGAACATAGGTTTCATCTATATTTATAAAAATACTACAGACACCACACAAATTATATGTATGACCTTTAGATCGACAATCAATCGGTTGGTGGGATTTAAAGAGCAACTTTGGTCGAGCTAGACAAATACATGATTTGGTAAAAGGCTTCGTATTTACTTGTGCTTTCAGGAGAAAGTAGGAGTGGAAACTTAAATCGACAGCATTATACATCAATGCAGATGAATAAGGGATCGTTATCAAATTGTGCACCAACGCTTTTTTTTTTCTTGTTCTTACTAGCTCGTGTCTTTTCATAAAAGGAAATAATATTCAATCTACAATAAAGTGCACGTATGATCGATAAGTTGGAGAAGACGTCTCTTTTATTTATCGACTTGAAATACCATGAAACCAGCAAGTATGATTATCAATCTCATGAGAAAAGCTACCAACTTGTGTAATTGTGTATTTGTGTTCATAAGTTTATTGCTCTGATCATAAAGTGAAGCACTAAACTATATCAGCTTGAATGCACATAATCAAAAAACAAACAAAAAAAAAAGTTCAAAACTTATTTTTATCTTAACAGCCACCTGGGATTTTCACATTGTCGATCATTGTGGCCTTTCGGAAGCAACAATTTACACTTTTGAATATCATTATACATTGGATGGAAAATCATATGTTAGGTGGATTACCTGATCAACCACGAGCACACCATCGATTTTCAGTACCATATTTTGGACTAGACATCTACAACCGGGCTGTAAGATCTACCTTAAACATACTATATATGTTATACTAAACATCTACAACACTTGTTGATCTGGGAGATAGCACCTAGAAGCACTTGAACACCGTATTATACATAACTCAACTGTTAAATACAACCAATCAAACTTTAAAGGTCATCTGTTTTTCCTAACCAAAAAAATAAATAAATAAATAAATAAAAAAACATGTAAGTCGAAAAAACTAGAGACCGCAATATTTCACATACAAGATAAACAGTATATATCAGTATGATAACTTGTCTTTTGAAATCACATGAAACATATATCCATGAGCTAATAGTTTTAGTTTTACACCAGTACTATTTTACTTGTGCAAAAAATATCTGTTATTACTTACAGGTGAGTTTTGTCCTCTCTAGATCGAGTTGAAAAGGCTGCTTCAATTCATCTGATCACTTACGGCTAATAAACAAGCTAACCGAAATGCGTATACAGACCAACATATTTCCCTATGTCCACTCAACTAGTTTCAGCCGACTCGATTAGCTACTTTGTCGAACAACCTTCTCAACGATAGCTAATTTTCCCTCACTTGCGTGTAGAGGTCGTAACCTCGTAAGTATTTACATAACCTAAACCAATGAATCGCATCTCTCTCCTGCTATGCATTATAAGAAATAGATGTTGAAGATTATATTTTACAGCACATTGTGGAAGACAGGTTAATAAAGATTGTTTCCATTTAGCATAAAGGGCTTAACAATTGATACAAAGCTTGATCACAGAAAAACATACAACTCAAAGGGGTCAAACAAGTATTCCAGTTATATACGTCAAATGTCATAAGACTGAGCGAAATGGTGAACATGACCACGGTCACCACTGTCACATCAGCACCAACTCAGCTCTCTCTACAACCTTCTTAGACGACCGCCACACAAAATCAATTTAATAAACACACACACACACAACAAAAGGGATGACTCAGTTTTAGACGACCGAGTTATGCATTGTTTGATCCATGACCCCACCGAGCTTCACGACCATCCATTACGGATGGTCTAACCTTTAATGTCATTTATCTTAGTGAACATTAGTAAACGTATTAAATATTCAGAGCCAGGGACACTTGATTAATATAGTATTGTGATAAGATCATGAACTAATATATGAAAAAAGCAGAAGATCAGCACGCTCTAAAGTCTAAAGTCTAAAGTCTAAACGACAAGAATCAAGACTTTAAGCTAGAAAAGAAATGCAGCATCAAATGTGGCTTAACTAATTCATAACCTTTCATATACATCCAGGAAAAGTTACCACATAACAATCCGAAAGCACCCAAGTCACTAGTTTATGAAACAAGAGCATTACTAGAACAAAAACATCAATCTACTTAAAATCATCCAGCAGTTGCATCAAAGATCCCAAACAAAGAAACATCAAGACAATCACATGACGTTTTAAGCTTTTCTTAACTGTTGCAAACTTCTTGCACTTCCTTCACATCTGACACGCTTGCAGAGTTGGGAGTCTTCTGCAGAAAAACAATGACCAAAAATGAGACAATGTGTTAAGAGATCAATATCTTGACTCATTTGAATGTAAAAGAGCCAGTATTACCTTATGTTATTTACATTTACAGGAGTGAAATTTATTTAGAAAATAACTGTACACATAAAACCATGTAAAAAATCACCCAATTGTATCTTAATGCATAAAGCACTCAAAAGGCTAGACTGATATAGAAAACAAATAAACTTAGTGTTCAGATATGACACATCAATGTTTATGAGTTTATCAAATCTATATATATATTTCATGTTCCGTAATGTAGCAAAAAATCACATGCAAGATTTTATATTTTTTAATCACATTTGACCCATTGCACAGATGGACACAGGATTGGTGGAAGTTAAATGAAACAGACCTTGGTCTGGAGGACGGATATTGTAGACCTCAGGATCTGATCCCCGACTACTGATCTCAGTTTCCTAATAAACTCGTCCCTGTTTATCTTCTTGGCCTGCAAAAATCACTACAAAGGTGAGATTTTTACACAACACAGTATATAATTTAAAAAAGTTACTTACTCTAAAGGATTCATAGAACACATGTAGTAATCTCATATCATTTGGGGCTACTTTATCAGAAACAGCTTCAAACAACTTAGAGAAAGACATCCATGGTGATTTAGGCTCCCTGAGTGTGCTCGAACCAACACTTGGACCCTTTTCTAAAGGTGAGACGTTCATATCTTCCATTTGAGGGCAGTTTTTCCCCTGAATTATAATAATATATAACATTATGTTAGAAATCTCAAATGCCTTCTTTAAGGAAATCCTTAGAAAAAGGTTAAAAATTGTTAGTGATCAGACTAAATGAATAGTACCTTTTTGCTTGAAGATGAACCTGCGAGTGAGGTGACTCTTGACGTGTCCACCTTGCTATCTTCAGCATCTGGTATCCCTGGCAATATAATAGTGAAAAGAAGTTTAAAGATAATAGAGCTAAAGCCTATTTCATGTATAGTAGAAGAGTATGAATTAAAACCTTTGATTGTCGGAGACATCTTGAAACTAACTACACATTCAGGGAAGATGTGTGTGTTCATATTCATGTTCCAAATTACATAATTATTAGGAGTTTGCAAATCATCAACACCACTATCAAAGCACGGATCGCTTGGATAAAACTGTTTTGACCCAGATTGAATCAGTTCTACATTCCCCAAGATCACACGACATAATACCATATGTCGGAGCCCTTTTTCGTCAACATCATTTATTGCAGTACTGTGACAAGTGAAAAAAACATAATATCGTCATAACTATGTATGCCCCATTGAAATGCTTAAAACATCCTAAAGCCAACTCTCTTTAATTAAAACCCTATTTAATCATATAGTTTTTCAACTTGCATTAAAAAAAGGTGAAGTATATCTAGAAATTTCAGATAGTGACAAAAAACTACATATGCTTGAAAACATCCTAAATTCATTTTAGTAAATATATTACTCTTTAAAAAACATAGTATTCTACTGTCATTTAAAAGTATCTATAGAAATTCTAGAAGGTGAGAAAAGAAAGGAGCATAACATGTTTATTCATACCTGCTATGGGCAGAATGAACTGCAGAAAAGTGAACTCCATAGCCATACCTCCCAAGCTTTGGTCCATTATTCCCGTAAAACATAACACCAGACGGTGCACCGCCAACAGCTGCAAACCAAGCATACTGCACATTAGCAGTTCCTCGTAGCTTTTGGGTGATTTCAACCTGCTTCTGAAAAAGTTCCAGCCTCGCTTCCATTAAGCCGCTTGAGCATTTCTTAACTTCGAGAACGTCAACTTTCAAACCATTGCTTAGACACGCAATAAACATATTTCTAGCAGTATCTACATCCACGGTCCCACATTTAGTTTCGAAAATCGGGGATGCGCACTCATCGCTCTTTTGCTTTTTCTCAACAGGAGGATCCTGATCAACTTTGATACGTTTAACATTCGACTCTCCCACACATTCTTCAACTTTATTGTTGTTCAATCCGTTGACCTCAATCTCCAAGTGCAAATTAATCTCAGGGGTCACAGAAGACTCGCCAAAATCTAAATCTTTACGCGCCTCGTATTCATGATTCCCATGACAGCTAGAATATAAGTCGGGAAAAACACAACTAGCAGCGTCATCTATCCAAGCAATTGGCTTCTGGGCACCAGTTTTCAAATCCACCTGCATCATATTCAAAATGTCTAGCATGAAATGGAATCCATTACCCTTGACTTCAATTGATGTCCGTTTTGACCGAAAGTCATCTTTAACCAGCTCAATTACTTCCGGTGAAAAGTCGACCCACTGTCCATCTTGAGAAAACAGCAATCGTTGTGGCAATCCACTCTTCTTAAATTTGGCATAGTTTCTGAGTAAAGTTTTTCTTGAGCATGAACATTTGTTTTTGCTCTCGTTTGCTCTTTTTCTTTTTCCAAGTTTGTTCAAAGCCGACCTCGCAACCGACGCGACCGACGACTTGTTGTTAGTACCAACTATCTGAGCTTTGCACTGGGTTACTATTTTCCTCCTTGGATCAACTAAAAGCCTACGACCATTTGCGGCAACTTTCACGATCTTTGATGACATTTTATCCACAAAGTTAACTTTTATATACACAAGTTAGCCTAAAAGTTAAACTTTCGGGGTGATGTACATTCTACTAAAACTATATTCTACAGAAATTGCATGTCCTGCGGAAAAGTTGATATAAAAGAAAACATATTAATTATTGTGAGCTCTAAAATACTTCTCCCAAAAAATAAATTAAACAAGAAAGTTACGTAATAAAAAACAAAGATGATGAATGTTTATAAAACATAAATCAGGAACTTTTGTAAAAGAGATGATCACAATAGCTAGTAAGAGCATACCATGTTGAAAGTCGAGCTTCGGTTCACTATTGTTCGACCATATCCCTGTCATCGCTTGAAGTCGACAAATTTCTAATACTATCATATAGTAATTACAGCTCTATTCAAGACTACACTAAAGAATAAGTGTCTCATCAGAAACTTATTAAAAATAAATAAATAAATAACACACAACATAACTACAAGAGATTTTTCTCTATGACAATATTCCACATTTAATAGCTGGGCAACATAAGTTACGCATTTTATCCTCAAACCAAAATGAATGAGTTCCGTTATGCACAATAGATAGGTGAAACTTGAAACGTTTTAAAAGTAAAATATCCATATCAAATACAAAATTCTGAGACTTCATTTATTTCAAGAAAATCAATAGCATGCTCTTTTTGCAACTTAGGAATGATTTGCTGTCAAATCATATAAAACGTTCAAAAACCATCAAAATCTTCTCCCAGTCATGGCATTGACTCTTGCAATTTATATTTAAGGTCTTATCAAAGTTCGTATACTTGCATTCGCTCCTTATGTAGCAATTTATGTGATACTGTGTATCCGCAACCCTTTGGGCAGAAAGACATACTCACATTCATATAGAGCAAAACTATTCAATACCCTAAGAATCTAAGAATTCCGCTTAAAACTTATATGTTCTCCAATACAGTTGTCAAGAAACATACAGGTGCATTCTTAAATCTCTAAAAGGGCCATATATACAAAAGCATTCAAAGATGCAATTCAAAGTCTAAACAGAACGATTATTTTTGGACCATAAGCAGTAATTCACCAAAAAACTAGCTTTTTAGCAAACAAGGAGTATAGATTAGACAGCACTAGAAAGTCAGATCAATATAATATACTACTTTTTCCATAATCGCCAAAGAACCATAAGGATCATGCAGCAGTAATACCATCACCTTTTGTACTTCCACTCTCTCCAAGTGTTGCACAATTTTTTATTTATTTATTTTTTTTGTGCATTACATAATAACATACTCCACATCTATATAAACTTACTGACATTCATATCAAACAAAACGAATCAAGATAGCTCTTCTAAAATATTTATAGACAAACACACTTAACAAGCCTTCATTACGCAAACATGCCACTTGAAACATATACATTCTCCAGATAACTTCAACACTTGTTTGCTAAACATGCAATTAAAAAGTTCTCAATTATCATATGACAATTAATCCTTAGCAATTGATGTAAGTTAGTTAACCTTTTCACATACATATTAAACAAAACTATAACAAGACACCATCACGTAAATAAACCGTATCAGTTTTTCAAACGGCACACATCTAAAATGCATTCATTGCCCAAACATATCACTCGCAACACATAAGTTCTCTTTCCTGATATTTTCTGACACTTCCTCAAATTCACATATGTTTACTCATGCCTCTCTGAAACCATTATTTACAAACATACATTCACTAACATGCAATTAAAAATTCTCGCAAGTAAATTATTCCCAAAGAATTGACCTGAATAACGAACGAAAATATTTTATAACACCGTAATGTAAAAGAAACCATAACGGTTTTTCTCACTTGCGCACCATAATGGTTTTTCTCACTTGCACCCTGACGGCAGACATTTAAAAACCATTCATCACCTAAACATACCACTCAAAACATATATGTTGTCCAATAATCTTGCCACTTCTTAAAAAAACACATGTTTGAACATTTCCATAGAAAAGCAGTAAATGAACGAAAACATGAAATATATACACAGAAAACAAACAAAAACATTCCATGTCACTAATCATAAAGGCTTTTATCACTTGTGCCCTAATGACACACGTTTAATTGCATTCATTACCAAAATATACCACTCGATACATACATGTTCTCCAATAATCTCGCCCCTTCTTAACACGAAGACATATGTTTATCCATAAATATGAACATCTCCAAAAAACCAGTTACAAGCATATATTCACAAACACGCAATTCAAAATTCTCCTATGACAAATAAGTTCTTTTTTTTTTTTTTCTTTTTTCTTTTTTTTTGTTAAGAATTTGACCTAAATTGTTATTTTTCTCATTCAATCTTTACAAAACTTTATAAACACCAATTTTCACAAACACAAAAACTTAATAAACACCATCGTGTTCACATACATATTACAAAACACCATAGTTTTTCGAACTTGCGCCCCAACGACACATCTAAAAACCATTCATCACTCAAACATAAAGCTTGAAACATATACTTTGTCCACTAATCTCGCAACTACTTAAAAACCACATATGTTTATCTCCAATAAACCATTTACAAACATTTGACCTAAGGGGGTGTTTGTTTAATCTTATACATGCGCTTATCAGCTTATTTGATAATTTTCCGGCTTATTTTGAGATTTATGAACTTATATAAGTTTATAATATCATAATAAACTAATATAATCCCATAAATCTCAAAATAAGCCGAAAAACAAATAAGCTCATAAGCCACAGATAAGCTTAAACAAACACCCCCCCCCCCTCTAAATTGTTATTTTCTCACATAGTTTTTATAAAAATTTATAAACCCCTAATTTCATAAACACAAAAACCCAACTCTTTATATAAAAAAAACAAAACCCTAAATAAATATATAAATTTCACATATAAAAACAATCAATAAACACCGATCTAATAATCAAACACCAAAAACCCTTAAAAAATCAAAAAATTAATAAAAAAAAAAAAAAAACAAATTAACTTACCCTAAGTAAAAGAAGAGAAAATGAAATTAACAAACACAATCATCCATCAATAAGCGGTTCATAATTAAAGCCGTTCGTTCGTCGTCTCTATCAAAAGATATTAATTCAAGGGAAGAATAGTAAGAGACGACGACGTTTTGGGGGCGATGACTTTCTAGGTGTTCATCAGGAAAGTAGGTATTTTTATTTATATATTTATGTGTGTGTTTGTGTGAATTCGTTGAATTTGTGGTTTTGCTTGGGGAGAAAGGAAATCTTTTATTTAATTTTTAATGAAAATTAAAATAAATTAAAAAGAAGGTCGGCGAGAAGATGGAATCGGGGGTTCCAAGAAGGGGTGGATGGTATCACATGGGAAGAGGGCTAGGGTTGAAACAGATAAGCTTGGGAGTCAAGTTGTATTATTGTCTTGGCTAAATTACATGGTTCGTCCTCGAACTATACCGCGTGATCATGTTTAGTCCTCCGTTTGTGTTTTGTTGCGCGGTTAGTCATGTTCGGGGCAAACGGTGACCCGTTATATATAACACCAGTTAAGTTTTCTGGTTAGCTAACTTGGAATATGCTAATGACTTGAAATCCGGTTTATTTGAACTATATTTTGCTATGAACTTGTGTTTATTTTTGTTGATTTACTAAGTAATTGCATTTTTTATACAGAATATGCACCATATTTGTTCAGCATATGCATACACCGTGGAGGGTCATTTAGGATGTTTCTTGGTAGACAATATGCTAGAGATGAGCATTTGTACCCGAATCCCTGTATCGAACCAGAACCGTATCGAAACAGTACATAATCCAAATACACGGTACGGGGCCGGTACCGTGAATCAAGTAATACATATCGGTACAAAACGGGATAGTACCGAAAAATTCCCGGAATTTGAGTAGTCATTTTTTTTAATTAAACAACTTATCCAAATATCAATTGGGTCTATTTTATGCCAAACAATAATAATGTAAAACATAAAGAAATAAACCAAACGTCCCAAAAACCTACTGTGACAACTATAAATCCTTCATAAACCCTCCCAAAAATTAAACTCTAACCTATTATAAAGAAGATGGGATTGACATGATAAACACTAAAGAAAATGGGATTGCAATTACATAAGACTAATTGTATTTTCTTTTATTTTATTTATTTATGTATTATATATATTTATATATATATATATATATATATATATATATATATATATATATATATATATATATATATATATATATATATATATATATATATATATATTGGGGGTTGAAAATTGTTTAATTTGTTTATTTTGAACGATTTCATATGATTTTGAGGAAACTCTATAAGTTTTAAAACGGTTGTAAGTTACAACTATCTTTGTGATGGATGTATTTACTTGTTTGTTGCGTGTTTTGACACGTTGTGGTTTGAAATCACCCGAAAATGTAGGTTCTGTCCTTTCTTTTTGTTGTTTTCACATAAATTTACTAGCATGAAATATGAAATTTTTTTTAACAAAAAATGGGAAGAACCGGATTGGTACCGATTTTCTGGTACCGAGTACCGGTACCGAAATCCCGTTCGGTACGGTACTGGTACCTCCCTTTCATGCTCGGGAAAAAAACAGTACCACCAATTCGGTACGAGTTTGGAACCGATCTGGTACCATGATCATCCCTACAATATATTGGTGGTCAAGAAGATATCTTTGATAGGGTTGACATTGAAGTTTCTTCAGTATTTGAGTTAAATAAGATGGTCAAATAGCTAGGATACACAGGCGAGAATGATCCTTTGTTTTATCATTATTTAAGACCCATTATTAGTTTAGATGTTGGGTTATATGCATTGGGATATGATGAGGATATGCGTTGATGAGGATCATCCCTACAATATATTGGTGGTCAAGAAGATATCTTTGATAGGGTTGGCATTGAAGTTTTCTCAGTATTTGAGTTCGATGAGATGTTCAAACAGTTAGGATACACAGGCGAGAATGATCCTTTGTTTTATCACTACCCATGAGTAGTTTAGATGTTCGATTATATGCATTAGGATGTGATGAGGATGTGCGTTGTATGACTACCCTTCTTTTGAGTTTTAAGTTAATAGAGGTGTATATAGTGTTACACCCCGTGCCCGCTTTGACTAAGAATTAAAACTTTTTGCGCGGAAACGCTTGACTTTAATGGACATTTTGTTACCCTTTTGACCATTGACAAAAATCTATAAATATTCAGGCCTTGAAACCATTTTTAAATAAAACTAGACTTAATTACCTTTTAAAATGACTGTGGCACGACTTCTAACGACTTACGGTTCATTTTCTACAAAATAAACAAAACCGACAAAATATGCCAAAACCCACATTTATAACCAAGATGAACAAAATTAGATGCACCACCCAGACCCAAGATGCACAATCTCACAACCAAGATGTACAATCACAGGTTATGCAATAAACCCATTATGACCCATTACACTCCAAACTACTTAATCCACTTTCATTACACCCCATACTTAACCAACGTACATTATTTAACATGTCTCATACACGCATGACCCGTTCATATACCAAATTGGGTGTAAACCCGCTTATTCCGAACACCCCCTTAAGGACCCATCTTAAATACACACTTCTACCCACTACATCAAACATATTAACCATTACCATAACTCCCATTTGCATCCAAATCTCTATAACAACTATTTCATACACTTTGACACTTGATGACGCATTTACCAAAAAACCATTAACAGACTCACGGGGGTACAACATCAACATAGAGCTCGGTATCTACCTAAGCTCCTACTTTCTTACCCAAATCCTTCTACATTCGCATAACCAATCCTTTCATTAATCCACACCATAACATTAATACCTTAGCCTACAAACATTGAAACATTAAACCGTAAGCACGAACGCTTAGTAAGTAACACGGGTATAACTTGACATTATACTTCATTCAACGCATTACACATTATACAACCATTAATATAATCACATACCTTGACCTCTTAAAGCCTTAACCTTCCTTATCCCTTATTCCACTCTTGACTAACTCTAACTAACCTTATATCCCCTTACACATAAATATCATTATACTAATCAAACATAAACCTTAACACATTAAGCCACACAACACATAATGCATAAAAATCATTATAACTTTACATTATACCGGTTTACTTACCTTAGCTCCAAGCTAAGTCTATTAAGGACATCATCATCACCATCATCACCACTAACTTTCATCATCATCATCATCATCATCACAACCTATTGATATATTAATCAACATCATAAACAAGGGTTCATATAACCTATTAAAAGCTTACCCATCATCCTTTCTATATCATCCTATGATCATACCTTGATCATATGATGAAACCCAGTTAACCCATAAACCTTAGCCTTCTAATCATCAAAATAGAGATACTTACTTGTAGTAATCTTTGTTAGGAAGAACCCTAAGCATAATATCTTCATCAATTCCTTACTTAATCATCAAGACTCATTTCTTTCCTTTCTTATCTCCAAAAACCAGACTTACACCAACACATCCAAGAAAGATGTGGAAATGTCTAGAATTCCCTGGATATTATTAGTTAAATTGCATCTTTGGTCTCTTGGCACAGTTAGTCCATTAAGTCCCATTTCTATTACTTTGGCCACATGTAACTTATGACACATTTAACATATTACAATTCTAGTCCTTTAAGTCTATTTCCTTTCTAGTTGTACCACGTAATACTTTCTATTACCACATTATACATTCTTTGACTATCGGGTTTGACATCCACGTAACATTCGTTGACTAGCCAATCACATTAAACCTTGCTCAATTCCATTTAATGTGGGGCCTATTTGTATATGGTATACGAGTGTTACATATAGAGCATGGTTATACTAAGCTTAATTGTTACAAAATGCCACCATGACAAATTAGGGCAACAATAGAAGAGTATGAGGAAGATATGTCTAGTGAACCTATTACTAGTGCTTCTAACGAAAAAAAATATGCTAAAATGTTGTTGTTGACATGGCATGATAGTAAAGATAGTAGTACACCTACTAATGAAGGCTTTGGTAGTGACTATGTTTCACCTAAGTCTATACCTCAAGGTTTTTTTGATATCCATATAACATATGAACTCACATTTACACAATTGACTAGGAATGAATTTGGTGACAACTGAGTCAATGACTTTCCACATATAGGGTTGCAATTTAAAAGTATAAACCTCACTTTCACCCCAGTGGAACCAAGGGTTAATAATGTGGTAAATGATGGGATAAACGATGTGATGAGGTGTATACACTTTGGTGATGATCAATTAGACGAGGATGCAGAATTTAGTTACGTTGATGCTATGAATGTAGACAGTTTTGGTTTAAGTCATTATGAACAGTTTGGAGTTGATGACTTGAACTTAAAATTAGACTGAATCATGGCCTTAATGTTCCCCAAAATGAAATGCAAAAAGCGGTTGTTGTGTTTGAGGTCACCAATCACCATGTGGTTAATGAATCAGAGACACATGTTGATGTAGAAGCAGCATTTGTAGAACCTATAACTGAGGAACTTGTTGAAGGTTTTGTTGACCAACAAGTTAGTTAAGGCAATGGTGAGGAATTTGTTTAACAGGGTAGTAATAAGGAATTTATTGAGCAGAGTATTGTTGAACATGTACAATATAATGTTGATGGTGATGGGATTAATAGTTCTTATGATACTCAATATGATGATGACTCTAGTGATGGTTGATGAAGAAAATGAAATAAGAGAGCCTGATGTTGAAGTGAATATGTTTGGTCTTAGTGGGAATGAAGCTTTTGACAATATTTGCGTAACCAGTCAACTACCATATAAGTTTTTTTTTAAGGAGATGGTATAGAAGTGGTAAATGTAGATGGTTTTGATAGTGAAACAGGTTATAAGGTGAAGCAAGTTTGATAGGAGGAAGATGTTTAAGTAGATGAGACGAGGTATGGAAAAATGCTTGTCAAATGAGATTGTTGGAAGTAAGTACTCATTTTACTATGGGCAGATATTTGGTAATGCAGCAGAAGTGAATGATGGAGTGTATTTGCATGTCACTAAAACCATAAGAAATTTGAGGCTCATAAAGAACGAAAGCAGGAGGGTAAGAGCAATATGTGCTAACTAGTTACCAGTTTTTAAAAAGTGACAATGTAGTGGACCAACTGCCCCAAGTAAAGTAGTAGGTGTTGGGCCTAATGGATCAAGTGGCCCAATTACAAAAAGTAAAAAAAGGAAGAGTGTTGGTACCATTGATGTCAATGAAATGCATCTGTTGTTGATGCACATGATAAAGGGAATCTCTGCCCTTAGGTCTTGTATGTTGCCAAAGACCAAAAAATAAATAATTAGGAGGTAAGGACAAAAAAAAGTACACACAAATACCTTTAATCAAGGAAAATCAAACACTACACTTACAAATTCTTGGCAAGGCAAATATTTGACCAATTTAAGGTTAATCTAGATATCCCAACAAAGGCAGTTCATGACCAACTCCAGCGTGACTTAGAGCTTTAGGTTTTTTTTTAGCAAAGCATTTAGAGCTAAAGCTAACACTTAAAGAGATATTAGAGGTGATTAGACATTGTAATATGTTATGCTTAGAAACTATGTTGGTGAATTACAGACTACAAACCCTAATACCACTGTCAAGATTGTAGCATTGGTACAAAAAGTTGTATTGGTCACGCCAAAAATGTGTGATGATATGCATATAGTCACACACGTTTTTTTTTTTGTTGTGTGTCACCATAGGTCCCGCCACCGTAGGTGGCATATGGTCACATTGTTGAGTTCGTTGCCTTTTCCATCGAAAAAGAGTGACCAAAACCCCGAATATGTGTGACAAATTAGGCACAAGTTTTGTTGGATTAGTCATTATCAGTGACCGTAAACACTTTATAGTCACGGGAATGTTTTTTGAGAGTAACTATTTTTCAACCTTTGGCCACATAAATATATAATATATGTGACATTTGAGATGATATATTCAAGTAAATGTGTATTTTGTGTGACTATTTCTCGTCCTGTGTCCACATGAATATACAATAAATGTGACGTTTGTGATGATTTAGTCACACAATGGGTGTTGTTTTTTTGGAGTTAGTCACATACAATTTAACACAAAGTGGCCAAAGGTTTTAATAAGTGTGATCATATGTTGTTTAAAGTGAAGAAATGTATATTTTGTGTGACTATTGATCATCCAATGGCCACATGAATTTTATGTTTGTGTGGCCTTTTGTAATATTTAGTCACACAAAGCATGTTTGTTTTGGGTATTTAGTCATGTTGATACAAAAGTTGGGTGTTCCTTATTTAGATCCATGTTCTAGTACCAATTAGACCTTAATGCTTGAGACCTGCGCACTAAGAAAGCAAACAAACACTGTTAGGCTTATCGTGGGATTGTCTCTCATGATTATCCTCCGGCGTGAGAGTAAGTAATCGGTTTTAGGGTTATGTAGAAGAGTTAAGGTTGTGAAGTCTTACCTTTAACGAGAGTTATGGTTTTGTTTATATAGGCACGTAATCCTTATTGGATATACGTGCTCCTTACTCTTCGATATATATCCGATTTGATATATATCCCTTAAATAGGAGATATCTATATCCAAACCATAAATAACTTTGGTTTGGGCTTTCATGAGCCCAAACCGTTAGCATGCTGGCCCAAATCATTGTTATGATAGCCCACTCGTGGTGGGCTTGGGCGTTAGTAATGTTTTTTATTTGGATGCGTGACCCGAATATAGACTATACGTCATCATGCCCCCCAGTCTAGTGTGCGCGGGTTTTAGCCGCGTATACTAGACTAATAATATCAGCGGTAAGCGTGGCGGGAAGAATTCGAATATCCACCGCCTAAAGTGTGGACTATATATCTAGTCCAAAAATACCTCGGTAAACGGGGAGGTCATCCACGTGTCCTTTGGGAAGCGTGAAAAAGTGCTTGTACCTCATGGTATTCCAGCCATACGATGGAGGTAGTGGGATCCACGTGTCAATCATTTTAGGGTTTTGTAACCCTATATAAACTGAGAGGATCACTTGATTTGATCACACACTATAGGTGTTGGACCTTTTAATGTGTAAATATGATACTTTGAGTGAATATGATTAAGTATGCGGAATCTACTTAACCACACTTAGAATGTTTATTGGAAATGGAACTGTGATGCTTGTGTTTATTTAACAAAGAACAATGAAAGTATTTCACCAAACGATTCAATATTATTCAGAATAATACAAGTGATCTTCACTATCACTAGGGTTACAAAGACCTTGTATAACACCCCCATTTTAGGAACGCAGCGGAATACAACATGGGGTGCTATTTGGTCACATTGTACAAATATAGTAAGCAACTTTAAAACAAAGTTGTTTTTAAAACTTCACATTCGATAATTTATCAGAGTTAACAAGGTCCCAAAAGTTTTTAACATAGATAAAAGATACACAAGTTTTGAAAGTTTAGAAGATTATCGAATGAAAATTTTTATTTAAACATGAGCCATCATGTAGATATCCATTTCTTGCGCCGCCCATCCAAGCCGAAAGTCACTTACGGACCTGAGATAAAACATGCTAAAAGTCAACACAAAGGTTGAGTGAATTCATAGAGTTTAATAAGTAAGCAGTTGAATACAAGTATTATTTATCAATAGACATAAAACAAATACATGTCGGGTAATCAGATTATAGTATAGAGCTCATGAAACCGAACCTTGACCTAGTTTAATAGTGCCCCGAAAAGTTAAGATTTGCCATTTACCTCAATTCTTAATATTATATGTCTGTTTGGTAATAAAGGCTCCAAGTGAGCGCTACTCACCCGGACAGGCCCGCCTAGCCAATATGCATATTTATAATATTAGCGTTTCTCACGGAATTAACGGTTCATGATGGGGACTTAATTGGCAAGAAATATACTCAATGTCTATAATCATGTAATCGGGTCAAGCATACCAAATACTACTTGTATTCAGTTTGTAAAACTAGCATGTATCCCCCTCGCGATGTTTATAAAACGTTTAAATAAGTAAAATGCGAGGCTATGAACTCACCGTAAACTGAAGTGATGCAAGTAACACAACGGTGCCAGAAAGTATGGCAGAACAGTATGAGTATAGCACAACGAACAAGCAAGTGAATAATAAGCCGCGAAAGTTCTACGATGAACCTAAAAAGATATACACGTGTCTTAGTTTTTGAAAATAAATATTTATGCCATATGGCTATATGTTATATAAATTATGATCTTAATTGTACTTGGTACACATATACTAAATACATATATAACAAGTTTTAGTTTGACACTAAAGAGTTATTTATAAATATGAATTTATATTCTTTATAAAAGTCAAGTGTCAAATTTATATTTGTTTCTAAGTCCAAAATATGTTATGAAGGTCCAATGATGAGTCTAAGGTTCAAATTTAGTCCAAGGGTCCCATTTTTAGTCAAAAAGGTTCAAATTAAGCCTAAGAGTTCAAAATATATGAGGTGGTTCAAAATATATTTAAAGTCCAAAAGTTTTATAAAATGTAAATATTTTTATACTTTTTATTCCAATGCTGATGGAAATTTTTATAACTTGCTCATCATAGAAATTCCGTTACTTGCAAACCGTAAGTAAAAAATATACGTTCTTTATATCCCCGGAAAGGTATTTGTCTGTACTAACAAACTTTGTGGGTCCCACTAAATCAAAAATTTGATTACATTAGTAAAACTATTTATTTACCCATACTACTCAGTCCATCAGCTTTCAAATTTACAACTGCCCCGCGAAAAGTGCGATATATAGAGTTTTACTAACCCGATTAATTCCCTACTTTCGGACACGTTTAAGTTAAGATGTTTTCTAAAACTTTTATGTTTTGAGTAACAATGGGTTATTCACAAAAAAAATGACTTATACACGTTTCAAATCTGTTACTCAGAATGTGACATGTTTAACGAAAATAATTATAGTTTAATCATAGTAATGAGTTATTCAACGAAATACCCGTCAAAATTTCCGTAAGACATAGGCCTACAACCCCATATTTTTAGTTTAGGTCCAATGTCTACTGATTAGTGCAGTTTGTTCCGTTTTTACCCCTGAATCAGATTCACAGTTTGCATGTTTAGTCCTTTAGTGATTTTCTAGTGTTCTAGCTTATGTACCAAGCCTAACCAAGCCAAATAACTTATATAATATAAAAATACATCATGAAATAATATATATACAGGAATGAAAATAAAAATAAAGTGAAAAGTGTGGGTTTAGTATCCTTACAATCCTTGGAGAATGAAGATAAAGATTAAGAACAATGGACCACTACCTAGATTTACCCATAACTCTTGCACCCTTTTCTTTCAATCTTTTACCCAAGACTTATACCCTTGATTTACCCTTGAAAATATCTTGAAATTACAGCCCCTAAACCATCTTGATCAAAACTTGAAACAACTTCCCAATGAAACCAAGAAGATGAGATTTTTGATGATGTTTTGAGTGGAATAAACCATGAACAAGACTAGGGATTCAAGACCTAAAATCTATGATCAATAATTTAGTGAAAATTTAGATGAAATTGGTGATTGAAATCTGTTTTGGGTCGTTCATATCAAGAAAAATGGATGAGAGAGTTTATTTTTGGTGATTTTGCATGTTACAAATGAAAACAATGGTTCAATGTAGATGGTTTACACTTAGTGGAGAGCTAAGTGTCAAAGTTTAAAGAAAGGTGTGACATTGTTATGATAAAAACCTGCCACATAAGATGGTGAGTGGGTTTTGGTTGTTGTTATATATAAAATTTGAGCTACGGAGTGTAGTTTGATCCCGGTAATTGTAAACGTAAGGTTTTTAAGAAGCGTAACGTAAAATCGGGTAACATAAAAATATAAAACTTATAAAAATGTTAAAATTTATTAACATAACCTATTTAAGTAATTTAGATGAGTGGTGAGATCATCGAAGAGTTTAAACATCGTTAAAAAAAAACTGAAACCGTGAGTTAAAAACGCGTTTGGTGACACCGGTTCTTGATAAAAGTGACGTAAACTATAAAAATGAAACGACAAGTATAAAAATCACTTGTAAACATGAAATAGTTTAAAAATTCATAAAATATGTAAATTATAATAGTCTATGGTTGGTTCACTTTGCTAAAACCTTAAAACTTAAATTTAAATCGTGTAAAACGTAAAAGGTGCAAGGTTTACGTAAAATTAGAAAAATTAAATTAGGACGTTTAAAATAGGATTGTAAGAAACCAAAAGTGCATAAAAATTGTAGAATGGACATAGTATAGTCGCGGTTGAATTAATTGAACGTATCATGACGTACGCGGATAACTTTCGACGAAGTTAATTATTTAAAAATAGAATAGTTGAATAATAAACTATTAAAATAAATGACATGAAAATTTTGAAATGTCACACCTTGAATCTTGTGTTTTGTTATAATGTTTTTCTTTATGTATATCTCTACACATGTATGTATATTCTGCACACACTTTACATAGCATATCTAAGATCTTCCTTTTATAGTCCAAGGAAAAGATCTTTTACAATCTATATGACTCATCTAATTTACTAGCTTATGACTAATCTTCATTTTAGCTAGATGATGACTTATCATGTCAGTCATTAAGATACAACATGTATCTAGGATTACAAGTCATTTGGAGTGTTCAATTTGATGACTACAACAAAGATATTATCTTGTATATGAATTAGTAGAATAAGTCGTACTTATCTACACAGCTGTTGTATGAGTCATAGTAGTATCAGCAGAATCCATCAGTAGAAACACCTTCAGTAGAAAACGTTCTTCAGCAGAATCCATCAGTGGAAATGTACTTTGTGCTTTATCAGCAGAAACATACTTGATGTATTTCTTTAAACCTTTATGTTGATTCTTCTGATTATTTAATTCCCAACAATCCTCCCCTAAACATGTGAATTACATTCAAACATGTTTTTCCGAATTAAATGAGGACTTTGTGAAGATCTTTCAAACACTTCATTGTCAGACTGTGATCTGAACTTTCTTCTCTTTTGAGTGATTGAATGTCTTTCTCTGTAACTCATCTGCTTTCTGTTCTTTGCTCTAATCTTGGACTAAAAGATGGTGCAATATTCAACTTGAAGAATTATAAGAGACAATGATGCTGTGTATCTTGGATGCTTGTTCCAAGAAGTAGAAATCATCTTTCAGCATGTCTTTGGAAGTGATGAACAAACGTAGTGAACTGAACTTGAAACCTTTCATCTTTTGATCTAGATAGAACTTTCTCCTATCAGCTCTGTTCTTATTCTTTATCAGTAGAAACCATGTCATCATCTTGTATGCTCTTATCTTTTCCTTCTTTTTCTTTGGTTAATCTTCCTTTAAAGGGCTTTTGTAACCTCCCCTGAGATTTATTTCTCTTTTGAGCAATTTCCTCCCTTGTTTGGAAGATCTCTCACAATCATATCATATAACCATCATCTGATCTAGCAATTTCCATGTTTTCAGACAATTTGTATATGAAGCCATCAATTCCTTAAGAGTTTAAATGCTGCCCTCATCACTTCTAGGTGTGTAACCTCCTATGAGTGGTGAATACTGAGCATTGACTCATAATCCATCAGTAGATGATTTTCTGAGCCTCTTTGAAAATCCTTTTTTTAGAAATATTTAACTTAGCAGTATGAACATGATTTTATGATAAAAAATCATACTGCTTCTTACCATTTTGAAGGGATTAAGTGTGGTAACTAACACTTAATCAAAATTTCGGTTTAAAGCAACCTCTGGTTGTGTGAGAACCAATGTTTTCAGTTATAAATAACTACCTGTGTACAGATAAACCTATTCAAAAGGCTTTCTTTACAGGGTTTCCAGCTCGTGGCATTTGTTACCTCTAACACAAGTGTTAGATTCACCTTTGCTCGCTGTTCTTTCTATCAGATATCCGTAGATTAGTCACATTGTACTTGAGAGTATAAAATGATAGAAAGTGAGTTGTATCAGTTATTAACTGATCAACTAAATTATCAATTCAATGTGAAACATCATAATCAGGTTTCAAGAAAGAAGTTTTAAGGAGTTTTGAAATCCCAAACTCTTTCTATCATGAACCTATTATATCAGCAGTAATGATCAGCATTCAGCAACAATGACCATAGATTTCACTTGAAATAGCCTTTGAGCTCAAACATTCATACCTGAAATTGTTAGTCTAAAACCAAAAGAACAAAGTACAAAGTACTTGTTTTGAATTAGAATTATGCATAGGACTAACTGTATTAATAACTTTTAAATTGGTAATAGTAGTTTTAGATGACAAAGTTAGATGCATTAACAAAATCTATATACAAGAACACATTATATTGAAAAATTTAAAGATTAAGCATTCCAATACTTGCTACCAAGTACTGAAATCTACCAACATCAAAAGCTTTTGTAAGAAGATCTGCAAAGTTTTGTTCTGAAGCAATTTTCATTACTTGAATTTACCTCTTTTCATTGCAATCTCTAATAAAATGATGTCTTATTTCAATGTGTTTTGTTTTAGAATGTTGCACTGGATTTTTAATAATGCAAATTGTACTACTATTATCAATATGAATAATGGTATGTAAGAAATTGTACCCATAGTCAAGAAGTTGGTTTTGAAGCCATAGGACTTGACCACAACAATTTGCAGCAACTACATATTCAGTTTCAGTTGTTGAAGTAGCCACCATTATCTGCTTCTTACACTGCCATGAGATAAGTCTACACCCAAGGAATTGACATCCTCCAGTTGTTGACTTTCTGTCCAAGCTAGCATATCTGAGTATGCTACCAAGTCAAAAGATGACTCCTTAGAATACCACAGACCCAACCTAGGTTGACCCTTGAGATATCTAAAAATTCTCTTGACTGCTGTTAAATGAGAAACCTTATGAGTTACTTGATATCTTGCACAAGCACAAACAGAGAACATGATATCAGGTCTTGATGATGTGAGATACATCAAAGAACCTATCATAGATCTGTATGTGTGTGCATCCACATTAGTTCCTTCTACATCTTTAAGAAGAGGCTTCTCAGGGTCCATTGGTGTGCTTGCTGTTTTGGAATCAGCAAATTGAAACTTTCTAAGAATCTCTGCAACATATTTGTCTTGACTAATAAAGATTCCTTCTTTTGATTGTTTAACTTGCAGACCCAAAAAGAATGTAAGTTCCCCCATGGAACTCATCTGAAACTTATTGTGCATAAGCTTCTCAAACTCCAAACACATCTCCTTCCTTGTAGATCCAAAGATGATATCATCCACATACACTTGAACTAGCAAAAGATCCTTCTTATGCTTCTTGGTGAAAAGTGTCTGATCTATCTTGCCTCTTTGAAATCCATTTGAAATTAAGTAGGAAGCCAGTGTTTCATACCAAGCTCTTGGTGCCTGATGTAGGCCATATAAAGCTTTAACAACCTTGTACACTTTGTCTGGATGGTCAGGGTCAACAAAACCAGGAGGTTGTGAGACATACACCTCCTCTTCAATAGTACCATATAAGAAAGCACTCTTGACATCCATTTGATAAACTGTGAAGCCCATAAATGAAGCATAAGCCAAAAAGAGTCTAATGGCTTCAATCCTTGCTACTGGAGCAAAAACCTCTTCATAGTTTATCCCTTCTTCTTGTGTGTACCCTTGAGCTACTAATCTAGCTTTATTTCTTATCACTATGCCCCTTTCATCCCTTTTATTCCTAAAAACCCATCTAGTGCCAATTACTCTTACACCACTTGGTAAATCAACTAGCACCCATACCTTTTGAATCTTAAACTGAAGAAGCTCCTCTTGCATAGCCTCCAACCAGCTTGAATTCTCTAGGGCTTTATGAATATTCTTTGGTTCATCTTATGAGAGAAAACATACAAATAAGCAAGAGTTTGAAAACTCATGCTGTTTTGAAGCATAAAGGGCATCAAGAAGCCCTTGTTGATCTGAAGACATCAATTGTTGTCTTGTCTTCACTCCTGATTGTACATCTCCAATTACATTGTCCAGGGAGTGGACTTTGTGAATCCTTGAGTGTGGAGTAGAAAGAACTTGATAATCAGGTGGAAGGTTGTTGAAATCCACCTCATTTTCTGAGAGATTTTCTTGTGTTTCTTCTGATGGTCCATCAGCCGAAACATTTTGCTTATCAGAGGGAACGATTTGCTTATCAGCAGAAACAACAATGTTACTTCTGACTTGAAACTCTTGTTCCTTAGTTCTATCTTTCTTGCATTCATCTTCAACATCTTCTTTAGATTTACCAGAAGAAGATTCACCATTAATTGAAGTTGAATCCACACTTATATTTGTCCATATTGGCATCATCACATAATCTTGATTTGCCTCATTCTCTAATCCTTCTCCATTTGTTGCATCAGCAGTTTGTGAACCTGAAAATTCATTAGTTTCTGCAACAAAAGGCACATAATTCATTGATTTGGATAGAGATTCAAGATCAAATAGCCATTTGGGACCTTGACCTTCTACATTGGTTTTATTTTCCAAAAACTTCACATGTAGATTTTCCTCTACTCTTCTAGTTCTCATGTTGTATACTCTGAATGCTTTGCTATTGATAGAGTATCCAACTAAGAATCCTTCATCTGCTTTACCATCAAACTTTCCAAGATGGTCTAAGGTATTCAGAATTGTCACATGACATTCAAAAGGTCTAAGAAATCCTATTTCAGGAGTTCTACCTCTGAAAAGTTCATATGATGTCTTATTGTGAGGTTTTACAACTAAAACTCTATTTTGAACATAGCAAGCAGTGTTGACTGCTTCTGCCCAAAAAGTTATAGGCAACTTAGAGTCAGCTAACATAGTTCTAGTAGCTTCTATTAGTGTTCTATTTTTCCTTTCAGAAACTCCATTCTGTTGTGGAGTTCTTGCAACACTAAATTCTCTTTTAATACCCTTTTCTTTGCAGAAATCATCCATAACTCTATTCTTAAATTCTGTCCCATTATCACATCTAATGACTTTGACTGTTTTGCTTACTAGGTTTTCTATCTCTATAATGAAAGTCTTAAGGATGCTAGAAGTCTCATCCTTAGTACCTAAAAAGAATACCCATGTAAATCTACTAAAGTCATCAGTAATAACTAGACAATATCTCTTATGCAACAAACTTCTAACATTTGTAGGACCAAATAAGTCCATATGCAGCATAAACAATGATTGATTGATAGAGTTAAAAATTTTTGGCTTACAAGTGGCTTTATGTTGTTTGCCTTTAAGACAAGCGATGCATGTTTGATCATTTTCAAATCGTTTTTGAGGTAAACCTCTTACCAAACCATCTTTGACAATCTTATTTATGGTTTTGAAGTTAATATGACCAAGCCTCCTATGCCATTTCATAGATTCATCCAATGTGACCTTAGCAAAAAGACAAGTAAGAGAATCTTTTGGAACAATTTTCTTCATATCAACACTGTACATGTTGTCTTTTCTTGGAATTCTAAGAAGTGCTTGACTTTCATCAGGCATCTTAAAATCAGAAGAAAATACAAGACATTCAGTGTCAGTAAAGAGAACTTTGTTCTTTTTGTCACACATTTGTGAGACACTAAAAAGATTATACTTAAGCTCTTGCACATAGTACACATCTTCAAAAATCTAATTTACCGGTTTTAATAGTACCTTTACCAGTAATTTTTCCTCCAATTCCTCCTCCAAAGGTAACATAGCCTCCATCTACTGATTGAAAATTTGAGAGATAAGACTTGTTGCCTGTCATGTGCCTTGAACATCCACTATCTGAGAATCCTTGATCTTCAGTATCTGCTGATGAATGTCCCTGCACATAAATAAAGGAATTAGTTTTGTTTTGGGATCCAAACCATTTCTGACTTGGATCCGCCTCTTGCATCAATGGGATGCAATCTTTTGAGAATTGTTGATGCAACATTGGATTTAAGAATCCAACATGCTGAGGCCTTAACAGCATTTGCCCTGTTTCCCTTAGCAGTGATATGAACTGTTTGGCTATCAGCAGAAACTGATGGCTTTGCAGTTGTATCCTTTGGTCTCCAAACTTGTTTGAATGGGCCTTTGAACAATATTAGATGCATGTTTGAAAGTTGTTTTTGCATCCTTAATTGTTGATTTTGGGTAAACAGTCATATATGGTTTTTCACCAGAAACCATTTTCCTTTCAGTAGGAACAGTTTTTGCTCTAGCAGCAGGAACTGCTTTTGTAACTATTTTGGGTTTTGATCTTTTAGAATTAGAGTGAAAATGAGATTTAGGTGTTTGCCTTTTGTAGTTCACTCTATTACTTTCATACCCAGATACCCATTGGTTGCAGAAAGCTGCAAGATGGTCAAAACTACCACATGTGTAACAAACTTTGTTATTTCTTTGTTGGAGAGACTTGAGGCTATACCAATTCCTTTGGTTACCTCTAGGCTTGTTTATGGTTCTGTATTGTTCACAATATCTTACTGGTTGCCTAACATGTGTAACATTGTTTTTAGGCTTTTCAGTACTATGTTTGACTATCTTAGGAACACTTGTTCCTGCTTTCTTAACCACTTCAGGTTTAGACATAACCTGTTTAAACTTTTTATCAACAGATGTTGAGTCCTCAATGATTGGACCATCTGACTTTCTACAAGAACACACTTTGTCCTTAGGAAGTGAAGTTTTACTTAAACTTTCACTTTCTTTCAAAGGTTCATTATCAACTACATTAGACTTTGGTTGAACTCCATATTTTAATTCAGATAGTTGAAATTCAGGTAATCCTGTGTGTTCTAGGTCAATTCCTGGGGGTGAAGGAATACCTCTATATGGTGGAGGAACAGATTTGTATCCAACACCAGACTTAGCTTTATTAATTACTTGACATTCAATTAAGTTAGTTACACCTTTAGATGCATAATCTAGTGTTTCTACACTCATTTGAATATTCTCTTTAGCCTTACTAAGCCTATCTACTTCAGCTTTCAAGTTATTAATGTCATTATCTTTAAACATTATTTCTCTTTCAAGAAGAATTTTGACATCAGTAAAGGTAGATTCATTTGTTCGAAAATGTATGACTTGTTCCTCTAGAGTAGGTATACCTCTTTTATGATTAGTTAAGCTATGAGCTGTATTAATTAACTCTGTCCTTTGATTCTCATAACGTTTGGTTAAGGTTTCTAAACTTTTAAGAGCAGAACAATTATTTGAACAAACTTTATCAGGTAGTACCTCTGTAGAGAAAGCCATAAGAGCTGTCTGAGGAGAAGTTTCTTCTTTATCAGCAGTAAAGCTCCAATCAAATCCTAATCCATCAATAGCTACCATAGCCTTTGGATTGGATGATTCCCCTGTCATGGACTTGCTTCCAAAACCTCTGTTCTTGCTATCTTGCTGCCTTGGCCTTCTGCATTCTCTTGAGAAGTGCCCCAACATATAACAGTTATAGCATTCTATCTTTGACTTGTCAAAACCAGCAGTATCATTGCTGCTGATGGTGAGTTTCTTCCCCGTCCTCTGATAGAATTTCTTAGCCCTCATGCTAAGAAGAGAAATTTGCCATTTTAGGTCCATCTCTTCTAAATCATCATTATTGATTTCTAAGAGATCTTCATGAGTAAGCATGGACCCATTATTCTGGCTTGTGAAAAAGGCACAACAAGCCTTTTCATTCAATATACCAAAAGTACTGCTTGATGAACTAGCAGCACCAGCTCCATTATCAACCTTTTCATCTTTAACTGGGTTTGAGATACTAGGAGATGACATAAAAGCCATGTTCCCAGTATATGAACTAGAGACTCCAGTTTTCTTTACTTCTTGTTCCACAATTTTAAAGTTGCTATACAAATCCATAAGATCCATAGTGTCTATGTCTGGTTTATTCTTCCAGACAACAACATGCATAGCCCACTCTTCTAGTAAGCTTCTCAGAAATTTTGAGTTTAAATCTTCTTGAGGTATATCAACCCCAAGAACAACAAGTTGACTCACAATTTTCTGTAGCCTTGTAAACTTGTGGTCAAGAGATTCATTCATGGTTGATGAGAAATTTTCAAACTGCTGCTTGAGAAGGGTTTTCTGGGTCTTCTTGGTGGCTTCATTCCCTCCATACCTTGCAACAATTGCCTCAAATAATGACTTGGCATCTTTGAATTTGTTGAAGTTTATAAGTTGATCATTTGGAATGGTCATCATCAGCATACTTCTAGCCTTGAGGTCATTCTTCTTCTTTATTCTTTCATCAGCAGTTGTAGGGATAGTTTTAACAACTGTAATTTCCCTACCTTCAACTGTTGATGAAGTGGTTGTGGGTTTGAAAGAGTTTCCATCTTCATTGATTTCCCAGAGAGTGTAATCCTGCACCTGGAAAAACTGTTCTATTCTTAACCTCCATAATTCAAACTCATTCTGTTTGAGAACTGGCAACTTTGCAGCAACATTTGTTTGAATAGATTCTGTGTCCATTTCTTCTTCTTCTTCTTCTTCTAAATCAAAGATATCAACCTGGACGCTCTGATACCAACTGAGAGGATCACTTGATTTGATCACACACTATAGGTGTTGGACCTTTTAATGTGTAAATATGATACTTTGAGTGAATATGATTAAGTATGCGGAATCTACTTAACCACACTTAGTATGTTTATTGGAAATGGAACTGTGATGCTTGTGTTTATTTAATAAAGAACAATGAAAGTATTTCACCAAAAAATTCAATATTATTCAGAATAATACGAGTGATCTTCACTATCACTAGGGTTACAAAGACCTTGAATCTTGTGTTTTGTTCCAATGTTTTTCTTTATGTATATCTCTACACATGTATGTATATTCTGCACACACTTTACATAGCATATCTAAGATCTTCCTTTTATAGTCCAAGGAAAAGATCTTTTACAATCTATATGACTCATCTAATTTACTAGCTTATGACTAATCTTCATTCTAGCTAGATGATGACTTATCATGTCAGTCATTAAGATACAACATGTATCTAGGATTACAACTCATTTGGAGTGTTCAATTTGATGACTACAACAAAGATATAATCTTGTATATGAATTAGTAGAATAAGTCGTACTTATCTACACAGCTGTTGTATGAGTCATAGTAGTATCAGCAGAATCCATCAGTAGAAACACCTTCAGTAGAAAACGTTCATCAGCAGAATCCATCAGTGGAAACGTACTTTGTGCTTTATCAGCAAAAACATACTTGATGTATTTCCTTAAACCTTTATGCTGATTCTTCTGATTATTTAATTCCCAACATAAACCTCCACCTTCTTTTCACTGTGAGTACCATAGTGAAAATTTCGCCATTGTTTACTTTTTTCATAGCTTTTCCAGAAATCAACTACTTTATTAGGTAATAGCGAGTGCGTCATTAATAACAATGGTTCTTCAATTACCTGAGATTTCTTCTGATATAACCGAGGATGAACTACGTCAGTTCACCTCGGATTATTATATCCCGTTGGCACTGCATCCGGAAGTTTCGGATGCAAATGCATGTATAGCGGACTTCCCCGAAGGGAAGGTGGGGGTATACACACGGTTCTTCGAATACGCAAACCAGCATGTCCCCATTTCGCTTTTCCTTTCCAATGTTCTAGGTTTCTATCGTCTTCATATTTCGCAGCTGCACTGCATAGGTGCAACAAAAATAACCAATTTTGAAGTGAATTGTCGCCTTTCGGCGATTAACCCTACCTTGCACTTATTCCGCACCTTTTACCACACGTCGTGGTCGAATGGGTGGGTATCTTTTTCCAAGGGCGCAGGGCGCTTACAGTGTTATACGGAAAAGGTAGATGCCCTGAGGTTTTGGAGGGAAAAATTCTTTTGGGTTGATAAGGGCTTTTTCCCATGGGAATTTGGGTTCTATACCCAAAGGTCCTTACCGAAGGATGAGCGTCCACCCCTTGGTTCATATAACGCAGCGGATGCGGATACCATAGATACCAACCACATCCCTATTAGTGCATATCCTAAAGAGTTCCTGGTGCATATGGGCATTAGTCGTAACTACTTCCAACCGGAGACGGAAGTGCCAATTTTCTTTCACGAAGATGGGCGGGGTGGGTGCTTGTCCTTTATTTTGTTCTTCTTCATATTTTAAGCGCTCCTTTCTTTGTATTACTTTTCTAATCGTTGTCTGTTGTGTATATTTTGCTGCGCAGAGATGGACCTGTTTGCGGTAGTGCATTTAGAGAAGCCTAAGTCAGTGACGGTAGGAGTGCGCCCACTGAGGGAGGGTGAAGTGCCAATTATGGAAGCTACCGTAGGGCGCGCACTATGGAACTTGATCTAGGGGGACCTGAAGATTCTCCACAACCGGCCTTGCAAGTTACTCCAGTGCAGAGTGTTCCTCAATCTAGGGAACAGTCTCCGGTGGCTTCTAAATCGCACACGGAATCATCAGATAGTGTGCGTATCATTGAGCTAGAAGGGACTAGCCAAGGCGTCAAGCGTAAAGGAGCGTCTGGTGGTTATGGCGCTGACACTTCGAAGAGGAGACGCCACCTGATTGCTGATGAAGAGTCTTTTGCAGAAGAGGATGCGTCCGACACTGGCGCGGACAAAGATATTCCCAAGTCTCCTCCCCTTATGTGAGTAATGTGATTTATGCTACTTATTGCTTAAGTTTCTTTCTTATCTGAAAATTTTAAACATTTGTTGTATGCGCGCAGTGTTGAAGGTGCTGCGGGTGCTGCTGGTTCTGCGCAAAAAGTCACCTTTTGTGGCCTTTGACGATTTTTCACAAAGAGGGGATGAAACTGAGCCGAGGACACTGGGTAGCGCGCCCATTGGTTCTTTGATGGAGGAGCTAAGCTTTGCCGCTGCTCGGCAGGCTGATTTGGTTGCTCAGTTGAAGGCTAGGTATTCTGGTGAGAGCAGCCGTCTTGCGCAGAAGGACGAAGAAATTACACTTCTGAAGGCGCAGCTGGCTATTGCGCGGGCTGAGGTGGAGTCGTCCAACTTGTATGCTCAGAAATTGGCTGAGGAGAAGGTCTCCTTGCTTGTCCAAGTGGGCCAGGTACGGTCTGCGTATGAGGAGTATAAGAGCAATTGTCATTGGGCTCTGAAGTACCTAGAGCAGAACAAGGTCAACCATTTCGTGAAGTTGGATGAGCTGATCGAGTTTGTGAATAAGGCGTTGGAGCGCCAAGAGGATAAGCTGCACCAAATTAGCATAGAGTATGACGAGGAGTGATTCGTGTAAAACCAACTTATATATTATATAGTAGTATATCGAAGTGATCCGCGTAAAATACGGATCATCGTTTCCTAGTGAAGGCGAATGGAATCAAGAATATTGATTCGTGAAACCGTGAATTGAAAGTGAAAAAGTGAAAATAGCAATCAAGATATTCAAGTAATCACAAACAATTATGAAATATGCAAAGAGTACAAGCTACTAATGCACCAAAGTCAAAAACGTAAAAACGGAAATGCAACCGCGTTATTTAAAACGTGATGTTTATTGAAAAATGATCCTACAAACTTGAAAATATTTTCTAAAAATCTTAAACTAATAAAATGAATTTCCAGAAAAAGAAAAATATTTTTTTTTTGACTTTTCTTTTATTTTCTATGAATTAAAATTTATTTTTGGAATTTTAAATGAATTAAAAATAAAGAAAAATAGAAAAATAAAGTGGAAAAATGAAAAATTAATTCTAAAAATTCTAAAATATTATAAAAGAATTTCTAAAATTATTTTTGTATTTTTCACAACCTTTTCTGAATTTTTATGGATTTTTGGGATTTAAAATCTATTTAAAGTTGAAAAAAATCAAAAAGAAATTGAGAAAATTAGTAAAAATGTTCAGAATAATCTGGAAAAATTCTAGAAAATCTAAAATATTAAAAAGAACTTGGATAAAATTTTTGAAGTGAAATTGAATAGTAAACTGCTTATTTTGATGAACTGCTTATTCACAAGTGCTTATTTTTGAGCACTTGTGATCCAAACTAACTGAAACTTGCAACACAGGCTAAAAAATGAACTTATATGCTCAATTATGCAAGATTAGATCAAATTCTAACACAGAGATTCACTAAAACTTAGTAATGATGCAATAAGCTCAATGAATAAGCTCATTTAGATAAGCAGATTAAGCAAAAACTATTGCAGAAGCTAAGTTGTGATACAAAGTGAATAACCAACTCAGTTACAACTCAGAAATATTCACAAAACATAGATTAAGCAAAAACTATTACAGAAGCTAAGTTGTTTAACAAACAGAACCCTGTCTCACACAGTCAACTTCACAGGTTCAATAAGCTATTGAATTAAGCTCTGAATGAAAAGCTAATGGGGGCAAAAGCTTCCCTACTATACTGAGATTACAAATCTATCAAAAGTGATGATCTCAGATACAATCTATTAACCAAATTGACTCCTAGAAATCTGACAAGAACTGATTGCACAAGAGAAGTATAAGCTCAGACTAACAATTTCAATCCAAATTTCCAATAAGCAAAAGCTTTCCAATCCAACTTTTTCCTTTTAAAAGTGATTTTCTAACTGATAAACTTTTAAATTCAGCAAACCATAAGTAATTTGAATCAGAAATGAAAACTAGAGATGCACTCAAAGATTAAACCAAAAACTGAATCGCAATATTTTTTTCACTTTTTATTTTTGAGACTACTTTGACTTATATGAGTTTTAGCAGCTTAGTTATACTCCTAATTAGATGTAATAAGCAATAATAACACTAGTTTAAGCTAACTCTAATAATATTACAACTATCCTCCTAATTCCACTTTCAAATTATTGCTAGAACTAACTGTGAATGCATACAACTACTAACTTTGACTTTTCCAAACTACATACTAATTTTTATTTGATTTTATGTCTAATATTAATACCACTGACTTATGTGCTCAATCCAATTACTACAGCTAAAACTATAAATCTCAACAACAATCTCAACCAAACACTCCTCTAATATGACAGCAAAATATCAATTCCAACAATTAGTTAACTCAGATCCTCCACAACTTCCAATTCACTGTCTTAGTCTAATTACTAACACAGAAGTACAAATATCCAATAGCCCTTACAAGATCCAACAGATGATCAAGCTCACAATTCAACACCAAAAATCAATCACTAACAAGAGCTATTCTACTATGAATCAATCACACAGATGAACTCTAATGAACAATCAGGTTATATTACACCTAGAATTATAACTGCTCAGCAAAAATAATCAATGAAATAGTAAATCAAACAATTATAGCAATTCACCACATATTTAAACAAGGAACTAAAAGTTTGATCAATACTTACAATTCCATTCCACTTCAGCTCAAACAGAAGTGGATTCACTATGCAAGCCTATCTCTAGGATAGGCAAGGATCTTCCAAATATATCCAAACTTATCCAATATACCTTAGGAACTCAGGATTCAATCACCTTTGACTTCAGTTAACCAAAATTTCTTTTGAGAGAATCAAATGAAAACAAGTTATATCAAGCTTAGAAAGCTTGTGTAAACTGAGTATAAGCTGATGTAGCTTATTATGAATCAATAAACTCTGATTTGAAATACAATTTTTTTTATTTTTTTTTATATTTTCTGATTTTTTTTTTCTTCTGAAAATGACACAAGATTTGAATGATAGTAATAGAAAATAAGCTATTAACAGCTAAGTTTAAGCTAGATTCATAGAATTAAAAGACAGAACAAGTAATTTGAAATGAGTTATAAGCTAAGAGATAAAGAAGAAAACTGAAAATTTTATTAAAACTTTGAAGTAAACAATACAATCCCTAAACTAAATACAATCAATGGAAATTTTAACAGCACTTCATTACTAATTACCTACACACCAAACTAAGCTACTGAGCATCTCTATTTATAGCTGAGGTGAGGGTTGAGCTCACGGATTGCCAAGCTGGCAATCCGTGTGAGTTGTGCCTTTTGATATCATCTCAGGACCGCTTGATCTTAATCCAATCATTCCCTTGTGATAATAGCCCTTAGATCAGTGTTCATGACGCGTCTCATCCAATTATATGTCGCCACGTAGCCCATCCGTGTGCTTCTTTGCCCTGACATATCCCTGACATCACCTGACACTTCTAGAAGAGTACTTGATTTGACATTACTACTCTTAATTGTGGTAATTATTTGATTTGGGGGTCTAGGGTTCATGGTGAATAGTATTTTCTGGGTACGGGGTAAAATTGGGGGCAGGAGTGGGTAATATATTTTATTGGGGTTTGACCGTTGGTTTTGGATATTGACCGAGGTGGGGATGGGCTCGGGTTGTGGGTTTTGTGATTGGATACATGGATTGGTTTTGGGCTTTATGGATATTCAGATTTAGGTTTTGTATGTTATAATTAAACAAGGACCAAAAGTGAAGTTTTCTGATAATGTAAGGGCTGAAAATGCCAATTCATCCAAATTACTTCAAGGGCTATTTATCACAAATTTGAATATTTGGAGTACTTGAGTTGTCATTTCATCAAAGTTTTTATCAAAAAGGACCAATAATGACAATTGCTGAAAGTTGAAGGACCAAAAGTGAACATTTCTTCAAAGTTCATCTAGGGACTATTCTTGAAACTTTAAGCATTCCCAAGGACTTTCATTGACTTCTTGAACTCAACTTTCTACTCTCATGCTCGTTTTTGTTGATTTCTCCTTGTTTTTCGTTATTTCACGAGATATCCGTACCGGCACGTTTACAAACATAAAACACACAATTCTTTGGCATTTGTTAGCATATTTAGTCTATTTAGGTCTATTTTTGGTCATAAAATAGTATGTGAATTAACACATACCAAAATCCCTCAGACTAAGATATTGTCGTTTCCTCACGCAATGTGATCAATTCACGCTTTTGGGATAAATAATTTTAAAACTCTTCCTACTAACTTTGTAAAGTAGCAAGGAGGTTCGAAAGAAGTAATAAAATCATTTATTCCCGAAAACGCTCCGTTTTCCAAAAAATTTCGTTTATTCTTTTATTCCACTTACACTTCCTATTTCTGTACTTTTCTTATTTCATATTTGTGACGGTTTGTTGAACTTTCATTATTTTGCAATAATTTTTAGGGTCAACGAGTAGAAACACTTTTCATAGAAAAGTGACCGTACGGATAAAAATCGTCATCCTTGATTTTTCACGAGTCCCCAAGCTAAGCGTACAAACGAGATCACAGCTTATCTACAAATTAGATGCTAACACTACTCATAATAGTTACTTGTGGAAAATCCTTACTCCCATGTCCTAAGTTTTGTATCTCAATATTTTATTTTTGTTGAGAAATGAATTGCTTCATATTTTCTCGTTTTAATACTTTTTAGTCCGATAGTGACACCTAAGTTTAAACGATAAGTAGTTATTCATTTTCTCTTAAGAACCACTACAATAGAAATTCGGTCCACATCAAGGAATTTTGGTACATACAACATCATAGATATAAGTTGCGGAGTACTACACGTGCACCTCATGTGATCAATTACTAATCAAACACATGCACCTCACGCGCCAACAACTTGTTTATACATAAGCTCTTATTCATCATAACTTTCAACTTTCACTTTTTTTTTTCATTTTTCACTTTTTTTTCACTTTTCTCATATTTTTCATACTTTTCACTTTTTTTCTTTCTTGACTTTTCTCATAACATCAATGGAAGCTTATCGGGTAGTTCCAAAACCACATACATAATCAACTTTTGACTTTTGATTTTTTTTCACTTTTGCTCTTATTTTTGATGTTCCTTGATATGTACCCAACTTTTAAAGCAAAAATTCTCTTAAGAAAACAAAGAACTAAATATTATTCAAACCTAAATACCAATAATTAACCTAGAACATCTATTATATATGGGTGACGTTTCTGATGGGAGTAAAAAGCCACCAGTACCTCTCATGAGCTCTAAAGAGAACCACTACTCCACGTTTAGCATCTAACTTCTAAATAAACTCTATCATTTCTCGCTCTTCACAATTTAAGATTCCAAATAATGAAACCAGCGAATACTTAGCCGATAATCAGCCACGCATATATAAAGTCAGTTACAGAAACTTGCAAATTCTAGAAGAAGAATTCGCGTTTTCTAGCTCTTTATGTAAAAGACTAGCAAAAGCTTTTAAGCTGCGCATGTATAAAGTCAAGTACGGGAACTTGTAGATTCTTAAGAAAGAATTCACATTTTATAGCTCCTGATGTACAAAACTAGCACAAGCTTATGTGATTATCATTGGTTAAGGGAACAAGCTAGGGCTCAACACGCCCGGTCAAGTCAAAATATTTATTCCTACTCTCGCCAGCAAGAAAGTCAACAAGGTGTCAAAACACTTATTCAAACTTTATTATATTTTTGCACAACTTTTCAATTTTTTTCATTTTTTTCATTTTTTTGTGCTTTTTCATGACATTTTCATTTTTTTTTTCAAAACTTTTCAAATTTTTCAAATTTTTTTCATTTTTGGTGGAAAAACGGAGTTGCAAGAGTGCACGACTTGTGAAAAATGCAAGGTCAAAATCGAATCGAAGATTCACCCTCCCCCAGACTAGAATGAAACATTGTCCTCAATGTTTTTACGGGTTAAGGTAATCCTAACAAAATTCTAGGCCGTTTATTAATTATGCCAAAGAAAACGTTAGTCGATAAGATTTA
The DNA here is from genome assembly GCA_030686995.1 of Artemisia argyi. Lineage (NCBI taxonomy): Eukaryota > Viridiplantae > Streptophyta > Magnoliopsida > Asterales > Asteraceae > Artemisia > Artemisia argyi. Next base: position 74,335,341 of record CM060692.1, on the reverse strand, counting down.
CGGATATAGGATTTCCAATAGCACCGATGAATGAAACTCGAGCGGAGAGAAGATAACAAGCACGAGAGTCATCATAAATCACGGACAATCCTAACAAACATCACAAACAACCACGGAACACAAGAGTAGAAAAGGCACCCCCTCCTCACGTTATTTGTTAGAAAATAGAAAATAAGAAGATGAAATTGGATAAGCATGGGTTGCCACCCACGAAGCGCTTTGTTTTTGATTTCCGAGTCACGTAGCTTGACTCGATCCTCGAATTCAATCGTCCTTGGGGAAAGTTTGGAGATCCGGGACTACCATGGTTGGTACGTCCCCTCCAAAATAGTGTTTCAATCGGTGACCATTCACCTTAAAGTTGGGATCATCGGGTTGAGCTAACTCAATGGTACCATAAGGGAAAACTTGGGTTATTGTGAATGGTCCAGACCAACGGGTTTAAGCTTACCCGAGAATATCTTTAAATGAGAGTTAAAAAGTAGCACTTGATCACCAATGTTAAAAACGCGGTCTTTAATCTTGGCATCATGGATTCTTTTTGTTTTCTCTTTATATATCAAAGAATTCTAGTAAGCTTTATCATGGGGTTCGACTAACTCATTCAACTGAACTTTTCTGTGATCACCCGCGGTTTTTAAGTCAAAGTTGGCATGTTTTAAGGCCCAGTAGGCCTTGTGCTCTAGTTCAATGGGCAAATGACAAGCTTTCCCGTAAACCAGCTTATATGGTGTACACCCAATGGAAGTTTTGTAAGCGGTCCGGAAAGCCCATAATGCATCTTCTAATTTGTCGGCCCAAGAGGCACGATGCTTTCCTACTGTCCTTTCTAGTATACATTTTAAACCACGATTGGACACCTCAACTTGACCACTTGTTTGTGGATGATAAGCCGTGGAAAGACGATGTGTGACACCATATATAAGCATAACTTTGGCAAATTGATCATTGCAAAAATGGGTCCCACGATCGCTTATGATGGCTCGAGGTGCGCCAAATCAGGCAAAGAGACTTTTTAAGAACTTAACAACAACTAGGGCGTCATTGGTGGGGAGCGCCTTCGTTTCAACCCATTTTGATAAGTAACGGACGGCCACGAGAATGTATTTGTTTTCTTTAGACGACGGGAATGGCCCCATGAAATCGATGCCCCAAATGTCAAAAATTTCATAAACTTGAATCGCATTTTGCGGCATTTCATCTTTTTGAAAAATTTTCCCTTGACGTTGGCAAGAATCACATGTTTTCACCAATTCATGGGCATCTCGATATATCGTCGGCCAATAGAAACCGGAATCGAACACTTTCTTTGCGGTGAAATTGGCACCATGATGTCCCCCCGTGGGTCCACTATGGCATGCCTTAAGAATTTCAACGGCTTCCGTACCGTGAACACACCGCCGGATCACTTGATCCGCACAGACTTTGAACAAATAAGGGTCGTCCCAAAAATAATGTTGGACATCTTTAAAGAATTTCTTCTTTTGCTGGGACGACAACCCTTTCCTAATGAATTTCCCCGCATGGTAATTCGCAAAATCGGCGAACCATGGGGTACTTTGGTCAGTTTTAGTCACACTCCCAAGTGTCTCGAGAGGAAATGCATCGTTAATTTCCTTTTTCTCAAGAACACTTTGATGGGGGTTCTCAAGCCGTGAAAGGTGATCAGCAGCAAGATTCTCAGCTCCTTTCTTGTCTCGTATTTCGACATTAAATTCTTGGAGCAAAAGAACCCACCGCATTAAGTGTGGCTTTACATCTTGCTTCGCCATTAAGTACTTAAGGGCTGAGTGGTCCGTATACACAGTGCACTTTTTAAGTAGCAAATAAGACCTAAATTTCTCAAAAGCATAGACAACCGCTAACATTTCCTTTTCGGTAGTTGTGTAGTGATGTTGGGTGTCATTCATGGTCTTACTTGCATAGTGTATCGGTTGAAATTACTTATTCTTACGTTGCCCCAGAACTGCACCAATGACATAATCACTTGCATCACACATTAGCTCAAATGGTAAGTTCCAATCGGGGGCAACTAAGATTGGTGCCTCCGTTAACTTATTCTTTAAAACATTAAATGCATCGACGCATTCATTTGTGAAGTTAAATGGACCATCTTTCTCTAAAAGGTGGGTCAGAGGCCGGGCTATTTTGGAGAAGTCATGAATAAAACGTCGGTAAAAGCTAGCATGACCAAGGAAACTTTGAATTCCTTTGACGGTCGTCGGGTGAGGTAACTTAGCAATAACGTCAACTTTTGCACAATCCACCTCAATCCCAGATTTGGATATTTTATGGCCGAGGTCTATACCCTCTTTAACCATGAAGTGGCACTTCTCCCAATTTAGAACTAAATTAGTGTTTTCACACCGAATTAGCATACTTTCCAAATAGGAGAGACAAAAGTCGAAAGAACTTCCATAGACGGAGAAATCGTCCATGAACACTTCCATGGTTTTTTCAATCATATCGGAGAAAATGGCCATCATACACCGTTGAAACGTGCCTGGAGCGTTATATAAGCCAAAGGGCATTCTACGATAGGCAAACGTTCCATACGGGCAAGTAAAAGTGGTCTTTTCTTGATCCTGGGGATCAATGGGAATTTGAAAGTACCCAGAAAAGCCATCCAGAAAACAATAGAACTCATTTCCCGCTAAACATTCAAGCATTTGGTCCATAAAAGGGAGCGGGAAATGGTCTTTACGTGTCGCATCATTCAACTTGCGGTAATCGATACAAACTCTCCATCCGGTCACAAGTTGAGTCAGTATAAGCTCATTATCATCATTCTTCACAACAGTGATTCCGCCCTTCTTTGGCACACAATGAACCAGGCTAACCCATGAACTATCCGAGATCGGATAAATCATACCAGCGTCAAGGAGTTTAATAACTTCCTTTTTGATCACTTCGTGGATTTGTGGATTAACCCGTCGTTGTTGTTGGATGGAAGCTTTGTGATTTTCTTCAAGTAAAATCTTATGAGTACAAAATCGAGGGTCGATTCCCTTAATGTCGGATATTTGCCAAGCAATCGCACTTTTATGCTTCCGAAGCACATCTAAGAGTCGTGTCTTCTCCTCATCTTTAAGGCCTTTTGATATTATAACCGGTAATTTATCATTTTTTTCCAAATATGCGTGTTCGAGATGAGGAGGCAAATCCTTGAGCTCGAGCTCCGGAGGATTCTCTATTGACGGCTTAACTTCTTTTACGTCTGCCATTTTTAAGTCCATCGGAGGGGAAGAAACAATTGGGTTTTCATGTAACAATTTCTTAATTAATAAAATATCCCCCTCCGGATCAAAATTATTATTGTCAATTTCCGGTGAAAATGATTCATTTGAAATACAAGCATTAATTTCTTCCCAAGCGAGATCACATCCCTCAAACGGAGTGAGGGAAGGGGAAGAATCGGAGACGATAGGTTCAGAAGAAGGAGTGGGATTGCCACTCGAAGCATTATCGGTAAAACCAAGAAATTCTTGAGAATACTCCTCCGTAAGTTCATCAATAACATCGATACGATTGACGGAAGAAACATCGTAATCGGAGGAGTATCTCGCGGTTTGATCAAGGTTAAAAGTGACGACTTCATTTCCAACTCGTAAGGTAATCTCCTCGTCGTATACATCAATTAAGGCACGACCAGTCCGTAGGAATCCTCTCCCGAGAATGAGAGGAACCCGTGGATCGGCATCGAAATCAACAACCACAAAATTCGCAGGGAAATGAAATTTCCCAACATTGACAAAAATATCCTCAGCTATGCCAATTGGACGAGACGTAGATCGGTCGACAAGCTCGAGGGTCATAAGTATCGGTGTCAAGTTAGGGAGAGACAACTTTTTCCATATCGACAATGGCATAAGGTTAATGCTAGCACCAAGATCGGCCAAGGCGAAGCATTGAACCATACCCGAAAAATTGCACGGTATAAGAAACTTGCCAGGGTCTTCAAGCTTTTCAGGTAGCTTTTTAAGAAGAACCACTGAGCAATTCTCGTTCATTTGAGTCCTTGACATTTCAAAAAGCTTTTCCTTATTATTTAAAAGACCTTTTAGCATCGAAGCAAACTTTGGCATCAAAAGTATAGCATCCGCGAGACTTATATCAAAGTGTAACTCTTGAAAAATCTGATAGAACTTTTCCATTTGGTTTTTATCCTTCTCGCGGTGCTTTTGATCGTTTAAACGTGATGGATATGGCAACTTTGTTTTAACCGGTGTTTCCGTTTCATTATCATTAACAACCTTTTCCTTTCCTTTAGACGTCGGGACCACCGGAGGTTGGATGTCTTCGGTCCTTCCATTATTAATAGGAATTTCCGTATCCGTTGTCACCTCGGGTTCACGGGCGACTACCTTGGGGGGTAGAGAAGAAGAGGTAGTCGGAGCCGTTGGTCCATCATAAGTAACACCACTCCTCGTTATGATCGCTTTTGCATCGCCCCTTGGGTTAGCGATCGTGTTGCTTGGCAACGTTCCAGAGCCCGAGGGTCGATCATTTAAACGCCTGTTGAGATCATTGATTTGAGTTGCGAATAACTTCGTTGTTTCATCTTGTTTAGCAATTAAAGCTTGTTGACTTTGAATCAATTGTTTAATCAACTCTTCCGTGGGCGTCGGATTTGGAATAATAGCTTGATTTTGATTATTGAAATTTTGCCCACGGTTTTGAAAATTGCCATTGTTTTGATTTCCATGATTATTATTTTGAAAATTCCCATTGTTTTGAAAATTGTTCCCTTGAGGCGGGCCTTGGTGATAATTTCCTCGGTTTTGATTTTGAAAATTCTGATTTTGTCCTTGAAAACCATTATTTCCGCTGTTGTGATTTTGATTGTTATTGAATTGATGATTACGGTTTTGCACATTGTTATTCTGATTCACTTGATTTGGTTGATTAAACCCGGGTGGTCCAAGGTAATTGCTAGAACGGTAGCTGAGGATACTACGGTCTCCTTGAGGTTGTGGGTAACCGGTGCCACCTATATTTGCAGCATACACGTTCTCTTGAGCAAAGCCACCGGAGGCTGGGCACTCAAGGTATGAATGTGGACCACCACAAGTTTCACAAATGATATTGACCATATTAACTTGTGTGTTCTTGACTTGATTCGGCATCATTTGGTATATTCTTAGCATAGCCGTCGACAAATCGTGAAGTTTCTTATTCATGACGGCTAGCTCGGGATTATAAGAAGAAGAGTTTAGAGTCGCAGTCGATCTTATTGGCTCATTCCTCTCGGCCGAGGAATCCCAATAGTTGTAATGGGCTGTCATATTCTCGATTAGCTCATAACAATCCTCGGGACGACGTTTCATGAAGGTACCACCAGCTGCAGCATTGATCGTGTCCCTATGTCGTAAAGTCAAACCATTATAAAACGTATCAATTATTGTGACGAGAAGCATGTTATGATTCGGACAACGATCAATGGCAAGCTTGTAACTTTCCCAAGCCTCAAACAAAGACTCATCGGGGAGTTGTCGAAAATTGCTAATATCATTCTTCAACTTCGTCACCATCGATGGTGGAAAATACTTCGCCAGGAACTTAGATACCATTTCATTGAAAGTATGAATCGAGTTCCTGGGAAGGCGATCAAACCAAGCGGTGGCATGATGCGTTAGAGAATAGGGGAAGAGAGAGAGAGGGAGGGCGTCATCGGAGACCCCGTTTTGCTTCATATTTTGGGTGACGGTTAAAAATTTATCGAGATGCTTATTTGCATCGTCACCCGGTAGTCCGTGAAATTGGCACGAATTTTGGACTTGTTGTATCATGTGGTGCTTAAGTCCAAAATCCGTAGCCTCAATATTTAGAGGGGCAATCAGGCCACCTTTACCATGCATCGTGGGTTGGCACAGCTCCTCCATCGTTCGGAGATCGGGAGCCGGCATGTGTTGGTTTTCATCACCACCCACCGGAGGGTGTTGATTATTCGGATCCATTTCCTCAACGTTAAGGAAATGGGATCCATTTCCTCAACGTTAAGGAAATGGGATCCATTTCCTCAACGTTAAGGAAATGGACACGGTGTGTGTGTCGAATTACCCTTTCGGGATTTGACAAAGGTGATATAAGACTCTCAAAAGAAGAGCGGGTGTGCATACACCAAAAGCAAAATCAAAAAGAAAAAGAAAAAGAAAAGAAAATCTTTTTGTTTTTATTTATTTATTATTTTTTTTCAAAAACTTTTTATTTCTTTTGTTTTTCTTTTCTTAAAACGTAACGTTAATTGAAAACCGTTTCTTTCAAAACCACTCGCGACGAGACGGGAGAGAAGAATGGATCTCTCTTCAGCTAGCAATTTAATGTCTTAGCTTCCGTATTTCCCGCTTAATCGGTCGTAGTAATTGAAATAGTCCGATAAACAACTAATTTTACGTTTTCGTTATATTGTGAGACTTTTTTGGTTTACAACGCCCTTCCTTTCGGTCGAGTCGAGGCTGTAACTTTATTATTTTTTTGGTATTTTTATAAACACTTTAGGAAAAGTGTTTTGAATTTTTCAATTTTTATAGAGATATATATATATACAAAATAGAGGAAGGCTTAACAAAACAAGATTTTTTCAAAACGATATTCAAAAATTCACTTCGACCTTCCCCGGCAGCGGCGCCAAAAATTGATTCGTGTAAAACCAACTTATATATTATATAGTAGTATATCGAAGTGATCCGCGTAAAATACGGATCACCCGAGTCGTTTCCCAGTGAAGGCGAATGGAATCGAGAATATTGATTCGTGAAACTGTGAATTGAAAAGTGAAAAAGTGAAAATAGCAATCAAGATATTCAAGTAATCACAAGCAATTATGAATATGCAAAGAGTACAAGCTACTAATGCACCAAAGTCAAAAACGTAAAAACGGAAATGCAACCGCGTTATTTAAAACGTAACGTTTATTGAAAAATGATCCTACAAACTTGAAAATATTTTCTAAAAATCTTAAACTAATAAAATGAATTTCCAGAAAAAGAAAAATATTTTTTTTGACTTTTCTTTTATTTTCTATGAATTAAAATTGATTTTTAGAATTTTAAATGAATTAAAAATAAAGAAAAATAGAAAAATAAAGTGGAAAAATGAAAATTTAATTCTAAAAATTCAAAAATATTATAAAAGAATTTCTGAAATTATTTTTGTATTTTTCACAATCTTTTCTGAATTTTTATGGATTTTTGGGATTTAAAATCTATTTAAAGTTGAATAAAATAAAAAAGAAATTGAGAAAATTAGTAAAAATGTTCAGAAAAATCTGGAAAAATTCCAAAAAATCTAAAATATTAAAAAGAACTTGGATAAAAAATTTGAAGTGAAACTAAATAGTAAACTGCTTATTTTGATGAACTGCTTATTCACAAGTGCTTATTTTTGAGCACTTGTGATCCAAACTAACTAAAACTTGCAACACAGGCTAAAAATGAACTTATATGCTCATATATGCAAGATTAGATCAAATTCTAACATAGAGATTCACTAAAACTCAGTAATGATGCAATAAGCTCAATGAATAAGCTCATTTAGATAAGCAGATTAAGCAAAAACTATTGCAGAAGCTAAGTTGTGATACAAAGTGAATAACCAACTCAGTTACAACTCAGAAATATTCACAAAACACAGATATAAGCACAAAATTACAATTGCAGGCCTATGTTTAACAAACAGAACCCTGTCTCGCACAGTTAACTTCACAGGTTCAATAAGCTATTGAATTAAGCTCTGAATGAAAAACTAATGCAGGCAAAAGCTTCCCTACTATACTGGGATTACAAATCTACCAAAAGTGATGATCTCAGATACAATCTATTAACCAAATTGACTCCTAGAAATCTGACAAGAACTGATTGCACAGGAGAAGTATAAGCTCAGACTAACAATTTCAATCCAAATTTCCAATAAGTAAAAGCTTTCCAATCCAACTTTTTCCTTTTAAAATTGATTTTCTAACTGATAAACTTTTAAATTTAGCAAATCAAAAGTAATTTGAATTAGAAATGAAAACTAGAGATGCACTCAACGATTAAACCAAAAACTGAATCACAATATTTTTTTGACTTTTTATTTTTGAGACTACTTTGACTTATATGAGTTTTAGCAGCTTAGTTATACTCCTAATGAGATGTACTAGGCTATAATAACACTAGTTTAAGCTAACTCTAATAATATTACAACTATCCTCCTAATTCCACTTTCAAATTATTGCTAGAACTAACTGTGAATGCATACAACTACTAACTTTGACTTTTCCAAACTACTTACTAATTTTTATTTGATTTTATGTCTAATATTAATACCACTGACTTACGTGCTCAATCCAATTACTACAGCTAAAACTATAAATCTCAGCAACAATCTCAACCAAACACTCCTCTAATATAACAGCAAAATATCAATTCCAACAATTAGTTAACTCAGATCCTCCACAACTTCCAATTCACTGTCTTAGACTAATTACTAACACAGAAGTATAAATGTCCAATAGCCCTTACTAGATCCAACAGATGATCAAGCTCACAATTCAACACCAAAAATCAATCACTAACAAGAGCTATTCTACTATGAATCAATCACACAGATGAACTCTAATGAACAATCAGGTTATACTACACCTAGAATTATAACTACTCAGCAGAAATAATTAATGAAACAGTAAATCAAACAATTAAAGCAATTCACCACAGATTTAAACAAGGAACTAAAAGTTTGATCAATACTTACAATTCCATTCCACTTCAGCTCAAACAGAAGTGGATTCACTATGCAAGCCTATCTCTAGGATAGGCAAGGATCTTCCAAATCTATCCAAACTTATCCAATATACCTCAGGAACTCAGGATTCAATCACCTTTGACTTCAGTTAACCAAAATTTCTTTTGAGAGAATCAAATGAATACAAGTTATATCAAGCTTAGAAAGCTTGTGTAAACTGAGTATAAGCTGATGTAGCTTATTATGAATCAATAAACTCTGATTTGAAATACGATTTTTTTTTTTTTTTTTTTTTTTTTTTTTTTTTTATATATTTTCTGATTTTTTTTTCTTCTGAAAATGACATAAGATTTGAATGATAGTAATAGAAAATAAGTTATTAACAGCTAAGTTTAAGCTAGATTCAGAGAATTAAAAGACAGAACAAGTAATTTGAAATGAGTTATAAGCTAAGAGATAAAGAAGAAAACTGAAAATTTTATTAAAACTTTGAAGTAAACAATACAATCACTAAACTAAATACAATCAATGGAAATTTTAATATCACTTCGTTACTAATTACCTACACACCAAACTAAGCTACTGAGCGTCTCTATTTATAGCTGAGGTGAGGGTTGAGCTCACGGATTGCCAAGCTGGCAATCCGTGTGAGTTGTGCTTCTTGATATCAACTCAGGACTGCTTGATCTTAATCCAATCATTGCCTTGTGACAATAGCCCTTAGATCAGTGTTCATGACGCGTCTCATCCAATTATATGTTGCCACGTAGCCTATCTGTGTGCTTCTTTGCCCTGACATATCCCTGACATCACCTGACACTTCTAGAAGAGTACTTGATTTGACATTACTACCCTTAATTGTGGTAATTATTTGATTTGGGGGTCTAGGGTTCATGGTGAATAGTATTTTCTGGGTACGGGGTAAAATTGGGGGCGGGAGTGGGTAGTATATTTTATTGGGGTTTGACCGTTGGTTTTGGATATTGACCGAGGTGGGGATGTGCTCGGGTTGTGGGTTTTGTGATTGGATACATGGATTGGTTTTGGGCTTTATGGATATTCAGATTTAGGTTTTGTATGTTATAATTAAACAAGGACCAAAAGTGAAGTTTTCTGAAAATGTAATGGTTGAAAATGCCAATTCATCCAAATTACTTCAAGGGCTATTTATCACAAATCTGAATATTTGGAGTACTTGAGTTGTCATTTCATCAAAGTTTTTATCAAAAAGGACCAATAATGACAATTGCTGAAAGTTGAAGGACCAAAAGTGAACATTTCTTCAAAGTTCATCTAGGGACTATTCTTGAAACTTTAAGCATTCCCAAGGACTTTCATTTACTTCTTGAACTCAACTTTCTACTCTCATGCTCGTCTTTGTTGATTTCTGCTTGTTTTTTGTTATTTCACGAGATATCCGTACCTGCACGTTCACAAACATAAAACACACAATTGTTTGGCATTTGTTAGCATATTTAGTCTATTTAGGTATGTTTTTTTTGCCATAAAATAGTATGTGAATTAACACATACCAAGGAGCTGTACCCACATTTATTATCCACCATCGCTGAGCGCAGGTAGACTTTATTTGTTGCTTCTAGGACTTGCATCTTTTAGAATTATTATCTGATGAGGGTGTTGTTTTGTAGGTAATTAATCAGTTATGGTCTCCGTTTAGCCGCTGTGGGTACGTTCGAGTCCCAAGAGGTCGTGGAGGCCTTTGGGAAAGTTGTAGAGTGTGCCTTAGCGCGTGGCAAGGCTCAGGCTGCGGAGGAGCTTCATGATGGCAAGATGCTGACGATGCTGCTTGCAGAAGTGCCTGGTTACAGGGCGGATGCTTATGATGATCTTGTGGTGACCATGGAGAAGATGAAGCTATTTGAGCTTCCGCGGATCGCGCAGCTGGAGCGCGACCAGGATCAACCCATTAAAGTGATAACGGAGGGGTTGGTCTTAGGGAGGCATATTCTGGAGGATGCGCAGGCTCAGGCTAATTATTTTTTGAAGCCTGACGAGTCGCAGCTGCAAGTGCCTGTGTTTGCCCGTCTACGCGATATCCTTAACCCCTTTGCCCTTGAGAAGGAGGTCCCCTTGAAAGATTGCTTAGAGGCCCATATGGAGAGGGCCACAAGGAAGAAGGGTACTAAGGGAAAGGCCATCCTTTGCGGTGTTGGTGCCGCATCTTCCTAGGTCGAATGGAGTTCCTGTAAGTGTGGCGACCGTGTCAGCCAAAGATTGTTTGTTATTGCAGAAGCTCCAAGAGGCTGGGAGTTCTGCAAACAGTGATGGTAGCCCCAAACTAGAGCGTCGTCGCAGCATTTAGGCTTCCTCAACTTTGTTTTTATTTTGATAGATTTACATTTTGTGGCGCATGTGCCTGTAAAATCTATATTCTGTGTAAGCTTGTGGCTTAGGTGAATGATAATGTTTATATTTTCCGTATGCCTTGTTTGTATTAGATAGTTTTGTCTTTTTCGTGAGAGACCTTCTAAAGCCAAGACATACTTTAGGATGAGTTGTATGACTTGAACAAAAGATTATAAGTGTATGGATAGGTTTGCAGTGTGTTGCAAATACTATACCAAATGACCAAGAGTCTTGGCTCGTAAATTGCTAAACGTGTACGATGTACGTTATGTTGCGTATCCTTCGTGGGATGCGCATTTAAACTTATTTCAACGTCTTGAAAGTAAGGTGTTGAGCAAGGATGCGTGATCCAATGTTGATGGGTTTGCAACCCTCTTACTCAACGAGTTAGTTAGTAGGTTTACTCATCCTTTCTGCCATCGTAGGTCTTAATAAGTGCATGCACGCCATGTAGGCAAAATATGAAATAACAATATTGAGACATAAAGAAAAATGTAAGCAATAAAGTTAAATGTGTTATAGAGTTAGCTAGAAACCACAACATTTTATTAATACTTGCAAGTTTTTTAGGATAAAAGACAATTCCTAAAAGAAACGAAAATTCAAATACAGACATTTATTGGGCACGTACTAAAGTGCAAGGTTGTCTGCGTGTGGGCCGTAGCCTTTCCTAAAGATAGCATCTCTTGATATTGCAGATATTCCAAGTACGTGCCAGCTCATGGCCTTCCATGTCGCGCAACTTGTACGCACCATTGCCTAGTGTATCTGTGACCTCATAGGGTCCTTCCCATTTGGGTCCAAGCTTGCCTGTGTCTTCTGCATGGCTTGCATCATTAGCGCGGTATACAAAGTCTCCTGGCTTGAATGAAGTGTGTTTGACTTTTGCATCGTAATACTTCTTCATCTTTGATTTAGCTTTCGCTTCACGTATAGCTGTACGTTCGCGTCTTTCTTCCAACAGGTCCAAGTCTATGCGCTGCTCATCGTCATTTGTTGTGACATTTATTTCCGCCGTACGGATAGTTGGCATTCCAATCTCGGCTGGTATGAAAGCTTCTGTCCCATAGATAAGAGAGAATGGTGTGTCTCCAGTTTTGGTTTTTATTGTCGCGCGGTGCGCCCATAAAACATGTGACAATTCATCCACTCATCTTTCTTTATGTTTGTTGAGGCGCGCTTTTATTCACTCGCCCAGACTGCGATTCGCGCATTCGACTAAGCCATTGGTTTGTGGATGCTTAACTGAAGCAAAGTGTTGTGTAATGTTTAATTGCGCGCACCAGTCTTTGAACGGGTTATCACAGAATTGTTTTCCCTTGTCCGAGATAATTTCTCCAGGTAGTCCAAAGCGACATACAATGTTGTCCCACACGAAGCGTTTGACTTGGTTGCCTGTGATGCTTGCCACTGCTTTTGCCTCAATCCACTTTGTAAAATAATCTATAGCTACGATGAGGAATCTAAGCCCTCCCGCCGCAACTGGAAAAGGGCCTGCAATGTCAATGCCCCATTTATAGAATGGCCATGGTGAGGTGATGGGGGTTAGCTCTTGTTGTGGTCGGCGCGGAATGGGTCTATGAACTTGGCAATCGCTGCATTTCTTTATCATGTCTCGCGTGTCGCGATGCATAGTAGGCCAATAGTAACCTGACCACAGGGCGCGCGCCACTATAGACCGTGGTCCTGAGTGCATGCTGCATGAGCCAGTGTGAATCTCTCGAAGTACGTAATCTGCCTGGAGAGGTCTAACGCACCAGAGCCATGGTTGTAGGAATGAACGTCGATATAGGACGCCATCTCGGAGTTCAAATCTCTGCGCTGTGCACCGTACCCTACGAGCATCCTTTTGTTCTTGTGGTAAGATTCCTTTTCTTATAAATTCAATGATAGGTGTCATCCATGTAGGGTCCTGTTCTTCTATCACCGTGGATATTTCCATCTCCGAGATTGATTTGTCTTTCAGAGTTTCCACCAATACCTGTTTTGATAGGTGCGAAAAACTTGTAGATGCGATCTTGCTAAGCGCGTCAGCTTTCCTGTTTCTCCTTATGGACTTGTTTGATGGTAAACCTATCAAAATTCTGGATTAGAGACTTGGTTTTTTCGAGGTACTGGACCATGGTAAACCTATCAAAATTCTGGATTAGAGACTTGGTTTTTTCGAGGTACTAGACCATGTGTTCATCCTTGGCTTCATATTCGCCTAGCACGTGGTTGGCTACTAGCCTGGAATCTACATTTGCCTCTAGGTTACGTACACCCATTTGAGTTGCAATGCGTAGTCTATACGAGATGTTGTACTCGCTCAATAGCACACTCCATTTTTGTAGCTGTCCTGATGCGTCAGGTTTAGAGATAACTTGTTTGATAAGTTGGTCCGTTATTACAACTATTGGGTGCGCCTGAAAGTATCTCCGCAATCTTTTAGCTGCAAATACCAAAGCTAGGACCAGCTTTTCCATAGCAGTGTAGTTAGTCTCTGTCTACTTAAGCGCTTTGCTCACAAAGTATATGGGTGTTTGAATGGAGTTCCTATCTGTCAATAATACCGTGCTGACTGCTCCACAAGTTTCAGATAAGTACATGATCAATTCTTCCCCTGGTCGGGGTGCGACAAGTTTGGGAAGCGCTGCAAGATGTTGCTTAAGTTGTTGGAAGGCTTCCTCCGTCTCCTTAGTCCAACGAAAGTCTCTCATTTTTGTGCACTTCGTGAGTGTTTTAAAGAGAGGGAGTGACTTGTCTCCTGATTTGGACAAAAAAATGGTTTAGCCCAGCTAGCTTTCCGTTTAATGATTGGACTTCTTTCAATGTGCGCGGTGAAGGGAGATCAATGACAGCTTTTGTCTTTTCTGGGCAAGGCTTGATGCCGTCAGGTTCTATTAAATATCCAAGGAATATGCATTTTGTCGCGCCAAAAGTACACTTCTTGGGATTTAACTTCATGTTTATCTTTCCCAGTGTTTTGAACGTCTCTTCGATGTCGCGCACCAATTCCTCCTCAGTATGACTCTTTATAACAAGGTCATCGACATAAACTTCCAAGTTGCGACCTACTTGCTTTTCAAAGGCCATGTCCACCAATCTCTGGTATGTTGCTCCCGCGTTCTTTAGACCAAAGGGCATTTTTGTGTAGCAATAGACCCCTTGACTTGTGTGGAAGGCTGTTTTTTCTTCATCCTCCTCAGCCATCTGAATTTGATGATACCCTTTGTATGCGTCTAGGAACATTTAAAGGGATATCCACACAGAGATTCTATCTTCCAGTCTATTTCTGGTAGCGGGTAGCAGTCCTGTGGTCATGATTTATTAAGATCAGTAAAGTCGACGCACATTCTCCAACTGCCATCGCTCTTTTTTACCATTACTGGGTTGGAAAGCCAATCATGGTAGTAGACTTCCCGCCTGATGCCTGCGTCTACCAGTTTGTGTACTTCTTCCAAGATGGCTTTTGCGCGATCTAGGGCTTGGCCGCGCTTTTTCTGTCGTATTGGAGGAAATCCTTGTCGGATTTGTAGTTTGTGCTCCGTGATAGACCGTGGCACTCCAGTCATGTGCTTTGGTTCCCATGCAAAGATATCTAGGTTCTTTTGCAAGAGTGCGCACACAGCTGCTTTGCCCTTGTCAGATAGAGACCCTCCAATTGATATTTGTTGATCTGGGTAGTCAGGGTGAATGGCGACCTTTAGGTTTGGTACTTTAGCTGCGCGCTGTTCTGGAACACTCTCCACTTCACTGGTTACTGTGTTACATTCTTTAGGTGGCACGGTAGTATTGTAGAGGGTGACAATGCCCCCTTCTACTGGGAATTTGAGCATCCCGTGTGCTGTGGATGGTACAGCACGCATGGATGATATTCCAGGTCTCCCAATGATGCCGTTGTACGGTGAAGGAGACTTGATTATCATGAAGTTTATCCAGGTTGCTGTAGAGTGTTGTTCATCACCAACGACTACAAGTAAGCGTAATTGCCCCATAGGCTATATTTTTTCTCCTGTGAAGCCAGTCAGCGACGTCGTGGCCGGAATTAACTGACTTCGTATCTCTGGTCGCAGCCTCTTGAAACAGTGTTCATACAGAATGTCTGCGGATGCTCCTCCATCAATATACATGCGACGAATATCGTGTCCCCCAGTATGCATCTCAATGGTTAGCGGCTCTACTACTGCGTTGTCCGCAGCTAGAGTGGGGAAGGATATTTCTTTCCCAACAGAGAATTTTTGACTGGCCGTTTGCTTCGTCTTGCGCTGCCACGACTGTATCATGTAAATAATGTCAGCCTTATCTTTGGATGGCTCTTTCTTACTTCCATTCTTTTGTTTATCCTTCCCTTCTTTGATATTCTTAACGAGATGATCCATTCTACCATCCTTTACTAATTTGTCAATTAGTTGTCGTAGTTGGACACACTCGTTGGTGGTATGGCCCTTTTGTCCATGATATTCGCAGTATCCATTCCATACACGCCGGTCCTCTGGAGTGCGCATTGGTGGGGGTTTTGGGAAGTTTGCGCCTTCTGTTGCAAATATCTCCCTCGGAGTCTTTGTGAGGGGTGTATACTTATCATTATCTCGTCCACTTCCCTGACTGCGATAATTCTTGCTGCGATTGCTGCTCTGATCATTGGATTGTCTCCTAGGCTGGCCTTGCTGCCTATAATTTGAGTAGCCTTTTTTACTGTCCGCAGCAGCTGCTTCTCCTTGGATGAAGGACCTTGTGCGCTTCATTAGTTCATCGAAGGTTTGGGGAACCTTATCATTTAATTTCCTAATGAGTTCAGGACATGCCTTGACGTGTATACATTCATCCTTGAAGCGCTCCACGTAAGCACTGGTTGATTCCCCTTGGCGCTGTTTCACTCTGGCCAGTTCAACAGGGTTCTTAGCGCACTTCCTTCTCTGAGTGAAGTTCAAGCGTAATGCTTTCTGCAACTCTTCAAACCCGTCTATGCTCCTTCGTGGAAGCTTGCTAAACCAAGTTCGCGCATTCCCTACTAATGTGGAGTTAAACATATGACACCACACAGGTTGTGGCCAATTTTCGAAAGTAGCAGCGGATTCGAAATTTTTTAGGTGGTCATCAGGATCACCAGTTCCATCATATGTTTTAATATTGGTGGGCATGCGCCTTTTCTTGTGATCAGAATAATCGCTGATGAGCCGTGTGAATGCATCAACTTTGTGGAAAACTAGAAGGGGGTTGAATAGTTTACCGCTTTTTTAAATCCTTTTTAACTTGAATATCCTTTAAAAACTTTACGTTTGCTTAAAGATATAACCACAACGTTATATATTTGATTCTTTGAAAAGCTTTTCATGTGAATAACTATTCTAACTTTACTTGTTTCATACTTTGAAAAGCTTTACTTGTGATGATCCTAACTTTGCTTGTTTAGTTCTTTGAAAAGCTTTGCATTGGTTTAAAGATATAAACACAACTTTGCTTGTTTAATTCTTTGAAAATCTTTATATGTGATTAGCTAATCTAACTAAACGACAACATGTAATAAGCAAAGATAAAGAAAGAAACGATCAAACCACAACACGATTGTTTATCGTGGTTCGGCTACAAGGACTCTTTTTCCTTGCCCTACATCCACGCCCCGAGTTTCCAACTCGAGAGTTATAAGCACTAATCAACAAGCTCCTTTCACCGGTGGAGAAAACCTTTACAACGTCGCTTACACTTTTACCGACACTAAGCTAGATGTCGAGTTCTTTTACACGGGTACAACCACTCCCATCGTCGCTTACACTTTTACCGACACTAAGCTAGATGTCGAGTTCTTTACCAAGGGTACAACCACTCCCGTTAGTTCTTTTACAAGGGTACAACAACTCCCAACACACTACGTATTTTGAGGCCTAAAATACTAACCATTCACTTCTACATACATGACACAAATGAGGTATAAACTACCAAAGCTTATACATGACCAAGCTAACAAGACATACAACTTTAGAGTTGAAGCTTGTAACTTCTTGAATGAACTTGTGAAGTCCCTTGCTACATAAGAGAATCACACAAGTCAAATGTTACTGAGTTAGTTGAGAGAGTATGTGAAAATATGCCCTAAAGAGGTAACTCAAAACTAACAAATGGTTTGGTATTTATAGCAAACCATTCTGCAGGTCTGGCGGATCAGGCGGAACCCTCAGATGGGTTCCGCCCGTGTACCCCCAGGGTTCCGTCAGGGCTGCAGTTGGTTTTGCAATAAATCTTCCAAACCAAACAAGGTCACATCTCATTATACCTAGTCAAACACAAGACTTGCAAGCAAACATATGGTTAGTCAAACACTCTTTCTTACCATAAATGTATATTGACAAAGCTTGCCCTAAATGTGATGTGACATTACTATTTTAAGAAATAAATGTGATGTGACAAGACACTTTCTAATTTAAGAAATAAAAACAATGTTTTGTTTAAAAAGAAATGTAAACCTTAGTTAAACAAGACTTAAACACTTGAAGTGATGATTTACTTATAGCTAAAGTTCATACTTTGTCATTAACAAAACTTAGCAAAGATCGTAAAATATAAATAACGTTTTTAGGCGATATTTGTATTAACAATCTCCCCCTTTTTGTTGATGACAAAACATAAACTTTATTTTTAAGTAAGTCACGAGTTTTAGTGTTAAGTCTTATAAAGTTATTATAAAAACTTGTTTTTGCAAAGATGAGGTAATAAGCACAAGTTTATATAAATTCTCCCCCTTTTTGTCGAAACAAAAAGAAGAGTAGCGAAGCAAAAGTAAGCACTTGCTCCCCCTTGGACGATACTCCCACTAAATGGAGTGCCAAGAGAGGAGACATTGATTTTGAACCTACAAGAAAAAGGTTAGTTGTCACACAAGACAAGTTATGAAAGCATTTCATGTGTAAAACACAACTAAGAGTTGTGGAGCGGAATAATGTCATACTCATTCTCCCCCTTGAATATTTCTCCCCTAAATGGAGTATCAAGGAAGGAAAACATGGATAATGATCCTACACAAGAAAAAAAAAATTAGTTTTTAACACACAAGATATATGTATGCTAGCATGGCAAGGAATAGTTCACTCATCATACCCAAATGGTAAACAAACAATGCAAACCTTGTAGTAGAATGAAATTCATTTCATGTTAAAATTTTGACTCTTAAAAAGTCAAAGACAAGATATTTTGATGACACCATCCTACTTCTAAAAATTAAGAAAAACTAAAAATAAACTAAGATCATGAAAAGCTACAAGGAAATCATCATTTTCCTTAATGAGAAACATTTTCCAAAAACAAGGCGAAGTTTGTTTAAGGATGAAAATGTGTGTTGGAGGTTGTAGCAGGCTTTATTTTGAAGGTTGAAAGGATGACACGGTTTTGGTTTGTTGGTTTAAATGGGAAACTTTTTCTAAAAGAAACGGTTTTGTTTCATTTTGGAGACTCTAAGGTTGAGGTGTGTGAGACAAGGATTGTAGAAGATCCAAAATGTGGTTTAGTATAAACCTCATTTCTTCGGATAGCTCACGAATTTCCCCTCGACACCCTTCAGTAATATGAGCGGTTCTTTCGCAATGTCCGCAACCATGGCGGGGAAAGTTTGGCGGAAGAGAGGTTTGATTTGTTGGTGGTGGATGGTTTGAACTTGAAGGAGCAAAGGTGGATGGTTGAGTGGTGTTTTTACTTCCTTCATTTGTTGAATGTAGTGTTGTTTGTAAAACCATAATATGGTTGATTTTTGAGTCAACCATACGTTTGAAGGCATGAAGGTGGTTTAAATGAGTGTCATTCTCATTATGAAGGTTTAGAGGTTTTTCCCATATGGATGCTTATATTTTCTTATAAGAAGAAAGTAGAGATTCAAATTGTTGGGAAGGTTCTTGTGGTGATGGTTGTTGTTGTTGTGGTTGTTGATTTTGAACAAAATGGCGAAAGCTTGGTTCGCCGGAAGGATTGCCATGAAGGTCTTTGTAAATTGGGTGAAACACAAATAATTGTGAGTGGGTATGGCCTTGATCATTTGGAAAAATGGATGGTCTAGCATAACGGTAAGCCAACCGTTCTATCATTGAAGGTTGATGGGGTTCATCCTCTAGTTGCTCACTAGATTGTTGTTGGGTTTCCATTTGAGCAATGGTGTCAAAGAGTGATAAGGATTGTGGACTTGATGATTTGGGTGATAGGTCTTCTAATGTTTCCGAATAAGGTAGTGGTGATGTTGGAGGTGTATGGAAAAGTTCCATTGGTGAAATTGTAGGTGATTGAGGTGATGAAATTTTAGTTGGTTGAGCTTGTTGAGAAGGTGATGTTGAATCACATGAAGGTCTAGTAGGTGAAGGAATGGTGGCTATGTTTATGTAGCAATGTGTTGGAGAGGGTGTTGGAGTATCAAGATTAAGCAAATCTTGAAAGGTGATTACATTGGTATTACGATGTGTTGAGGATGGTGTTGAGGTAGTGAGATTAAGGAAATCTTGGATAGGTGAAAAAATGTTAAGAGAAGCATCACTTGAAGAAGATGAGCTTGACTTGACGGGTTTGTTGAAACAACAAGGTTTAACACTAATCCTAGTGGTTTTTGAGAAGGATTTTGATGACTCGGATGATGTGTTGGATTTAGTCATTTCAAAGGTGTGGTTTTGATGTTTTGAGAGAAGAAGTTTTAATGGTGATGGTGTGATTTTAATTGTTGCAAAACTTTCAAATTTATAGGGTGGAGGAGATGTTGAAATGGGTGTTTGGATTTGAAGTTCTACCACTCAAAGATTGAGGTTTCAAATGATTTACAAAGTTTTCATGAACATGTCAAATCATTGCATGTCAATCCAATGGAATAAGGTGGAGTGAGATACCAACATATGCACTCAATGCTTTGTGAGCATGGGATGTGATTTGGTTGAAAATGTTTCAATGGTTTGAAGGATCCTTTAAAAGGGTTCCTTGGGTTAGTTATGTTTGAATTTGAATTTTTGGAGGGAAGTGGCTTCCTAATTGTTTTAGGGAGTGAGAGTTGTTCTAATATGGTCATTGGAGTTAATGGAAGATGTTTCTCACTTAGGATAATGGTTTTGACACTTTACAAGTTTTGGACTTAAGAAAAATGACAAATTTTCTGCAGGTGTCTGGCGGAACCCTCGCGGTACACAGGCGGAACCCATTTGAGGGTACTGTCTGGTCCGTTGGGCCAATTTTGGGTTTCCCAGAAAATACACTGGAGGAACCCAATTTTGGGTACCGTCAGATCCGCCAGGGTTGAAAAATGAGGCAGTCCGCGATTTTGACCCGCGAGATGATTTTCAAAACTTTAGAAAACTCCTAGAATCAAAAAGATAATGCATTCTGGTTAGGTAATGCAAAAATTAGACACGTAAACACACATATCATAGGACTTTGACCTTGAGGTCGAGGATTTCACTATACTTAGTAAGAATTTCCATAAGCATAAAAAAAATTAACAAACACCTCAAACATTGTCATTATGCATAAAAGCTCATACAAACATAATCCAACAAACATAATGAAACATGAAAGTGAAAAACAATACAAATCACGTAGTTTAACACATCAAAGGTTCTAAAACATTCATAAGCCAAACACTCCTTAGTCTTCTCACAACCGGTCTATCTTCTTATTGAGCTTGCTTAGGTACCTTCCAAAGCATTTGGACATTCCTTTGGTTTGCTTGAACTCTTCGGATGCATTGTCAATGACGGGAAGTGCTTGAAGGTATTCTAAAGGAGGTAACTTAGAGTTAGGAAGTTTATCATCCTCGCTCATGTTGGATGATGATGATGTTGGTATAGGTGAGCGAGTACGTTTGCCCTTACCCTTGAAAACTCGTTTATCACTTAGAGGAACGAAAACGTCAGGAATGAGAGAATAGTCAAGGCGCATTCCATTATCGTTAGGAGAAATGGGTGAGATTGCTCTAAAGAGGCGAGTAAGAAGCATTCCATATGGAAGAGCGGTTGTTCCAACTAAGGATATGTCGGCCATTCTTTTGGCTAGATAATAGGCTAAGTTAAATGGTTGACCGGTTGAAATGCTATAGAGCATGTAGCAAAGACATGTGTTGATATGATCTCTATTTCCTATGGTACTTATGACGTTAGCTCTAAGAATTTCTTCCCACTTCTTAAATTGTGGTTTAAGCTCATTGAGCTCCATACCAAAAGGGTCCTTATCCACAATATTCCCTGAACGATTCTTTCTTGTGGTAGAAGTTCTAATGAAGAGATATTCCTTAATTATTTCCTTACTAACTAGAGGGTTGTCGTATGGATAAAAACGCTCAATAGAATCAAGACTTGAAATGGGCCACTTATCCGTGTAGAGGCAAGTTCCCTCATTTGGGACACCAAGAATGATAGCTAAGTCTTTTAAATCTATGTCATGCGGTATTTGATTGGTTGTGAAGTTTAATGATATCTTACCAACAACACTTGTGGAAAGGTTTACGGTTGCATAGAATTCTAATATGAACCTAGGAAATATTGGCTCATCAATATCAAGGAGACAATCAAAGTTGATTGCGGCAAAGTTTTGGCGAATGGATGTTCCTTCTAGAAAGGATGGATCAATGGTTCTACCTTCGTGAACATAGCGTTTTTCTAGTGCCTTAAAGGTTTCTACTTGAACATTGTTGAGACCTTTGGTCATATGGTGTTTGGGCATGTACTTAAAGGTTTCCTTGTGATCGGATCTATTTGCGTGAGGCATGATGATTCCTAGAAAACACAAAATTATATGTTAATGACTTTTAACAATGTGGATGTTCTAATATATTCCTATATGCAAACAATGTGGAGACTTGGTTATCTTGACTCATTTTGATTCCCAAATTGTTTTGTCTTGCAAGTTTTGTTATAAAAATAAAGATAACCAACACTCTCCTAATTGAATGTGTCTTCGATTGAATGTACCCGAAAATACATATTAGTTATGTATCCCCTTTAGCATTCAAGAGATAGTATGCAAGTGATGTTTTAATGATGTTTTTCATTTGTTTTAACAATGTGGTGATGAATCATGTTCTAGTCTTGGATTGCGAATTTTTGAAAGACAATGCACTTGGTGTGTTTGGCAAATCTAAGTGACAACAAAAGAGATACAATTCTTTAACTAGTGGAAGACATGATTGGCTAGCCACCAAGTTTTTCATGAATCAAGAAGTTTTATGCATAAACCCTAAGATTCTAGTTAATGAATGTAAATAAGAATGTTATACTTGAATCAAAAATGCAATTGTGATTGGAACACTTACAAAGTTAGTTGGATTTGAAGAGATTGGATTGAAAGCCCTAAATTTCGTGTGATTATGTGTTTTTTGAGAGGGTGATGGCTGTTTGAAAGTAAATGATTAAGTTAAGAGAGTGTTTGGTTTTGAAATTAAGAATAAAACATTCTGTGGCTTTGGCGGACCAGGCAGAACCAAAAATAGGGTTCTGCCCGTATGGTCTGAGGGTACCGTGGGAGCTGCAGGGAAAATTCAAAAGGAATTGTCTTGATTTTTGTGGTTTTATCCTAATGTTCAAAACTAAGGTTTTAGGTCTTATGAGTCTTTGACTAAGCCTAGGAATGATGAATGCTTCTCATTTAAGAGGTTTTGTGAAAACGTTGACAGAATGGTTAACGTTGTAGACTATCTTAGTTAAGACGTTCCTCAAAGAACGTTTTTATCAAGACGTTGATGATGGATCACATTATGTCAATTCAGAACATAGTGGATTGAATTGTCGCTGAAGTCGATGCTTCCTTTGTTGAAGAGATAACAATGTTGATAAAAGAATTCCGTTGTTGACGCGTATATGCTTGTTCAAGCAGAGCTTGTTGATGTGCTTCTCCATTCGAAACTAATTTGAGAACCTTACGTGTTTTGGAGAATCATTAGGTAAGTAAGTATAAAAGTGCAAGTACCACTTGTGCTTTTCCTATCAACTTATTACCGCCATAATTCCATTTGGCATACATTATGGTTTCTATTCCCATTCTTTTGGGATACCATAATCTTAGTTGTGTAGTACCTTACGATGTATCCAAACAAGCTTAACTAAAGAGTTGTTTAAGGCACTTCTTTAAAATGAGCACATAGACAAACACTAAACATAATGTTGGATCTAATTGTTATGAGAACAAGTAGTCTTCCGAACATTTCTCTACGTTTAGTTTTACCTACCGATTTACTAATCTCATTCTTGATAAGTCATCAATAACTTAACCATTGAGAACAATAGAGTAACTAGGAATGTCTTTAAGTTAAAATCCTTTGCTTTTGGAGCTTGCTTTTATTATCAAAACGACATTCAAATATTGACACTTATAATCACATGATTACTTCGAAACATCTATTTCGTTTCCCTAGTTGTTTTACTCTAAATTCCAAAAACTGTTTTTGTTGAATTTGTTTAGGCACAACTATGACCTATAAATCAAGTTTTATAACTTATGTCAATTTTGCTTGATTCAATATTTGACTCAAGGTGAGAAGATGTTATTTTGTACTTTTATTCTTAATGTTTTACACAACATTCTTGTCTTGTCATCATTGGACTTTCGACTAAGTCATCATCTACCAAAGATGATATCTTAGAAGCAGGAGATTACTCGTTAAATGTTATATTCAACGACTCCTCGACTCTTTGGGTTTTCTTACTTAAGACACTATGAACACTACTTGTTTTGAAAAAAGTCCAAGAGGTACAACATCATAAGACTAAGTGTCACATTTGATGTGTAAATCCTAGATGTTGAAAACTCATTTTCTTCCACACATTCTAATGTATGCTAATATGATTTATTTCACCTTGTGTGTTTTATGTGAGATTATCATAAAGGAGTGATCGAAGAAAAACACAATTTAAGACTCAAAGTATGGTGTTTGAGAATGTTGTTTAACAAAGGTTTGTTTTGCAAGCATCACAAAAGTGTTAGACATTTTAACACTTAGGAGATTCTTAGTTAGCTTACTTGTAAGTAAGAGTTGAGTGAGACTCACTCAAGAGTTTCTCGTGTTTATCTCTTGATGGTTAAAGAACCAAAGCACCTTATATCTCCTACTAATACTAATGACGAAATTCCTTGTTGCATAGAATCTAATCTTAGTTATTACTAATAGCAAGTAAACACTTTTAGAGTATTATTAATAACACATATTTCAACACATAATGCTAGAAGCAAGAGACAATCAATGTTAAGTTGAAGTAATGCGTACCTTTTAAATTGCATAGAGATGCTATCAATAGGATAAACACAATACGTAAAATCTTGGTTGACGACACGCTTTGAAACTCAATTACTCATGTATCCAAGAAGGTTAGATAATCATATAAAAGCATAGAGCATGATAATCTTAAACTTTTTATCATGAGTTTCTATTAGAGATTGAATTATCTCTAAATCTCTCTTCTAGGTTAGACAAATTTTACTTGTTTTGTTTTACTAGTTGATAGTGCTTTTGAGTTAAATCCTAATCCGTTTTTATCTTTAAACACCCTTTGACTCCTCAACAATCTTTCAAGAGATTTTGAGCTTTCATCAAATTTAACTAATATTTTTCCTTTCTCATTTTGCTCTTGAATCTCACGTTTGTAATCTAGACATAATTTACATTCTAGATCAATTTCAAAATTACTCTCAATCCTAGACATTTTATCTTCTAACAAGATTTCCTTTTCAAAGATATTCTTAAAAGATTTTGAATACTCATTGTTAAAGATAGTTTTCAGGTCCATGTTGCATAAACGTTTAGACTCATTTTCTAGTTCAGAAAACTCTAGGATAAATTTCTCAAAGCAAAAGTGTTTGGTTTCAAAATGTACCTTGCTTGATATTTTATCTAGTTGAGAATCACAAACTGGATGGTTGGCTTCATCTTCATCCGTGTTATTCCATGAATCGCAAGCAAGTCCACTAAGAGCTCAACACGAGTAATCATCTTCACTTACACCTTCATTTAAAACATTTAAACTAGTAGCACATGTATTCATCACAACTAAATGTCTATCTATTAATATTTCTAAGACTTCTAATTCATATGTGAGATCAAATTGATTTTCTTTGACTTGACATATTTCTTAATGAAAGTTTAACATATTTTTCCAAATGTCATTAGCCGTTTGACAAAAATACATTCTTTCATATTGGGTACTAAAGCTTTATAAATCATTGTTTTAGCTTTAGTATTTTTATCAAGTTTAAGATATTTATCTTGGTTTTCAAAAACTTGTTTTCTTTGATTTGAAATCACCAAAAGAAATAATGTGCCAAAGATCTTGATCAATTGATTTCACATAGTTTTCAAAATTACTTTTCCATTTAAGTAAGTTTTCTTTTTCAAATAGCGGTGGGTTTTGAATAGGTTGCCCTTCTTTCAGATTTTTAAAATCCATGGATCGATCCAAGTTTTAAAATACATTCTATTTTAAAGATCTTGAGTAACGTAGCTTCTGATGCCAATTGTGGAAAACTAGAAGGGGGTTGAATAGTTTACCGCTTTTTTAAATCCTTTTTAACTTGAATATCCTTTAAAAACTTTACGTTTGCTTAAAGATATAACCACAATGTTATATATTTGATTATTTGAAAAGCTTTTCATGTGAATAACTATTCTAACTTTACTTGTTTCATACTCTGAAAAGCTTTACTTGTGATGATCCTAACTTTGCTTGTTTAGTTCTTTGAAAAGCTTTGCATTGGTTTAAAGATATAAACACAACTTTACTTGTTTAATTATTTGAAAAGCTTTATATGTGATTAGCTATTGTAACTAAACGACAACATGTAATAAGCAAAGATAAAGAAAGAAACGATCAAACCACAACACGATTGTTTATCGTGGTTCGGCTATAAGGACTCTTTTTCCTTGCTCTACATCCACGCCCCGAGTTTCCAACTCGAGAGTTATAAGCACTAATCAACAAGCTCCTTTCACCGACGGAGAAAACCTTTACAACGTCGCTTACACTTTTACCGACACTAAGCTAGATGTCGAGTTCTTTTACACGGGTACAACCACTCCCATCGTCGCTTACACTTTTACCGACACTAAGCTAGATGTCGAGTTCTTTACCAAGGGTACAACCACTCCCGTTAGTTCTTTTACAAGGGTACAACAACTCCCAACACACTACGTATTTTGAGGCCTAAAATACTAACCATTCACTTCTACATACATGACACAAATGAGGTATAAACTACCAAAGCTTATACATGACCAAGCTAACAAGACATACAACTTTAGAGTTGAAGCTTGTAACTTCTTGAATGAACTTGTGAAGTCCCTTGCTACATAAGAGAATCACACAAGTCAAATGTTACTGAGTTAGTTGAGAGAGTATGTGAAAATATGCCCTAAAGAGGTAACCAAAACTAACAAATGGTTTGGTATTTATAGCAAACCATTCTGCAGGTCTGGCGGATCAGGCGGAACCCTCAGATGGGTTCCGCCCGTGTACCCCCAGGGTTCCGTCAGGGCTGCAATTGGTTTTGCAATAAATCTTCGAAACCAAACAAGGTCACATCTCATTATACCTAGTCAAACACAAGACTTGCAAGCAAACATATGGTTAGTCAAACACTCTTTCTTACCATAAATGTATATTGACAAAGCTTGCCCTAAATGTGATGTGACATTACTATTTTAAGAAATAAATGTGATGTGACAAGACACTTTCTAATTCAAGAAATAAAAATAATGTTTTGTTTAAAAAGAAATGTAAACCTTAGTTAAACAAGACTTAAACACTTGAAGTGATGATTTACTTATAGCTAAACTTCATACTTTGTCATTAATAAAACTTAGCAAAGATCGTGAAATATAAATAACGTTTTTAGGCGATATTTGTATTAACAAACTTTTTGGCGACGCCAAGGAAGAGATATGTCTTCGTCTTCTTCCTCACGACGTCTTCCTCTGGACTTCCAGTATCCTGTCTCTTTATCCTCGTTGTCCGAGGAGTCACTTGAGGAGAAGTCATCCCTTTTGCGATGCTTGCGCCATTTTTCCTCAGAGGAAGAGCTTGAGGGGCTTTCATTTGGGGAAGTTCGTCTTCCCAACCTGTCATGAATTCTTCTGCTTCTAGACCTTGAGGAGCTCTCGCTCGGTGAGCGTTGTCATCCAAGTCTATCTTGTATCCTGCGACTACCAAGTCTGGAGTGAACATTGGTACGCCTCTCACCGTCTTCGTATTCCTCCGACTATTGTGAGTCAGATGTTGTACCAAGTCTATCATGGACTTTAGTACGTCTTTCATTATTTTCGAGCCCCCCTCTTTGGTAGCGCGGTGGGGATGTTTCTGGGTTAAAGTTAAGCCAGGCTTGTAGGCTCTGGCTCGACCTTCTCTTTGCCTCCACTTGCATGAGGCTAGTTAAAACTTCATAATTCTGTGACACAAAATTACTTAGCGTTAATTCAGGCGTGTCCTCTTCTAGTGCAACAATATCTGCTTCTGGGTTAGGTCCCCTATCTCGATTAGGCGCGCCTGGTGGCACAGTGTTGTCCACAATAGGTGCCGTTTGATGGGGAGTATTGAAGAGAGTGCGCTGAAGTTCTTCAGTGCTTGGGACCACCGTGGTGGTCTGGGCAGCCCCTATGGGCAATTCTACCGTTGGGAGAGGTAGGGTTGATCCCGTTTCTTGGCGACCAGGCACATTGGTTGTCCTAGAAGCCTGCCTAGAAGTCGAATCTTGAAGGTTCTTCCTCTGGGGGTCACCACGTGTTTTTTCCAATTGCGGAGTCCGCTGGCTTGATTTTTGTGTTTCGTCATTCTAGTTCTTAGTGTAGGGTCCCACGGATGGCGCCACTTGTTGATACAAAAGTTGGGCGTTCCTTATTTAGATCCTTGTTCTTGTACCAATTAGACCTTAATGCTTGAGACCTGTGCACTAAGAAAGCAAACAAACACCGTTAGACTTATCGTGGGATTGTCTCTCACGATTATCCTCTGGCATGAGAGTAAGTAATCGGTTTTAGGGTTATGTAGAAGAGTTAGGGTTGTGAAGTCGTACCTTTAACCAGAGTTATGGTTTTGTTTATATAGGCACGTAATCCTTATTGGATACGTGCTCCTTACTCTTCGATATATATCCGGTTTGATATATATCCCTTAAATAGGAGATATCTATATCCAAACCATAAATAACTGTGTTTGGGCTTTCGTGAGCCCAAACCGTTAGCATGTTGGCCCAAATAATTGTTATGATAGCCCACTCGTGGTGGGCTTGGGCGTTAGTAATGTTTATTATTTGGGTGCGTGACCCGAATATAGACTATACATCAACAAGTCACATAGCATTAAGCAAACAGTGGCCAAAAGTGTAAATAAGTGTGACCATATGCTGTTTAAAGTGAAGAAATGTGTATTTTGTGTGACTATTGATCATCCAATGGCCACATGAATTTTATGTTTGTGTGGCCTTTTGTAATATTTAGTCACACAAAGCATGTTTGTTTTGGGTATTTAGTCCCATACCATTAAGCAAACAATGGCCAAAAATGTTAATAAGTGTGACCATATGCTGTTTAAAGTGAAAAAATGTGTATTTTGTGTGACTATTGATCATCCAATGGCCATGTGAATTTTATGTTTGTGTGGCCTTTTGTAATATTTAGTCACACAAAGCATGTTTGTTTTGGGTATTTAGTCACATACCATTTAGGAAACAGTTGCCAAAAGTGTTAATAAGTGTGACCGTATGCTGTTTAAAGTGAAGAAATGTGTATTTTGTGTGACTATAGATCATCCAATGGCCACGTGAATTTTATGTTTATGTGGCCTTCTGTAATATTTAGTCACACAACGAATAAAGCAAACAGTGACTGATGAGGCGAAAAATGATCCGTTTTTAGGGGGTCATTTAAACCCGAATCCGACTTTATTTGATCAAATATTGCCCTAAATCGTTCCTTTTGTGATTTTAGGTGTTTGGAGAGTGAATTCTGGAAAAGAAGCCATTTTGGACGTTTTTGGAGCATAAAAGTGAAGAAAACGGCAAAGTATCAATTTTCCATGCTGAAGACACTAGGTGACGGCGTCAAGAGTTACACCATAACGGCGTCAGACATTAAGAATAAAACACCGTAGTTGATGACGGCGTCAACATCCATCCTGACGGCGTCAAAGTCCTAAGAATAAAATACCGTAGGTGGTGACGGCGTCACATAGGCCGTCATAAGTAGATCAAGGCCGTCCGAGGAAGTATTTGGTGGCGAGGTGACGGCGTCACATGCTTGTCTTGACGCCATCAGCCCAGTTTTCCTATATATAGTTTTCTAGTTTTTACATTAAAAAGAGAGAAGTTTTGGTGAAACCCTAAAGACGAATTTGGTGCCTCTTTTACAGGTTTTTCAAGGGTTCCAAACCCTTGATATCTTGCATTGTAATTGAGATAAGTGTTCTTCTAATTCAATCAATATGTCTATGTGTTGGTTGTTTATATCTTGTTCTTGTCTCAATTCAATTATGCTAGGCTAGATCTCTCTTGTGTTTGCTTAGATCTAATGAAACCTAGATGTTGATTATGTGTTGATTACTTGTTTATTCTTGTTCTTGGATGAATGATTTATATGTTAGGCTTAAGAAAACTGGCAGATCTCCAAATGGTAACATGCTTGAACGTCTTAAGAAACATGAACCGAGGCGTACTAGGTCTTTATTGTTGTATTTAATGCATGAGCCACTGTTTACAATCCCAATAGTTGTGCTGGGTCATGGTGTAGGAGGAGATAAGAGCTCATAGAGTTGGGGAGTTATGTATGCCACCTCACGAATGGTATTAAGGAATACAATCCATCATCCATACAAGTATAACAAGTAATTAACGTGTAAAAGATATCTAGGGAGTAGTGAAGTCTAAGTAAACACAATTTCTCCAATTACTGCTCACAACTTTAGTATAAATTAGTTTGTTTTCATTTTTATTATTTTATTTTGAATATATCTTAGCTTTGGGTTAGTTGAATAGCAACTAATTCCGTCCACTCCTTCCAAAACCCGAGATTTTACTTGCTTTCATAAAAATATAAAAATACAAAAATAATCATCCCTCACCTTTAGAACTAGTAATTAGGTTTTCTAATCCTAGCGACACTATTCCTAAGCTGAACGGTCAATCCCCCGGTACTTGTCATTATACTATACTACAACGATCAGGTATACTGCCTAGTGGGGGTTGTAAGCTTCTCGAGATCCCTCGAGAGGTAAAGCCTGTTGCGATTCCCACGCATCAAGTTTTTGGCGCCGCAGCCTGGGGAATAGTTATTGTCTAGGTTAGGATTTCTTTTTATTAGGTCTACTTGCTAGATTCCTTTCTAGCAAGATTTTATTTTTATTTTTAGGTCTTCTTGTAGTCTATCTTTTCTTTGTGCATTTGTTCGTAGAAACCTTTCCATTGACTCTTCCGTTCACCACTATGGAGTACGCGAATCCACCAAACCACCAACCACAAAGGCCATTCTACCCTATTGAAATCTCGAATTTCAAACAATATCGAGATGAACCCATATATGATGCATGGACTCGTTTTAAAATTTTACTTCGAAAATTCCCTCATCATAGTTTCTCTTTAGCATCCCTAACCGAAACCTTTTACTATCGTGTCAGCCGATGTGACCAAATGTGCATTGATGATTTTGCCAATGGGGGCCCTAGGGAATTAAGTGCTGAAGAAGCATGGGATACCTTAGAAGACTGTGCCCAATATTATTATAGAGTAGACAACCCAACAAACAACATCACAAATCAATCAAAAACAAGTTTGAAGGAGCAAACAGGAAGTTTGTCTGGGGATGAATATACTCATGTTGAGATACCTAGTTGGATGGCACCTAATATCATAGTACAAAACAAACATATAGGTAATCTAGGTACAATGGAGGATGAGGTGGATAATCCAAGCCCACAAAGTACCCCACAAGTCCTACCATCATTTGAGGCACATACACTGCCCGTGACTTACCCGGAAGAAGTAGAAGAGACTATAGGAACCCCAATTGAGGTAGAACCCTTAGACCAAGCACCACTAGAGGATATAGGTTTGAACACTTGTAGTGATAACCTTACTTCTAGTTCTAGGGAATTTCCTAATGTTGATGAACCGGAACCTCAACCTTTACACAACTTCCCATCCTTAGATTTATTTCTAGGAGACAAAAGAGGAGCCGACCCAGCCATCAACCCATGTAGTCCGGGTAGTCTTCGGATAAAGGTAGTGGACTCTAAGCCTTGTAGAGAGGAAGCCAATATAGGAGTGGAAAATGACCTTACATGCTTACATCACCCATTTATGATTGATCACAAGAAACATTATGGGTTTAAATCGGGTTTATTAGGTCAAGATGGATTCCCAACTAGGAGTCTCTTAAAGTTGATTGAAAATGATCCCTTTCTAGGAGAAAATCTTAATCCAACCATTAACCCGATTGAATTAGGTAAGGTTATGATGATAGGAGCACACCCCTTTGAGCATATAATTCATCCACCACTCTTTCCTTACGAGGCATATTTACACCCTAAGGGTATGTATCGCTACTTCCACCCGCACTTAATCCTAAGTGTAGGGAAAACCTTCCCTATTTTTGCTAAATAAGGGTAGAGTCAGGCTCGTGACTCGAACAAAAACAAGCGCTTCTTGGGAGGCAACCCATGTTTTGTGTGTTTTTATTTGTTTGTTTGTTTGTTTGATTTTATTTGTTTCCGTATGCATGTTTTATTTTTATTGTTTGTGGCTCATGTTTCAAAGTAAATTGTGAAAATGCTTTATTTTGTTTTTAACTTCGTCTTAATTGCATATAAAGGTATTTTGCAAAAGATAAGTGTAAGGGAGATCCAAATTTGTTTATAAGAACGAAATTGAGCATGAACCACAACAATATTAAATGGACATGTGTATTAGTACTTGTTAGAGTCAAATGCTTGTATCGAGTCGTAATGATGTTTTGCAGGATTTTCCAGGAAGTAGGACAAAAATTTTCCAGAAATTTTTCGGAAACTTAACATAAGAATTTCTGCAGGTCTATTCTGACGGCGTCAGAGTATTACTCTTGACGGCGTCAGGAGTTAAAAAAAATCTGGAAATTTTACCGGTTTTGTTTTTCTAACAGAGTCTTATGGTTTTTGTGAATTATTAAGTTTTATAATCTCCAGGAAATCTGCAAACTTCATTCCACAAGCATTATATCTTACTTTGTTTTCTAGGATTAGTAACTTATATAGGATGCCGCCGATTTTACGCGAGGTTGCCTTGTCTATTGTTGTCAGGATTTACAGGTTATTTTTGACAAGAAGATGATTTATATTCTGGAAGGGAAGCTTTGATTGTTCGTTTTCTTGGAAGAAGATTTAACCTGGTCAACCTAAAATCCATACCGAGCGAATCAGGGGAGTATTTGATTTCTTTCTCTTTACTTTTTCACTTTTACATTCTTTACTTGAACATTGGGGACAATGTTCATCTTAAGTGTAAGGGGAGGGTAAAAAGATGATACCTTACATATGCACTTTCGCTTGAGTTTGTTTCGTTTGATGGTAGATGTGTAATAAAACTACGAGAAATACTTGTTAGTGTAATTTTAGCGCCAAATTTAAAATTTTTTACAACATTTAGGAGTGAAACTTTAGCCATAGCAAGCGTCTCATGGATAGGAGATTGTATGACTAGCACATAACCGTATATTCAGAAAAATTTTCCACCCAAAAATGTGAGGTTCGCCTTTAGATTTGATAGGAAAAGCATTCATTATTAGTGCTTATGAGTGTACCGGTAGCATTTAGATTCTAGAACTTCCGTTAGTGATGCATCCCGAGACCGCTAGTGAGACTACATTCGTGTGGTAGGATTTACAACATGATAAGAGGCATTAGGATCACCCTTGTGTTAAACCTGTATTATAATTACTTGACCATTTAAGTCATATTACTTGGCTAGTTAAGTCAACTAATTTTTCCCACACCCTTAGCGTTGTACTCATTTTTAGTACACGAAACCCCTAGTACACCCCTCCGAGCCTATCTTTTCGTTTCTAACTTTAAGCATTTTACTTAAAGGAAGAATTTGTTACACCCCACTTAAATGTACAACCAAATCGCCTTAGCCTTCCGTGTATGCGCTCATTTTTAGTGCATTATTGTTATTTGTTAAATCTTAAGATAACTTTCTAATTGATTACATGGTTGCTAAGTCGAGTCATATCCTTGTACATATTGTTTTGGGACGATTGGGACTCATGGGTAAGTACTTATTTTATGGAGTAATGGGGAAGAACATAATATTATTACCTCCATATGTACGTTAATCTTAAAAGTGCTCCAAGTGTTTTGATTTTCTTAATTCGAGTCATTAGATTAGTTTAATGTAAAGTATGTAAAGATTCAAGTGTAAGGGGAATGCTCATACCACTATGATGTATTATTTTGGATGGTAGGGTAAGAGTGTATGCAAAGAAGAAAAAAAAAAATCAAGAAAAAGAAAAAAAAAATAGAAAAGAAAAAGAGAAAAAACATACGGACTACCATCCCGTTTTTATTCTATGTTCATTTTATGTTTTTGTTATTTTTCATTTGTTAGCTTAAGTCGAGTCTAGTCTTGGCTTAGCAACGCCATCTTGTACATGTAATTAACCAAGATTGTTAACTCGCCACCAGTAAAACTTCCTTTATCCAACAAAACCGTGTAATTCATATCCCTATACCTAACGTTACAACCCTTTAAAAGACCTCTTTGATAGTTTATCCTAGGTGCTTACGCCATGTGGTGGAGGTTTGATCCTTTCCCAAGCCTATGGTAATCTATTTTGCTATGACAGGTAGTGAGAGATATCTTCCATTTCCATAATGTTATATTACTTTATTACACCCGAGAGATGTGAGTATCTAAACACTATTTGTGAGGTGCTTGTGTATGACCTCCGTGCTTGTCTATTGGTCTTTAGTGGAACGATTATTTGTTGTAATTACTTTTATATTAGTATTAAATGACCCCTAACTTGTCTTTTTGAGTAGAATAAAAGCTCATTTGCTTGAGGACAAGCAAATCTCAAGTGTAAGGGTATATGATGAGACGAAAAATGATCCGTTTTTAGGGGGTCATTTAAACCCGAATCCGACTTTATTTGATCAAATATTGCCCTAAATCGTTCCTTTTGTGATTTTAGGTGTTTGGAGAGTGAATTCTGGAAAAGAAGCCATTTTGGACGTTTTTGGAGCATAAAAGTGAAGAAAACGGCAAAGTATCAATTTTCCATGCTGAAGACACTAGGTGACGGCGTCAAGAGTTACACCATGACGGCATCAGACATTAAGAATAAAACACCGTAGTTGATGACGGCATCAAAATCAATCCTGACGGCGTCAAAGTCCCAAGAATAAAATACCGTAGGTGGTGACGGCGTCACATAGGCCGTCATAAGTAGATCAAGGCCGTTCGAGAAAGTATTTGGCGGCGAGGTGACGGCGTCACATGCTTGTCTTGACGCCGTCAGCCCAGTTTTCCTATATATAGTTTTCTAGTTTTTACATTAAAAAGAGAGAAGTTTTGGTGAGACCCTAAAGACGAATTTGGTGCCTCTTTTACAGGTTTTTCAAGGGTTCCAAACCCTTGATACCTTGCATTGTAATTGAGATAAGTGTTCTTCTAATTCAATCAATATGTCTATGTGTTGGTTGTTTATATCTTGTTCTTGTCTCAATTCAATTATGCTAGGCTAGATCTCTCTTGTGTTTGCTTAGATCTAATGAAACCTAGATGTTGATTATGTGTTGATTACTTGTTTATTCTTGTTCTTGGATGAATGATTTATATGTTAGGCTTAAGAAAACTGGCAGATCTCCAAATGGTAACATGCTTGAACGTCTTAAGAAACATGAACCGAGGCATACTAGGTCTTTATTGGTTGTATTTAATGCATGAGCCACTGTTTACAATCCCTATAGTTGTGCTGGGTCATGGTGTAGGAGGAGATAAGAGCTCATAGAGTTGGGGAGTTATGTATGCCACCCCACGAATGGTATTAAGGAATACAATCCGTCATCCATACAAGTATAACAAGTAATTAACATGTAAAAGATATCTAGGGAGTAGTGAAGTCTAAGTAAACACAATTTCTCCAATTACTGCTCACAACTTTAGTATAAATTAGTTTGTTTTCATTTTTATTATTTTATTTTGAATATATCTTAGCTTTGGGTTAGTTGAATAGCAACTAATTCCGCCCACTCCTTCCAAAACCCGAGATTTTACTTGCTTTCATAAAAATATAAAAATACAAAAATAATCATCCCTCACCTTTAGAACTAGTAATTAGGTTTTCTAATCCTAGCGACACTATTCCTAAGCTGAACGATCAATCCCCCGGTACTTGTCACTATACTATACTACAACGATCAGGTACACTGCCTGGTTGGGGTTGTAAGCTTCTCGAGATCCCTCGAGAGGTAAAGCCTGTTGCGATTCCCACGCATCAGTGACCAAAAGTGTTAATAAGTGTGACTATATGCATCTTTTAGTCACATTTAAAAAATTAATATATATCAAAACAATTCAAATATATATCCAAAACAAATTCAAATACAATAAAGTTGAAATGTATATAGCTGAACAAAATATAAAATTGGACATCCTTTTATACACCAAGGAGTCCTACTCGGCTTACAATAGTTTCTTAAGTATCTATAATCTTTTCCATAAGCAAGTAGCAACTTCGAGCGATCTTAATCTCTGAGCAGTACCAACTTTAACTAGCAGTAGTAACTTTTGTACTA
The DNA here is from genome assembly GCA_030686995.1 of Artemisia argyi. Classification (NCBI taxonomy): domain Eukaryota; kingdom Viridiplantae; phylum Streptophyta; class Magnoliopsida; order Asterales; family Asteraceae; genus Artemisia; species Artemisia argyi. The sequence goes on along the minus strand of CM060692.1, from coordinate 74,299,519 downwards.
GCAGTAGTAAATACTTTGGCACATTTTCTTTGAAGTTCATGAGCTGAACTAAATCCATCTAAGCAATATTAACACAAACATGATCAGCAGTAATTCAAACAACATCATGAAGACTTTTAATCCAAAACAATGAACATACTAATAAAATTTGCAGTTAAACTTACAAGTTTTTCTCCCATTGATCTAATCTCATCATCTGGATATAAAAGCCTTGAAAACATAGGCTGTTGCATATCAACACATCAGGATGAGAGCAGAACTAGAACATGTCAAAGCTCACAACATAACAGAACTACGCCACTGGTTCAACTATCTGCACAAACATGATAGGAGAGTTAATACTAGTACCACGTTAGTACTGCTGGAGCAGAGTTACTACTGCTAGTGTATATATATATATATATATATATATATATATATATATATATATATATATATATATATATATATATATATAAACAGAATGTATATAAATGAAGCAAATATATATACAATTGTACTTCAAATTCAATAAAAATCGAATGTATATAAATGAAGCAAATATATATAAAATTGTAATGTCGTATATAATCAAATTCTCAACTATCATAAGTTAAAACCTGTTGACTCTTCGCCGCCTTAGCTTGCTTTTGCAAGGTTTCACTAGAGACCAAATGTTTTCGCTTCGTTGGTACTAATTTTAGTCCAGTATTTTGTTCACTAATATTTGGTATCATAGTTGGTGGTGTAACCTGTAGAACCGGTTTGTCGTGGCTTAAGCGTTTTCGTATGTCCGATAGTTTTAACAGGTTCCTATATGTATATATAAAACATGGTACATTAGTCATGTATGTAAAACTAAAAAAATCAAAGGTGGATGTTTTATTACTTACCACTGTTTCCATTACTGGTACGTTTTCCAAGTTTCAATGGCCATTGGAGTGGTCACCTGCAATATAAATTAAGAAATACAATGGAGTTATCATTAGAAAATGAAATTGTTAACAACATAAAAAATGGCTTACATCTGAGTCTAATGGCAGTTTCTTTCTGCAAAAAAATATGGGAAATGTAAGAAACCAAGGCACTAATAACGCTGCAAAATATAAGATATGTCAACCATAAAACAATAAAAATATACATGGGTTAGCTTTGGTGACTGAGATGGAGCATACCCACGCCTCGAAAATGAAGTGTGCCAAATAATCCAGCTGAGGGAATTTTTAGCCAGGCATCCCATGTATCATCCTCACCCATGAAAATAGCATGTAGCCCCTGCAAGAAACAAGTAACGTGATTAATGCTAACATAAAAGACAAAAAACAACCATATTTGAGTGTAAATATTTATTTATGAATAACATGTAGCCCCTGCAAGAAAATTACTAACATTTGGTACAAATGAAACAGTTTGACAAAAAGCAACCATATTTAAGTTAATTTCCTATATAACAGATGCTATGTTAATCTTTTGATAGATAACTTACGCAACTGCGATAGGCAAACTCAAACTGTTCATCAACATCCTCCCGGAGTGGAAACCAATTAAGACTCCTTTTATGAGCAAAACAGGGGCCTCTTAGAACACGTACGTAAAACCTCGAAAAAATTTGTATAATTAACTTCGGTTAATTATATAAATAATCTCTGTCATTATTGTAATTACCATTTTTACGGGAAAATTTAAAATTTTCTTTGTATATTAAAATGGTCACGATTACGATATTGACAAATTCGTCAAACGACAAAACAAGTTCTCGACAAAATTAACAAAACATTAATTTCACTAAACCTAATTTACTAATTCTAATTACCAAACCGGACCCTTAATATTCAACAGATTCACTATTCATCGGCCCAAAAGCCACAAGCCCATTTTTTTGTTTTAATTCTTATTAGATCGACTAGACAAGCTCCAAATCAACTCGTTTATTTTTATTTCGTAAACACGACCTACGTATATTTTTGCACATCCTCATTAAACTCCTAGCCAACTATTAGTGTGTCGAATCTCACGTTCATACGTTGAGTTTTGATACGTTTTTAGGAGGCAAAGTGTTTAGCCATAAATCGATCCAACCGATTCACAACTTATTCATTTCCAAATCAATCCAGGTGTGTCATAGCCCCATTTCCAATAATTGTTTTTAACTCATTGGGGGAGATGCATGCTTACATATACTTTGATAACTTGATAAGTATATGAAATAAAATACATGATTTAAATCAATTTCCTAATTGATATTAAAATAATATAATTTGTGATTTAAAATGTGATATATACAATACTTAATTGAAATACTGATACTCATATAATAATGCTTTCAATTTGATTATTGTGGTATGTGATATATATATTTTACTAATGAATTACTTGACTGAAATATTGATACTCTGATGATAATGTTTCCAATTCGATTATTGTGATATGTGATATATATATATATATATATATATATATATATATATATATATATATATATATATATATATATATATATATATATATATATATATGTTACTGGCGAAATACTTAAACTGAATTTCTGATACTCAAACGATAATATTTTCAAACTGAATTTCTGATACTCAAACGATACTATTTTCAAACTGAATTTCTGATACTCAAACGATACTATTTTCAAACTGAATATCTGATACTCAAACAATAATATTTTCAAACTGAATTTCTGATACTCAAATGATACTGTTTTCAAATTGATTACTGTGATACGATACTTGATTACATGATGTTATGCTAAATGAGCCCATTAGTCCTTGATATTGCCTAAGTTAGCTTATCGCCATATAGTCCCTCAATCATGAGCCATTAATCACTGTAATGTGAGCGCGAATATAGTGAACAGATTCAAAACCTGTTTCGGATTGACCTCCGATCCCGCTACTTGACGGAATGCCATTATGCATATGGTTAGTCGTATTAGTCGTGATACACTATATTTGAGACAAAATAGGAATTGGCAAATCATCTATTGTTAGAGGGCAAAATCTGTCATTGATTTGATAGAACACCCCCTTTGTTAACGTCTTGCATGTCATGAGGCTTGGTGCAATATCTATAAAGGAAAAATGTATGTTTTCAACATATATTTAGATACAGCTGTATAGGTTTGACCATACGTGAATTGTATACCTGATTGATTTAGTATCATGAGTTTCCAGCTCATGTTAAGATTATTGATTCTTTATTGAATGTGATTGAATATTTATGTGATTTATTTGTGATTATACTCGATACTTGTTTCATTACTATTTGTATTTTATTAATACCAAATATTCCTGTAATCTAACAAAATAAAGGGTTTTTCCTAAAACTCTATGAACTCACCAACCTTTGTGTTGACACTTTTAAGCATGTGTATCTCAGATAATTTACCGGAGCAGGACAAGACACGGAGTGGGTATTTATTACTCTGATAAATTAAAATGGTGTAAAAATCAAATTTGTCATTTTTACAGGCCTTTATATCTTTTCATAAGATTTTAAATTAAATGGTTCATCTTTTATCAAAATTTTTATTTGAATGACAAATAACTTTCAAAACGTTTCTTTTAAACCGTTTTATGTGGTTAAAACTTCGATCCTCACCGTAACACCCAAATTATTTTTCCGCTGCGACAAACTTAAATTTGGGGGTGTTACAGATTGGCATCAGAGCTACAGTTATAGAGAATTAAATGTTTTCAAACATTAAAACTATAACTTCATTTTCAAAATAATGATTTTACACCATAATATTTTATGACCTCTGTGTCTGCAGACTGCCGTGCTCCACACTTTATCTGTTGAGATTATCTTACATGCTTAATAGTTACTCATATACAATTATTATTTCATCTGTACTGTTATATCTTTAACAATACAAAATACTTATAAAATATTATTCTCGGTTACTACTGTAGCATGTCTTCAGGAACGCCCGTGAATGTCAAAACAAATATCCATAATACTAATACCTCATCTATCAATAAAAATTCTCCAAATAATGAAGATCCTTACGTACAAATAATAAAATCCCAACCTAATATAGAACTCAATCTGAGATCACCTCCATCGTCACCTATTCGTTCACCTTTACGTCAAAGAATCAGGAGAGCTACCGAATCATATGAAGATTTGATTGGTGGCCAGGCAACATTCGAAGTTGGACAAGGTTCAAGTCAAGAGATATCATGGACGAATGTTGAACCAATTTCTCCGTTACCTTATACTTCAGATTCTACAATACCAGATTCTTCAAATAATTTATCTTCACCTAACTCTCTCGACTACGGTATAAGCACTCCTGAATCAATATGGAATCTTATTTATCGACATGCCGGCATATTGGATGCTCACACTGAACAGCTAAAAGGGTTACGACCAACTCAATTTGAATGGTACGACCGTAACCTTGATGCATTGTTCAAGAGGGCAGATGCTGAAAGGCGAACAATATGTGAGTTAGGAATAAAGATTAATGAAATAAAGGACAACACCAACCATGAACTTGGAAGTTTGGACTCCAGGGTTTGTTGTGCAAGAAGAGAACACGGTCAGACACATGTAAGAATTGGAGATATTGAAAGAACCCTATGGATGGCCAGAGATGTAGCCAGAAACCAGGGTCAAAAGATTGCCGCATTAGAGAGTATGTTGGAAAACCAAATGAACATGTGTCAAGAACGTTTCTCAAACATGGAAGCTGCGCAACTTGAACTTGAGAAAGAAATTAGGTATTTACGTCAGAGGCGTAACTAATCTTAATTTTACAAGTTTCCTTGTTGTTCCTAATAAACCAAATAGACTTGGTTAATATTTCATGTAATGTTCAATAATTCTGAAACTTCAGAACGTGTAATCAAAACATATTGTATAATAACATCCTTTCTGTTATATCTCTATGTTATGAATCAATCTTTTCTTCCGTATCATCATGCATGTAATGAATCCTCATATTTTCATGCAAAAATCTCATCATTTGTTATTTCTTTAATAACCAAATGATTCTATTCAAATTAATGGAGTATTAATAAAAGATCTTGTATCGTTTATCCTGCAAAAATAATCGGTCAAGTTATTAATATTCTGTTTACATCTGTAATATTATTCAAATCTACCGTAAGATTTCTTACAAATAATTAAGATTTCTTAAAACTTACCATAATTAATCTAAAACTTTAAGAATCGTCTAAATATCAATTTTTGAAAGTGGATTTAAAGAATGAAGAAAAGATAATTAAACTTCATTTGAAATAGACAAGTCGGTTTGTTCCTTAGTAATCCCATATCAAGAGTTGATCATTGATAAAATGATACAACAAAGACATATCTTGAAATTAGATTACAGTAGGGAGTCAATTCAGTCTATCATCAATGAAATAATTAACTTCATTATTTAATTTTTTCTGATATTATATGGATTCTAATGTTGAGTTTCATTTATGTTTACAGAAAATGGCCAACATGAACAATGCATATCAACCATCATCAGAAATCACCATGACTCCTGGAGCTATCCAGAAATTGGTAAAAGACATAGTGTCGGTGGTACTAGAAGGGACTACTGTAGTTTATCCGAGAAGAGAGACGGGTATACTTGGTAATCAAAACCCTGCAAGTTTCATGAAATATAGGCCACCTCACTTAAAGATTCAAGAAGGAATAATCAACCCTATCATCAACCATCATCAAGGAATTAGGCATGGAATTTTACCAAATGGAAATAATCAGAAGAGGAAACTCCCCGAGGCAGGAACCATCAATCCTATCTACTGCAACATCTTCAATGCTCAAGACCGTTATCGCAAACATCTAGAAGACCGTATGAAGTATCAACATCAGCTGGGACTAAATCAGAAAGCTAATTGAAATTGTCTTGTCGCACCTATTACTGGAAGTGGTTATCGTGGAACTCTACCTTGGTGTCAAAAATGCAACCAGCATCACACCGGGAAATGTAGGGTTAAATGCACGAAATGTCAGAAAATAGGTCACCAGGCAATTAGCTGCAGGACTAAGGACATGAAAGTACAACCAACAACCATTGTATGTCACGGATGTGGTGGACATGGTCATCATGTGAAACGATGTCCAAACTACAATGTTGATTGGAAAGCCAAGACCTTTACAAGAAAATGAAGAATCTTTAAAGACCTTGATAGTATCAAGGGAATGGCAACTAGATTGGAACAGATGAATAAATTCCTGTTGAAGATAAATAAAATCTAGTTTAAAATTTCCTAAGTTGTATTACTTTCCTGTATTTCACTTCAAGTTACGATGGATGTAACTTAAACAATAATCTTTCTACTGTATCGAAAAATCTCCCTTGTAATATTTCCATAATAATGATAATATAAGTTAATTTCAATTTCTGTCTCATTTACCAAATGACAATATACAATAATTACTCCATAAATTTCTGATTTATATTATAAACCTTAAAATTTTCCACTTTATTTCAAAAAGAAATTACGTGTTATATCATAAAAAACAACACGTTGAACATCATCTAAAACAATTTATAGAAAAATATGATTGAACCAAACATCACATCATTTGGTCCTCAATTATACATAACCTGATCAACTATGTATAATTTAGGAAGAATTAAGTTATGAAATGAACAATGATATTTTCAAATAATTAAATAACAATCTTCATTCAAAAGCAAGATAAATAGCTAAAATAAACTGTTCAAAATCAATACTTTGAACAACCCATAATAAATACCTATCATATATCATCACCATTATGACAGGAAATCAACAAAAGTACAAGCAAGAAAACACCAATAATTCACAACAACTGATAAAAGACATCAATAGCGAAATTTTTATTAAAATCCATAAAAGTTAATACATAAACAAATAATTAGCATCGGAAGTGCTATCGTTACAATTATTACAATACAAACAAAAGAATCTTCAATAGGTTGATCCGCTATGACAAATAAGACTCCCACCAACAAAACAATAGCAAGAGCCACCACAGGATGAATCACTTTAATTATGCTGAAAAATAAATATAAACCAAATATTAAAAACAATAATGAGACAAATTCTTAAAAACAAAACGAGTTTCATTCCTTATTCGTTGTAAATACATAAAAACATAACAAGAACTTAATCCAAAAACAACCCTAGCTCAAGATTTTACCCCCAGATCTTGTCGACGGTAATAGCAAGGATAGTAAGGGGTACGACAAACATCAAGATCGCGACCAAGAATCCAAAGTCTTCATCCGGAACGTACGCCAAGTAGATAGCGGCAAGGACGACATACACAATCGCTAAGATGGTTATGATATGCGGCATTTTGGTGGAAAATGAGAGGAGAATGGTTGATGGAAGGAGTGGAAATTTGAAATGGTATATATAGGCTAAAATGTGACCGTTGGGTTACTATTCCCGATCGTTGGGCACTATTACTAGCCGTTATTTTACTATTCATGACCACTATTTTCAATATTAACAACCCTTAAATACTTCTGTTACCTTGTCTTGTTGGGTACAAGTAAATCTAACTGAATCACGTATCCGTAATTTTAGAAATAAAAATCTCCCAACAACCTCTGTTCAAAAATTCTTTACTCGAGTAATCACATTAAATTTGAATTTCGGGACGAAATTCAGAATGACATGTGGGTACTGTAAAACCTCGCAAAAATTTGTATAATTAACTTCGGTTAATTATATAAATAATCTCTGTCATTATTGTAATTACCATTTTTACGGGGAAATTTAAAATTTTCTTTGTATATTAAAATGGTCACGATTACGATATTGACAAATTCGTCAAACGACAAAACAAGTTCTCGACAAAATTAACAAAACATTAATTTCACTAAACCTAATTTACTAATTCTAATTACCAAACCGGACCCTTAATATTCAGCCCATTCTTTCGATTCACTATTCATCGGCCCAAAAGCCACAATCCCATTTTTTTGTTTTAATTCTTATTAGATCGACTAGACAAGCTCCAAATCAACTCGTTTATTTTTATTTCGTACACACGACCTACGTATATTTTTGCACATGCTCATTAACCTCCTAGCCAACTATTAGTGTGTCGAATCTCACGTTCATACATTGAGTTTTGATACGTTTTTAGGAGGCAAAGTGTTTAGCCATAAATCGATCCAACCGATTCACAACTTATTCAATTCTTAACCGTTTTAATCCCCGTTTGTTTCTAAATGATCCTAATAATATTCCTGGATGATTTTATGTTCAAATGTTGAATATGATCAAGTATGTACAAGTAACATACGATTTTGTAAATCGTATGTCAAGATATATAGTGGTCGACATACATAAGTGATTCACCAAGACATATCCCATTTTTCATGCTCACACATTCACTTCTTTAGTAATATAAATCGTCCTAGGAAGCTAAGTATGCTGACATTGAATAGTCCTTGTGTTTCTTTGGATGAATACAAACCATACGATTCATTCCAATTTGATACATATATACGTTCATGCATGCACTAGTTTCTTTTCATTTCCACACTCTTTCACATACTCCATCCGTTCTAAATATCACCCCTATAACTCAGAAGTCGAATGATATATTAGTTAGGGACTCAAGAAAAGGAAATCGGGTTTAATATATATATAACGTTTGGGTTATATATTGAAACGTGAAATCCTTGTGTTCCATTCTAATTCACTCGACCTCTTTATCACCACTAAGGTGTTTGTAAGTCGTTTACATCCCTTCTAAATTCATTGCACACGTTAAATCTATGTCATGCATCATATTTATTTTTGTTCAATCGTATATCATTTCATATATATATTACACATACGTATATATTTTTAGTACACAAAGCGTGACTAGCCTCTATCTTGGAAGGCCTAGGAGTCACGTAGCACCTATAATTCACATTTATTCTCACGTTACGAGAATTTCATGCACTCATTTTAAACCATACTCCATCGTATGAAAACTTGTCAAAACACTTAGAAAATAATTCAAGTTTTTCAAAATATATATCGATTTCAAACATGCCACAAAGTACACGTATAACTCAAAATTTCACTTAACAAACGTACCATATTTTTCTACGTACTAATAGACCACCTAGAAAACTATTAGTTTCATATACACGACTTGTTAAAATATTCACGTTTTGACACCATAATCGAGCCAAAGAGAATCAACACAAACCGGATTTTTCAAAGCAAAACTTATATAAAAACTAATATTTTGTCGATTGGGCTTAATCTAAGCCCAATAAGACTTAACGATTTAACAGCCCACTGGGCCCATAAAATGTATTTTTAGAATCACAAAGGAAGCCCAAGTTCAAGCCCAAAATAATTTTCATGCCCTCGCCTCTAAATTTTTAAATGGGCTTATGTATTGTGTCGTTAAGGCCCATAAGCTATAAAAATAAGATTTTCATAAAATAAGCTGTTGAAATAAGCTTGAAATAAATAAAATAAGCTACGGAAATTTTTATAAAATTTTTATAATCATTTTTGCAAATTTGGACTAAAAATGTAACGCGACGACACCTATAGGGACTAAAAATGAAAATATTGGAAAGAAAGGACAAAAACTATAAAAACAGAATTATTAATGTAGAAAATGATTTATTATTAATCTCCAAGCTTAGATTGTAATTTTGGACAAGTAGTGGACTATAAATGTAATTTAGATATGAAAAGGACTAGCGGTGTGACGCTAACGCCGTTAGTATAAAAAGTGTAAAAATTGGAAAAGGATAAGGACTACACATAATCTATTTGACATTCTTATTTTATTTTCTATTTTACGGCAACCATCACGTCATATGCATTTTATTACGTTATATATATATATATATATATATATATATATATATATATATATATATATATATATATATATATATATATATTATTTTTACGTTAATAATATATATAACGATATCTAAAAAGTTAATATTATTACTAACGATTAAAAAGGTAAAACTACGATGGATATTTTAAATAAAGTATTTTATCATATCATGCATGGCATAATAATTACACTGCACATCATCTATTCGTCATAACGAATAATAATTATTCGTTATTCGTTCGTATTTACCAAATAGTATTTGGTTATATTCTCTGATAAATTTATTTATCAGGTTCCGTATCAAAGACGTTTCCATAATCATTCCCATAAATCTCATCCTACTTTACTTTTCATCATTTCCAAATCAATCCAGGTGAGTCATAGCCCCATTTCCAATAATTGTTTTTAACTCATTGGGGGAGATACATGCTTACATATACTTTGATAACTTGATAAGTATATGAAATAAAATACATGATAAATCAATTTCCTAATTGATATTAAAATAATATAATTTGTGATTTAAAATGTGATATATACAATACTTAATTGAAATACTGATACTCATATAATAATGCTTTCAATTTGATTATTGTGGTATGTGATATATATATTTTACTGATGAATTACTTGACTGAAATATTGATACTCTGATGATAATGTTTTCAATTCGATTATTGTGATATGTGATATATATATATATATATATATATATATATATATATATATATATATATATATATATATATATATATATATATATATATATATATATATATATATATGTTACTGGCGAAATACTTAAACTGAATTTCTGATACTCAAACGATAATATTTTCAAACTGAATTTCTGATACTCAAACGATACTATTTTCAAACTGAATTTCTGATACTCAAACGATACTATTTTCAAACTGAATTTCTGATACTCAAACGATAATATTTTCAAACTGAATTTCTGATACTCAAACAATAATATTTTCAAAATGAATTTCTGATACTCAAATGATACTGTTTTCAAATTGATTACTGTGATACGATACTTGATTACATGATGTTATGCTAAATGAGCCCATTAGTCCTTGATATTGCCTAAGTTAGCTTATCGCCATATAGTCCCTCAATCATGAGCCATTAATCACTGTAATGTGAGCGCGAATATAGTGAACAGATTCGAAACCTGTTTCGGATTGACCTCCGATCCCACTAATACTTGACGGAATGCCATTATGCATATGGTTAGTCGTATTAGTCGTGATACACTATATTTGAGACAAAATAGGAATTGGCAAATCACCTATTATTAGAGGGTAAAATCTGTCATTGATTTGATAAAACACCCCCTTTGTTAACGTCTTGCGTGTCATGAGGCTTGGTGCAATATCTATAAAGGAAAAATGTATGTTTTCAACATATATTTAGATACAGCTGTATAGGTTTGACCATACGTGAATTGTATACCTGATTGATTTAGTATCATGAGTTTCCAGCTCATGTTAAGATTACTGATTCTTTATTGAATGTGATTGAATATTTATGTGATTTATTTGTGATTATACTCGATACTTGTTTCATTACTGTTTGTATTTTATTAATACCAAATATTCCTGTAATCTAACAAAATAAAGGGTTTTTCCTAAAACTCTATGAACTCACCAACCTTTGTGTTGACACTTTTAAGCATGTGTATCTCAGGTAATTTAACGGAGCAGGACAAGACACGGAGTTAGAGATGGCAACGGGGCCTGGTATGCGGGGAATGGTTGATACCATCCCCATCCCCGAAGTTAGATAGTTATCCCCATCCCCGTCCCCATCCCCGTCGGGGGTCACAATTGTATCCCCATCCCCATCCCCAATGGGGAACGGGGATCCCCAATGGGGAATCGGGGATTTTTCCCCATTACATAATTGCCATTTTAAATAGATTTCAAATGGTGCAACCATACTAAAAGCAAACAAAATTCATTCATTAGATTAAGTTCAAGCATTCGACAAAACATAGTAAAGTGTACGACTTACCGTAAGTACAAAAACAACTACAATTAGAAACAAAAACGCGAACTAATCCAACATGCAAAGGTACAACGACCATTAACAAGAGTATATTAGCTATTAATTGAGAAGATTTTAAATATTATATACATATATAATTTTATTCCTGTATAAAAGATATTCGGGGACGGGGACGGGGACGGGGACGGGGACGGGGACCCGAGGGTATTACCATCCCCGCCTCCATACCCGCTTTTGAGTAATGGGGATTCCCCATCCCCATCCTCATACCTGGTTAACTCGGAGATTCCCCGGTCAAATCGGGGTCGGGTATCGGATTCTCCGTCGGATTCGGATTTTTTTGCCATCTCTACACGGAGTGGGCATTTATTACTCTGATAAATTAAAATGGTGTAAAAATCAAATTTGTCATTTTTACAAGCCTTTATATCTTTTCATAAGATTTTAAATCAAATGGTTCATCTTTTATCAAAATTTTTATTTGAATGACAAATAACTTTCAAAACGTTTCTTTTAAACTGTTTTATGTGGTTAAAACTTCGATCCTCACCGTAACACCCAAATTATTTTTCCGCTGCGATAAACTTAAATTTGGGGGTGTTACAACGTAGATTGTCTCCATTCCAATAAATAGGAAAACTATGTCGTCTTAATAAGTCTACCTGCAACGATTACCACCACACGAATTTATAATAAAAAACATGTTTAGGGGTGTGGACGGTTCGGTTTGGGTCGGTTTTTGGCTAAAACCGAAATCGAACCAAAATGTTCGGTTTTTATAGAACCCAAAACCGAAACTGTTCGGCTTTTGGCGGTTCGGTTTTTTCGGTTTCTTATCGGTTTCGGTTCGGTTTTCGGTTTCTAACCGTTCATATTTGGGCATGAAAAATTTATAACAACAAACTTCTTGTATTACATAAAAAATTGGTTATTCTTATTTTTACTTTTTTTTGTCAATCTAAGCATAATAATGTTTATTCATAATTCTATAATTACACACATATAGTCATATAGATGAGACAAACACATGCATGTGAACATACACATAGTATGATAATCGTCATATATTTATTGATATATTTTCAAATAAAAACACGACACTACAAATACACATATAAACATAAACGTTAGATAAATATATTATAAATCTACCCACAAAATGAATATGTAATTATAAATTTGATTTATTTAGTTATTTATTTATATTTTATTAATTATATAATACAATCGGTTCGGTTTGGTTTTACGGTTCGGTTTTTGGACGAAAACCGAAACCGAACCGTATTTTTTGGTTTTTGAGAAACTAAAAACCGAACCATCGGTTTTTAGTTTTGGTCGGTTTTTTCGGTTTGGTTTTTTCGGTTTTCGGTTCGATTTCGGTTTTTTCGGTTTTGTTTGCTCACCCCTATGTTTTAGGCTAGTTTAATCCACGAAAATCAATGCAAATCGTTTTATATTCAATTACACATTTAAGAAAATATAAATTAAATATGTGTTTGAGCATACCCATGAACAGAGTAGGATAGGTGAGATGAGGGTGATGGTGGCTCGACTGTGATGGTGGTGGATGTGGTGGTTATCTCGAACCAAACAACCGAAGCAAACAAACTTTCCCATACAGTTCCCTTGTCTTGATAACGGAGATGGTGTGGAGGAGCGATGGTTGGTGGAACCACGACGAGATAAGGCGGTGAAGTTTGGCGGTGGTGTGAGTCGGTTCTAAAGAGAAGGAGAATAGATGAATAGATATAAGATAGATCTGACTACTGTAAGTGTTAGCGTTTTGATTTTGGGGAAAAAGGGGTGGGATCTTGAGCGGGAGATTGAAATGTTTGGGGAAAAATTAGGGGCGGATGTTGAGATCTTGAAATTTTGGAGATTGAAAGCCTATCAAATGAGCTCGAAATGTTTATGAGTTGAGCTCAATCTTATATAAGTTCGACTCGAGTTATTGTTGAGTTCTCGAGCTTGTAAGTAATATAAATCATGTTTTTTTTTAAGTGTACTAAGTGTAAATATTTATTTATGAATGTATCAAGCTTTTCGAGCTGAAGTCGAACCGAATTCAATCTTAGGTTATATTATATTTCTATTTTAATTTGTGTCATAAAACACATCTTTACAGATAAATCGAGTTTTCGAGTCAAGCTCAAGCCGAGTTCAAACATTCTCGATCCCGGATAACATGATCGAGAGGGTGATGGAGGCTTGACTGTGATGGTGGTGGATGTGGTGGTTATCTCGAACCAAACAACCGAAGCAAACAAACTCTCCCATACAGTTCCCTTGTCTTGATGACGGTGATGGTGTGGAGGAGCGATGGTTGGTGGAACGACGACGAGATAAAGCGGTGAAGTGTGGCGGTGGTGTGTGTGTCGGTTCTAGAGAGAAGGAGAAGAGATGAATAATAGAGAGAAGATATATCTGCTGACTAGTGTTAATTAGGGTTTTGATTTTGGGTGAAAAGGGGGTGGGAGTGAGCGGGAGATTGAAATTTTGGGAAAAATTAAGGGCGGGATATTGACCGCTATATTAAAATTTTGGAGATTTTGGAGATTGAAAGTCTATCAAATGAGCTCGAAATGTTTAATGAGTTTGCTCAACCTTATATAAGTTGGACTCGAGTTATTGTTGAGTTCTCGAGCTTGCAAGTGATAAAATATGTTTTTTTTTTAATATGTAAGTGTACTAAGTGCAAAATACTTATTGATGAATGAATCAAGCTTTTCGAGCTGAAGTCGAATCGAATTCAATTCTTAGGTTATATTTCAATTTTAATTTGTGTAAGAAAACACATATTTACATATAAATCGAGCTTTTCGAGTCAAGCTCAAGCCGAGTTCAAACTTTCTCGATCCCCGATAACATGATCGGGAGGTCCCTGGATACGTTGTGGTGGTGGTGCGTGTCGGGTTCGAGAGAGAAGGAGAAGAGATGAATAGAGAGAAGATAGATCTGACTAGTGTCTGGATTTTGATTTTTGGGAAAAAAAAGGGCCGGTATCTTGAGCGGGATATTGAAATTTTGGGGAAAACTAAGGGGCGGGATCTTGAGCGCGATATTAAAATTTTGGAGATTGAAAACCTATCAAATGAACTCGCCAAAATGTTTAATGAGTTGAGCTTAACCTTATATAAGTTCGACTCGAGTTGTTGTTGAGTTCTCGAGCTTGTAAGTAATATAAAATATGTTTTCATCCTAAAAATCCTGCAAAACATTCATTGTGACTCGATACACGCATTTGACTCAAACAAGTACTAATGAGTTAAGGTAGGAATGCAAGTTCATGTATCCGGTTTTACAAGGAAACTGCATGTTAAAGAGCGAGACTGTCCTTTTCAATTCTTGTCCTACGGTCAACATACTTAAGAGGATCAACTTCCTCTTCTCTCCTTAACCTCATCAATAACATCACCATCACCTAAGTCCTCGTCGGAATCCGAGTAATTAATAAAAAGGGCCATTCTCATGCATCGAGCTGAGGAACCAAACGATCAATGTTACGGTTATTCATCAAGAGTGCTAACAATCAGAAACAAGAAGAAAGATAGCTAGACTAAAGAAAACCTATAAAAAGAAAAAAAAAACTCACTAGATATGAATCTAATGAGTAGACCTAAACTGAAATAAAATTCAACCTAAACAATAACATTTCATAACCATAATTTAGGAGATCATTTCGATGAAATATTCATATAATTTTGTGTCTATGATATATAATAATTTGTTAATTTGTATTATATATTATAAAAACTATTAAGAAAATGACATTATAGCTAGTAGGATCTTACGATCCCGATCCGATCATACGATCACGATCTTGCAAAGACAAAAACGATCCTGGGTAGGATCTGATCCCGATCTTGAAAACCTTGCATCTTACCATATGTACTCTTTGGGCCATTTTTTAAATACAAAATACACTAAAATACAAATGTACATACCTTTAATACTTTTAGTTTTTAAACTTTTAATACTTTTAGTTTTTATACTTTTAATCATTTTAAACTTATCTATACATCTTATAATGCATCTTTGACTCTCTCTCTTCCAATTTTTTAAGATTTTCATTTATACATTTTAAGTAAATACAACAAATTAAGCTATATGTACAATCAATTTAAGCATTAGCACCTACACACATTGACTGGTCAACACTTATAATTAATATATATAACATTTAAAACACCTTTTCAATTAAAAGTATCATTTATAAACCACAATGTACAAACAAATCAAGCTGCTAAACACTCTCTTCATAAAATTTGTAAGACATTTTATGCATAATTTTTTTTATAAGTGGACTTGGTCACTCAGATAATATATCATTTTCTCATAACTTCAACAGTTTATCATGCATCTAAAAATATTTTCGCTATCTGTAAAGTAATTTTCATCGTAAATAAATACTACTAGTAATAGAGCGTTCGCCAAAACTTTAATTACAGGGTACCTCCCGCCGCAACGCGCGTGTGCCCTGCTAGTAATATATAACATATGCAAAGCTTATCAAACACACATCACTTATAATATATAATATTTACAAATCTTATCAAACACACTTCACATACTCCAACATATACTTAATACTCTATCTCACACTCACACACAGCTGCATATAGGCCTTGTTCTTTCTTTCTCTCTCTCACTACTACACCCTAATATACTTAGATCGGAAGCATATGGTAACATACTTATATCGCTTCTATATTGACCTTAAGTTTGACAGATGATTTGGTTTATCTGATTATTTAGTGTTTTTTTTGTTTATCTGATTATTTCATTGTTTGTGTTTATTTAATTAGTGTTATTTAGTGTTAGGGTTTATGTATGATCTGTATATTTGTGTTTTTTATTGTTAGGGTTTATGGTTGTTTTTTAGTTTTAGTGCGAATATTTAGGCTAAAACAGCCAAGTATCAAAGATGGAAGAAGTATCAAGGATGGGTGAACCGACACCACTTTCAAGTATAAACATAATATGTATCTGTATATCGTGTTTTTTATTGTTAGGGTTTATGTCTGTTTTTGGGAGTTGGCATTCCCTTAGGGCTATTTTATCTTAGGCTTAGGTTGACTATCTGTTATAAAAATTATGTTGCATTTGTATTGAGAGAATAAGGAAAAAAAGTGGCGGATGTGTGTGCGAATATTTAGGCTAAAACATCCAAGTATCAAAGATGGAAGAAGTATCAGTAATGGATGAAAAGACACCACTTTCAAGTATGAAAATAAACTTTTTCTGGTGTTTCATCCATTACTGATTCATCTTTGCTCTTTGCTTACATAAACAATGAAAATATTTTCTCTTAGGATTAGGTTGAAGTACAATAAACGTATCAAGAACTTAAAGAGTTTTTTCATGTATTTAGTTACAATGAAAATATTTTCATTGCATTGTTGATATAAATTTAATATGATTTCATTGATTCATGATTAACTCTCTAATGTCGTAGGACCTACATAACTAATATGTATTGTTCATGACAGGCCACACTCCTTCATTATCACATTCAAGATGAGTGATGTTACTCAGACTCTATTCTTTACTCAACATTTGTAGATTGTTTGTATTACTTTGAGTCTGAAATTTCAACATACCTTTCTATTCTAACTTCCCATACTGTTTCTTTTGTTTTTTCAACAATCTAGCAATGCTGCTGGTGCAGTCCTTTGCTCAAAGGGAGTTGAAACGACAAAAGGAGCAGTAGTGAGAAGTTAGAAGGATTACGTATGTTGGTTTATTGCATTCCATTCTTTTTTATGATCTAAAACCAGCCATCCACCAAGTAATGTGGCCATTGGAGTTCCAAGAACAAAAGTTGTTTCAAACACACCCTGAATTACAACATTATCTTTTATTTCATTTACACTATATATTTTTTTAATTTTAATATATTTTTTTATTTTTTTGCAGAAATCATTAAAATTGACAGCAGTGACTCAAGTTCATTTCACATATCAAGCTGTTCTGAAGGTCCTCCAAATACATGGGCAGACTACTTTCCAAAGGGAAATTCTAGATCAGGCACAAAAAGGAAGATGCTAGGAAGGTCAAAACTCCAAAAAAGACTGCCAAAGAGCTTTTTGACAAGAGGGTTCATGTGCTAGGCCTGCCCAATACTAAGACTTGTGAAGACAAGGGTATAAAACCATGAGAACCAAAAATGCCCAAAGTTTGTTCAAAAGGGAAGGGTAAAAAGAAAATATATTAGTTGAGTTATGAAGTAATTTGAATAAACCTTGTAATCCTTTTGTACTACTTTATTTGACTTTATAAATAAACATATTGTAATCCTTTTAGATTAGTAAAATTTTAGAATGTGTACCTTTTGTTACCAGTATTTTGTAAATTTTCATTTCAAGTTTTAATAGAATATGTTTAATTTTAATTCCCGTACTTTGTCATTGCTAAATTTTCTCATTAATTGTTACAATATTTTGATTGTTGTGTTCATTAATAAGAACTTGAGATATATTTTGTATTATGTTAATCAAAAGTTTCTATCAAAATCAAAAGTTTCTGCTGCTAAGAAAACGTTACTGCAGGTGGGTTTGTACTGCTAGATATGAGTGTAGGGGTGGATTGGTAACATTTACACTTAATTGTTACAATATTTTGATTGTTGTGTTCATTAACAAGAACTTGGGATATATTTTGTATTATGTTAATCAAAAGTTTCTGCTCTGTTAAAAAAAATCAAAATCAAAAGTTTCTGCTGCTAAGAAAACGTTACTGCAGGTGGGTTTGTACTGCTATATATGAGAGTGCAGGGGTGGATTGGTAACATTTACACTTAAGGGTTTAAATCCCCAAATATGGTTCATCCTACATTAGCTAATTACATACCATTGTCTAGTGACAAACCCATTTGGTTTATCATACATCAGATACTTACAAAAAAATTTATCCAACTTACACAAACTTTCAAACATTGTTTCACCCATCAACAAACATAAAACCATCAACAACCATCAAACCATCAACACACATCAAACCTTAAGACTCTTTGGGACCTGTTTGTGTCATCTGTTAAAAAAAAGCAGACCCTTGCAGCTGCACCAAAGCCGGCTTCCTGTCTCAACTCCCTGAAACAGAGCATGAAACAATAAACACCTTCCTCCTCACCTTCCCTCGACCAAGTATCACCACTGTTCTCTCACGTACTTGGAACACTTTCTATATCATTTGGTGTTTCACAACAGTGACATAGTACCCATACAAGTTGTACTTGTGCACAATTTTTGATGGTATAGTATGTTACAAAATGTACAAAGTTACAACTGCTATAGATTGATAGTTGTTTAGTTTGTAATCTCATTGAAATTGTAGCATAACATTTTGACAAATTATCAAAGTTTTCAAGACACTTACTAGTCGTCCATTTCTCCAGAAGCATGCAGTCAGTAGTCGGTAGAATGCCCTATCTTCTTGGTCGTGGACAGTGTGAAACGACCATCTGCACATCCAGTTCATCCGTCCGGCTTCAAAATCTGAATTTAATAATACAAAATGAGTAAGTTATAGATAATCCAAAATGCTACAAAGATATCATACACTTGATGTAGTTAAAGCTAATAAAGGAAAATATACCATAGTCATGTGGTTAGTGGCACAAGGCATTCATGGCAATATTGGTGTTGTATGTCTCCACAGTTGTGACGGCCCATCCATTAGGTTCAAACAACATCACATTAAATTCCTGACCCGGGAAAACCTGAGTAAAAACCATCCACTGACCAGCCTTCATATTCAAGTCTCGAGTGAGTGTCAACCAACCACCGCCATAGAAGAAGGAGTGGACGTCTCGACCATAGAGAGGATCACTGACCACCCTAACATTGTAGTCAGCCGTGTTAGTGGAAACCACGATCGAATTAGTAGGGGTTGGACCATCCAGATATCTCAGAAAGTCTTCCTCCAACGACTGCATAAGCAGAGATGTGTCTGTCACAGGCACTAAACATCTCCAAAATGGGGCACTCTCGGGTTCATAATTGTGAAACTCCAACCGATCCTCACAATAGAAAGTTTCATAAAACACATCCTCACCCTCTTCAACAAAATGTATGTACTCAACAGCAGAACAGGAGATGTTGTGAATGACAAAATCATTCCACCTTGCTCCCTCAACAACACACTTAAATTGTGAGACTCTCCTTACACGAACTTTACATCTAACCCCCCACAATTAACTAAGAAAATAAAACCATTGCCAGTATAGGAACCTCCTAGAACATAATCATTATGCAGTTCCTGTATATGAAAATAAATTATACAAATGAAAACACAACTAAAAACTTAATCCATTCATATATCTTGCATCAAGTACTATATAACACGGACAAAAAAATTTGAAGTCAAAGTTGAAGAAAAAAGACTTGAAAAAGTCATAGTGGACACTTAATGTGTGACTTTTTAAGTCTTCATTTGGCAAATTTGACCTTATATATTTTTATTTGTGTTATATAATAGTTGATAAAAATTATACCAATGGAGAATACATTCAAAACTTAATCCATTCATATATTTTGCATCAAGTAATATATAACATAAATAAAAATATTTAAGGTCAAAGTTGAAAACTAAAGACTTCAAAAGTCAATAGTGGACTATAATTATGGGAAGGAGTAATTAAACTAATTTCTTAGAGAAATAACAGCTTGTCAATAATGGTGTTAACTTACAAACTCATCCAAAACATCAGGATTGTCCACAACGCAAATAAATTGATTACCAAACATGGTTACTGCATTAACGATTAAGGTTATTAAAAAATGCAAAATACCGTTTGAATGAAGTAAAAATCAGTAAATGTAGTTACCTGGTACGTGTGTTTTTTTGAAGAATCACGACTGCTAAGCACCGACTATATTGTTTGAGATATTAGGTTGAAAGAAGATAGAGCATTTATGTGTGTGTGATTTTGTTGTGTTAAACACGACTTAGATTTGTCATTTGCAAAAAATGTCCTCGTCGATTTTCGTGAAAGAGAGGTAGCTGAAGTACGTTATAGTCGGGAACAGTGAAATGATGAAAATACCCTAACGTGCAACGCACGTGAAGGCTCACTAACGGGCTAGCAGCATTAAGTTCTGCCTACCAGCATTAAGTTCCGAGTTACTAGCTTTAGCAGCATTAAGTTCGGAGTTACTAGCATTCACCCAAATTACAATCCAAACAACTTTTTCTTTGCTTTTCTTGCAAAATGTTAGTCTAGAATCAAAGAAAATACAAGCCATAACATATGCACAATGATCCCAACATCTAATTATACTTAACAGTTCTAAGTATAACTAGGAGCATTGTAATGGGGCAAATAAAGAGTCATGACTAATAGTTTGAACTCAATTCATGCAGTGAATATCAAATTAGACTCAAACTAGATAGAGTATACATAAGTTATCAGAAATGTGTGACCATATGTATCGAATTGTGACTACATTTAAATAATGTGTGACAAAATATGACACTATGATTTAGACACCTAAATAAATACTTCATGTGACCATATATATAGCATCTTTTATTTAGTCACACAAAAACTCAATGTGACTAATATCAAGGTTAATGATAACTGACTTCACATTTTGCTATAAATAATAGTCACATGAATATTTCACAATGTGACTATTTTGAATGTATTGGTCACATATAATACCCTTATGGTGTGGCCATAAACATTATTAAGATACACATGTGTGATACGGTATGACTATTGTAAAGCCTATAGTCACATGATCGTGCTTCAATTAAGTGTGGCTATACACATTAGGATTTGACAAACAAACTCACACTAAACTTTAGACACACATATTAACTTACGTGACCATATGTATCGAATTTTAGTTACACTTAATCATGTTTCTATGGTTTAGTGTGACCATATATGACATTTGGTCACACACTTCAAGTGTGTGACATATATTTGTCACTCTTAAATGCATATCGTGACTAACGCTTCAAACTGAATTTTTAGTTGTCACACATTTCAAATTCATATGTGGCTAACTATTCAACAAAGAATAGCAGTCACGTTTAAATAATGTGTGATAAACCTGACTATGTAATTTAGCCACATACATAATTACTTCATGTGACCATATATCTATTTTGGTCACACTCTTCAATTGTGTGACATGTATTTGTCACATATGTATATCTGTAGTGTGACTAATGCTCAAAGTTGATTTGTATCGGTCACACGTCCCAAATTAAACGTGACTAAATGATCGAAAAATATTTACCAGCTACCCTCTAGTCACATAAATACACAAATGTGTGACATATATCTTCCGAAATGGTCACACAAGTCGGATCGAGCGTGGCTGTTTATTTTATTTTCATACATTTAGTCACGTAAATATGTTACAGTGTGACCGTTTGAAATCGACCATGTGTGACGAAAGGCCATTTTTTTACTAGTGTAGTTGATAAAGATATTGATCCTTCTTTACCTACTAGGGTGTTTAAGATTGTAGGTTATTGGTTATTCTAACAATCTAATAAATACAAGTATGGTTCGAATTCAAGAAAGAATTTAGAGAGAGAAAGTGAGTTGGGTGAATTTCTAGAGAGAGAAAGTGAAGAGAAATATGCAAGATTAGATTAAGAGAATGAAAAGCACCAACCCTCTCCACATGTGGAGAGGGGTATATATAGTTTTCTACAAACGCCCACACCCGGGCTGTGGATCAGGCATACAGTGGGTGAAGACCCGTCCTTCTTCCACGGTGTTACTTAAACTACTACTAACTAACTAATATATAAACTAACTACGAGCTAACTTAATGCTATTACAATAATCAGGTGACCGAGACTTTTATAGGAATATTTGTATTCCTAACAATCTCCCCCTAAGCGAGGTCACCTTTGAAATTAAGCTCTTTGGTCTTTAAGCATTCTTTCGTCTCTGTAGCTCGTAGGATCTGATTCTTCACTTTACTTCACACTTTGTACTTCAAGCAAGCGAACTTGTGATTTGAGTTCCTTAGTGATATGTGATCGTTGAGCTTCTTTGAGATCATCAGCCACAGTAAATCTCCAAGCTTATCCATAGCCGTATTGCCTTCATGTGATGTAGTGACATTAGGACCATCATGCTCACACCCTTCTGTGTCTGGAGACTTTGCATTAGAGTTGTGGATTGGGAGACCTTTTCATCAGAGTTGCGGAAACGTTGTTAGTAGTCTCTCAACATTTGTTGTAGCAAGTCTCTCATCTTCATAGATAGTGTGGAGGATGTGTGAGCATGAGGTATGGATTGACCCGATTCAGCTGGAAACAGGAGCCATCAACGCCATCTTTATATGTGTCCCTGAAATAAAACAGTTAGCAATAAAGATAGAGAACGAATATGGCTTTGTCATTCGTTCTACGAGGATAGACTACCCTCCGGTTTTGTGAAAACCGACCTGTGATCAGGTAGAGTCTCTTTTAAAGAAGACTCTCCTTGACAGGAATTTCCAGCTTGTAGTAATGAATTTTCCAAAGAATCCACTTCGGAATCTTCATACTTAGCATGTTCTCATACCGGAACGTCTCAAAGCAGACAGCACGATAGAGTGAATCGGTGAATAGATATTCACGGATTGATGAGAATTTGATTTATAGAAATCACTCGCGTGTCATATGATAAACATTTTTGAGACACGACGAGAGTTTTAAACTTTGAATCACATTTCCATCAAAAATACTTTTGTTTGAAAGATATTACACAATCAATGTGCTCGAAAGATAGGTTGGTGAGGACATTGAGAGGTTTTGGCAAAAAAGTATCCGTCAATCCATATCCTGGAACAAGTTTGATTCAAATTTGAATCGCACCATTGTTGCTTTCCAGTTGTCACTTGATCATTGATCCAAGATGGATCTCACATGTCACCTACCAAGAGCTTGAGTGATGTTCGCTCTAGAAGGATTTCCATCGTCATTGTGAATATTTATATATCACTCGGATGTTCTGGCAATACCACAAGGATAATGTGTAGGACTCCAATTATTTTATCTTATTTTCCACATTGTGTGAAACAATAAGCATATTTGGAATGTGTCCTAACGAGATTTATGGATGATCTCATGGCTCTAGACTCAATAGTGCGTTTTGATCCGCTCCTGGAGACTGGGGAGGCGTCTCCTGTTTTAGGTATCAACATAGCTCTCAATGAGCGGTCGATACATTGCACAGGGTTCCCCGTGAGATTGAAACAAGCTCTTTTAAGAGAACTTGAGTGGTTGGGAAGTTTAGTGCAGTGCGTCACTGGGTCCATGACGTCTTGTCTTCAATACCGGTGTTACCTTAGTAACCGCCAGTAGATTATGAATTGAACCCGGTTTCTGCCCTAAGGTTGAATATTTGGAGGGCTATTTCTTTTCACCCTTTCTCATTTCAATTCTTTTTAATTCTTCAACCCCTTCAGTGCTTACCAAGACTTCACCACTAGAACCTTGTTGGGTTTGTTCCAGTCCTAGCTCTATCTCAGTCCGCACTCTTCCCTTTCTCACTTTACTCCTTTTTTCAATCATTCCTAAGGACTTCTATTCTATCTATGGATTGTCCCTGGGAAGATCCTTCCGGTTCTGGTGGATCATGGGAACTCATACCTATCCTTAACCAACCTTATAACTCCATGCATAAAGATAAATGGTCGGTCTTTGGTATAACTTCCACAAACGCTTTTGCTCCCCCTTAATATGTGCATCGATATTCGAAAGTGTTTAGCACATATGTGGGAGCCTATTTATTGAGTCCAAAAGATCAATTTTGATTATCAGATTTCATATTTAAATCACAATTCTCTCCCCCGATCAAAAATTTCAAATCTTTTGAGATTTTGGATCTCAATTGATTTAAATAAGTTAGAAAGCTTTTGGGAGAGAAATGCGGTAAATTTTAATATTTTCTAATAAAAGGAACTTTTTCTTGCTCCCCCTCAATCTGTGAGGGAGGTTGTTATGTGTCAGATTTGAAGAGTTTACAAAAGATTTGAAGTTTTAACGAAAACTCTTTTAAAATGTTCTCATTCTGACACATAGCCATCACAAATTGTATTGTTGCAAGGTTTTTATACAAAGTGTGGAGAGTTTGTTGATACATAAAATTTTGAGAAATCACTCTCCCCCTCAATCAATGACGGATGTTAAAGCTTAATTAAATGATGTCATTGATTGAGTGAAAAATTTATCAAAATTTTGAGTTCAATTTGATTTTCAATCAAAATCTCATGGTACCACCAAGTTTTGTACAAATACTTTCCGGAAGAATCATAAAAGGAAAAGTATTTGTGATAAAAAGAAGATTTCTCTTCTTGTACAAGAAATGATGCACTGAAGCGTACCTCAGATCGAGGGTGCATGAATATAAAGTAATTCACGCTCGGATGAACGGCACCCTTTGCTAGGAACAACCGTCTTTTAGGCGACGTGTTTTCCTTATTTTGAAAACCGGGTTGCTATCTGAAGTAATAGCAAACCATAGTTTTGAAGTCCGGGTTGTAGCCTGAAATGACTACAAGCCATTATTTTTTTATTTTTTTATTTATTTATTTTTTTATTTTTAAATGTTTTTAGAAACGACATGTTTTAGAAAAAACTTTATTTGAAACCGAAAAACTCTTGCTCAAGCATATGTATGATTCCGTGTCATTATTAAATGACATTTCTAGAAACGTACATAATATTGATTACACAAGAGATATGTCGTGAGAAGAATATTTTTGGATTTTTTATGATTTTTCAGATTTTTATGGTTTTTATAGGTTTTATATTTCTCTATTTACGTATTTGTATAAGATATGTACAAAGGATACCAAACAGTTTAACGAGATGTTGACATGAGCACCAAAATGAGATTATCGTTCAGCTCGTTGTAGAAGTATGTAGTCAACATCTCTTAAACTTTCACCACCAAAGCTTTCGAGGCTCCTGAATAATTGTCTGAATCCGTAGATGCCATGATATAATCTTAAACGGGATTTTACAACTCTTGTGACTTAAACCGAGAGATCGATTCTCTCCCGGGATTTTACTAAAGTCAACAAAAGAAACCGAAAGATCTAATATGCGAGTTAGACTTAGAGAGAGATCTTGGATAAGTAACAATTAGCATTAAGTGTCAAGTCGCGACAAGTCAAGTTACAATAGATCCGATCGTAATAAGTCAAGTCGTAAAGATTAACTCACAACGTCAAATTACAATCAGACTAATGGAAACGACTTAAGTCACAACAATTCACCAAACACAAGTAGTTAACAAATCACTGGAATCTCACAACTGAGTTAATCGCTAGACACCCACCAAATTTCTGAAAGTTTTTATTGCCTCCTCATTGTGGAGCTTTGGTAGCTTCCCCCCAAACCGACAATCACCTACATGAGACCACTTCCCCCAAGAGGTTGAAGTGATGCAAAAAGTCTCATTGTATGAAGCTTGAGAACCCGAAGAGAACGATAACACCAAAGTAACAGGGTGAACCATGGATCATCTCTGCGGTTAACAATCCCGGAATGTATGATGAAGCCCGATCACATGACCCTGTTGTACGTCCCCAATGTACACATTACTTTCTAGTTTGGAGCAGTCATCTATTCAGGGGAATAAGATATCAACATCTTCATTTCACCAAATGCTTTCCAGTTATCTTACACATACTAACTCAATCCATATTGTACGCATGTATCCAACACAAGAAGAAACGATGACACCAAAGTAACAGGTTTAAGCACGGATCATCTCTACGGATATCACCTCCGGAATATATGATTAAGTCCGATCACGTGAACCTGTTACGCGTCCTTGATGTACACAAATCTCTCCCCTGATGGTTGCGATCTCATCGGAATCATCATACCATTGTGTACATGAAGCATTAACCAGAAGCACTTTGCCATAAATCATATCAACACGAATGAAGATGTCGATAAGCAATATCATCTTAAGCACCAACTGTTCTTCTCATAATTCTACCTATTAAAAGCTGAAGTAATACATACCAGAAGTATCAGAAGACCACTTCCCCCACGTAGTTGGAATGATACACCAAACGCCACAAGTTAATACACTGATATTCTCTGCGGTTAT
Organism: Artemisia argyi; assembly: GCA_030686995.1. Lineage (NCBI taxonomy): Eukaryota > Viridiplantae > Streptophyta > Magnoliopsida > Asterales > Asteraceae > Artemisia > Artemisia argyi. The sequence goes on along the minus strand of CM060692.1, from coordinate 74,272,608 downwards.
GACATTTGTCTTCCTGGGATAACTTCAATTAAGAGGAAGTATTAAGTTCATCACGTGTACTCATTATGCATTCAGATGTATGTCTCCTTCCCCCTTGCTGGTTTTGATACCTCAGAATCAGCAACACATTATAGGCACATCTACTTGAAATCTTGTGAGAAGAACAAAATTTGTTTAACTAGATCTGGTGAGAATCAACTGCTACAAAAACTCCCTCTGACTATCTTTACCAACCCTTATGTAGGCTATTTGAAGTGCCCACTAATGAAGTAAACCCGATATACCACACTTGAAACTGAAGAAGAATTCCCCGTTCTTGTGACTTAATCTTGCACTAATGTATGACTAAGAGCGGTGTAGAGAGTTCGTACAACATCGAATCCCTAAGTACTCTATACTCTTCAACCAACCAACCATCAAGTATAAGACGTACATCACCTCTTGACTACCGACAACTTCGTGTAAGTTGTGACACTCCTTGAAGTGATAGTTATTTTGTAGTAATAGAAATGAATAATTACCAAAATAACTAGATATCCAAGTCTTCGTCATTGTAAAGGTAAAAGCTCAAGCAAGGATCTCGAAGAGTCTTCATCCAACCAACCCCGACTTCAAGATAAAATAAGATCACTCCTTTGTAAAAATCAACTTCAATCTCAAACAAGGGATACCAAATAAACTCCGTGATTACTTGACATTCCATGTCCAAATTCTTAGCCGTTTTGTCATTTTAGCCGACATTTTCCATAATGTCCTTCGGGTTGATATACAGAGTGCACATTGGTAGGAACAACAATCCTTGATTATATAACAAAACGACGGATCATTATTCATGTGTGCATCTTCACAATCATGATAGTCATCATCAACACCTTGAGGAATAACTGGAGATTGGATTACTTGAGTAGTGATCAATCATCATTCGTAATACTTCTAGATGGTGCATCTTGATCAATCATCATTCGTTGAAGCTTGGAAGTAATCATCAAACATAAATCCCAGTCATCCTTAGTAAGTAGAACATTAGGTGTTGGAAGAGAGTCGTATGACCATTCTTCAAACATCAATCAACACGCAGTTCATGCACACTTCTCCCCTTCAAAAATTGCATACGAGGTTGCCATTTTTGATTGAGCATGTGAATAAGAGTACAATTAATCATGTAGTTATTCACCCTTCTCCCCCTCAAAAATTGCAAACGAGGTTGCCATTTTTGATTGAACAAGTGAATGAGAATGTAATCAACGGTAAGTAGATCCACTTGATGACTGAATGCACATGGAGAAAGCATGACGCATGTTGTTGAGAACGGTCAAGAACAAGAAGATTTCTCTTCTTTCGAAGATAAGGCGCACTGAATCGTAAACCTTTCTTTTCATTGATGAACGGGGCCTGATGTGTTGTCAGCAGACGCCATAATGATGACAATAAGGACCGAGGCTTGAACTGAGGTGTTCAAACATCATAGTCGTTGAAGAACGAGGCCTGAACTGAACTGAACAGACGTCATAGTCGATGAAGAACGACGCCTGAACTGAAGTATTCAGACGTCATTATGCACATACATCAGCATCGACATTCTAGAATTCCTGAAGCTGGGGAAATGATTGCTTTAGGTCTCCAGACTTTGAGTTTTCTCATATAGTGAATGGTTGATGTACCTGCAACTGAGTAAGGACTACCTGCACTAACATCACAAACTTGATTGCACATATATAGGTTAGTGACAACAGTATCCAAACCCTTGGGGGTTTCATGGTCAACCATGGCATTGCCATCAGTAAGCACCTTTCCGGTAGGTATCCACTTAAGTCCAATGTCCTTAAAAATTCTACCAGTTGGAATCCACTTATAGCAAGGTCTAGGATTACTAAGCTTCTTATGCATAGTGGAAGGCTTAACGATATTCCTAGTCTCCAAAGATTTAGCAGTTTGTGTCCACCTAGGAGAAGTTTTAGGTTTGTTTTGCTCCTTATGCATTGTAGATGACTTTCTGTAAATCCTAGACTTTACAGGTTGAACCTTAGCATTGTTCCTCAATATCCTAGGAGGGATCATACAAGGTTTAGAACCTAAGATTCCATCCTTATGAAGTAGTGCCCTTATCCTAGCATTTTCTAGATCATAGTTCTTGTACAAGTCATTTATATCATACGTGTTTTGAACCTTAATGTTAGGTTTCGACATTGTTTTTGAACTAATCCTAGAGGAGCTGGGAGTAGGAGTAACTACTTGTTGAGGCTTAGCAGAACTAGAAGCAATAATCATAGGCAAATAATGTGTAGTGACTGGTTTTGTCAAAACTTGTTCCGCATCAACTTGGGAGGCAAACCGTGTTTTTGAAAATTTTGGTCGTTCAGATCTAAACGCAGTCGGTTGCCTAACAACGGATTGGTTTCTAATTGATTGAGAAACTGGTTTCCCCAAGATTGATGGTTTTGCAAACTTAGTGTGCACACTATTCCCTGTTGCTTTTCTTAGCTCATTTATTAATGTTGTTATTGTGAAACCCTTTTCTTGAAGTTGAGCTTTGAATTCATCATTTTTGGCAGTCAAAGAGATTGTTTGTTCTATCGACTTAGCTTTCATTTCTTTGATTGACTCATTCAAGTTTTTACAATGAATTTTCAAAGACTCATTTTCCTTAAGTAACTCAGCCACATCTTGTTCCAATTCAAAATTTCTTGTTGCAAAAGTCTTACTGACATGATTATCCTCAACTTCATTACACACATCACACATCTCAGAAATACGTTTTTTCAGGTTGTTGATTGTCAAGTTTTTGGCTTCCAGCTGAGCTTTCAAATCATTTATCATAAAGAATTCGCGAAAATCAGGAAGTTCCGGATTTTTACACGGTTGATTATTTTGAAAACTTTCTTCCTTTTGTTGCATTGCAATTTCAAGTGAAATACAATGTTTTTCAAGGTGTGCAAATTTGTTTGAAAGTTCATTAAAAACTTCTTTATCAACCACATCTTGTAACACCCCCAATTCATGATGCAGCGGAATTCAACTTGGGTGTTACTCGACGGCACAACAGTCATAATAATAGAAAACGATCTCTAACCGAGTCGTAATAAAAAGAGTTGTCATTCATATTTATTCAAATATATCAGAGTTTACATAGTAAGGTCCCAAAAGGTTCCATTGTTTCAAAACACATCAATATAAAGTCTATGATGTTTTTATCGAATGACATAATAGTTTATAGCCTTCTTCCTTCGGTACGTGCCCTTCCCGCTCCATTCTTGATTATCATGGACCTGAAATACATGCTTAAGAGGTCAACACAAAGGTTGAGTGAAATTCATAGAGTTTGTTTAACGGTTGAACACAATATGTTGGTAGTAATGAGTTAATTAGACTCATACTCATGTTAGAAAACAAAACAGTTATTATTATATACTAAGCTCATGCAACCAATACGTTAACGGGTACCAATATCAATCGGCGGTTATGTTGCCCCGGTAAGTACTTTGCCGTCATACTTAATGTTTCAAATATAGTGCATTTGTTGAACTAATCTGCTCAAACAAATGGGATTCGTCAATCCCAATAGGCCTATTCACAATACTCGCGCTCACTAATTCTAGTGATTAAATGGTTCATGATAGGGGCCTAGGATTGGCAAGGTAGGTACTTAGTAATAATAAAACAATCAGGCAGCATACAGTTTCAAAGCATTGTGTTCGGTTTAAAAGTAGCATGTATTCCCCCCAAGGGTTTGTAAAACATTGAAATAATGTAAAATGGGGCTATGAACTCACCTTAAGTAGGATAGCAAGTAATGAAGGTGATGATTGGATCGTGTAGGTTTCTACGAGCAACCTATAATAGAATGTCGCGACTTAGGATTTGTGTAAAGAATATAACGGAGTGCCTATATATATATCTTGCATTATAGTCCATGATGTGGTATGATGTATATTTGTAAGTCTTTGAAAGAAAAATTCATGAAACATGTATGTTTTGGTATATCGTTTACTACCGTTCGGGCCGACATAATTCAGAAGTCATGTTAGTAAGCGTTCGAGGAGCCAGGACACTTTAACTCGTAAATCCACAACTCATCTCGACGGCTTACATAATGAACTCCTCACATGAGGCTCCCTACTATTGTAGTAGTTGATAAAATATATAGATATAGGTTTTGATCCGAAAAGTTACATGTCCGATATTTGTATAAACTTAGGAAAGTTTATTTGTACATGAAGATTGTTATTAGGGGTAGCTTCATAAGTCTTGAATGACCATGTTCTCTTGGTAAAAATCTCATGGTTTCCTTTTAAGTGAAGTAGATCCAAATTGCTTGTTCAAGTTATCGGCTAATTCATTGTTTCATGTTTACGCCTATGTAAGTTGGTATGGTCATTTCGTCATGGCCTAGCCATGACCTTTGGTCCTTGTTCCATGGTCATGAGGCACAACCTTGGCTCTAGCCATGGTGGTGGTCTTGATTATAGGTCATAATAACTCTTGTTCCTTTTAGAATATAACCATAATCTAGTGACTTATATATATGTAAATAGCTGTTAAGAAACTGAGAAATATCTCACTCAGAAAGCGTTTTCAAGGCTCGAGCCTCTTTAGTCCTGAATGAAAACGTGATTCCGGACAACTTTCGTGTTTTAACTTTTTCATGAATCGGACCAGAAAGGCCTCTTTTTGCGTGTTTTAGGTTCTGTCACAGAAACTTTTAGGCAGTTTTGCCGGAAATCTTGGTAACTTCAAATCGCCATAACTTTTGACTCGTTTACTCTTTTTAGGTGGTTCAAATTACTATGGTTTCCTTGTTAAGTCCTCTAATGTAATATGTAATAATCCAATAACATAATTTTTCCATTTTGATCAGGTTATACCAAGAAATTCACTAGTTTGTTTGTTTTAGTAACTTAACTTAACAATCAAGTACAACAACATGTTTTAGTCATTTTTATACACCATGGACATTCATACAAGATATAATATAGCAAGAATAACATGTAAATGATATGAACATGAGAAATTAACAAGAAGCATGTTAGGTTTAGGCTTACAACTTTTGGCTTTCTAATTAAAGAAAGGAGTAACAAGTAAGGAAATGGACTTTGATAGACTTGCTTCAACCCCTTTTCACTTCATGCAACCTTTCTACCCTTGGTATTCGTGAAAGATGTAATGAAAGTTGAGGTGAATTGAGTGGATTTAAACTCAAGAGCAATCACCAAGTATTCTAGGGTTTGGAAGATTTTTGGTAACTTATGATCAAACTAGGGTTTCTACTTGAACTTTCACTTGAACCTTGCAAGAACTTTGAAGAAAATAAGCTAAGTGTGAAGTGTTGTGGTGTGTGTTGATGGCCGGCCAAAGGAAGGGGGGAAGGGGGGTATTTATACTCTCATGAGGAGGTTAGTTTACTAGGATATTTTCTTGCCAAAAACACATGTAAACATCCTAGATCACAAGACACAAGATCAAGCCACCCAAGGGTGTGACTCCCCCCCCCCCTTGGCGGTTCACAAGGGATAAGGGGGTGAGTTGGCTTGGTCTTGATATTATCCTAAGATATTAGATGAATTTTGACTCCGGGAAATGCCAACCGTAAATGATTAGGCCTCAAAACGTAAAACCGGGTGTCGTAAAATTATGAAACTTTAAAATATTGTTAGACATGTCCATATGTACCATAATAAAATATAAAATGGGTGATAGGTTCCATTTGGGTGGTAAACCCTGCTAAAAACTGGAAACACGGGTCTAAAACGCGTAATACGTAAATTGTACGAATATTGCGTAAAATTGAAAAAAGTAAAATGTTACTTTTCTAATATGTTATAAATGATTTAAAATGGCTTATAATGTCTAGACTGGGCTCAGTCCAGTGTCGGTTGGTATTAAATGTCTTTTAGACATCAAACCGTAAGCCTAAAAATCACGAAATGACTTATAACATCAAGGGATGATTTTTAGTCAATGGAGGAGGGAAAAATATGTTGACTTATTTTAATAAGTTGAAAGCTCAAATCATCTTAGAAACACGGTGCAGGTATAGGCTAGGGTTACGGCTGAGTAAAAACGCTTAAAACTGAAATTTCCAGTTTTTCACGGCCGAAGTTTATTCTGGTAATGTTTTTCTCAGTCATGATTTATTCTCAAATAAATCATGAGTGTGTCAAACATTTTTCTGATACTGGGAAAATTAACACGACCGAATTTCGTTGTGCGTAGAATTTCTGAATGACGTTTTACCCTAAAACGTGTAACTACGTGTAATTCCTTAATAACTTTCACGAAAATGATCTGACGAATGTCAAACATTTAATTTGCCATGGAAATGATTTATCACTCGAGAATATGAAATAAAAATCAACTTTCGGGAAAATTTCAGAAAGAAATGAATAGTAAAAATGAATAGTAAAATGAATAGTAAAATTTTTCGGGCGCTGCAGCGGCTGCTGATGCTTCAGCAGCCGCAGAAGCCGCCACTGCTGCGGAAGCTGCTATAGCTGCAGAGGCTGCCAGAATTGCCAGTCTTAACCTTGGAGGACCTACCCCTCCGGTGACCAATGTTACTACAATACCAAAGGGTTGCTCGTTCGTTTCCTACCTGAAATGTGAACCCATCAAATTCAAGGGTACTGAAGGGGCTGTAGGTTTGACCCATTGGTTCGAAAAGGCGGAGTCAGTATTCTTAGTCAGTAAATGTACTGAGGGAGACAAAGTTAAGTATGCCACGAGTACTTTTTTGAATGAGGCGTTGTCCTGGTGGAACTCAATTGCTCAACCCATGGGCATTGAGAATGCCTACAAAATTACTTGGGCTAATTTGAAACAAATGATGATCAAGGAATACTGTCCACGCAGTGAGATGCAAAAGTTGGAAGTTGAATTCTGGGATCACGCGGTTAGGGGAAATGATATCATAACCTACAACCGTAGATTCCAGGAACTGAGGATACTTTGTCCAACAATGGTTTCCACAAAGGAAAAATTGTTGGAAAGGTATATCTGGGGACTTCCCTCAAGCATACAGGGGAATGTGACTTCGGCAAATCCCAAGGAACTTGATGAGGCTATGCGGATGTCCCGCAGCCTCATGGATCAAGTGGTACGTATGTCGGAAACCCGAAAGCAAAACAACCCCAACAACACCAACAATACCAACAATAACGCCAACAACAGCAATACCAATAATCCCAATAACTCCAGCTACCGTAACAACAACAACAACAAGAACAATAACAACAAACGACCATGGGATGGTAACCGTGGGAATAACAACAACAACAACAACAACAACAACAACAACAACAACAACAACAACAACAACAACAACCAAACCCGAAACAACAACCATCACAATCAACAGAACAAGAGACAGGAAGCCGCGACGGCTTATGTTGCTGCACCAGCTGGTGGTAAGTACGTGGGTAATCAACCACAATGTACCAAGTGCAATTACCATCACGAAGGTCCTTGCCCGGCCAAATGCCACAAGTGCCAAAAGCCCGGACATCTTGCCAAGGATTATAGAGGCAAGGGTATAGCTACTGGGGCTAACACACAGCCCATAGTTACATGTTTTGGGTGTGGGGAAAGGGGACACTACAAGAACAACTGTCCTCAAAACCAAGGACCCCAAGGCGGAGGTGCTCGTGGTAGAGCCTATGTCATGGGAAAAGAAGAACCACACCAGGACCCGAACGTGGTTACCGGTACGTTCTTACTCAATAATATTCCTGTTAAAGTCTTATTCGATTCTGGTGCTGATATGAGCTTTATATCTACTAGAATTGCGCCTTTACTTGGTATTCCATCAATCACTTTAACCACTAGTTATAGTATTGAGCTAGCTACCGGTGACTTAGTAAATACCAATACCGTAATCCCAAACTGTACCCTTAATCTCTTAGACCACCCCTTTAACATCAATCTTATGCCAATCGAACTCGGAAGTTTTGATGTTGTTATTGGCATGGATTGGTTGTCTAAACATCAAGCTAACATAATTTGTGGTGAAAGAGTTGTGCACATTCCATGTGACAATGAAACTTTGATCATTCGTGGTGATCAAAGTGGAACTCGAATAAACATCATCTCATGTATCAAAACCATGAAGTACATTGAGAAAGGAAGTTATGCTTTCTTAGCCCACGTAACAGAAAAGAAAACCGATGAAAAACGTCTCGAAGATGTTCCTATTGCCCGTGAGTTTCCTGAAGTCTTTCCAGAAGACTTACCCGGACTACCACCAAATCGTCAAATAGAGTTCAGAATTGATTTAGTACCAGGAGCAGCACCAGTTGCCCGTGCACCATACCGGCTAGCACCTTCAGAGATGCAAGAGCTATCAAATCAATTACAAGAACTTTCGGACAAGGGATTTATTCGACCCAGTTCCTCACCTTGGGGAGCTCCAGTTTTGTTCGTGAAAAAGAAAGACGGGTCATTACGAATGTGTATTGATTACCGTGAACTAAACAAACTAACCATAAAGAACCGATACCCACTACCAAGAATTGATGACTTATTTGATCAATTGCAAGGTTCAACCTATTACTTAAAAATTGACCTACGATCAGGTTACCACCAAGTTAGAGTTCGTGATGAAGACATTCCAAAAACAGCCTTTAGGACACGATATGGTCACCATGAATTCCAAGTGATGCCCTTTGGGTTAACTAATGCACCGGCAGTATTCATGGATCTCATGAATCGGGTGTGTAAGCCATATTTGGACAAATTCGTGATCGTATTCATAGACGACATTCTCATATATTCCAAAAATGAAGAGGAACACAAAGAACACCTGAGAACAATTTTAGGACTACTCAAGGAAGAGAAATTGTATGCAAAGTTTTCCAAATGTGAATTTTGGATTCAATCCGTACAATTCCTTGGGCATGTGATTGACAAGACCGGTTTACATGTCGATCCCGCTAAAATTGAAGCTATCAAAAATTGGCCAACACCTACTACACCTACAGAAATTCGTCAATTTCTGGGTCTAGCCGGGTATTATCGAAGGTTTATTGAAGGATTTTCTTCAATAGCAAAATCTTTGACCAAGCTAACTCAGAAAAACAAGAAATACGTGTGGGATGAAGACGAAGAAAATGCTTTCCAAACCCTTAAACAAAAACTTTGTAGTGCTCCTATCCTAGCATTGCCAGATGGGATCAAAGATTTTGTAGTCTATTGTGATGCATCGTACCAAGGTTTAGGTGCCGTGTTGATGCAACGTGATAAGGTCATGGCTTATGCATCAAGACAACTCAAGGTTCATGAGGAAAATTACACCACTCATGACTTAGAGTTAGGAGCCGTAGTCTTCGCACAAAAAATCTGGAGGCACTATCTATACGGTACTAGATGTACTGTGTACACCGATCATAAAAGTCTGCAACACATTTTAAACCAAAAAGAACTAAACATGAGACAACGTCGTTGGTTGGAATTACTAAGTGATTATGACTGCGACATTCGTTACCACCCAGGAAAAGCAAACGTAGTAGCCGACGCCCTGAGCCGAAAGGAACGGGTTAAACCACTACGAGTCCGAGCCTTAGTTTTAACCATAAATTCAAACTTTCCTACTCAAATCCTTCACGCTCAAGCTGAGGCGGTGAAACAAGAAGACATCCAAAAGGAAAGGTTGGATGGCATGATACAGAAGAAATTCGAAACCCGTTCAGATGGAACTCTATGCTTCCAAGGTCGAAGCTGGTTACCACTTTATGGTGGCCTACGAGACTTGATCATGCATGAATCACACAAGTCTAAATACTCCATACATCCAGGATCTGATAAGATGTATCATGATCTTAAGTTACTTTATTGGTGGCCGAACATGAAAGCCGACATTGCAACATACGTTAGCAAATGTCTTACCTGCTCCAAAGTAAAAGCCGAACATCAAAAACCATCCGGTCCATTGCAACAACCAGAAATTCCTACTAGGAAATGGGAAAGAATTACTATGGACTTCATTACCAAGCTCCCAAAGACATCAAGCGGTTATGACTCCATCTGGGTCATAGTTGATCGTCTCACAAAATCCGCACACTTTATACCAATCAAAGAGACTTACAAAATGGAACAACTAACCCGACTGTACGTCAAGGAAATAGTCTCAAGACATGGTACACCAATATCCATCATATCCGACAGAGATGGTAGATTTACTTCCAATTTCTGGCAATCACTCCAAGACGCCTTTGGAACAAATCTAGACATGAGTACCGCGTACCATCCTCAGACCGATGGTCAGAGTGAACGAACCATTCAAACACTTGAAGACATGCTTCGAGCATGTATAATAGACTTTGGAAAAGGATGGGATACTCATTTACCATTAGTCGAATTTTCCTACAACAACAGCTATCATACAAGTATTAAAGCAGCTCCATTTGAAGCACTTTATGGTCGAAAGTGTCGTTCACCTGCTTGTTGGGCTGAAGTGGAGAAGTTCAACTCACTGGACCAGAACTCATTCGTGAAACAACGGATAAGATTGTGCAAATCAGAAGTCGACTACAAGCTGCAAGAGATCGACAGAAAAGTTATGCCGACACACGACGCAGACCCCTAGAATTCCAAGTCGTAGATAGGGTTATGCTAAAGGTATCACCTTGGAAAGGCTTGATACGATTCGGTAAACGAGGAAAACTAAACCCAAGATACATCGGACCATTCAAAATCCTAGCCAGGGTTGGCCCTGTGGCGTACAGACTTGAGCTTCCATCAGAACTCAGTAGTGTACACCCCATTTTCCATGTATCTAACCTAAAGAAATGCTTATCTGATGAATCACTTGTGATTCCACTCGATGAAATTCAACTCAATAACGATCTTCAATTTGTTGAGGAACCCGTAGAAATCATGGACCGAGAGGTCAAACAACTCAAGCAAAGCCGTATACCAATTATCAAAGTTCGTTGGAACTCACGACGTGGTCCTGAATACACCTGGGAACGAGAGGACCAGATACGTAAGAAATACCCGCATCTTTTTACCAACAAAGCTTCTACTCCCAACGCAAATTGATCTCCGGGACGGAGCTCTCATATGGGGTGGAGACTGTAACAATTCACAATTTCAGGTTAATTACTATTCCCGGGAAATTTTACTATTCATTTTTACTATTCATTTCTTTCTGAAATTTTCCCGAAAGTTGATTTTTATTTCATATTCTCGAGTGATAAATCATTTCCATGGCAAATTAAATGTTTGACATTCGTCAGATCATTTTCGTGAAAGTTATTAAGGAATTACACGTAGTTACACGTTTTAGGGTAAAACGTCATTCAGAAATTCTATGCACAACGAAATTCGGTCGTGTTAATTTTCCCAGTATCAGAAAAATGTTTGACACACTCATGATTTATTTGAGAATAAATCATGACTGAGAAAAACATGACCAGAATAAACTTCGGCCGTGAAAAACTGGAAATTTCAGTTTTAAGCGTTTTTACTCAGCCGTAACCCTAGCCTATACCTGCACCGTGTTTCTAAGATGATTTGAGCTTTCAACTTATTAAAATAAGTCAACATATTTTTCCCTCCTCCATTGACTAAAAATCATCCCTTGATGTTATAAGTCATTTCGTGATTTTTAGGCTTACGGTTTGATGTCTAAAAGACATTTAATACCAACCGACACTGGACTGAGCCCAGTCTAGACATCATAAGCCATTTTAAATCATTTATAACATATTAGAAAAGTAACATTTTACTTTTCTCAATTTTACGCAATATTCGTACAATTTACGTATTACGCGTTTTAGACCCGTGTTTCCAGTTTTTAGCAGGGTTTACCACCCAAATGGAACCTATCACCCATTTTATATTTTATTATGGGACATATGGACATGTCTAACAATACTTTAAAGTTTCATAATTTTACGACACCCGGTTTTACGTTTTGAGGCCTAATCAAATTCATCTAATATCTTAGGATAATATCAAGACCAAGCCAACTCACCCCCTTATCCCTTGTGAACCGCCAAAGGGGGGGGGGAGTCACACCCTTGGGTGGCTTGATCTTGTGTCTTGTGATCTAGGATGTTTACATGTGTTTTTGGCAAGAAAATATCCTAGTAAACTAACCTCCTCATGAGAGTATAAATACCCCCCTTCCCCCCTTCCTTTGGCCGGCCATCAACACACACCACAACACTTCACACTTAGCTTATTTTCTTCAAAGTTCTTGCAAGGTTCAAGTGAAAGTTCAAGTAGAAACCCTAGTTTGATCATAAGTTACCAAAAATCTTCCAAACCCTAGAATACTTGGTGATTGCTCTTGAGTTTAAATCCACTCAATTCACCTCAACTTTCATTACATCTTTCAAGAATACCAAGGGTAGAAAGGTTGCATGAAGTGAAAAGGGGTTGAAGCAAGTCTATCAAAGTCCATTTCCTTACTTGTTACTCCTTTCTTTAATTAGAAAGCCAAAAGTTGTAAGCCTAAACCTAACATGCTTCTTGTTAATTTCTCATGTTCATATCATTTACATGTTATTCTTGCTATATTATATCTTGTATGAATGTCCATGGTGTATAAAAATGACTAAAACATGTTGTTGTACTTGATTGTTAAGTTAAGTTACTAAAACAAACAAACTAGTGAATTTCTTGGTATAACCTGATCAAAATGGAAAAATTATGTTATTGGATTATTACATATTACATTAGAGGACTTAACAAGGAAACCATAGTAATTTGAACCACCTAAAAAGAGTAAACGAGTCAAAAGTTATGGCGATTTGAAGTTACCAAGATTTCCGGCAAAACTGCCTAAAAGTTTCTGTGACAGAACCTAAAACACGCAAAAAGAGGCCTTTCTGGTCCGATTCATGAAAAAGTTAAAACACGAAAGTTGTCCGGAATCATTTTTTCGTTCAGAAACAAAGAGGCTCGAGCCTTGAAAACGCTTTCTGAGTGAGATATTTCTCAGTTTCTTAACAGCTATTTACATATATATAAGTCACTAGATTATGGTTATATTCTAAAAGGAACAAGAGTTATTATGACCTATAATCAAGACCACCACCATGGCTAGAGCCAAGGTTGTGCCTCATGACCATGGAACAAGGACCAAAGGTCATGGCTAGGTCATGACGAAATGACCATACCAACTTACATAGGCGTAAACATGAAACAATGAATTAGCCGATAACTTGAACAAGCAATTTGGATCTACTTCACTTAAAAGGAAACCATGAGATTTTTACCAAGAGAACATGGTCATTCAAGACTTATGAAGCTACCCCTAATAACAATCTTCATGTACAAATAAACTTTCCTAAGTTTATACAAATATCGGACATGTAACTTTTCGGATCAAAACCTATATCTATATATTTTATCAACTACTACAATAGTAGGGAGCCTCATGTGAGGAGTTCATTATGTAAGCCGTCGAGATGAGTTGTGGATTTACGAGTTAAAGTGTCCTGGCTCCTCGAACGCTTACTAACATGACTTCTGAATTATGTCGGCCCGAACGGTAGTAAACGATATACCAAAACATACATGTTTCATGAATTTTTCTTTCAAAGACTTACAAATATACATCATACCACATCATGGACTATAATGCAAGATATATATATATATATAGGCACTCCGTTATATTCTTTACACAAATCCTAAGTCGCGACATTCTATTATAGGTTGCTCGTAGAAACCTACACGATCCAATCATCACCTTCATTACTTGCTATCCTACTTAAGGTGAGTTCATAGCCCCACTTTACATTATTTCAATGTTTTACAAACCCTTGGGGGGAATACATGCTACTTTTAAACCGAACACAATGCTTTGAAACTGTATGCTGCCTGATTGTTTTATTATTACTAAGTACCTACCTTGCCAATCCTAGGCCCCTATCATGAACCATTTAATCACTAGAATTAGTGAGCGCGAGTATTGTGAATAGGCCTATTGGGATTGACGAATCCCATTTGTTTGAGCAGATTAGTTCAACAAATGCACTATATTTGAAACATTAAGTATGACGGCAAAGTACTTACCGGGGCAACATAACCGCCGATTGATATTGGTACCCGTTAACGTATTGGTTGCATGAGCTTAGTATATAATAATAACTGTTTTGTTTTCTAACATGAGTATGAGTCTAATTAACTCATTACTACCAACATATTGTGTTCAACCGTTAAACAAACTCTATGAATTTCACTCAACCTTTGTGTTGACCTCTTAAGCATGTATTTCAGGTCCATGATAATCAAGAATGGAGCGGGAAGGGCACGTACCGAAGGAAGAAGGCTATAAACTATTATGTCATTCGATAAAAACATCATAGACTTTATATTGATGTGTTTTGAAACAATGGAACCTTTTGGGACCTTACTATGTAAACTCTGATATATTTGAATAAATATGAATGACAACTCTTTTTATTACGACTCGGTTAGAGATCGTTTTCTATTATTATGACTGTTGTGCCGTCGAGTAACACCCAGGTTGAATTCCGCTGCATCATGAATTGGGGGTGTTACACATCTTGAGCAACAAACAAAGGATTAACACAATGTTTTTCAAGTTGTGCAAATTTGTTTCAAAGTTCATTACAAACTTCTTTATCAACCACATCATGTGATTTAAAAGACTCAGCCATAAACAAAGAACTTGACACATCATCACGTTCAGCATCCTGATCACTTTCTCCCCCTTTATGATTCATATTTGTTAAATCAGAAATGGTATTGCTATCAGTCTTTTTCAACAAATATGTGTCATAACTGGGCATAACTTGATCAGTATGCAGTCGTTCATTAGAAAGCACATTATGATGTTCAGTTAGGGGTACCTCAGCACAAGACACTTGCTCATTAACTGTTCTTAATTCAGTGCCCATGTCTGGAGTATCTCTAGTCACTGAGTCGCAGGGTGTGTCAAGCTTATCAGTCTCTGATTCTTTGCATATCGTGACACCTGACCCAACATCCGATGCTATACCCGAGTCACCAACACCATCACATGATTGTACCCTACATACCTTCACCTTGTCATCATATGCAGGTATATGCTGTGCCTTTTCGTTAATGAATCTTTTCACTTTATCCATAAGCTGGACAAGTGTATCTCTGAACGTGTCAACCTCAATTCCCGTGTGATCAGCAAAGCACTTTATCGTCATCTCACTATAATGGTCATACTCCAGAGTGAATTTCGAATCAAAGAACACTTGGAGTTGTTTGTTGACCACACAAAGGGCAGCCGTGGATCCCATCTTGGAAAATTCTCTTTGGTCAAGTTGTTGTTGTAGTTGATCTAAGTTAAGAATCATTGTGCATGTGAAAGTCTGAACATCTTGACCAAAGAGTGTTACAAATGCGCGTTCGAATCCCATCTTGAATCCAGTTCCCTCAAGAAGTACTGATAGGTGTGAATGGAGTTGTTGAAAACATTCTATGCAACAATCTTTTGCATTATCGAGCAATTTTTGCGGCCGATGAAGTTCTCTCTCAGAAGTGACAGAGTCTGAAGTGGTAGACATGATGTAAACGAGCACGGGATTTTACAAGTCTATGATTTAAACCGAAAAATAGAATCTTTCGCGGGATTTTACAAAATCAAGACAAAACTATAAAGTAATGATTGCTTGAGAGTGTTATGAAGGTTGTTAGATTGGTTTAATGTTGCTTAGTTGTGATTTGGTACGGTTGATGCAATTTGTTACGGTGAAATTTTGGTCTGAAAAACTTAAAACCTCAAAAACTTCACTCCGGAGGTGATTTGGGCCTCGAAGAATTCGTTTCATGACTTCGTGGTGAAACCCCACAATATTCAGCCTGTTCCGGTCGTTTTGACAGGTATTTCGCTGAAAACGGAGTTACGGTTCTAAAGATATGGCCATTTGAAGTTTTGACGTAAAAAGTCAACTTTGGTCAAACTGAAACGCTGGAGCTAACCGCAATGGAGCAAACCACAGTAATGAGGAAACCTCAGTAATGAGCAAACCACAGTAATGAGCAAACCGCAGTAATGAGCAAACCACAGTAATGAGCAAACCGCAGTAATGAGCAAACCGCAGTTGACCAAAGCTAACCGCAGTTGACCAAAGCTAACCGCAGTTGACCAAAGATAACCGCAGTTGACCAATGATAACCGCAGTTGACCAAAGATAACCGCAGTTGACCAAAGCTAACCGCAGTTGACCAAAGATAACCGCAGTTGACCAAAGATAACCGCAGTTGACCAAAGCTAACCGCAGTTGACCAAAGCTAATCGCAGTTGACCAAAGCTAACCGCAGTTGACCAAAGCTAACCGCAGTTGACCAAATCTAACCGCAGTTGACCAAAGCTAATCGCAGAATAGAGACAAAACAGTCACTTTCGTCCTTTTTCGTCTTTTTCCTGTTTTAGAGTTAACCTCTACCAAGAACAAGCTAACCTCAGCCAAGAATAGAGCAAACCTCAACCAAGAACATGCAACTTAAACTCACGAATTTCACTAAAACTCCAACCAAATGGACGATTCAAGCAACCAAACTTCAAACTTAAGTAAATATAACAACCCTAAACAAGAAAGTACCAACAACTAACAAGATTAACCCAAAAAAAATCCGAATCAGAATATATCATGCTACTACTTCGAACCAAACACACAAAGCAATAACCAATATTTCAACCGAATCTAACCATGGCTCTTGATACCACTTGTAGGTTATTGGTTATTCTAACAATCTAATAAATACAAGTATGGTTCGAATTCAAGAAAGAATTTAGAGAGAGAAAGTGAGTTGGGTGAATTTCTAGAGAGAGAAAGTGAAGAGAAATATGCAAGATTAGATTAAGAGAATGAAAAGCACCAACCCTCTCCACATGTGGAGAGGGGTATATATAGTTTTCTACAAACGCCCACACCCGGGCTGTGGATCAGGCATACAGTGGGTGAAGACCCGTCCTTCTTCCACGGTGTTACTTAAACTACTACTAACTAACTAATATATAAACTAACTACGAGCTAACTTAATGCCATTACAATAATCAGGTGACCGAGACTTTTATAGGAATATTTGTATTCCTAACAAAGATAATGTATGTTTGTTTGAGAGCATTAAAAGACGGGTTTAAGGCTTGCAGAAGAGAATTTTTAGGCCTAGATAGTGCTTTCATGAAGAAGTCATTTCCAAGCCAAGTATTAGCAGTTATTAGACTTGATGTAAACAATGGAATTTACCCATTTGCTTATGCATTGGTTGAAGCTGAAACTAAGAGTTCATGGTCTTGGTTCTTAATGTGATTGGGTGATAATATAAATCTACAACCTAATTCAAATTTCACATTTATCAATGATAGAAAAAGGTTAGTAATATGCTTCACTTGCTGAATTTTTAAATACAACATCATCTGAATTATTATTTGATTAGTGAATTGTTTTATGCAGGGTATCCTTCCAGCTTGTGTTCTAATGAGGCGAAAAATGAACCATTTTTAGGGGGTCATTTAAGCCGGAATTGGAATTTATTTGATCAAATATTGCCCAAAATCGTTCCTTTTGTGATTTTAGGTACTTTGGGAGTGAATTCTGGAAAAGGAAGCATTTTGGACGCTTTTGAAGCATAAAAGGGAAGAAAACGGCAAAGACTTAATTTTCCTTGCTAGGAACAGTACCTGACGGCGTCAAGAAGGAAAATATGACGACGTCAGGAGCAAAGTGGATGACGACCCAGAGAAAACGTGGCGGCGTCAGAAGTAGGGCGTCAAGAGTTATTTTGGTGATGGCCTGGAGCAGAAATACACATGACGGCGTCAGATCCAGATCTAGGCAGTTCGAGAACTTTATTGGTGGCGAGATGACGGCGTCAAAAATTTCCTCTTGACGCCGTCACCTCACAAAATCTATACATACTTTTTTATTTTTCATTCATAAGGCGAGGAACTTGTGTGGAGAATTCTAGGGCCGAACCTAATAAACCCTAGGTCCTTTTTAACAGTATTTTCAAGGGTTTTCACCCCTTGAAACCCTTCATGTTCAATTAAGATAAGTTTTCTTTCAATTCATTCAATATGTCTATGTGTTGTTTGAATATATCTTATGCTTGTCTTGATTTTAACATGCTAGGCTAGATCTTTTATGTGTTTGCTTAGATGTAATGAAACTTAGATGTTGATTATAGGTTGATTGCTTGTTTATAGTTGTAATGGATGAATGATTTCAATGTTAGGCTTAAGAAAACTGGCAGATCTCCATTGTGTAACGTGCTTGAACGTCTTAAGAAACATGAACCGATGTGTACTAAGTTTTTATGGTTATATTTAATGCATGAGCGAATAATAGTGATCTCATGTTAGGAGCTTCTTAGCCGGCTCGACATAGGAGTGAAGTAGGAGCTTATAGAATTGGGGAAGTAAGTACGCCACCCCATGAATGGTATTAAGGAATATAACCCGTCATCCACGCAACTGTAACAAGTAATTAACCTGTAAAAGATATCTAGGGAGTAATGAAATCTAAGTAAACACAATTCTCCCATATATTGCTCACACCTTTAGTTTAATTAGTTTATTTTCATTTTTATTATTTTATTTTGATTGTATCATTAGTCATTGGGTTAGTTGACTAGCAACTAATTCCGCCTATTCTTCCAAAACTCGAGATTTTACTTGCTTTCATAAAAATATAAAAATACAAAAAGAATCATCCCTCACCTCTAGACCTAGTTTTTAGGCTTCCTAATCCTAGCGACACTATTCCTGAGTTGAACGATCAATCCCCCGGTACTTGTCACTATACTATACTACAACGATCAGGTACACTGCCTGGTGGAGGTTGTAAGCTTCTCGAGATCCCTTGAGAGGTAAAGCCTGGTGCAATTCCCACGCATCATGTTCCCAAGTGCGTAACACAAATTTTGCTTGAGACACATACATGAAAATATAAAGTAGTCTTGGAGTGACAAGCCTACAAGGATGCTGACTCCTCCCAAATAGTCTAACAGATTAACCAAGTGTGGTCAACAGGTCAAACTTGGGAGAGGAGAGATCAATTTATGATCCGTTGAAAGAACAATGTGTTCACTGGTTGTTATGTCCCAACGAGGCTAAAATTCTATTTGGAAAACGTTTAAGGGATTCAGTGATTGGGAAAGTAACCAGATTTGATTTGGATTGATTACACTAATCAGATATAATTGAGATTAATCTAATTTAACAATATTAACAATTACAGAAAATCAGATACTTAAATAAACCTAAAACGTAAATCCAAATTAAAAAAAACGTAACTGCGTGCTGAAAAAGTGGGAATGAAGCAGAAATAAACTTAGGGGGGTGAAAATGACTTTTTTGTAAAACTTAATATTAAAAGAAAATTAAAAAAAATTATTTTTTTGATTTTTAATTATTTAATATTAATTAAAAACTATTTAATAATTAACTTAAATTAATTTAAATTGCTAAAAATAATAAAATGACTTAGAAAATTATGAAATTTTTTACAAAACTAATGAACCATTACAGGAATCCTATAAAATTATAAAAAGTTTATAAAAATTAAAAATAAGCTAATATATAAATTATTTACTTAATTATTAATTAAATCCTATTTAAACTAATTTAATTATAAATAATAGCAAATGAACAGTAAAAATTATGAAATTTTTTATAAAAATACTTAATGGTTTATAAAAGCTAAGAAAAATATGAAAAGGTACTTGTGATTAAAAATAAGAGGTAATGAATTTTATTTTTGTTTTTTTTAATTAAAACTAAATATACTAAAATTAATTATTAAAAATACTAAATCTTATCAGAAAATTATGAAAATTTTTACACAACTACTTTAATATAACAGGAAACTAAGAAAAATAAAAAAGCATACAATTGCTTAATGAAAAAGCAAAAAAATAAGCCAAATGGCTTAAATAGAAGCTATCACTTTTTTTATCTTTGATTTTTCTTGTTTTACTTTTACAAAACTATTTTAATACTGAAAATAAGTAACTTTTGTGAAACCAAACTTTTTGAAATTCAAAAATAAGCTTTATGCAAGCTTATGAGCTTAACAGTTGAGCTTTTAAGGGTTTTAATGGATTTTAAAACTGAACAAGCTATGTAAATAAGCTACAAATGGAACAAAGAAGATAGATAAGCTAACTTCTACTGAGGGTGAGCTAAATAAGCTAAATCAACTCCATAAGCTCATTGGAATAAGCTTAAATGAAGAAATAAGCAAATCCAAACTACATAGACCTGAACAGGCCAAATGTAGCCAACTGTAAGCCTTTGTGGGGCCCACAGGTGAGATCTAGGGTCTAAAATAAAGGTTGACCTAATAAGCTGGACTGGAGAGCTTTTCAATAAGCCAAGGAACATGCAGTGGGGTCCACTAATAAGCTAGAAATGAGCTTATGAATTTGGCCTGGTTACACTGATCACTCAGTGAACTGAGTGTGGTAAGGGTGGCTTATGGGACAAATCTGGGGGCAAGGTGATGAGGCGAAAAATGATTCGTTTTTAGGGGGTCATTTAAGCCCGGAATTGAATTTATTTGATCAAATATTGCCCTAAATCGTTCCTTTTGTAATTTTAGGTACTTTGGGAGTGAAATCTGGAAAAGGAAGCAATTCGGACGTTTTTGGAGCATAAAAGTGAAGAAAACGCCAAAGACATAATTTTCCATTCTGGGAACAGTGTGTGATGGCGTCAAGAAGACATTTCTGACGGCGTCAAGAGTAAATACCATGACGACCCAGTACAAACATGAAGGCGTCACAAGTAGAGAGTCAAGAGTTAAATGCGTGACGGCCTGCAAAAGTGGACAACATGACGGCGTCAGATGTAGATCAAGGCAGTCCGAGGATTATTTTGGCGGCGAGATGACGGCGTCACCCATTTGTTCTTGACGCCGTCAGCCTCTAATATCTATATATAGTTTTCTAATTTTCATTCATTAAGAGAGGGACAAGTTTGGAGAAACCCTAAGGCCGAACCATATACGTATTTTACAGCTTTTTCAAGGGTTTTCAGCCCTTGAACCCTTACATATGTTATTGAGATAAGTATTCTTTTAATTTAATCAATATGTCTATGTGTTGGTTGTCTATATCTTGTGCTTGTATTGATTCCACCATGCTAGGCTAGATTTATCTTGTGTTTGCTTAGACCTAATGAAACCTAGATGTTGATTATGTGTTGATTACTTGTTTATGGTTGTATTGGATGAATGATTTCAATGTTAGGCTTAAGAAAACTGGCAGATCTCCAATTGGTAACATGCTTGAACGTTTTAGGAAACATGAACCGATGTGTACTAGGTTTTATTGGTTGTATTTAATGCATGAGTAAATTCTAATAATCCCATGTTAGGAGCTTCTTGCAGGCTCGACATAGGAGTGAAGTAGGCACTCATAGGATTGGGGAAGTAAGTACGCCACCCCATGAATGGTATTAAGGAATACAATCCGTCATCCACGCAACTATAACAAGTAATTAACGTGTAAAAGATATCTAGGGAGTAGTGAAATCTAAGTAAACACATTTCTCCCACTTATTGCTCACAACCTTAGTTTAAATTAGTTTATTTTCATTTTTAGTATTTTATTTTGATTGCATCTTAGTATTGGGTTAATTGACTAGCAACTAATTCCGCCCAAAATCCTTTAAACCCGAGATTTTAATTTGCTTTCTAAAAAATATAAAAATACAAAAAAGAATAATCCCTCATCTCTAGAACTAGTATTTAGGTTTTCTAATCCTAGCGACACTATTCCTAGCTGAACGATCAATCCCCCGGTACTTGTCATTATACTATACTACATCGATTAGGTACACTGCCTGGTGGGGGTTGTAAGCTTCTCAAGATCCCTTGAGAGGTAAAGCCTGGTGCAATCCCTACGCTACCAAGTTTTTGGCGCCGCAGCCCGGGGAATAGTTATTGTCTAGGTTAGAATCTCTTTTCATTAGGTCTACTTGCTAGATTCCTTTCTAGTAAGATTTTATTTTTATTTTTAGGTTCTCTCTAGTCTATCTTATTTCTTTGTGTTTTTGTTCGTAACTTTTCACCACCCGACATCATGGACGATGGGAACATCTTTGAACCTCTTAGGCCCCGAACCTTAGGAGAGTATTCTCGACCTAGCCACCAAGGCTATCAAAACACCATTGAGCTCACCGGAGCCAATGTGACCCCCTTGCGATCCGACACCATCCGTTTGGTGCAAACCGGATGTGCATTCCATGGACTTCGTTCCGAAGATCCAAATCAACATCTCAAGGACTTCCTTAAAATCGTAGATTCCATAGACCTAGATGTTGAAACTAGAGAGACAACCCGATTACGCCTATTCCAATTCTCTCTACGGGATCAAGCTAGTCAATGACTTGAGCATTTACCCGCGGGATCCATCACCACATGGGATGATCTCACCACTCATTTCCTTGCTCAAGTTTTCCCACCGGGGAGAACTACTAAGCTTAGAAATGACATCTTGATGTTCCAACAACGTCAAAATGAATCTCTTTATGAAGCATGGACTCGTTTCAAGGACTTACTCCAAAAAGTCCCTCATCATGGCATAGATCTTTGGCTCCAAGTCCAAATCTTTTATGACCATATCGATCTCTCCACGAGGCGAGCCATTGACCAATCGGCCGGTGGTAAGCTACGTGATCTAATTTGCATTATTTACAATTTAAAAACACCCGGGAGACCTTTTATGTCATTTTCCAAAGTTGAGGGGTGAAATTGTAAATTTCCCAAAAGTTATCAAAATGATCTATTTTTCCAATTATAAATAGTACAAGGGTAATTATTTGATAAATTCCAATTTTAAAATACCCAGGGACTAAATTTGCCATTTTTGAAACTTGAGGGGTAAAAGTTGCCATTTTGTGAAAACTTTCATCCAGGGACTAATATTGAACAAGTTTGATTATCCAAGGATCAAAGTTGACTTTTTATTTATATTAAACCTTTAGGGACTAGTTTTGCCAATTTATGAAACTTGAGGGACTGAAACTGCTAATTATGCAAACTTTGTTCGTTTTTCATCTGTTTTTACTCATTTTGCATCTGAAACATATAAAACACAATCTTTGGAATATTTTCAGTATTTTGATGCATTATTGAGTGTTTTTAAATGTTTTGGCAGCTCAGAATAAGTAAAAATGATGAGTATTTACACACTCATCAATCCCCCACACTAAAACATTGCTAGTCCCTAGCAATCTTTTGAGAAAAACTTAATGGATTTGAAACTCTTTACCAAAAGCCATTACTTCTGGAGTAGCCAAATGTTTCGGTTCAAGTAAGAACTATGGTCCACCTGATAACCATGTGATTTTGAGCAAACCACCAGCTGTCAACGGATTTGATTTTTCTTTACCAAAAGCCGTTTGCTTCTGGACTAGCCAACTCTTGATGGACATAGTTAACATCTTGGTGAGCTGATTACCAATTACGGTTTTTCCACTGTCTTTACCACAAGCCATAATCTTGTGGGCTAGTCAACTCTATCACTTTTTAGGATATGGCGAGTTGAGATACCATACAATTTTGGGCAAATTGCAAGCCGTCAACGGATTTGATATATCTTTATGAAGAGCCGTTTGCTCCTGGATTAGCCAATCCTTTTGTCGTTTAGACATGGTGGACTGATAACCACAAAAATTTTGAAGCTCAAGTGAAAAAATTTTAAAAATTTTGCCAAAAACGGGGGTACTAGATGGTAAAATGTGATAAAATTCGCTAGAATTTCCCCACCACACTTAGAATTGAATATTGTCCTCAATATTCAAAGTCCCGTCTATTATGCCAACTCTTTGAAAGTAAAAGGGCAACATTACAAGCTAAATGTGGAAACACCATTTTTTTCACTTTATTGGTAACCACAGTAGGGGTAACTCCCCCACACTTAGGGTGAAAACCCTATATGCATGCTACTGTTTTTGTTTACCGAGTCGCTAGCTTGACTCGACCCTGAATTCATTTGTTCTTGGTGAAACATGATGTGGAAGAAACAATCTCCATCGGACTTTCATTCAAGATGTTTTGGACAAACATTTGAAGCACGTGAAAGTTCCACACCGATGAGATACACAGACCCTGGCTCAAGATAATGGTAAATGAAAATGCCGGGGTCAAAGATAATGTCTTCATTCCCGAAGGAGTGAAGAACAGGAGAAGTCACCCGATAGGTGAAGAAAAGGAAGAAAACCATGATGAAAATCATGATAAGATCTTCTTCCTCGAGAGCAGGCTCATTAGCCTGAATTTGGATTTCAAGGGTTAAGCTCGTTGGGTTTGAAAACATCCCGGGAGGGAGGGTGGGAATTTGCAAATACTCATGATTGAGAGCATCTCCCCCTGGGCTATCATACTCCAGAGGAGTCATGATATGATGAGTGAGTTCACCGGAGAACTCCTCATGAAGAGAATCATTCACATGGTGTGAATCTGTAAACTCTTGTTCCATTGTGGACTCATCACAATCCTCATTCTGAATATCAAAGATTGGATTATCAGAAATCAAAGTGAATTCAGATTCGAATTCAAACAGAGGATTGGTGAGAGTAGTTTCGAATGCTTCGGGAACAAAGTGATTAACATTCTCTATTAGACTGTTGGGATCAGAAGTGAGTGATGGATCATGATTTAAGAGACTTTCAATTTTGGCTTCGGAGTTAAGGAGACCATCATCACTTCCTGTTGGAAGTGAATTGATAATGGTGAACTCCTCAAGAAGATGATCAACATCAGAATGTGGAATTGATGCCTCAACATACTCGATGTCTCCATAAGATGCACAATCTTCGCTACAATTGGAGAAAATCTCAAATCGATCTTTTGGACACTCAAGAGGGGAAGGTAAATCACACATATGATCAGAAGTTCCCTGTGACTCTCTTGGGATTGGGACAAGGTTCTTAACACTAGACTTTATTAATTCGTCCGATTCCTTATCAGGAACAGTGCTAAGATGCTCATCCCCCATGTTTAGAGAGTGAGTGTGAACTTCGGGTGTGATAGCAGTTGTTTGAGATGGAATCTCAACTGCTGGGATATCAACTGATGATCTTGATGAATCTTTGTGAATAATAACAATGTTATCTTCATCATCATCACTGTCATCATAGTCATCAAATAGAGCAGTATTGCGAATATTGGCACGTATTTTAGCTGCTCGTTGCTCAGCCAATAATTCTTCCATGATTTTTCCAGATTCTCGTTCTTCAGCAAGTAATTCTGCCATAGTTTTCTCACGAGAATTTGGAGTGAGGGGAAATTGTGGGGACGTGGATGTGTCAAAACCGGAAGGTTGACATTGAAAATCATCATGAGGACCCCCACAATATGCACAAGAAGAACTTGGAGTATGGCGGAGTGAAATATTAGCTAACTCCTCGTTAAGTTCTTTAAGTTTCTCAAGAACCTCTAAAAAGTCTTGCTGGATTTGAGGAGTTGCTTGGATCATTTGATACTGTGGAGGTTGGTCTTGATACGAAGAGTCAAAATTGTTACAAGGAAATGAATTCCTTGTTTGACAATCAAAGCTAAAGTGTGGACCTCCACAGTACTCACAACAGTTGAACTGATGTGGCTGTGAGTCATATGTGCTGTAGTCATAATTGTTATCAGGAAACTGCTCATAGACAAGCGTGTTTCCCGATTGACAATCAGAACTATAGTGTGAACCACCACAATACTCACAACAGTAAAACTGCTGAGTCTCATGATGTGGTAGCTGATGGAATGAATCAGTTGTGTCATGGTAGGAATAGGGATTCTGGTTATAGACAGACCCGTTTCCTGACTCTACCATGCTACAACTGGGACAATTACCACCAATATAAGAACCACCACACCATTGACAATCAAGAAAGTGAGGATGAGACATAGAAAGAATCAAATGGTTTTGGAGGGTAAGAAATGAAGAATCAAAAAGGTAGGAGGGTAAAGATGGATATTTTTTGAATTTTTGATAAACATTTTATAAGAAAGAAAATCTTTTTGTGTTTTTGTGTTCGTTGAAAACTGATTTAAAAATGTTTTCGGGAACAATTTTGTTTTTATAATAAGAAAATATGAACAAAGGATGGTAAATATACAATGAGTGTATATCCAGATTCACTAATCTGCAAAACCGTTTAGAATACGCGCACGACCTCCCCGGCAGCGACGCCAAATTTTGATTGGAGCAAAAGCAGTCAGATATTATTGACTAAAGTCAATAAGTCAAAAACAGCTTAGGTCCAATTCTCCGTAGATAGTAGTGTTTCCCCGGGTCGTTATGTCCCAGCGAGGTGTGATGGTATAAAAACGGGTTTGTGATCTAGTGAATTTGAATGGGAAGTAACCAGATAAAGACTTGGATTTGTTTACACTACTGGAATGATTAGGAATAACAGTATTAACAATTACGGGAAACAGAAATGTATAAATGTAAACCAAATTAAAATCAGACACGATTGCGTGCTGAGAAAATGGTGAGATTTAAGGAAAATAAATTACAGGGGGCGCAAGTGAAACTTTTACAAACTTTAAATAAAAAGAAAATTATTTATTCGATTATTTTAATATTTAAATACTAATTAATTAATAAAACTATTTAAAAAGTAATTAAAATCTAATTTAAAACAAACTAAAAATGATTAAGGTTACAAATTAAACTAAAAATTTGCAAAATTAATTTCTAAACTTCTAAATTAACTTAAAGAAAATATAAAAATTAAAAAGAAATGTTTTTGTCTTTTTGTGGGTTTTCTTTTAATTAAATACTAATTATATTAATTAAACTATTTAAACTAATTTAAATTACTAATAATACTTAAATGACTTAGAAAACTATAGAAAAATTTAAAAATCTAATTATGCTTATTTATGCTTAATTATTAATTAATTATTACTAAAACTAATATTAAATCTAACTAACACCAAAAGACAATATAAAATTCTGGAAAAATTTTTAAAAATACTTTAATATAAAATAAAATTAATAAAAATATAAAAATGCAAAGTGCTTAATAAAAATCTAAAAAGGAAAATTAAAAAGTTAAATTACATTAAATAGAAACTATCACTTATTTTAAAATTGGTTTTTCTGGAATTTTCTTTTACAAAACTATTTTATACCTAAAAACATGAAACTTTTGTAAAAACAACTTTTTTTGATATCAAAAATAAGCAAATTGGACACTAAAAGCTTTGACAGTTGACTTTTATTGACTTCTTGATGGAAATGACCCTCTGTGGGGTCCATAGAGGTAAATTTAGGTGCAAACAAGTTTATTAGTCATTAATGATGCTAAAACAAAAAGCTACTGCCCCAGAATAAGCCAATAAGCAAGAATAAGCTATTGGATTCCTTGATTTCTCACAGAAAATGGGACAAACTTGCAAGCCAAATTCAGGAGGGGGCAAGGGCACCTTGGCTCAAAACTTTGCTTGGATTGGCTAGAGGGTCAGTTGGGGAGTCCAAAGAACCAAGAGTTACCAAGTGGGGCCCACTTATGAGTTCTGTGGGACCCACAGAAGTTGGGACAGTGGAGTGGAGCTGCTGCAGCAGTTGGGTCTGCAGCTGTGTTTGGGAGGTCGTGGGGCCCACAGGAAAAATTGCAAAAATAAGATGACAATGGGACTTTGAATTTGAGGTGGTAGACTACATTCCCTGAAAAGCACAAGTCCTAGATCCTAACACAAAATTCTAAACAAATCTTGCAATTTTTGAGATTTTTGCAAAATGGGTAATTTTGACTTTTTGAGTTAACCTAAAGAGTTGACTAAAATGAACTTTGATTGATCTCAAATGATTGAAAATAAGTTTTTAAGCTGAAATGAAACTAGATTAAGCTATTATACCTACTTACGCTACTAAATCTATGGCTATGCACTTTATCACTTATCTGATGTATGTACTAATTAGAATTAAAAGTGATTTTTGACTTTTGGTGAAGGAGTGGTGTATTTTATGACTAAAATGAACTATTAGAACCTAAAGTGACTTGTTCAAACCATTTTTAACCCCTGAAATAAAGTGGAACTCAGTATACTCCCATGAGCCAAACACCCCTTTAAAACATTGATATTGTGGTTTTCAAAGGATATAAAGATTTTGGGTCATGAAACTGATGCACATGCTAATAATATGATGTAATAAGTTCACTTGAGCATACAAACATCAATATTAACAACAAAAAGCTATGAATTACTTATGATGCTACACAGACAGTTAAATGAGAAATATGAACATCTAAGATATTCAGTGAGCAAGCAAATGAAACTAAACAATATCTTAACACAAGTACACTAAATGATTACAGAAACATCATAATAGCATACATATGAGCACTTTTACAGTTACTTATGTAAAATATGGAAAAGGGCTTACAAAGCTTCCAAGCACAGGACTGAGAAACCAAGAACCATGAACACTACCTATACCTCCCATGAGACTTCTAAACCATAGCTAACCAAATTACACCATCCTCCTCAGCTTCTTCTTGCTTCAACACTGACTTTTCATTTTTCATTTATTTTTCAACTATTTTTAATTTTTTTGAGTTATTGAAGCTAGGACTGATTTTATCACTTAAGAAACTTATAAAAGCTTATAGGTGACTGATATGACTTTAAACAAACAAATAACAACAACCTTTCACACTTCTGAGGCAATATGAGATTTTTGAAGAAAAATGGCATAAATTGAATATAACTTGCAAACTGAAATTAAAGGTTTAAATGAGTTTCCAATACATTAATAACACTGAATACACTGTTTTTAAACTATGAAATACACTGGAACAATGAAACTAATTAAAACGACATGGAAAAAGTAAAACTACACTACACTACAGCTACTACTTTTTTCTCTGGTCTTCCTCTTTCATATATAAGTGACTTTTAGAGCTCTAGTGGGTCCCAGGAGAATTTCCCACCACTAATTTCAACCATTGGATCACAAAAACTCAATCTTGGCCTTTAATTCAATTTGGCGGGAAAGTTGGTTTTATACCAATTGGGTCTGAGATTGCGTGTGTAGGGGGAAGGCATTTAATGTTGTTTGGGAAGTGTAATTTGTGGAAGGGATAAGGGAGGTGGTGGACAGGGCAAGTTGGGGTGGTGATACCATGGTGGTTTCTGGTTTTGGTGGAGTGGGAGGGAAAGGGAGTGGTATTGAGGTGTTTGACTGGTATGTTTAACCCTGGATTTTTATTTAAGGAGGTGTTGGGCTTTGGGGTGTTGTGGGCTAGACAAAACAAAAGGGGTGGTGGGCTTGCTTGGTTTGTGTTTGGTTTTATTTTGGGCTTATATAGGATCCATTTGGTTTGCGTAATAAATAAGCCCAAGGACCAATTTTGTAACTTCTGAGTTCATGAAGGACTAAACCTGTAACATTTCATAAGTTATCACAAGGACTAATATTGCCAATTTTGTTAAACCAAAGGACCTTATTTGCATTATTTACAATTTAAAAACACCTAGGGGACCTTTTACCTCATTTTCCAAAGTTGAGGGGGTGAAATTGTAAATTTCCCAAAAGTTATCAGAATGATCTATTTTTCCAATTATAAATAGTACAAGGGTAATTATTTGATGAATTCCAATTTTAAAATACCCAGGGACTAAATTTGCCATTTTTGAAACTTGAGGGGTAAAAGTTGCCATTTTGTGAAAACTTTCATCCAGGGACTAATATTGAACAAGTTTGATTATCCAAGGATCAAAGTTGATTTTTTATTTATTTTAAACCTTCAGGGACTAGTTTTGCTAATTTATGAAACTTGAGGGACTGAAACTGCCAATTATGCAAACTTTGTTCGTTTTTCATCTGTTTTTACTCATTTTGCATCTGAAACATATAAAACACAATCTTTGGAATATTTTCAGTATTTTGATGCATTATTGAGTGTTTTTAAATGTTTTGGCAGCTCAGAATAGGTAAAAATGATGAGTATTTACACACTCATCAACGATCACAAACACAAAAACACAATATCTTTGGCATTTATGGTTAGTTTGTGTTTGTTTTGGTCTTAATTTGGCCAGAAAAAGGTGTATGAATAAGCACACACCAGATGCGTTGTGGATACGTGCATATCTTACAACTGTTAATGACTTTGAAAGGTGTTTGTTACAATTGAAGAAGTTAAATCCTAAAGCACATGAATGGTTGAATAAGATACCACCTGAATATTGAGCAAGATCTCATTTTTCAGCTAATACTTTTTTCATTAATTTTATTCATAAAGTAATTATAGATAATGTCACGTTATTATTTCACTACAAAAGTTACAATAGTTAGACATGTATAACATTTAGTGCTTTCATATTTATGTATTTTAGGTAGAGCCATTACAGATTTATTTCTCAAAAACATTTGTGAGGTGTTTAATGATAAAATAGTTGGAGCCATGGACAAGCCAGTTATCACACTTCTACAGTACATTAGGGAATATTGCATGAAGAGAATAGTTAATGGACAAAGTGTTATTAACAAATGTGATTGTCCTTTGACCCCTACTGTAACTAAAATTGTTGACATAAATAATGCCTAAAAACATTGTTAACATTCATCGACATCTTTATGTTTTGATAATTACAAAACGTAAATTCATTGAACTAAAAGTTATGACATAAACAAGTATTTAGCGATCAATATCTCACTTTATATCCAAATCACTTAAGGTATGAATAAACAAAGTGTTTATTGCATTCTATAATCAAAGGAAATTTTTCTCAATCACTAGATTTTTTATAAAATGTCATAAATATTTTGTATCATTTACAAAATCATTTTTGGAATTAAAAGAATATGTTTAAATCATTATAAATATATGAATTCAAATTTTTAACCAAAAATGTCAAATATAATCCAGAAAAACCTTCCCCACAAAAGGACAAACAAATTCAACGTTCTGGAGGGGGAGGCCCCTTTAATTCCTAGGCGGCCCCCTTAAGTATTAAGGGGACCGGCCCCTAATTAAGGGGACCGACACGCTCCAGAACAATATTTTTTCAGCCTATAAATACTGGTTCATTTCACAGATTTTTCTCACCTTTTGCACCCAAAAACTTTCTGATCTAAATCCCTATTTCCATTTCCTATAATCCTTTGATCATATATACATTAATCTTTGTTTCAAAGTGATCCAAGTCTCATCCTTTCAAGTGCAAAAGAAGAATACTTCTATTCACCAAGACAAGAAGTATTACAACTTGTTGTGACCTCCACATCTAAGTTGTTAGAGCATCAATCACTACATATATTTCTTTGTGTAATTAGTTGTGAATATTTGGTAGTATATAGATTAGCAAGGTGTGTAGATAGAAAGATTTTGGAGTAGATAGTTGTGAAGTAGATTATTAGGAAGTGAATAGTTGTGAGGAAGATAGTTGTGAAGTAGATAGTTGTCAAGATAGATAGGTGTGAAGAAGTAGTGTTGGATTCAAGTTGTGACTAGGTGTGAAGAAATTGTGTAGAACGTGTGATTAAGGTGTGACGAAGTTGTGGTGTGTATATTGGTGTATAAGGTTTTCTCCGCCATAAGGGAGCTTGTTGACATAGTCAAGAAAACTCTCGAGTTAGGTGCTCGGGGAGTGGAGTAGGGCAAGGAAGGTGTCCTTGTAGCCGAACCACTATAAATCTCTTGTCTCGCAGTTCGATTTTTCCATCTCTTACTTATTTCATTTCTTACATCATTATTGCCTTAGTATCTAATTGTAGTTGTTTATATTGTGCAAGACTTGAATTCACATAATATCGAATCTACAATTTTTAAAAGTAAACAAAACGCGCAAATAAACTATTTCATAACAAACTAAAAAGACGTAAAACTATTCAACCCCCCTTCTAGTTTTCCACAAAAATCATGGAAGCCATTAAGAAAGAGACTCATTTGTTGAAAGTGAAATGGAATAGAGATGCTAGGTATCAAGTATCAGGGGCATGGGTGATCGTTATGTTGTAAATGTAGAGAGTAGGAGATGTTCATGTAGAAAATGGGAATGACATGGAATCCTTGTAAGCATGTTTGCAACTTGTTGGAATGTGTCTCTTAATGAAAAGGAAGTATGACCGGCCATGATCTTGGGTACATCCTTGTTATTGGTTGACTACATGGAAGGAAGTATACTCTCACTTAATGAAACCAATTAATGAAATCAATTTCTAGGAGAAGTTCACATGTCCAACAACACTTTCGTCACCAATGCATCATATTCAGATAGGCAGACAAAGGAAGAAAAGAAAGAGGTCCAAACTTAAGGATGAACCACTTGTGAAAAAATGGTAAACTGAGCAAGATAGGGAGAACATTAATTGTCAATCCTATTAAATATTGGACACAATAAGTCTACATGCAAGGAACAAGGTTAAGCTCCAATAACAGGTAGTTATTTGAATTTCAATTTTGAACTATTTTGTTTTGTTTAAATATCATGGAGAGTTTACAAGTTCTTGTGTAATGTAGGTGTCAAAAATCTAGAAACTAGTGGTAGTGTAACTGGTCAAGCAAAAGGTTGTGTTGGTCAAGCTAGTCAAACCCATTTTTTGTTTGTGGACATTCTTTTTGGGACGGCTGGAGTATTGCACACTCTACTTTTTATTTTGCACATACTAAAGTACAAGTATTTAAAGTGTACAAATACTGATATTATACAACTGTTTAATGCGATAACTGGGTGTGCCAATCTAAATCTATTTTACAATATATTTGGGACTTTCTCAAAATGAAAGGCTTAAAATTTTAAGCAACACACTTACTAATAGTGGAAAATGAAATTACATCTAGAAAATTGAGTGTCTTAAATTTGTAGACTTGTAACAGCACTCCAATAAATACTTAATAAATGTTATTTTTAAAACACACCTATAATGAAAAATACATGTTATTATACATATTGTACAAGCTAATAAAATACACAAAGCTTCATACAATTTATATGAAAATAAGTTGATGATACATATTGTTTTAAAAACTGGACCAAACTAACGAGTTTAACCGGAAATCAGAGTTACCACCAGTTCGGCTAGCCAATAAAAGCCATTCGAAAACGACCTAAGAGGACTGTCGAACCGGTAAAAACGGATTAATCGGGCCGGACCGAGATCATTTCTTCTTGTTTTTCTCAGCTTAATCAACTCGTCATTGTTATTTTGTTGGTGTCTGAACTTTAATCATGATACCCGCCACCGCGCTGTGCGGGTACCGCTAATTATAATTGAATGTGCATAAATCAGTTCCAATAAATATGTTTTGCTCTTTAACTAAGATTTCCGTTGATGACCTTAACTTTTGTTTTCTATTTAATCCTTTGGACTGTTATAGTGTTATTTTCAACATGAATATATCAAGTTGTGATGCTATTAATTATTTTTCAAAGATTTTATTAGTGTTAACAGTGTAACTGTGTAACTATTTATTTTCTAAAGACATAGATTCATTAGAACTAGCTTAATGCTATAAAATTACAAAGAAAGAAAAAAAAAGTGGCTAATGATTTGTAAAGCCAATCCATGATATAAGGTACTCCAATTTTTTTTTTTTTTTTCTTTTTCAATTTAGTGTACCCAACTTTTTTTTAGTTGCAATGTTAGACGATTGATAGGCTACCACTATCATACTTCATTTTCTCCGACCAAATTCTGGCCAACTTTCAGCTAGTTTTTTTTAATCACATCTTATCACTTTTGGTGCTCATAAACTTTTTTTTCAAAGCAAGTTTTTTCTTTTCTAATATAATCAGAATAATAACTAATAACCATAAAAATTTGTCTATAAAATATAAGCTACAACTAACACATAAGAAATAGGAACCATTATGAATACTCCGTATTAGTTTAAAACAAATATAAGAATTCAATTTGAAATTTACCATTAGCATGACAATGGAAAGAACAAGCATTTGGTGACTTATCTTTGTCTTGATAATATGTTTTGAACCATAAACATTTCTTTTGAGAACTAATGATTCGTGGGTATTTGTAACTGATCCATGAAGATCTCAATTGAGTGGTGAGCAGGGACGGAGTCAAGGGGTTGCCCGCGGGTGCACGTGAACCCATGAATTTTTTCGATATAGTGTTAATTTTTGAAAAAATTGTCGATTTTTCCTAAATGTATTTTAAATGCACCCAGTGTATTAAAATGTGTCTCTAGTATTATTTAGTTCGTATACTTATAAATAAAAAATAAATATTAAATTTTGTAAAAGCAAACAAGTTTAATAAATTAAAGCACAAAAGCCCAAAGATTAAATAGGTTTATTAATGAAACAAGTTTATTCATCATCCTAACAATTTACAAAATTCAAAATTGAACCAACACCACAAAGATGAAACAGGTTCTTAAGTTGTAACATATATCTTTCATTTGTTGGTTGTATAAATCTTGATTAATTTGTTGGTTCCGTATAGTCTATCATCATCAATAAGGGCAATAAGAATAAGTGAATAACTATGCAATTTCTAATAGGGATAATAAGTTCAAGTGATAATCAACAATATATTAGAATATGAATGGTACCCCAATTGTGTTGTCATGGGGCATTTTTATTGTTGTCCTAATTATAATATATATGAAAAGTAGTGCTTAATTTTAGTGGGCTTTAGTCTTGCCTGTTGCTACCGCTACAGTTAAAAGATGTTTTTCTAAAATTAAGCTCATTAAAATTGATTTGCGTAATCGGATAGGTGATGATTATTTTAATGCCGCTTTAACTTGTGTTATAGAGAAAGAACTTATTAATGTTAAAAATGAGGGTGAACGTAAGGTTTTTTTTTTTTTTTGCTATGTGAGATCGTAGAATCACTAATTATAAGGTAATATGTTCATTTATTTATCGTTTTAATAAAATCTTCGTTTTAATCCACTTTTTAACTCTATTATATTACGGTTCGAAAAAATTTGTGCATCCGGTCATATTTCTTTCTGGCTTCGTCCCTGGTGATGAGGCTGTATGAAAATACATGATTTGAGAAACATTGAATGTCAAAACCATGGTTGAGTTCACAAACTTTTTTTTTTTTTTTTTTTTTTTTTTAACATAAGTTTTGTGAAAGTTCACAAACAACCTTAAGTTTTGAATTGTTCCAAGTTCAAGAAACCCCATACTCTACAAACTATTTCAAAACTTAACTAAACGCTTACAAGTTGGCCGAAATTTGATCGGAGAAGATGAAGTATGGTAGCGGTGACCTGGTAACCTATAAATTGTCTAACATTGCAACTAAAAAAAGTTGGATACACTAAATTCAGAAGAAATATATATATATATATATATATATATATATATATATATATATATATATATATATATATATATATATATATATATAGAGAGAGAGTGAGGATCACGTGCGGATGTTTAGTTTTAGTGCGGACGTGCGGATAGATCTAGGCCGTCCAATCCAGATCTGATCTTGACTTTTTGTAAAAAAGTCAAGATCTACGCAACTATCACAGTACCAAATCACCATTCAAATGATTTTTTTAATTTTTTTCCTTTTGAGCGATCCTTAATATTGTTATCTTCTTTCATTTTTTTATTTTTTTCAGATTTTTTTGAGAACTTTTTGTTTTTTTGATTATGAGTGCTACCGTGATATTAACCATATTATGAGTTCTACCGTGATATTAACAATATTATGAGCCGTGATATTAAAAACTCAT
Organism: Artemisia argyi; assembly: GCA_030686995.1. NCBI lineage: Eukaryota > Viridiplantae > Streptophyta > Magnoliopsida > Asterales > Asteraceae > Artemisia > Artemisia argyi. The sequence goes on along the minus strand of CM060692.1, from coordinate 74,236,985 downwards.
GATAGCTACGGTGATATTGTAAAACCAACGTGATATTAAACTTTTTTACATGTAAAAATGAACCGTGATATTAGTGAAAAACTTAATATAATTGTTTTTTTTATTACGATATTAAAAAAAACTTATGGTGATATTAAAAAAACTGAAAAAGAATGTATGAATATTAAAGTGATATTAAGAAAGCATGATAGTTACGGCGATATTAACAATTTTTATTAAGAAAAAGTTTTTATGATATTAAAAAAGTTATTGTGATATTAAAATTTTTATTAAAAAAAAAAGTTTCAGAATCTGATTTTGACTTTTTTACAAAAGTCAAAATCATACGCTAATATCACAATACCTTTAACGATGAAAACGATTTTTTTTTTTGAATTTTTTTTCAGCGATTCTTAATTATTTGTTGTCCTCTTTATTTTTTTAATTTTTTCAGATTTTTTTGAATTTTTTTCAGAAAAAAAAACTAATACGATAGTAACGTTTTTGAAAAAATACGGGATATTTACGATATTGCCACCGCGTTTTTTTTATCAGAATCTGAGATGGACGGATGATCGTGTGGTCCACATTCATCCGTACCATCCGCACTAAAAAGGAAAAATGCACCCGATCCCTTCCCTATATATATATATATATATATATATATATATATATAGAATGAGGTTCATGTAAGATAGTTTTTAAAGTGAAATAGTGTAAGAAGCCAATGTAGTAATGCCATGTGGATGTTTAATTTATTTATTTGATAAAATGAATTAATTAGATAAAAGGGTATAAGGGTAATGTTGTGTTAACCCCTGAAAAGACGAGCTGTTTTTTTGACCAACTTATATCTTTAAATCAAATTTAACAAAGTGAGTATTATCAAAAATACTCGTATTTAAAACGATGTCTTTTGTTTAGAATCTCTCACTCAAAAGCATGCTTTTGAAGACCAGTAGCCACGATTCATTAACTACTAAAGTTAATGTCAATTAAAACCTATATAACAATACTACGAGTATTATACTCTATAATACGGAGTATATAGAACGTACAATATGTGTAAATAATTCAATAAGTCAATAAGTATCTAATTATCTCTTTTTTTGTTGACATGCATCACCACTTTTCTAAGCCAACCGTCGAGTATGAACCATGATTCCCTCAACTATAGGAGATGTCATTGCCTATGCGTGTTCGTATTTCCGACAAGGTCAACATTCGAACTTATCGTATCTATTGATCTTTGTTGAGTTCTTTTTATTGATGTATCGTCTATTATTTTATCGATGTATCATTTTCTTGAATATATAGCTTGGTTTAGTGGAGTTCCTTTTATTGATGTATCATCTATTATTTTATCGATGTATCATTTTCTTGAATATATAGCTTTGTTTAGCGGAGTTCTTTTTATTGATGTATCGTCTATTATTTTATCGATGTATCATTTTCTTGAATATATAGCTAGGTTTAGCGGAGTTCTTTTTATTGATGTATCGTCTATTATTTTATCGATGTATCATTTTCTTGAATATATAGCTTGGTTTAGTGGTGAATCAATGGAGTACTTTCGTTGAATTCTGTATCAATGAATGTTTTTTACATTCGTGTGTATGAATTAAAATTTAAAGTAATTTTGTCTTCTTGTGGATTGTTTAGCAATATTGCTGTAACATGATGTATCATTTTTGTTTTATGAGATCATCAAAGTTCGGTTGTGGAGACGTCGAGATTAGTATGTGTATCAATTTTATTGGTTGTAAATCACAAATTAATATAAAAGCAACTAATGTCATTATATAAAAAGGCATGATTCTTCCTCTGTTTTTTTAAGTATATAAGTGGATTTGGTAAAAGAATTTATATAAGAAAAAACAAGAAATAAATGTAAACATAAAGATCGGAAGACAGTGTCATGATGCTCGTCAAATGGGTTATCTATTTTGCCATCAAATCCAAGTTATTTACTGAAATGCCATTAAATTAATTCTGATCAAAATATATCATGTTTGATACATCTGACGGTTAAGATTACTTCCTACTTTATCTTACTTTAATCACTATCTTACAATAACCACCCTCTATATATATATATATATATATATATATATATATATATATATATATATATATATATATATATATATATATATATATATATATGATACCTTAAATTGAAATTAGATATAAGTTGAGTACACTTTTATGCAATTTGCCCATTTATCCATATGTGTTTTAACCAAAAGAAAAAGGTTTTGTTCACGTTGGCTAGGATTAGGGGCTGTTTGATAGCCTTTGAATGGCATAATTCAGAGGGTAAATTTGAATCGGTCAGTTATGTTGTTGTTTGTTAGCAAATTTTCATGTGTTGTATCATTCCAATTAGTTCTTATCCATTTAGTACGCTTGGCATGCAATGTCATTCAGTTGCCAATTTTTCTCAATATTGCCATGTTATATATATACTCGTAACTATGTATCACTTATTTCATGAGAATTAAAGTTTAACTATATTTTTAATGGATGCAATTGTTTGACTATGATAAAGTAGATACTTAAATTTTACATTTTTTTCAATCAATGATAAAATTTTAAAATACAAGAAGAAAAGTAGATAATCAGATTGTATAGATAGGATATAAAAAAATGTATTTCGATTTACAACAGCATCAATGCGAATACATTACTATCTATATTACCATTTTAATTAGCGTTTTTCGTAGTATTATCCATGTACTTACGTCTTATTTATCAGAAGTAGTTTCGGATTATGCATGATGTTAAAGTTGTAATTTTACGTTATTCATGTCTTTCATTCAGCACGGTTAGCAAACGCTCTATTTTTATTTAGAAGCATGTTCACACAGCGCATGTGAATCATTCAGGACGATAAATGATTCAGCGCTAAATCAGTTTGTTTTATCAAACAGCCCCTAAGTCTTTACTTGGGCGTTTTTCATTTCAAGAAGCTCCCAAGGTGCTGCTTGGACCACCATATCGAAAGCGAGTATCTGATTATTGTTCATGTGCATAGCATCATTAGTGGATGCCATTTCTTTCAATTTGGCAAAAAATAGTCACTAGTTTCCCACCACAAGACACTTTTTCCCTCTAAAGTTTTTTGCAATAAAACATGAAGCAAAGATGCTTAGATCCGTTTGTCTTCATCACAAACTGGACAAAGCATTGAATGAACATCAATTCCTCTGTGGACGAGATTGACCGGTGCTGGGGGAGGTATCGTAATGCGATTCTCCACGAGTTGATGTTGATTTTAACCGAAACTTTTGGGTCCCGTCTACATTTTTTCCACATGTTTAAATGAGCGCTGTTATTTACAAAATGGAACAGATGATCATTGCATATGAATATATATATATATATATATATATATATATATATATATATATATATATATATATATATATATATATATATATATCACTGAACTGTAAGACTTCAAATCTTCGTTGTCGGATTTTTAATTTTAATGCAATCATGCAAATCAATAGTTGTGCACACTACTGCACAGTACGTGCACTTGTGCCTCCTGCAATGAAAGCAGGGGCGGACCTAGCTTATAGCACGGGTATGCAAGTGCATACCCTAAAATTCGACGGGTAGTGTAAAAAACATAGGGTGCATACCCTTCAAGGACCCTTCGAGGACCCTTCGAGGACCATTCGAGCAAAAGTGCATACCCTATTTTGAAATCCTAGTTCCGCCACTGAATGAAAGACACCCATTGGAATTATGAAATTAGAGCCCCATACAATCTAAGGTAGCTTTAAGCTATCAGAAAAAAAACTACAACCAACTTAACCAAAACCAGTAATACATTTTACTACTTTTATTCATGCATCGTATACTAGATAAAATACGATGCAATGACACAACCATCTTTTCTTTTTCTTTTTCTTTTTACTAAGTTATGGGTTAAAGTAGAAAAGTACAGAGTTAAGATTTATATATTTACTAAAAGGCGTTTTTGTTACTGTAGAAACAGTAACTTTGCAAGTTTCGTGTTTGCCAATTTTAGCCCCTGAGGTTAGCGATCAATTGCGAAGTTAGTCCTTAATGACCGTTATCTAACAAATGTGGGTTAAATTTGAAAAGGAACAGTAACTTCAGGCGCTTTTTCTGTACAAATAATAAAGATAAACAGCCCCTAAGGTTAACTTTTTTTTCACCGTTAGTCCCTAAGGACTAACTTTGCAAAGAACGCCACGTTAAGGGACTAAAACTGAAAATAACGTTGCTACAGTACAAAACAGTAACTGCTACAGTAAATTCAGTTTGTAATAGTATGTGTACTGTAGCTAACGATTTTACACTTTTAGTCCCTCATGTTAGCTATAAATTGCACCGTTAGTCCCCCGTTAGCGATCTTTTGCAAATTTAGTCCCTAAAAAAATTAAAAATAATAAAAATAATTTGGAATAAACACAACATTCCCGCAGCAACGCGCGGGTACCCCGCTCATTTGATATAAGTTCTGCTCAAAATAGGTTTTAATATAAGTAGACCGACTGAAGATCTAGAAACGCAAATAGATCATTATGCAAAAAGAAAACAAAATCATAAAGACCAAAACACACGTTCAAAAGTAAACACGAAAGATTGGTGAAAGTGAAAAAAAAAAAAAAAAAAAAACAAAAGAAAAAAAACCCAGAAAAGTCAAACCTAAAAAATTGTAGCTGTAATGGCCCATGCAGGTCTCGAACCTGCGACCTTCGCGTTATTAGCACGACGCTCTAACCAACTGAGCTAATAGGCCTGTTGTTTATGTTTGCTTTTTTGTTATATATCATGTAGGAATTTCAGTTGATACTAAAGGCTCTAGAATACGCGGTAAGCTGTTGACCATGACTTATTTCGGTTTATGGTCATATCTGGTGTACGCAAATTAATATAACTTGAAAATCAACATGTGAATAGAAAGGTATTCTTTTCGATATTCTATAATCTGAATAATCAATGCTAGTTTTCAAAATGCGCTTAGCATAATACAACTGACTAGTTCATCTGGACGATCTACATTTTATTAGGCTATCCGTCGTAAGATCACCCCATAACCAACTTCACTACTCTACTTAAGCGCAAAATCAGTTTTTTTTTCCTCCTCCTCCTCTTCCTACAAACTTAATCATCAATTTAGTGTAATAAGACAACCAACTAAACGACCATTTTTTTTTTGTTTTTTGTTTTTTTTTTTTTTTTTTTTTTTTGTATTTCATATTTTTAAACACTAAAATTATAACTTCATTAATAATTAAAACACATTACATAATAATTTAAATAATAAAAAAAAACATAACAATAAAAATTAGAAAGGATGCCGTATGTCAATTGACGAATTGCAGAAGTATATGACAACTCTTCTCAAATAATCAATACTTTGATGAAAATACAATGGTTGTACCATAGGACCTACACATGTGTTTGTTTCTCTTGACATCAAAAGTCCTTGTGTAAGCTTTAAATTATAGAGTTTTTTTTTTTTGTTTTTTTTTTTTTTATTATTTTTTTTAGCCCAGTTCTATTGAATTATCAGTTATTTTTCCGAATAATGCATGTGAATAATGATCGGCTCATTCGAAACCACTTACAACTTTTTCGTCATACATTGGGGTTTAAAGTAAACAGACACTCAACGGTCATGAGCACCGTAACGATAACTACATGTGTTTCGCGGTATCGAGGTTTTTTACATTCTAAAAGTGGAAGCTTGATAATTCATATAGTATGACGTGCCTATTTTAAAAACTCTAGCTCAATTAAACTAATTTTTTCTTCTTCATCCGATGATGTAAAAAAAATGTTCGGAATCAATTTGTTTTAGATGAAAAGTGTAGATTGTATTAGAAAAAATGTGTTTGAAAGTGTGAATGAAATGAAATACTATTGGAGTACTTATACGGATAACATTAGTAAAAAATTTAAAGATTTTTTAAAAAATACCAAACGGCCAGTTTTTGGACCGTTAGCTTCATTTCCTTCTTCACAACTCGGTCTTGCACACGACGAGTTTTGATTTTTTTTTCTTCCCATTTTAGGACGCGTCCTCCTTACCCCATAACTCGGTCTTCAAGCCCTTATTACGGGTGGTCTTAGGTTTGTATTGTTGAAAAACAATTTTGGTGAATTTCATAATGGTGAGTTGGTTGTTAGTTGTGATCACTTGTTAATAATATTTTGAAACTACATCATGTTATGTTGTTACTTAAATACGGAGTAGCCGAAAGGGTTGAACTATGTTTTATATATGTTTTAAAAGTAGTGATTTGCACACTTCTAAATTTATTAGGACACTCTTATTTATACTTTAATTGATTGTAAAAATTCATATTGTGTTTTATCTGCTTGTATTGCGGGTGTGCAAATTAATTTCTTGAGTGTGCCAATTAGGCTGAAAGTAGTGGGGTGAGTTACTCACCGCCACCTCAACGTCATCTCAGCATTCTCTCTCATCTTACTTTCACTCACTCCTACTCACCATATATCTGTTTTGGTCATTTTACTCAATTTTACAAAAATATACCGCACTAAATGCCCACACACACTCACAGTACAAATAAAAAATAATTACTTTTTGGAGTGAGGTCCCACATTAGTTCCATGTATTAAACTGCTTCAGTTACCATCTAACTATGGGGCTCAAACAATTTAGTTCCATCTGCTAATCTGCCAGGAAAATCGGATAGTTGTAATTTGGTGAAAAATAAGTTATATGCATATAATATTCAAAAGAGGGAGACATAAGGTTAGACACAATGGTGACCTGGGTCACCAGCTGCCACGTCAACTTTCTCTTTCCAGCGATCAGACATGACTCAAATGTCACAGTGGTGACATATTTTTTTTATTTATTATTTTTTTTCAAAAACATTTTAAACAACAAATTTAAAAATATAAAAACGTAAACGTTCAAATTTAAACCACGACGCACGAAATTAAAACGTTGCATGTATTTATTGGAATTAAAACAATACATAGATTAAAAAAAAATTACATAAACATTCATTGGTAATCCGGGTGATCCCAGGTCTGAGAGTTGTCGGAGCGGTAACCGTCGTTGTACGGAGAGTAGTTCACAAACTTTCTCTCTTCGTACTCTGCTTCCAACCTGCTAAGCTTTCGCTCCTTACTTTCGTTCCATCCCACATCTTCTTCATAACCTAGCCGAAATTGATCCAGATGAGGTTGATATTGTTGTTGCTCAACAAATCTTGGTGATCAGATGAAGTTGATGTACCTTGCTCAAAGTGTTGGTTCTATTGTGATACAGAACCAGCTGTCACATTTTCCTCAAAACTCTAACGGATCTTGTTGGAGATTTGGGCATGTATCTTATTCACACAACCCCACAATTTCTCACTTTCATCGTTAAAAAACTGATCGATCTTAGCTTTTATTTCTTCAGAGATGTCTTTGCACTCTGTGTATCGTTGTTTCAGTGCCTTTGCGAGCTCAAACAACTTAATAACTCCGACAATAGCCTGTTGTCGATCCGTGTAGTCTTTGTCGGCTTGTTTTTTGATATACTTTTGCATTTGTTCGACGATATGTGGGAGACGACAAACCATATTTTTGTGTTTGAAATTATGTGTTTAGAAGTGTGTTTGAGATTGATATTTATAGGATGTAAAGTGTTAAAAAGCTTTTTTTTTTTTTTTTTTTTTTTTTCAAATGGTAAGATTTTTTTAAAAGTTTTTGGAATGTTGTGTTGTTTAAAATCGGTTGGAAATACGACCGATAGTTGTTTTCCAAATGACTCGACTGATATTTGCAAACTTCCCCGAAGTGACGACAACCGATTTTCAAATTGGTCGACCCACTCGACCAACCGATTAAATACGTCTCATTGTGTCTAGCTAAAGGGCGTTTTCCGTGTTTCATATCACTGCTTGATGAAATACATGTGCAATCTTTTCACGTGTAATTTAAAAAGAAAAGTGATCGATATAATTTCTCTGTGTAATCGGTGATTTTACCTTGTGTCCTTTTATAAAACCATACAACGAATTGAAGACGAGAAGGACATGAAACAATGATGAATGATTATTTAGTACTGTCACGTGTTATACAAAGATAGTTTGACTTTCTTAGAACCAATCGCTTGTGACACTACTTTTTATCACTGTTACTATCTTTAAATCACCCCTATGGCCCTATATCATCCTTTTAATACACATCTAAACTCATCATCTTTTACTTTTGACAAAAATACATCTTTGGTCCCTAAACTTTTCATAAAATATTGCATGACACCCTAACTTTTAAAAATTGTCACCTGACGTCCAAATCTTGTGTTTTTTATGCTGATTGCGTCCCTTAACCATTTTTGGCTCAGTCAATGCATGTTTTTTGTAATAATATGAGGGGCATAATAGTCCAATCACGTTATAACCAGTCCTACAAACCTGAGTTAACCCAACAGTTAACGTTAGGGACGATTTATGAAGTTTACTTTGCAACTTGAGCTTACCTTCTCTGATACGCTAGCTCATTTTGCGCGCGAATCAATAAACCCACCCACCAAAATCCCTATGCCCACCATAATTACATAGACCTATTGAAAAACCAAATTCAAACAGAAAAAACCTCATTTACTGAAAATCCAAGACGAAATCCAAGGCTTCATTTTTCATAACTCACCATGTCTTTTGAACGGAATGTTATGAATGAGATGCCGGATTATATTAGAAACATGCCAGATAATGTTATCACCAATATTTTGAACCGTTTGCCACTCAAAGAGGCGGTGACGACATCCAGTTTAGCGACAAACTGGAGGTATAAGTGGACGTTGCTCACCGATATCATACTTGATGAGGATTTCTTTTATTTTTTGACAAATAAGTTTGAAGGGATGCATGTTACTAGATTGCTGCTTCAGCTCAAAGGTCCCATAAGAAGGTTTGTCTTCTTTGTAGAGCTTAAACCCTTGTTTGGATAAGATTACTTCAATTATGAAGAGATTCATGCTTGGCTGTTGTTGTTGGGTCAGCGAGGAATTGAGGAGCTCCTTATACATAACTGGTCCGTCAAACCAGTTATCTTGCCAACCCAAATGTACACTCGTTTGGAGTTGAAACATCTGGAACTTCATTGGTGTACGTTACCTAGTTTGGTATCCTTTGAAGGTTTCCCAAATCTATTGACCTTAGAATTGTTATCCGTCAAATTTCTGACCGGTACAATTTGGGACTTTGTAGCTGGTTGTCCCTTACTTGAGTCTCTTAAAATCAATCGTACTGATACAAAAGAGATGTGACTATTGGATATTGCACAACATGGGAATCTGAAGAAGTTGTATTTGTCATTCGGTCTTTTGAACCAGGTTACCACAATCACAACTTACAATGTATATCAACTTAAAAGTCTTCCCAAACTTGAGTCCCTTACATTGGATTTTCAGGAGTGCAAGGTAAGACCAATTTGAGTTTCATACTTCAAATTCAATCTTTAAAAAATCTGAAAATTCTACATGTTGTAGTTATTGGCAGAAGGCAGCTCATGGATGAATGTACCTGTGGCATTTGTATCCCTCAAGAATCTAAATCTATCCGGAGTCGATTTTGGGAACAATGCAATGGTAGCATTCATCATTCAAATGATTCGTGGAGCTCCAAGATTGCAAATGCTAGAAACCAGAGTAAGTCGAATGCAATATGTATTATGCTTCACATCAACCTAAATTGCCATGGTTATGCATCTCAATACTATCTCAATTTTCAGGCTTCATTCGAAAGTGATCTAGCTTTGGAAAGTTATTCATTACATTTAGGAAGCAACAGAATGGGGTCGGGCCAACTTGAGTGTGGTGTTTCGATATTTTCCTATATCAGTTAATGAATTAACAATACTAAAGTTTGTACTTGCTTGTTCCCCCTTGCTGAAGAAACTTTATGTCAAGCTTTGCACTCTGAATCATGATCACGTTGAAAATGTGGTGATGAATTAGGAGTTGGCTAGGGAGCTGTTGAAACTCCATCGAGCTTCCCCCACAGCCGTAGTGGAATTCTTTTAGTTTTTGTATGTTTATGAATGGGTTGTGTACCCTATGATAATTAACCACGTATTTTGTTGTTTCTAGTTTCATTCTATGGTTTGTTTAATGTTTAGCTTGTACCCTATGACAATTAACGAAGTATTTTTCTGTTCGTGTTTCATTCTATGGTTTGTTTAATGTTTATCTTGTAATTACCCTAAATGGTGTTGTTTGATATATTGTGGGTGGGTTGTGGATATGGAAATTTGACTTTTGAAAGTCAAAGTTACATATAGCACTTTAACTTGGTATTATGATCCATAGAAAGCAACATTTCAATTAATGAGCCAATTGGTAAATGGCAGTTTCTATTTGAAGTTTGACTATCGAAAGTCATAATTAAAATTCCATGAGTCAAATAACCCATTTTGACTAATAAAGTCAACACATACAACACGAAGTGTTACTAAGTATTCGTTATAAAACCTAAAGTTAAGCATACATATATTGCATCATACTTCCAAAATTGTGTATGGATAAACCCATATGGTTTATCCTACACATATAGTTTACAAAACAATTGTCTAAGCATTGTCAAGTTGATTTGTGCCCACAAATCCACCATACATACGAACTGCATAATTTGTTTACATAATATCATTCATCCAACTCTAAAGCTCCATCAGCACACATCAAAATGTAAAATTCTTTGTGACATGTTAGTTTCATCACTTAGAAAGAAGTGGACCATTGAACCTTAACCAAAATGTGTTTCTGCCCTCAATTGCTTGAAACTAGATAATAAAACAATAGCCACTTGCCTCCTGACCTTCCATTGACCAACTTGAAGTGTCCTCTCACGAACTTCGAACTCTTTCTCTATGCTTTTATGCTTCACAGCCACTCTAGAGAACCCATACAAGTTGTACTTCTTAACAATTCTTGATGGAATGGACTGATAAAAAATGTACAAAACTTATCATTAGTTTGTCATGGGATGCTTCTAATACACATTATGATCCATCAATCTTTATATCAGAAACACAATATATGATACAAGTGACATTCATATATCTTATTAAGCAACTCTGTCACTAGACTTACAAGTCAGCTGCCTCTCCAGAAGGCTGCAGTCATCTTCTTGTAGAATGCGTTTTCTTCTTGGTCATGGGCTGTGTGGTGTTCCCAATTACACATCCAATTCACTTGAGGGGCTTCAAAATCTGAATTTAATATTACATATAATCACATAACTTACACTGCTGTGAGATACTTGGTGTAGTTAAAGTTAAAAAACTAAAACATACCATAGTCAGTTGGTTGGTGACACAGGGCATTCATGGCTATGTTGGTGTTGTATGTCTCCACTGTTGTGATGGCCCCTCCATCATGGTCAAACAACATGACACTATACTCTTCCCCCGGGACAACCTGAGTAAACACCATTTTTTGACCAGGTGACATATTAAAGTCTTGGGCCAGTTTCTCCCAACCACATCCCTACAGGGCCGTGTGGACATATCGATCATACCAATCTTGTGTAACCTCTAGCTCTATTTGGTAATCAGTGGTGTTACTAGTAACCATGACCGACTCTATAGCTACTGGACCATGCAGATATCCTAGAAAATCTTCTGCCATTGGCTGGTTAAAACGAGATGTGTCTGTCACATCAACCATACATCTCCAAAACTGATCATGGACTGGTTCATAATTATGCAACTCCTCCCCATACTCATTGTAGATAGCTACATAAAACACATCCTCACCCTCTTCTATAAAATATAAGTAAGCAACATCCGAACAGGTGATGTTGTGCATCGCAAAATCATTCCACCTTGCTCCCTCAACAACACACACTAATTGTGATACTCTTCTTACACTAACTCTCCATCTAGTCCCCTCATAATTAACTAAGTAAATATACCGATTCCCATGATAGGATCCTCCTAACACGAAATCATGATGCAGTTCCTGTATATCAATATTAAGTTTTAAGCATTGTCAATTTCTTACAACTACTTTCTTAGAGATATAACAGTTAATTCTTATATGGTGTTAACTTACAAACTCATCCAAAACCTCTTCAGGATCGTCCACAGCGCAAATAAATTGATTCCCATACATACCTTCTGCATTAACGATTAACATTATCACAAATAATGTTTTAATTAAACAAAAATCATTAAATATTGTTAACTCGTATGTGTGTTGTTTGATTTGCAAGGCTTGCAAGTTCCGATTGTTTGTGGGTGTGCGATTAGATGGGATTCAATAAGATAGAATATGGGTACTTTGTTGAGGGTTGTGTTGGGTTGAGGTTGTATGTGACAATGTGTGTGGTAGATGATCGGGTTTTACTCAACTGTTAATGGTTGGGTGTGGGTTTATTGATTCTCGCGAAAACATTAATATGCGTATCACAGAAGATACGGTAAAGTTACATAGTTAATGTGTGACTACACCTATGGTCCCTCAAGTTGTATGTCTGGTTTAGCTTGGGTTAACTACTGGTTATAACGTGATTGGATTATTATGCCCCCATATTATTACAAAAAACGTGCGTTGACCGAGCCAAAAATGGTCAAGGGACGCAATCGGCCTAAAAAACACAAGGTTTGGACGCCAGGCGACGATTTTTAAAAGTTAGGGTGCCATGCGATGTTTTGTGAAAAGTTTAGGGACCGACGATGTATTTTTGTCTTTACTTTTTTATAATTACCATCAAACCAAAAAATAATAATAATAATAATAATAATAATAAAGGTTTTGTTAAGAACAACTAATGAATGTTGTTTAAGCTTGCTTTAAGTAACAATGTATTCATATATATGGATGTTGTTTAAGCTTGCCTTAAATAACAATGTTTTCATATATGAACTAATAATTTCTATAAATACATGATATAATTAAGGTAAATGAGTTTTAATAAGGTATGTATTAATATTAAGTCAATTCATATTTAGAAACATTCTTAATTAAGACAAGCTTAAACAAAATCTATTGAGTTGTTGTTAGCAAAATCCAAAAAATAATAATAAAAGTCACACTCACATAAAGGTGGTGCACATTGCAGACCATCACGATGTGCAAAATTAAAAGTGATTATGATTGGCTTTTATGAAGGATCACTCGTGAGAAAGGTGATAAACGTGATCCACCACACCCATAAAAACCAGCCAAAAAGTTTTTACTAACTGATTGTACTTGAAAATTATAACGATTTTATAAAACATATTAGGATAACTCTTTCATGTTTAACTCTGACATATTTTTTTCAAGTTAGTATGTTGAGAGAAAATAAATTGATGAGTCCTATATTTTTTATCTAATGATAACTTCACTATGTTTTTTTTTTATTACTTTCTTATTAGTTTAATATAATATATATAACTCGAGACATAAAGATTAAGGGTTTATAGAACATTCAAGGATCATGATCATATGGATGAATCTTTCATGCTCGATATGCCATAGTTTTTTAGCACATTTTCACGAATATCCAATTTGTTGGAAGACTCCATTGGTGCCATGATTGAGAATGCTCCAACATTTTATAAGGTTTGTGCTTTGTAGATTCTTATGGTAATTACAAAATATTGAAATAACGCGCATCTGATGTTCAAAGAAAAAAGAAAAAGAAACTACGCACATCTTTTAGTTAGCGTCATGTCATCATCCACTCCCTATCGTCAAATTTATTACCAGTGACTCTCACCTTAATCACAAAGTTATTATAAACGTACAACACAATACACTTAAAAAAAAAAAAAAAAAAAAAAAAAAAAAAAAAAAAACCCAACTCACTCACCACTTTTACTTTGTTCGGCGGTCTTGCCCACATAATCACCCATTTTTTTATCTCTTCACATGTCGTCGTCAACCACCGTAAATCCATAATGGTGTTTACGCGTGATCTTCAAGCACCATTACACTCAGTTTGATAAGAACACATACACATTTATGAAATCCAAAGGAGAACATCATTAAACTAGTAATATACATCTAGGCATCAAGCATCAAATTGTAAAAGCATGAGTTTGTATATTTTAATTTTATTTTGCTTCGGGTCTTTTTTCAAGAAGAATATATACATTCATGGTTGCACCTTTCCAAGGAATGGGTAGGAGAGCCGAGGCACATTAAACAAGTTTTGTTGTTTCATACTCCATTGTACTAAAACGGTCAAGGTTCAATTGATGGTAGATCACATGGCAAACCCAAAGGTGTGGTGATGTTGTTGGATACTTTGTTGTCAATTGGACTACACGAATGTCAAGGCCCATAAAATGTTGCATATTGGCTGTTTAAGCATGGCATGTAACATTACATTCATGTATCTTCTTTAAGCGTGACATGGTTGAGAACTTGAGATCTTGTATTATGTATAGCTTATGAGCTTCTCAAAGCTTACCTAAGCTAATTAATAAACTAAAACAAACACCGTCGAAAGTAGGGACGATATCAGGACCAGCTGCATTTAGAATTAAACTACTTCGTATATAATACTATAAAACACATTATTCAAGGAGAGACCGCGTGCATTTAAGAAGAATTAAGGTTTCTTTAACCAAACTTAACACTATGTCATAAAAAAATCATGGATGCTTGGAACCTTGATTCCGTATCGATGAAAAGCTATAATGCATTTTGATAAAACTAGCTAAAATCGAATCTAGTTTGTATAAAAGCAGCTACTTCATTTTTTTTTTTTTTACCCCCTTCACCTTTCACCCGTAATGCACATAACTCCTCACATTTCATTAAAATATTCACTTTAACAAACATATCCCACACATTCACTAATCAAAAATTTAATGATTAAACATATCCACTTTGCACAAATGCCAAAAAGTGAGTTGCTCACTTTCCCTCACTTTTTTTTCCCTCATAATCACGCGTGACATACATGCTAAGTTGTAGGTTTCATGCGTGAGGTGCTACCTCACGAGTGACAAAAGTGATTCACTCCGCCGTCCATTCTTATGAAACCCGGAGTTAAATCTTTCACTTTCGAACACTAATACTAAACAATGAGATAATTAGATCTTATCAAATACTAACCATCCCTACTAACAACATAGAAGATTAAAAAATGGAACTCTATAAGATTCTTTAAACGTTCGGATCTCAACACTCCAATAGTTTATAATAAAAATTGTACTAGTGTCACACAAGTGAGACAAGAGTTTTGGCATAATCTTTTCCTTTAAACCCTCCATGGTCCAATTAAGTTAACCTCATGATTTTCAAGTCTTTTACATCTACATGTACATGACAATACAAGTAAGTAATGCACAAAAGGAATACGTATAGTACCACTATTTGATATAGTACTGTTGAAAATACATTTGTCGTTTAGACATATAGGGGTTGTAACAGTGGGCCCCACACTGACACGCAATGAAGTCATCAAACTCAAGTTCTTGAAACCTTGCATCTTTCACCTTCCCACCACCTCCTCATTTCTCTGATTCTCTCTATCTCCGCCGTGGTACTCCGGTTAAAAAGTTATTAACTTTTCTAATCTTGTTAACCAAATTCCAATACCCATTTTCACTTCTTTTTTTCAGAAACTTAGATTTTTCACCATATTTAGAGAATCCCAGATAAATCCATAAATCTTTTTCTGGTTTTAAGTTTCTTTTTTCATTTTAGCAGCTGGTTTTAAGTTATAAAAATGTCATTTTTAGCACTACTATGAATATTTTTTCACCTTTTTATCAAAAACCCAGAAAATATTTTTCTGTTTTAAACTATAAAAATGACATTTTTTTGATAATAAATAGATACCCAGTTCATTTTATATAAACTATAAAAACTCCATATAGTTTTCACCATTATATAAAAAACCCAGAAATTATTTTCTGGTTTTACTTTATAAAATCTTATTTTTAGCTATAAAAATGTCATTTTTTAAATAAAAATCAAATACCCAGTTCATATTTTTTAAAACCAGAAAAACCCACTAATTATTTCACCATTTTAACTTATACAAATGTCTATTTTTTTATAAAAATAAAAAATACCCAGTTCATATTTTTCAGAACCCAGAAAAACCCACAAATATTTTAGGCTAAACTATATAATTTTTTTTTATATAAAAGCATGTATTTATAAACAGTGGTGAATTTATGAATGGGTTGTTTAATATCTAGTCTCAGTGCAAAATTTGCCTTCTTTCCTCCAACACCACCCACTTACCAGATCAAGAAACGTGAAGACGGTAAGCTGACAGCAATATACACGTCATCATCAATGCCGATGACGTCAGCAAGCGGTGGAGTTGATGATGGTGGTGGTGTTTCACTTGATGTGTTAGTGTTACCTACTAAAAGAGGAAATAAAGTTGTAGCTTTTTATCTTAAGAATCCTTATGCTAGATTGACTTTATTGTATTCTCATGGTAATGCTGCTGATTTGGGTCAACTCTTTGACTTGTTTGTTCAACTCAAAGCTAATCTCAGAGTCAATCTTATGGGGTCAGTTGTTCTTTACCTAACTCTTTTTAGTTTAATGTTTCCTTATATATCAACATTAAAATATTTGGTTTATGAACTTATCTAGCTTTATGTTTTTATATAATTTTCCGAACTTAGTTTAGGTGAAGTTTATCATTAGTCTCATTATTAATTTGTTATAGATGGATTTGATCCTTTTTGGTAATTTGTTTTGGGGTGTTGTATTGATTTTTTAAGTACCATATGTGGATCATAATAATATCTTTGAATGTCTAGTCTTATGTTCTTATCTAGTTTGTGTGATTCCTATGGCCCTATGTTTTTTGTTTTCTTTATGTTTTTTAAAATTTTTTTTGAAGTAAAATTATGATCTTTATCTATGGATATAGATGTAGCCTATTCATGATTGTTTTAGATTGCTTTCACTACTTTTGGTAATTTATATGTATTGTATTACGGAGTACTACTTTCTTGTATGTATCATCTCTACTACATATAAAGCAAAAATGGTTTTCCTTAATCTTTAAAAACTTAAAAATAATGTTTAATCCCCAAAATACCCCTTTAAAACTTAAATTTAAATCTTTTGTTACTTTCCCAAATAAAAACATTTTTAAAAATAGTTGCTTTACAAATAGTTTTTGTTTCTAAAACTACCCAATCTTTACGATGCATATTTCAATCCCAATTTGTTAAAGTGAAACTGGTATGATGTTGTCATCTCGAAGACTTGCCAATGTCAATTGTTAAACGTTACACAAAACACTTAATAACAATATCTCAAGTATAACTATATGCCGCTATTAAATCTCGTCGCTATGCACGGTTTCATGCCTAGTATATGTAAAACATATACCTTTGAATGTCAAATCTTAACTTCTAAATTTGGTAATAACTGAATGTTCTTTTACATTATACACAAATTCTTGTACTCTTCTCTTTGATGTAGTTTGTGGATACTAAAATGAACTATTTGTATAAATTTTGAACCTTAAAGTAATTCATTTGCCATTGGAAGTAATTACAGACAACTAAATAGATAATGGAGTGAAAGCTTTTACTTTTTTGGATCATGATGCTGATTTGATTTTACTTCATATGCTCTTTGATGTGATGGGTTTTGGCTTCTTGGGGTTTTGTTCTATTGCCTTTATGTGCCAATGTGCAATTTCTTTCAACCATTTATTTAGAATCGGATTTTTTTTTTTTTTTTTTGGGTATGTTGATTAAGATGCTAAGAAATAGTTCAAGATTTATGTGGTAGGTAAAGAAACCTGTAAAATGCGTACTTTTTGGCATGAAACTGTTCGGGGTTATTCCATGCTTTGCGTGTAATTAACATTATGTTCTGTGGTCCATAAATCATGTTTCTACTTGAATATTTGGCAAGGTTAATTGTTATCTTGTGTAGATTTAGAATAAAGAAAATGTGAAAAGTGAAAGCCATCAACTTTATTAGGATTTTGGACCTTTATATTCTTTGATTCTGTAGCTATAAAGTATTAAAGTGAACATTTTTTTACTGATGGGTAAAATACGCTTAATCTGCTGTTGAATCTTGATAGAGATTGTGCTGTTTGCTACATCTGCCAATAAGAATGTTACTGTCTTGGCTGAATATTGTAGTGGAGTTTGACAGTTATCTTTTTTACTTGCATGTTGTTCCTGTTTGTGCTACAATTTCACTTACTGTCTTGGCTGAATATTGTAGTGGAGTTTGACAGTTATCTTTTTTACTTGCATGTTGTTCCTGTTTGTGCTACAATTTCACTTCCTGAATACATGGCTTTTTAGAAAAACTTTTGAGTTTGCTTTTATTTGGAGAAAATGCTGTTTTTGTGGTTGAACTTTAATGGTAATTGAATATAGTTCAATTTGATTCAATGTTTGATATGATTGCTATATTCAATTTGACTCAATGTTTGATATGATTACTGATGTTCTTTTTCCTGTTTCGGTTTTCTTTAACAGCTATGATTATTCGGGCTACGGAGCATCAACCGGCAAGGTAAATCTGTCAACTGCAGTGTTGTCTTTCCTCTAATACTGTGTATAAACCACTCTTTCACAACCAAAGACATACATTACGAGGGGCTAACTACGTAATATTAATAAGAGTTGTATAATTTGGATTTTAGGGTAAAAATGTTTATGCTGTTTTTTGTTTTTGTTTTTTTTTTTTTTTTTTTTGGGTAACCATGGTTTCCAACCTTTCAGGCCAGTAAGTAGTTTTTAAGTGATTACCAAGTAAAATTAATATTTCTCACTTTTTTCAGTGTGTAAAATGAGCACTGTTTAAAGTCTCTCATGGGGAAACAAGTCGTTTTATTTTACCCTTAGATAATAATTTTATATACAAATTTGATTATTTTTTAACTCACACACCCTATCAACACCATAATCTCACTTCTGACCATGGCCGGACTTGAACCCACAACCGCTTGGTTGGGGACCTAAGTGTTTCATGGATACTGCTAGGTAAAGGCCCTTTGGTATCAAAATTTGATTATTTGACCCCTATTTAACTGAAGCACAAAGTGTATATCCAAACATGGAACTATGAGTTACAAAACACACATGCCAAACGCCCCTTTGACTTTATAATTTACAAATTTTAAACATTTGTGTAAATGGGCGGACCCAGGACTTAGAGGACTTAGAGTGACCAGGTCCACTTCGGAAAAAATCAGGTCATTTTGTAAAAATTCAAGATTTTTAACAACATTTACACTAAGTGGAGAAATTTCATCGGGTTCCCGTGAACCCCCAGAAACCCCCCTAGGACCACCCCAACAAAACTTTCAAAATAGTTGTAATATTTGTATTCTACACGATTGACGGTGCATGTAGAAGAACAAGTAGGTTACACTAGATGGACATAAAATGGCGTGTTTTGGTTTAAGGATTCCACAAATACTAAACATAATGTGAAATTCTGTGTGTATATATATACATATATATATATATATATATATATATATATATATATATATATATATATATATATATATATATATATATATATATATATATATATATATATATATATAGGGAAGGGATCCGGTACATTTTTGGATTTTAGTGCGGATGTACGGACGAATCTCAGCCCTCCATCTAGTCAACCATCTGAAAAAAGCGGAGTGACATTATCGTAAATATCCCGACTTTTTTAAAAATCGTTAATATCAGAGTAGATTTTTTTATTGAAAAAAATTCAAAAAAATCTGAAAAAATTAAAAAAAAAATAAAGAGAACAACAAATAATTATAAATCGCTGAAAAAAATTTCAAAAAAAAAATCATTTTCATCGTTAAAGGTATTGTGATATTAGCGTATGATTTTGACTTTTTTACAAAAGTCAAGATCAGTCAAGATCTGATCTTGACTTGACTTTTGTAAAAAAGTCAAAATCAAATTCTGATATCACATAAACTTTTTTTTTTTAATAAAAAATTTAATATCACAATAACTTTTTTAATATCATAAAAACTTTTTCTTAATAAAAATTGTTAATATCGCTGTAACTATCATGTTTTCTTAATATTAAAGTTAATTTTTTTTAATATCACCGTAACTTTTTCTTAATATCGTAATAAAAAAACAGTGATATTAAGTTTTTTTTACTAATATCGCTGTAACTTTTTAAGTAAAATCGTTAATATCACGGTAAGACTCATAATATCCTAAATATCATCGTAGCACTCATAATCAAAAACAAAAAAAGTGCTCAGAAAAATCTAAAAAAATAAAAAAAGTAAAGAACACAACAATAGTAAGGATCGCTCAAAAGGAAAAAAATTAAAAAAATCGTTTGAATGGTGATTTGGTACCGTGATAGTTGCGTAGATCTTGACTTTTTTACAAAAAGTCAAGATCAAATCTGGAATGGACGGCCTAGATCTATCCGCACGTCCGCACTAAAACAAAACATCCGCACGTGATCCTTTGCCTATATATATATATATATATATACCATTGCAAACAGAGCTTTTCGAGTCTTGTTTGCTTACTAATTGTGTAAATGATTCCAATCTCTGTTTTTTTATTTTGTAATTTTCAGCCAAGTGAGCTTAATACATATGCAGACATAGAGGCAGTATATGAGTGTCTTCAAACCGAGTATGGAGTCAGCCAGGAAGACTTGATTCTCTATGGACAGTCAGTCGGAAGTGGGCCCACATTACACTTGGCTTCTAAATTACCCAGGTTAAGAGGTGTCGTCCTGCATAGTGCCATTCTTTCTGGCCTACGTGTTGTCTGTCATGTCAACTGCAGATTTTGCTTCGATATCTACAAGGTAAATTATTATATTGCTTGCCAATTGGCAAATAATTTTCTTTTGCCTTTTAATTTTTAAATCAAAGTAAAGATAAACTTTTAACCTTTATCTACATTTCGTATCCTTGTTTACAAAATAATATTTTCTAATTTTATTTTATATTTTTATGTGCATATCTTGTTAATGAACCAAAAAATAAACTTATATTATTCTATGAATAAATGCTGCCAGATCAAGTTACTAATAATTTGATATTTGCAGAATGTCAACAAAATTCGGAAGGTGAAATGCCCCACATTTGTGATACATGTAAGTTCATCCCCTTCATATCTTAATTGATGGTTCCACACATGCATATGAATTCATTATGATGGATGTATAGTTCGTCTGTGTAAATGAATTTTGTTAGCCTATCTATTATTTCCGGGTCAATAATTCATTGAGATGTATGCCACGTTCGTCTTTGTTTATGAATTTTTTTTGCCTTTCTATCAGTTCCGGGTCTAAAATATTTTCTTCTAAGTGGGTGATTGAATTAGACTGAAGATCAATAATCAATTCTTCTGGATTGCATAATAGACTCCCCTGCCTAAGATGAACTCACACTTACTGTGGATCTGTATAGTTACAATATTTGTGTATACATGCTTTAGTTATGATAATCAAATTCTTATGCCAACATGCTAAGTTACCCTGTAGTTATTAGAAGATAGATTGGGCCTCTAATCTATCTTCTAATAGTAGTGACATGGTACTGCTCACATCCAAACCGTCCCGTTCACCTATTTGAACTAAGCTCAAGCCTAGCACCTCTAAGATTTGGCAGCTGAGCAAGTGATCATAGTACTAGTTGAGGATTTTTTTTGAACATGCTAAGTTACCTTGTATTGACATAGTAGTGCTCACATCGGAACCGTCCTCTTCTCCTATGTGAGCTAAGATCGAGCCTATTTGTTTGTATATGATTGTTGAAGGGTTTAGTTTTTGTTTTGGTATGAACCGAGCCTATTCAGTCCTAGGTAATGCTCATTCTCTTACAAGTTGAGCCAAAGTGATATGGAGCAGATCAAGCTATTAGTGGACTCATTCATGGAGTTGTAGGTCATGTGAACATTCCACATGAAAGATGTTACAACTTCAAAAGGCCTAACTTTCAAGTCGGCCAGTAGTCATGGAAGATGTGAACATTCCACATAAAGAGCTTGCCAGCTTGACAGCCGCCCAACTGCAGGACCCAAAATCTGTTGTTTGTATTCCATACTTTTCTAGAATTCTTGGATTTATTTTATATCCATTTATTAGGCAAATCACCTAAAATCTTTGCATTTTGTCAATCACCTGTTATTTTTAGCCATAGGCACTGATTGTCGGTTATTTAGAGTTGATTCCAAGTGCTGTGTAACTTTAAGAGTTGCTGAATTTTTTAGATTGGCAAGCCTAATGGCATAGTTATGTTACAAGCATAGCACGCTCGGGTCTGACGCTTTTCAATCATTATACCTATGCCCCTAGATCCCATATGAGGGTCCAAAAATAGGCTGTGCTTTTTTTACAGTCTTCATGCATATTATTGTATTATGTGCCCTTGGAGTTTGCCTTGACTTGCTTGTTTCGTGAATGTAACATCGTAACAATGACAGGGTACGGAGGACGATGTTGTAAGTTGGCTACATGGCAACAGACTATGGAAGATGGCTAAGGATCCTTATGAACCCTTATGGATTAAAGGAGGTGGACACTGCAACTTAGAACTCTACCCGGACTACATTCGTCATCTTTACAAGTTCATATACGATATGGAAACAATGACCACAAAAACCAGACTCACAAAGATCAAACAGAAGATCCGGTTACCGAAAAAGGCAAATCCTGCAAACTCATCTACTTGTTGTTCCTGTTCTTGTTGCTGTATAGAAGTCTGTCAGCCAAGCTGCCCGAAATGTCCAAAACCCAAGTGCCCGAGTTGTTGTGGTCTACCAAAATGTTGTTGCGTGCCAAAATGTTGTGGCCTGCCAAAATGCCCGAATTGTTGTGATCTACCAAAATGTTGTGGCCGCCTGCCAAAATGTCCGAATTGTTTGCCAAGTGGATGCTGTTGTCTGAACTGGAAATGTGGCTGTTGCTGGTGGTCAAAACCGAGATGTCCAGAAATGAAGATGCCTAAATGCTCTTCGTGTTGTGGATGCTTTACTTGTTTACGCAAGTGCGTTCAGTGTTCTTGCTGTTGATATAGGTTGGTTTTCGTGATCGGGTGGGTATACACGTTAGGATTTAACTGTTTGTATAGATTATCTCGTGAACGAGTGCCAGGAAATGGCGAAACAATAGTTATTTAGTGCTTTTGATTAAAACTTGGGTTTCCTTGCATTCATTTTCTTTCAAGTATATCTGGTAACTATTCACTAGGTAACATGCAATAGTCTCATGTTACAATTATGTATGGTTTCACATTTTGTAAAAAGTTAGAACGGGGGTGTTTGGGAATGATCACATCAATAGTTTTGAGGTTGAATCAGGTTTAATATGCAATCCCAAACACCCCTTTGGATGCTTTGAAATTATAAAACATGTGCATTATTCGGCTCGAGTTAAGGTTATTAATTTTTGAAGTAAATTTCACGAATGGATCCCGTTATCTGGGGACCAAATGCGCAATCGCCCTAAGTTCAGAGACCAACGGTGTAATTTACCCTTTTATTTAAGTTAATTTGTTTTGGTAGATCGAAAAGCCCATACACACGATAATAGACGATTAGATTATTGGTCCAAACACGATTGTAGGTTTGAGGCCCATTAGTGTTTATGTTAGCTTATTATCCAAGCTATATTATATTATAAATATACATGCTACCTTACGTGATTGAAAAGTATATTTTACAAGTATAACACTATAAATAGTTTAGGTTTGTCCGTTTAATTTTATTTTCTTGCGGCTCTTGATTAATACAACGATTCATGCATCCTATTCCAGGTTTGAGTCAACATTTGCTTAATTATAAGCTAAATCTTCTTATGTGTTTGCTTAAATGATATAAACTCTAGTTACGAGGCTTCGATTATCCCATGTTCGTATTTGAATCACCACTTGGGGTTTGCTTCTTGCCGAATAGTCAAATAAATAGTTATACTTTAATTTTAGAGGTTAAAGAGTGTAAAACTCTATTAAATTGATGTTCATTGTAAAACGTAAAAAACTTTTCTAGTGAAAGCGTGACTGAATTTTGCAATGCTTATTGGGATATCTTTCAAGGTTTAGCCATGTCTCCGTAAATCTGTAATGAAAAACAAACAACAAATTTTTGTTTACTCTAATTTCATAAATTTGAGTAGGTCAATTCATAAAAAAACATAATAGTACTTAATAATGGTCTTAGTTTGTTTTATTATTTTAAACATGTTATATATTGTTTGAACCCATATACTTAATATCCTTGCCCTGACCCTAGCTGCAGCCTCTAAGATGTCTCAAGAACAAAGCCGTAAGAGGTCGAAGCAGAATGCCTTTGGTGGCAGTTCGTGCATTCCGTCAATAAAGAAGCAGAAAAGCCTTACCATCACAACCTCGATACCTAAAACCACCGATGCAAGTTCTATATCTTTTTTGCTTTGCTTTTCTGTACCTCTTTTATTTGTGATAAGGTTTAAACTGAATGGTGATCATGTTTTGTAACAGGTTGTCACCAAAATTCTTCTAGATGATGCAAATAATGGATTCAAGAAAGGAAATTTTGTTTGTTCGCCGTTTTCACTTGAGATCGTATTGGGAATGCTTGCTTTTGGAGCCGAAGGAGAAACTTTGAAACAGTTGTTGGAATTTCTTGGACATGAATCCATGCACCACCTTCGTTCCATGTCTACAGTTTCAAAGCTTTTGGAAAATATCTTAGTGGAAAACACAGGCCAAGGAGGTCTTGATGTCCATATAGCGAATGGAGTTTGGGTAGATAAAAAGCTAAAACCTGTTAAATCTTGTTACCAAAAGGTTCTCAAGAATGTTTATAAAACAGAAGCCAATTATATCGACATTCAAAACCAGGTAAATATGTATATTTTTTTGTTGTTATTATTATTTTTTTAATTTGTATTAACTTGTTTGCTAATTTTAATTTTTTTAACTTACATTCGGTTATGGGTGAAGCCTGCTCAATCGGTCGAAAGGATAAATTCATGGGTAAAGAAGAAAACTAATGGTTTAATACCCGGAATTGTTGATAACTTTAGACCAGATGATGCAATAGTCTTTGCGAATGCAGTGTATTTTAAAGGAACATGGTCTAAACCATTTGATGCAAAGAATACAAGGAATAAAGACTTTCATCTCATCAATGGAGAGAAGGTTTCCATTCGATTCATGATTAGTTATAAAGAATTCGGCTACGGTTCCTTCCAGGGCTACCAGATGATCGAACTTCCATATGCAAATGAAGGCCAATCGAACAAATTCTCCATGTATATTTTTCTCCCACATGCGAAAGATGGATTGCAGGATTTGCTACAACTCTTTCATTCTGACCATTCTTTATTTTATGGAGATTTTAACCTTAAAACGCGGAAATTGAATGAGCTATGGATACCCAAGTTCGAGATATCTTGTAAATTTAATGCTCATGGTGAAATGAAAAAAATGGGATTGACATTACCATTTACAAAAACAAATAAAGAGCTTACCGGGATAGTAAATCAGAAATCTCTTAATAAAGAAATGCTTTATGTGTCGAAGATACTTCAGAAATCCTTCATTAAAGTTGATGAAAGCGGAACAGAAGCCGCTGCAACAACATCTTTACGGATTAGGAGAACAGGGTCTGCATGTCCCCGTAAACCAGTAAAATTTGTGGCAGACCATCCTTTCATGTTTATGATAAGAGAAAACAATTCTCGAGTTGTTTTCTTCAGTGGTGTAGTGATCGATCCTAGTCTAAAAAGTTAACCTTAGCCATGCTCCATTTTTTTTTTTTGTCTGTCATATTTGGATATTTTATATTTTTATCAGAAACTAATATACTGATGGTTCTTATTAAGAATTTTGTCTCATTTGGATATACTATCAGAATCTCTTCACGCGGGTTCTTCATTGGTTGTTATTGTTGATAATTTTCTGTGTCTGTGTGTTGGATTTATGTGTTGGTGTTATTTTGTGTGTTTTCGATTATCATTGTGTGTGTTTATGTTTGTTAATATATATTTGGGATCTGTATGTGCTCCTCAAAATTTTATTTTATTTTCAAGTCAATTCACTACCTCACAATAAATACACAACAAATCAAGCTTACAATGTCTTAAGCATAACTTAAACTCAAAATGATTGAGAAACATTCTCACACATGGGATACGTTTATGACACAAGCTCTTTGATATGCGTTCCTCAATTTGGTTAATCGAAAAATAGAATATTCAAAGAAAAGTTTAAAAGGGGATTAAGATAAGAGTGATTTAGTCGATCATTTCAATTTGGTTGAGGACGCTATCCAAACTATAAGTTTTCTACATGGACCGTGTATGTATTTGCGAAGTTGGGGACTTCGTCTGCGATTTGGACATACCGCATGGGCGGTTTTTGCAATTCGGTCTAAAAGCATATATGATTTGCGGTGTTAATTCGTTCATGTTAATCCACGGAAGTCTGATGTTACAAATGTTATTACAACTTTTGTATACATTTGTATCGACATCTTCCCAAGTTAGTTCTGCTATATTAACAAGACATTAGCCGATTAGCGTATGGTTTTCAGATAAGTGGGCAAGCGTATATATCAACAACCCAAAACCATGACCCACAACCCAATTTGATCCAATTGCCCATTTTTACCTGAAAAAATGATTATAAATAGGAGAAATTTTCTTCAATCCAGGAATTTATCTTGATAGTTAATACCATTATAATGTGCTAATGCAGTAGCAAAACATATTACAAAACTTCAAGCAATTAAGGTAAGCAGTATTGTTAGTCGCAACACAAACCAGGTATCCATCAATATGTTGAAAATTTTGAACATTTCTTTATTTAATCCCCATAATTGTTAATGTTTTCTATACAGTTCATTTGGTTGTATTTCAGCAACAATAAACAAATCACACACTACAAAAATATATAGAAAACATGTTGCTATCAAAGAAAAACTATGTGGTGGTGTCTTCTGCAGTTTTTATCATAGTTAGCGTAATAGAAGCAAAAACATCTAAAATAGTATAGCACCATTGTCCTAACCTTAAGGTCCCCAGTGTTCAACAACTTCTGAATTTTCTTTAATTTATCCTTTTTATGCAGTTCGAGATTCAAACATGCAAAAATAGCAAGCAAATACCAAGTATTTTAGCTTCCCCTACTTGCTTAGTTTCGAATTAGCAACTACCAGAATATTAGTAGAGTTATTCAAGAGTCACAACTAATGCTTTACACAAATTGCTTTTTCAAATACTTGAAACACTTTCAGCAAGTTCTGCTTGCATAAAAGGTTCAGCTCCTTTTGTCGTGCCAGCACTTGAAACTAGATGGCAAGTTGGGTTGAATGGGCTTGTAATCATCAAAGAGTAGGTATCTACTTGATTGAAAGATTTTGGTTCCTTTTCTGGGTAGCCAATCTATGCTTCATTGTTTCTGCATGCTTGCTTAAAAGACCCCCTGAAACTTATACAAATATAAAGCATTTAAGAGTAGAGATACATGAAAGGAGCATTTCTACTTACAATTAAGTGAAACAGATATCACAAATGAAAGAGTCAATGATACAAAGATATGGAATGACCAAATGAAAGAACCCAATATACATTATGTTATTAATAATGTATCATGATGTGGAGGCTACCCAATTTAAGCCAAAAAGTGTGCCTGATAGCAAAAAATGACCTTCATGTTTAAAGACAATCTTTATTAATCAAGGTGTCAGCATGTTATATGTTAAAACATTATTGTCTTTTAAGAGATCGTAAGGGCATTTTCATCATCTGGTGTAGATTTGGCTGGAACTGGTATCTACATGAAATAAGATACTTTTACGAACCATAAATTAGTTTCAGTATATATGAATGGCCTTACTGAATAAAAACTTGAATACTTCGGTGACCTCTACATACATTCTATGATTCGACCAATTTTATATACCACAACAACAACAACAAAACCCAATCCCGCCGGGGCAGGGTATGGGGGAGGTAGAATGTAGACAGATCATACCCACAGAAGCAAGCAAAAGAGAGCATGGAAAGCGGGCAAACACAAAAGCAAGCAAAGACGCAAATAAAAACACAAACAAAACAAAGAACCAAAGCACCGAGACAAGCAAGCAGACCAATTTTATATACCCAAAGTTCAATTTAGTTGGAATGTAACACAGGTCTGGATCAGACCTTTTTATACCAATGTGAATTCGCCCTTTACTTTACGAGTGTGGTTTTTTACCCTTGGTTGAAATCACCGTTTTGTACAAGGTTGACTTATCAGTATTGTGCATATAATTTCCTATGTTTGGAATTCGTGTATTCTTTTCAAAAAGGAAGAAAAGAAAATTAAGGTTTAACAGGAAATAACAGAATGATGGTTTTACCTGGTCGTGATATAAGGTGAATACGAGAACGAGGTCCTTCAAACATCCAACTATCTTCATCCAACATTCTAACTTCCTTGTTAAGTGAAGCCATTAAATCCGCTTTCAAAGCTGCATTGCAACACAAAATTAGCTTTTCTCTCTAGAACAATACACGATTATAAGTGTATACTGTATAAAACTATTAACACTAAATCCCCATTGCATTTGCGTCTGATGTTTTCTTACAACTTCACACCAATACTTTTGCATGTACTTAACCATACATTTTGACATAGCAGGAGGAAGTATAAATTTCAATGATTCAAAATGAAGTTCCACAACATTTGCATATAAAGCCTTAATCATCAGAGATACCTACATAGAACTCTAAAACATTAAGCATACAAAATTTAGACACTTTTATATTCGAAACACTCTAATATTTTCTTACAAAGTTAGAGCCAGAATTATTCAATTTAAAGTCCTTGTCAGTCTACAGCTACGCTTACTAACATTTCTCAGGATCTCTAGAGAGCAAAATTCATGGAAAGCAACCTACTCTTCAAAATGGACCAATTAACAGTTACATAAAAAGGGTTTCAGAAAATAGCGTTTGGCAAACCATTATAAGAAAGTGATTATCTGCGTTTTCTTAGGTCGATACCTGTTTTCAAAAACACAAACGCTTTATCTGTCTTCCAAACACAATGCCAAACACCTCTATTGGCAACAAGCTATTTCAGTAAGTACAGTTTCCTTTTTTCTTCTATCCAGTAACTATGGAGGTCTCTAGCATTTCTTATTCCAAAGCGCTTATCTTGCTTAAAGACTTTTTAAGCAATCGCAATTCCCAAACACCCTCTATATCTAATAACTGTACTTTTTTACACTACAATTACCAAACTAACCCATTTCAAGAATCTTTATTCTTTATCAAGATTACCATTTTTTACTTCAAAATTCAAACTTTAACAAATATAACAATTTATGGGGTGTTTGGATTAGCTTATTTAGCCGGCTTATGGGCTTATTTCACTTATTGAAGCTTATGACCTTATCGACTTCACCTTATTGGCTTAAGCAAATAAGCTAAAGTTAATAAGCTCTAAAAAGTGAGCTTATCGGCTTTTCCAAAACCAAATAAGCCCATAAGCAGGCTAAATAAGCTAATCCAAACGCCCTATAAAACCAAGAAACCCAATAAGCCAATTGAAAAACTAACCACATGGGTACAAAGTTTGTAACAAAAAGACTAATATCATACTAAACAATGACAAAAATTCAAACTTTTATCACCAAATAACAAATTTATGACATGGGTATTATTTATTGATTTTTTTTAAAAGATACAAATGATGATAAAAGTTAAAGATAAAAAGAGCACCTCTGATAGCCTCATCTTTACGATCTTGAATAAGATCAGTAGCAAAGTGGACATCATCAACTAAGGATGATGATATCATGTTTGTTCCCACTATTGCTGTTGTTGATATTGATGATCTTGCCGGTGATGACGTCAGCGAACTGTTGCTCATTGTGGTTACTTGAGTTTATTATTTTAACGAATTGAATTTGAAATATTGGGATTTTTTTTTTTTTTTTTTTTTTTTTTTTTTTTTTTTTTTTTTTGAATGGCTATTTTATTGCTTATATTGGCAATCGCGTGCTTAAGCTTCTGCTCAAAATAGGTCTTTCGTGGTTTTTTTATTTTTATTTTTTTTTTTTTATTTTTTAACTTTAAAGTTAAAATAATTTTATTTGTATTATATAATATTTAAGACAAAATATATAAATAAATGGGGATATCTTGGCTACAATTTTTGTAGCCTATTAGCTACAATTCTTCACAAAAATTACACTAGCAATTAATCAGGGACCCACAGAAAAGAATCAGGACCCACAAAAAGAATCAGGGACACACATTTTATAGCTTAAAATTGTAGCCAATTAGCTACAATAAATTGTAGCTAATATATTCCCTAAATAAATTGGATTTCATATGTATTTTCGTTGACACAATTTCATCAAGTATTAATGTATTATATAAGACAAACAAAAATATTCAAGAAAAAAAAAAAAAAAAAAAAAAAAAAAAAACTTCAAAAAGTCAGCGGATACTTATTTTAGGACGGATAGAGTATATGTTTTTCTCACTCATTATCTCTTTATTTACAAAGTTGTTAATTCTATCGCTTGTCTGGCTCATGTGAATAAGAAGATAAGTAAAAATATAGTAGAAAAAGATATATAATTTCTTTATTAAACTTTTCCTAATTACAAATATCCTTAAAACTTTTGATCGGGAATGAACATAAACTTCAAAATACCGTATTATACTGATAATGAAGATGGCCTACTGAATATCACTCAATACACGTAATTTTCTACAGTAAAACCTTTATAAATCAAGTGTTGGGACTAGGATATTTTATTAATTTAGCGAGATATTATTATATCGATAAATTAATAATTTATTAATTTAAAGAGGTTTTATATATGGCCTATAAATTTTCAAATGTAATATAATAGTTACAATGTATACTCCTTAAAGATGAAAAATAAATTTGAAAAACAAGTTTTAATTAAAATTTTATGAATTCGTATTCACTTTATGAAAATAAAATTAACATTTTTTGTTGCAATACGAGAAGACAACACACCAACACTTTACGGCAATAAGGAGATTTTGAGATAAACTCAATATAGATTTGAAGTTCAATAAAAAAATAACAAGTGACAATGAATTTTATTTTTTACAAAACGATCTTATGATTTTGAAGTGTATCTCTCTCATACACATATATACTTATATATATGAAATTTTTAGTAATTATTAATTTATAGTTTCGTTGGGACTAATATATATATATATACATTGGGTTTCAAAAAAATTATTATCTTATTATTTTATCGATTGGGGTCCAAATTTATACTGGTCTCCAGTTGAGACTGGACAAATTATTAATTTTATCAAAGTTATTAATTTATCGAGTAGTATTAATTTATAGAGGTTTTACTGTATTTATGAAAATTTAGAACCCACTTTCATGTTTATTTATTTTTTATTTTTTTTGGAAAATATAAATACTAATAGTTCGTTTAGTTGGAAAAAAAAATTAATTTTCAGAAGAGGAGAGTTACAAGAGAAACAATGAAAAATCAATTTTTTTTTTATTATTATTATTATTTCCTTTGTTAAGTTGGGAAATGAATGTTTTGTGTTTTGTAGAGAATGTGTTGAGAAAAGTTTGATTTTAACACAATCTGTATTTCATTTTCCATTTATAAGTTACGTATAATTTAAGTGGTAGGTATAAAATTCATTTACTCATGTCACTACTTTTAAACTCAAAAAACTGTAGCTTCTAAAATCAACAAAATGAGGACCACAAACTGTTAAGGTGCGTTTGGTATGTAAGTGGAATTAATGAGTATTATTAGTTTGAAAGAAACGTATTAGCGAGAAAATAAATAATATTAATTTTTATATAAAAACAATTAGGAAAAATAATGTAATAAAATATTTTGTGTATGTTTTTCAGTGAAAAATCAAGACACATATTTTGAAAGTGGTGTGTGAAAGATACTATAAATGGCATAATATTTATGAATGGGTGTGGACAGTGTTTCAATTCAATCAAAACAAAAACCCTCGTACCAAACGAGTAAATGTTTCAATTCAATGAAAACAAAAACTCCCATATCAAAAAAAGTTATAAAATCCCTTGAACCAAACGAGTAAACACATATATGAAAACCCATGAATCTAAAGGGCCATAACAAACGTACCCTTAGTAGGTTGTATAAGATTATTTGAACATCAATTTCTCAAGGTGACATCGTAAGTCCTAATTTTCGATGAAATTTCACAAATTTTTAACATACTCATCCAGTTGTACATTATGTCAAATTGAGGCTCGTATGAATTTAGAAAAGCCCACAATCAAGCTGTGTATAAGGTATAAGATTATTTGAACATCAATTTCTCAATGTGACATGTTAAGTCCTAATTTTCGATAAAATTTGACAAATTCTTAGCATACTCACGTGATTGTACATTATGTCAAATTTGAGGCTAAGCCCACAAGCTCTCTTTTTTAGGTCTAGCGAGCATATCGACTTGAGCTTATGACTTATTTAGGTTCAAAACCTCATATAGATAAGCTCATAAACTCTAAAAAAGAAAAAGAGCTTAATAGCTTTTTTTAATTACAAATAAGCTCACAACCACAAAAACAAGCAAATCCAAGCACCCCTTTTAAAGATATTATATTTTCAAATGATCAAAGTTTTTTTCTTCTTTTTTTCCCTGAAATGGTGAATTTTATTAACATTCGAATCAGCAAATTAAATGAAATTCATCAACAGCCATTATATGAACATTGCTCATATGGCTAATACAAGATT
This sequence comes from Artemisia argyi, assembly GCA_030686995.1. Taxonomy (NCBI): domain Eukaryota; kingdom Viridiplantae; phylum Streptophyta; class Magnoliopsida; order Asterales; family Asteraceae; genus Artemisia; species Artemisia argyi. The sequence continues at coordinate 74,204,336 of CM060692.1, read as the reverse complement.
TTGTAACATAGATACAATACACAACATGATCAATCAAAGTTGAATTAAGTGGATGTAGACAAATGTTTGGTTTTACTACATTAACCCGTTGATTTACCCGCGGGTGAGATGTATGGGCATACAATTAGACCTGCCAGAGGATACCAGCCAGTTCGCGGCAGAAAAATCCAGCTGGCGTGGTTGATGGGTAAGTGTAACTGTTGCCACCCGCCTGCGGGTGCCATCCATATATCACCTATTTATCTAAAACACACGTAAGAGGAATATGTTTCAACAAAAATCCAATCCACGTAGAAGAAAAACCCAAAACAAATAGACACAATCATCTAAAGGACTCAACTCAGACACAAAAACAAGAACTAGTGATCCTTCCTTATGATTCTATCTAATGCAAACTCTGCTACTAAATACAGGTCCACCAATAATCTATTTCAGTACAAAATAAACATTTAACAAGTATATTTGCCGGTTTTCATAAGTGAAAAACCATCAAAATATCTGTAGTGTCACATGCCCAGTGCACTGACGTACACCGCGTTACAACCCTATGCTAGTTGAAATGATGGAATTACAAAAAATAAAAAATAAAAAAACAATAAAAAATAAATAAATAAATGATTGTTTTAATCCATGCTACACACACCATTGAGAAATAAGGGTGCCATTCAGATATTTCCCACCCCAAGTCCCCAACAATACGAAATCAACTTTCATCAGATCAAGGATCAATGGAGAATTAATTCTAACTAAAACAACTCCTATTCATCAACTTCATTTTCTTTGCTCCTAGATACACCATTTCCAGAAGGCATGTTCAATGAATAACATCATGAATTTTTTGTTAATCTAAAACTGTTTTTTTTCGTTTTCGAGGAAAAATATGACACAAGTCTGAATATGAAACAAATTAAAGTACATCTTGCAGGACACAATCGGCTGTAACTTCTCTCCAAGGGCAAAAAGGTAAAACATGACAACCGATGACTAGAAAGCTATTATATTAAAAACGAGGAAGCTTTACCTCAGATGATATCAAAGACATTTGTACATACAGTTCATATATAATTAAGCTTCTTTAGTCTGCGAAGAAAGGAGTCCCATTTGTTGTGTTAGCTGCTGCACCTGACCAGTTGGACTTGCATTTTCCAAAGGTTTGTCTTCACTTCCCTGTATCAGATAATCATCGACTGGTGGGACTGAATCCATTTCTTGGGTGGTATCATCAACCTCCGGGTTGGGCTGAAGAAGCTGGTCACATGATGGCTCAAGTCCAGCGATAAACTTATCCATCTCAACCAACAAATTGCTATTCCATTCCTCATCAGGATTAAGCAGAAATTTCTCAATGTCTGATGGAACCATGTCCGGGCCGATGAATGCATCATTAGGCACCATATCTAGGTCATCTGGTATATAAGGCAATTCTTGACCATCGGCTAGCGGGCTTGTTGCAACCACCTCAGGGTTCGGGCCAATAAATGCATCATTAGACACCATATCTAGGTCATCAGATATATAAGGCAATTCTTGATCATTGGCTAGTGGGCTTGTTGCAACCACATCAGAATTTGCTTCAAGTGGTGCAGATTGGTCTCCAGTGACTTCTGGCAGAATCAACTGTCCTTGAACCATGACTCCCTGGCCACTACCTTCACTGAAAGTTTCTGATGGAGGCGAGGAGTTACCAAGTGTAATCATTGGTTGGTATTTAACAATCTGACTATCAGGTGACTCGTTATGTCCATTTGAAACTACCCCATCTTGCTTCAGTCTGCGTTTTTTGCTGCCTTCTTTAATGAGTTTGGTGGTCTCGTTTTGGTGTTGTACAAAGTGAGACAAGAAACCAGGGCTATTAACTGCCTTGGCTAAAAATGACATCATTTGTTGTTGTCTTTGTTCCATACCTTGAAGACGTTGCACCATTGATTGCATTTGATTATCAGTTGTTTGCTGTTGCTGCCTTAGTCTGACAAGTTCCTGCATCAGTACGTTTTTGTCTCTTTTTAGCCTTTCGACTTCCTCTTCAAGACCAAATTTTCCGACTTCAACACATGCACCTACTGATGAGGTTTGTGGGTGTGGTGGGTGTGACTGTTGAGTGTGTCCTGAGGCAGGTTTACGCCGAACAATGGTTTTCAGTAGGTGTTTTTGGCCTCGTAAGAATCCCTCATTTGCGAATTCCCAACGATCGGGATCGACTTTTCTGAATCCCTGTTTGTTCATCAAGGAAAGCACATTATAAGAACGATAACTTGATTATGCATCCCTACTGTGCCTACCAAATAAGGGTAAACACTGAAAATACTCTATGTACTATCTCAAATAGTAGTAACTCATTATGCTTCCACTACTATGAAAAACCTCATTATACTTGGTCATTTTCACCATCTTCATCTTCATCACACACACAAAATTGACTGATATGAACACTAGCAACCTAGTTTTAGAACATACAAAAAAACAAACTCGCATTGTGCACCCTAAAACCACCTCTCCCGACTGCTACAACCACCTCCCCACAATCGCTGTCACATCACAATAACCAATCGCTGTTTACCAAGATTGTCACAGCACCACAACCAACTGCTACAACCACAATCACTGTCACATCACAAGCTAGTTTTATTTTCGTCACCCTAATTTCAGTGGTTTTGGATCGGGGTTTGGTATTAATTTTCAGATCTAGCCACAAAAAACAAAGTTGACTCGTCACCGTGGGCCTTGAAAATTATCTGATCCGGGTTCTGGGTGGTAAGGATGTTTATGCTATAATTTGGCATGTTCATATGGTAGTAGGTGACGAAAATAAAACTTAAATATACCATCTGGGTTTGGAGTGTGTTGGCTTGAAGTTCTTGAAGATATGAAGATATGAACATATATTGCTTTTAGTATGAAGTTATGAACATAGAAAAATCTGGGTTTGAAGATAAGAACATCTGGGTTTGAAGATAAATAAATAAAGAAGACAAAAGGGTATTTGAGTCTTTTAAAGTGAAAGAGAGTAAAATAGTTATGTATAATAGGTCGTTGGCCGTAAACAATATTGAGTTGAATGAGAATAAAAATAGGAGTGGAAACATAATGAGTTATTTAAGATAGTACATAGAGTATTTTCAGTGTTTACCCTACCAAATAATTATAAGTAAATTGGTCTTAGCTGCTAATAAATCGTATTTGAATATTAATTTGTTAAGGACAGGCAGAAATTGTTTGTTCTCCATCAATATGCTAAAAGTTGCATTTACAGCTAAAAGGTAACAGTCTTCAACTCTTCTCTAAATGTAACAATGACCCTCATAAAAAATAGTATATGAACTATCTTATGGTAATAATAAAGTTATACTTCAAGTATCTGCCGATGCCAAAGGGAAATCTTTTTTAGATCAGCAACGGCATCAATCAAAAAGAAACAATATTTCAAACTCTACTGTAAACTTCAAACTGATGAATACTAACAGTGAATAGTTTAATGTTTAATAAAGTGAAGGTAAATAAGGTGGAAAAGTAACCTCCCACAAAGATCATAAATGTCATCTGAAAACTCAAGGAACTACTGAGCACGTCTTCAGGGGTAAACAGTAGACAGTAGATATTCTCACTTAATTGGGGTTACAGAAATATCAATAATAAGTACCACCCAGATTATTACTGAAGTATGCAACCCCAACTGGTGATAATCTACATATAGCTCACTTATCTTCAGCTTTGAATAACACACTGTTTATTGTTAATCCTATTACATAGGCAAGTCGTGCCAGCACATGGAACTACTTGATGTACCTTCCTTCAATTGTCAGCAGGGCTAAGCTTAATCCTATCTCCATTACATCCTTCGTTCCTACTTAGATAGTGAGTGATGTTTACCAGCAAGTTGGAGCATACTTCCCATTTCTAACAATCAAGTTGGAGCATATACATGCCATTTCTAACAATCAAGTTGGAGCATACTTCCCTTAAGAACATACTTCTTTTATAACCAACACAAGAATTGTGGTAAACTTCCCATTTCTAACAATCAAGTTGGAGCATATACATGCCCTACTTAATAGTTGTCAAACCAGTGAGATATTTGGATTGTTTGATATGTATGTTTGGCCATTACTACCAAAGTCCATTTGCATCACTCAGGTTGAAGGCTCTCTCTGTTCTCAAAACAAATGGCCATGCCTGTGTTATTGATCTGCAATTTTTGTCATGGCTCAACAGTATTACCGAGATGTCAGTTTAACTCCACTATACACATGACTGACTCGAGTCTCAATAACCTATGGCTAGGATATATGTATATACATAAAAAAGTATTAAAGAAATATGCCATGAAGCCTTTTTTAAGATATCTTAAATCCTTAATGCATCATTCCAATAACTTGTATGAGGAAATAATAAGACCAACCAATGACTAACCACACTCACTGAGAAGACAAATGCATCATCCCAATAACTAGTATGAGGAAATAATAAGGCCAACCAACGACTAACCACACTCACTGAGAAGACAATACGACCCTTGTAACATTAACATTCTTAGGTTCCAAACAAGATTCCAACATCTCCCTCAACCTTAAGTCACGACCGTCCCTATATAGTTTGGCGTAGAACTGTAGAAGTCATTGGAGAACTTGATGTCCACCCTCTGCTAAGCTATCCCGAACATGCTTTTCTCTAAAAGATGAATATGCTATTAGCTTCCTACAATACTAGGCTACCTAACACCCTACACATTACTAGATATAGTATGGTCTTTTGGTGACATCCTTTTTGAATAACTTAAAAGCAGAAACACGGTCTTTTGCAGAAATTGCATTTTGAATAACTTCAAAACCGAAACACCTTGGTATGAGAGACCCGATATACACACATCATTATCACAGTGCAAGAATACCTTACTGTAGTAACAAGGTAGGTTCTCCATAGTGGCATATGATTATAACATGTGACAAAATATCATAGTGGGCCTAGTGGCAAAGAGTACAACAAATTGCAATGTGATCAACCTCAAGAAATAAAATTGTTACACGACCATCATAAATTCTTATAACATTACTAGATACAGTAAGGTCTAATGCTTAACTTCTATTAGAATAACTTAATATCAGAAATAACCCTAGTATGACCAACCCCGAAAATAGAAAGATACGAATAATTTAGGGAGGACCACTAAGTGATCATAAGCACTCTTTGTGACTCTACATTTCTAAATATTAAAACCAAGAAAACAATACCTAACGGGCTTATTTATGTCCATCTATAGCCTCTTCCAAACAATGAAATGAGGGGAGTGATTCACGTCTTATTCTCACGAGTCACGACTTAAGAATACAAGAAATTATGAGTGAAACAAAGGAAGCTCTCAAAAACTAACTTTGCAACAGCAACTATAAGACACAACCTATAACAAACTATCAACAACTATAATTTTCAATCGACTTTCACAGGGTAGGTGTAGAAATGATAAAAAGAAGCCGTAGTGGTCATTATGAAGAGCTAAGATTCGTATCTTATCAAAGCTCTAATACCAAATAAACCAAACACAATTCTTACAATATCAGTTTTGCAATTCTCCTGCATTGTTTTTTCTATTTAATTGCTACTACTCCTACCCGGCTATGAATGCATGAAACAAACGAAGTACTTTTACACATAGATAGGCCAACAAAAGTATTGCTTCACCAAGTATGTTATACAAACAACAACAACAACAACAACATACCCAATCCCGCGAAGGCGAGGTATGGGGGAGGTAGAAATGTAGACAGGTCCTACCCCTACCCCAGGTAAAACCTGGGAGTAGAGAGACTGCTTCCAGGGAGACCTCCGGCACGTGCACCAGTGCGAGTGATAGAGAAACTAAAAGAAGCAAGTAGCCAAAGAGCAACAAGTAAAAGCAAATAGAAGCAACCAACCAACCAACAAGGGGCCTAGTACAAAAGACAAGCATAAAAAAAAAAAAAGCAAACAAACAGAGCACCAAAACCACCAACAAACAACAAACAAGGGGCAAGACAAACAAAACATGCAAACAAAGCAAGTAGGTCAAAGGAAAGAAAGCAAAAGAAAAGCTAAAAACAAACACATCAAAGCAAGGACGCAAAAGCAAGCGGGCAAAAGGCAAGAAGAGCAAACAAAAACAAAGCAAGGCAACGCAAGAGGGCTAAAGCTAAGGCAAAGCAAAGGGAAAAGAGGCACCACTAGCCTACTACAAACCTAAAAGGGAAGAGCAAAGGGGCCACTAAACCTAAAGTGCAAAGGGCAAACTAAACCTAAAAGGCAAAGGGGCAGGACAACAAAGGGAAGAGAAAAGACCCAGACGCAAAGGCAAGCACCTACAATCCTTCCAACACTACCCACAAGTCCTAATCCTAGCTCACCAAGTATGTTATAACCACCACAAAAGGTCAACCAGAATTTCTAACAGGCGGACTCGAGTTCCTAACAGGTTAAATCCCTAAACCCTAATTTTCATCAATTAATATGAATCACTTTGAAAAACATAATAACGGGCGTGTTTGGATTAGCTTATTTGACAGGCTTACTGGCTTATTGATATTTGGAAAATTCGATAAGCTCGTGTTTAACGACATATGAGCTTATGCCATAAGCTTAAGATAATAAACTCATAAACCATAGCTTAACGGATTTTCCAAACATCAATAAGCCAATAAGCCCATCAAGTAAGCTGATCCAAACACCCACGTATTATGTTTTCCAAAGCGATTCAGATTAAATGACGAAACTCAGGGGTTTAACTAGCTAGAAACCCGACTCCGCCCATCACCAATAACTATAAACCAATCACAATCAAATAAACATATAAATCACAACAATGCACAACACAAATACAAAATCATAAAAAAGTATAATGAAAAAAAGAAAGAAAAGAAAGCATACATAAGTATTAAGCTGGCGAACGAAGCTCGAAAAGTTATTGTGCTTAAAATACTTGGGCAAAAGAAACTTAGCAAACTCAGGTGGATCACGAACAATAAAGCTATTATTAGTACTACTCCAAGAAACAACGTTATCAGTGGAAGGATCATCGACCATGTCATATGTTTTTACTAAAAACGGCGGCGGTGCATTCGCTGTCGGCATCGGGATGGGGACAGGTGGTGGGACCGTGGGAGGTGTGGGGGCAGTGGGGGCATTGTTGGGTTGGGGGTTGGGGTCCATATTGAGGGTTTAATTTGGGTTTTGGATTGCCATTTTTTGAGTGTTGTAGAAGGGATTTTGGGATTTGGGGTTTTGAGAAGTGGAGATGAAGGGGAAATGGGGAGAGTGAGGATTGAAGAACAAGTTGCTGTTTTCGTGGAAGGTGCATTTTGGTCCTTTGAGTTGTAGCTACATGTAATTTTGGCCATATTATAGTTTTTTAAAAGAGTAAATTGTAACAACCAACAGCGGTTTGACCTCACAATACATACAGCTAGGGCTAAGGCCATGTGTATGGCTGAGCAACGAGTTAAACTTGACCCGAACCGACTAAACCTGATCTCACTCGAAAATCGATTAAGGGTAAAACGTGTATCGGGAACTGAACCGAGTAAAACCTATCGAAACCGAATAAGGTTGGTTCGGATCAGTTTATCTAGTTCGAACCGAATAGTTGTGTTTTGACCCGAATTGAACCAAGTAAAATTGAAATAATTATAAAAAATCAACTGAATAAGTTTGGTTCGGCTCAGTTTGTCGAGTCAGGTCGATTTTCGGTTGATTTTGCTCAGCCCTAGCTAGGGGTGTAAAAAAACCGACCTGATCCGATCTCGATCCGGACGCGAACCTGATTAAGCCTGTTTGGGTCAGGTTACTCGGGTCAATAATTTTATTCGAGTTATTCAAGTCAACCCAAGTAACCCGAATACAAAATAGAGTCAAGTTTCGGGTTGAAAATGTTTGGCTAACTCACGTTCGGTTTGACCTGATTGACCCGAATAAAGGTTTTTAATATTTTTTTAATATAAATTTCATAAATCATCTATTTAAACTAGTACAAATAAGCAATTTTGTTACTATTTTAGTTATATTCAGGTTGACATGAACCCGAACCTGACTAATCCAAATTTAAATAGTGTCGGGTTCGGATATCTTATTTTTAGCCTTGACCCAACTTTGACTCAACCCGAATTACCCGATTAACACCCCTGAATACAACTTTGAAAGTACAACGTCATCCAACATAAAGAATAATGGTGTGCAAATATCAGGGTTCTAAAATGTGCGCCATAGCGGTGCCAAGACGCGAGTCGTGACCTCAAAGTTATGAAAGGCGTGGCATGAGTTGAGGCGTGAAAAGGCGTACAATGGTGTAAGGCATGCCGAGTTTTTTAAAACGTTTAAGTGATTTACTAATATTTGAGATTTGGGCTTGCATTTACTAATATTTTGAATTTGGGCTTGGATTTACTAATGTTTAACACTGATGTAATTATGAAATATGATATAAATTTATAAATCTATAAATACTTTTTGTCGTCTTAATTCACGCCTTAAAAACACCATGCCTCACGCTATTTATAACCTTGGCAAATATCATATCTAATTTGAGAACAAATGAAACTACATTTGCAGTGTCAAACATTTGCAAAGTTTGCTTCTCGGCCTTCTGGGCTATATTGAGATGGACGAATAAGGTTTGCCATGCCCCTATTGAGGATAAAGTCATGAAGTTAGGCATTGACACATGTGTTGCTATTAAATCGTGCTTTTTTTATGTATCACATATTGAAATTCTAAGATTAACGTTGATTGAAAGTATTGGTGTTGTATCACAAACCAAACCCATGTTTTTCCCTCTTATCAAATATGTTTTGAACAACTGGTCCACTAAAACACCCTATCTCATTCGATTTCCCCTATGATCTCAACACCATAAAAGTCTTATAGGAGTCATGGATAAGTTTTTGTCGTAAGTCTTCAGCCACAGCCATGACTGGACTTATAAAATATGTTTCTTCCATGACATAATCATTCATAAACTCATGATAACTACCATCTTCACCATATGCTCCTGAACCGAATCCAAAATCCAACTTGCTCGCCTTATGGAAAGTTGTTTCCTCCACAACCTTCTTTTTCTCACAAGTAGCAAAATCATCATAACAAGGTACTTTTGTGACTGGTTGAGACATTTTAACAGCCGATATGGGATTTCGAATGAAAGACTGAATTAGATTCTTCAGTTCCTTAATCTTTTGATTCACTTCTTCACGCCTCTGATCCTCTTCCACTCGGTAAGCTCTAATATCCATTTGTTCCCGTCTCTGCGCAATTACTTGTTTGATGTCATATATATCCATCTCAAGATTCTGTTGAACAATCGTCATTCTTAATTCAGATCTTACCATCTCCTTATGAACCTTATAGTAAGGGGGTGTTTACTTTTGACTTAATAAAGCATATGGGAAAGAATTTGGCCCACACTAATATCTATTAGTTTTTTTTTTTTTTTTTTTTTTTTTTTTTTTTTTTTTTTTTTTTTTTGTCTACTTATTTTTGTTTGAGCATCTATATCAGCAAGGAAAAGAAAAGTTTCCCCTCCCCAATCAGTGGCATTAACAAAATGAGCCACTTGCTTTTAAACTCACTAAATTCAATAATAATAATAATAACAACAACAACAATAATAATAATAATAATAATAATAATAATAATAAATAAAAGAAATAAGGCCTAAGTTTCCATACTCACTTGATGTTCTTCCATTATAGCCCGCCATATGTGTGTCATTGATACTCGAAATCAAAAGAAGATTCGATGTTTTTGATGAACAGTATATAAGGTTGATGAACAGTGTTTTCTGGTGGTGACTAGTGATTCAGATGAACAATACTTCTTGCCTTGAATAGTAATTCGGATGACAGTGTTCTGATGAACAGTAAGCGCTTTTTTTTTTTTTTTTTTTTTTTTTTTTTAACTCTAGAATCGAACAGCTCTGATACCAATTGGTACGACCCTAGACTATTATATTATATTATTATAGTTGTTATTAATAATTTATTAGTTAGATAAGTATAATCACTATTTAATTAGTATATAGTGCTTAATTAAAGTAAAAATTATATCTTGTTTTACATGATTAATATTAGGATGTCTTTATTTTAAATAGGGCATTAGAGTTGTAATTCTCATTATATTGAATGTGAAGTAATTAATTTGGTTATCAATTAGGGAGTGATATAAACCAATTGATACAACCCTAGACAATAATATTATATTATTATAGTTATTATTAATATTTTATTAAATAGATAACTATACTCACTATTTAATTAGTAGATAGTGTTTAATTAAAGTAAATATTATATCTTGTTCTACAAGATTAGTATTAGGATGTCTTTACTAGGATGTGTCTAGACGGTACCCTTAAATATTTAAAGACAATAATTGAAGGTACCGTATAGCCGTTAGACGTCCAGTTTTTCCTATCCTATAAATAGTGTATTTCACTCACCTTTTGCACTGAACTTTTATGTCATTATTTCCACACATACTAGTTACATTTCTTTGATCATAATCTTGTTTGATTTTCATTTTAAAGTGATCCAAACATTGTTTCATTCCAAATAGAAGAACACTTACAATCATCAAGATATCAAGTGTTTAGTATAGTTAATGCATTAGTAACATTGGTTACTTCCCCTGTTGTATTTTAGCATACATGAAGTCCATCATCTTTAGTCTTGTGCAGTTGTGTGATCGAGTAGATCATGTTGATGATGTGGATATTGTTTATTGTGTAGTTTGTGTAGTGATCGGGTAGATCTTGGCATTTGTGTAGTTTGTGATATGATCGAGTAGATCGTGAGTGAGATTGGTGATGAGATCGAATAAGTACATTTTATTAGAATCATTTATCCTATTTAATTGACTTGTTTTATATTATTTTGTATGAGAATTGGTGCCTTTATGTTTACTTTAGTGATTCTCAGGTAAAAACAAACAATAGGTGAAAGTTAATGATATTGGACGAATTATGGAGCTAAATGATCAAGATTTGAAAAGTCTACTGAAATTCAAGAGATGTGTCGTATCTCTCTCAACAGATACGTCGCAACATCATACTTAGATGAATTCGAAGACCATTGCCTGACTTTGAAGAATGTGCCGCATCCAATTACAACATGCGCCGCATATGAAACTTTGATCAACGAAGAATAATCAACTTGATCTACTCCAAAATATGCCGCATCTCATTTACAACATGTGGCGTATCAGCTAAAGACTTCACCAGATACTATCCAAGACGTTAAAGAACATGCGCCGCATAAAGAAACAAGTTACGCCGCATCTAAATGCGGTGTACGAATATTCCATAATTTATTAATCTTATACCCCACGCGAAGTTAAGTAGATGCGCCTCATCTATCATCAACATGCGCCGCATCGACCCCTCAGACAGAACCTATAAATACCCCAAGACAGATACGAGTTTTGTTTACAGAAAAACCCTAAGGAGACGAATTCAGTCGAAGAAGCATCACAAGACACGTCCCAAACAAAGATCTTAGAGCCGTAAGAAGGCCCTGCATGTGTATAATTCATTAAGTAGTTTTGTTTATTGTATTCGTAAGCTTTAATCCATCAGGATTTATGGGTTTGTGGCCACCATACTGCTCCCCTTAAAATTGCTTTTCCATCGGTTAAAGTTTATATGATTGATGTTTTTGGTGAATTATATTTGTGCTTTGATAACCTCTGTGTTTAGTTGAGTCTTCTGGGCTACCATACATGTTCCTCGCCTGCTTATCTAGTGTCTAGAAGGTAGGATAAACATAAGTAATCATTAAGGGTTTACTCGCCGATATATAGGATCCAATGAGACAGATTATATTACAATACTTATCATATAAAACTAGCAATATAACAAGTGACAAGCTACTTAATTATAAGGACAGGTCTTCTTACGTGTTTCTAGTATCTATCTGTGTACGTGATTGCTATTCGCTGATTCGTTCTCATTAGTTTTACTTTTATTGTTTATTAAAATCCAGTCTCTCAGGCTGAAAAATCTTTTTATTAGATTAGGATTGTAAAACTAACTTAGATATTAAAATACTGATTAAATCAACTAGATATTATGTTCCATTCTTAGTGTTCGACACTCTACTTACCACTATATGCATATTGATCGGGTACACTGCTCGTTAAGTGTGTGTGTTAGTAATAAGTCGGCTAAATATAAATTTAAAACTTGAAAAGGCTTAAACACCCTATGCTACACTGACAATATCACACGCATCAATTGGTCGTAACTAGATTAAAACTCGATATTTAGCTTTGTGTCGTAAATTGGTATAAGCGACGTGTATGATTTTCTCCACCTGAAGGGAGCTTGTTGACATAGTGAAGTGAACTCTCGAGTTGGAAGGTGGGAAGAATTCATTCACAATTTTTTTGACAAGATCTTCCCATGTCTCAATAGATCGAGGAGGTTGTTTTTCAAGCCAAATCCGGGCTTGTCCCTCGAGGGAGAATGGGAAGAGAAGAAGTTTGATTGCTTCGGACGAGACATTCTTGTACTTGATGGTTGACGTGATTTTATTGAACCATCGAATGTGAGCATGAGGATCGTCCCTCTCAAAACCGTAGAATTGACTTGAGGTTACAAGATTGAGTAACCCGGTTTTGAGCTCAAAATTATCAGCCACGATGGCTGGAACAACAATGGCATCTCCGTAACCCTCGATGGGTGCTTGGAGAAGCTCACACATGGGCCGGTCTTCCGCCATGGTGACAGCAGAGGTGGAAACAGCACGGATCTCAGATCCGACTGTTGGTGTTGAACGTCTACGAGTTCTTCGAGGTTTAACAAGCTCACGTAATGGGCTCGTGGACCTTGAAGAACGAGTGCGCATGCACTAAAAACTAACTCACTCAAAACAAAATCGAGGTAAAACGACAGTGAACTTAAACCAATAATCACAAGTAAGTGGCTTCTTTAAGAAAGGTACACCACTCACAGGGATACAATGACAAGTTTTGATCTTATGTTTGGGAACTTATTATGTCCACACCCCCAGTTGGTAGGTGTTCTGTCTTGGTTTGCGACGGTTTATTTTTATGTAATTATTATTCACAAGAAAAAGACGGATGTTTTTGGGTTTTTGTGTGTAAGTGAAGAAAAACTTTTGGAATTATTTTTGGTATCGTCCCGTTATCCGAAATCGTATCTCTTTAAGAATCACCTTAAAAGAAAAATGTTACGATCTGTTTTGTTTGTTTTTTAATTTTTTTGGTGTTTTAACACTTTAGAAAAAGTGTTAATGACTTTTTTGTGTTTTTGATTTAAAAATTTACAAGAGTGATGGATTTTTACAGTGACGAACATGAAATAACACTAATCTCTAAGACGCTGCAGATACGCGCACACCTCCCCGGCAGCGGCGCCAAATTTTGATTGGCTCTAAATAGTCAACCTAAATTGACCAAGTAAATGGTCAACAAAGTCAAATAACTTAGAGTCAATGCTTCTGGGTAATATAGGGTATCACCAGGTCGTTATATCCCGATGAGGTGTGAATTGTACTTGAGCGTGCTTATGATCGGGTGAATTTCACAGGAAAGGGTTATGATGATAATTATTTGAGAATTATGAAATAAAATAGCTTAGGAAAGCTATATGATTGATTACGTGAATTTAGATTAAGAAGGAACGAGCTAAATCCTAAAAACGTACGTTTTAATTACAAACAGGTGCTGACGTACGCGAGAAAAAGTGAATATGATAAAATAAAAAGGCTACGGATATGAAAATGATATTTTTACAAACCTAATGACTAAAGAAAATTTTTAGAAAAAGAAAATTAATTTTTACACTAATTATATAATTATTATTAATTAAAACTATTTTCTAATTACTTTTTAATTACTTAAAATACCCTAAATTATAATTAAATCTAAAATTACACTAGAAAAATGAAAATAAAATTTGGAAAAATTTAAAATACTTAAAAACTAATTTTAAAACTAAATTTGTATTTTTCTGATTTTTTAATTAATTATTATTAATTATTAACTAATTATTAATTATTAAAAACTAAATTAAATTATGAAAAATACCAAATGATAAGCGAAAAATCTGAAAAAATTACTAAAATTATTTTTAACTATAAGAAACCTAGGAAAATAATAAAAATGAGAATTGCTTATAAATAAGCTGAAGAATAAGCCAAATGGCTTAAATAGAAGCTATCACTTCTATTAAGTTTGGCTTTTTTTGGATTTTTCTTTTTCACAACTAGTTATCAACTAATTTTAAGCAACTTTTATGAAGGAAGTTTGTTTGGAAATCAGAAATAAGCAGTATGGGGCTTATAAGCCTTGACAGTTTGACTTTGGTCAAACAAGCTTAGGAAAAGCTTAAAATAAGCTGCCAAGACAGAACCAAGGGTGGATTAAGGTAGATGCAAGCTTGATGAATGGAAAATAAGCAACAACAACCAACTAAGTCCACTGAATAAGCCAAAAAGCTACAATAAGCACACTACAAAAACTGTTACACAGATACTACTATGGGACAAACTTGCAGGCCAAATTAAGGATGAGGCAAGACCTCACAAGCTCAAAATAAGCCAAGAAATAGGTATACAGCTAGCAAGGCTTCTCAAAAAGCCAAGATTCACCTTGTGGGGCCTACTGGTTAGGCCTGTGGGGTCCACTAAAGTTGGGTGAGTGAGACTGCAAGCAGTGTACAGGGGAGCAGCTTCCCTTGCAACTCACTTTGGGCTGTCACAAAAGCTTCAAGAAAATTCACAAAAATAAACTACTTATAGGATTCCAAAGTTTAGCTGAGACACAACAATATGTAAAAATTACAAAGCTTAACTCTCAATTCAAAAATCACAAAAATTCTTGGAAATTTTGGAATTCTGCCAAAGGGTCAATTTTGACTTTTCTTATATGCACTACTATTTTGACTTTTATGAGATTCTAGTGATTACTACTGACTAAATAAGTTGAAATAAGATGAAATGAGCTCAAAATAAGCTAAGTGATCAAGTTCCAAACTAAAAAGGTGGTTATGACACCCTAAACACTAAACAGTGAACAAAATCAAGGGACTTGGGGTGAGTTTTGACTTTCTACCCAAACACAACTGCTTTTTATGGTTTAAGAGTCCTAATAAGACCTAAGGCAATATGTAAGACTCAAAAATGACAACTGAAACACAGGGTTCAATGGTGAGAACCACTAATCCAAATACCCCTATACTACACTGTTTTGGTGATTTTTCAAACAAAATATCAATTCAAAGTTTGAAACTGATTCCTATGAGTGCAATATGATAAAATAAGCCAGGTTGAGCACAGTAACATGCAGAGTAACAACTATACTTATGAATCCAAGTTATGATGTATGTGACAGTGAGCAAGTGAAACTGAGTAATATGCAATCTAATGAACAAATAGGTACCAAATGGTATCACAACAACTCCTATTCACTAAATAAGGCTTTAAGAGCACAAATAAGCACCAATTAGACTAATTCTACAGTACCACACTAAAAATTGGAAAATGGACTTACAATTGAATCAAGCTGAGAATCAAATGACCAAGGACCTCAAACACTATCCTAAGCTTCCCATGAAGCAACTAACCCAGGGCCATCCCTTATGTACCCTGCTCCAAGCTTCAATCTTCTTCTTCACACTGAATTTTTAATTTTTCAACCTATTTTCTAGATTTTTTATATATTAAATTTTTTATGACTAATACTGAATTTTATTGTCTCTAATAGCTTACATAAGCTATATAAGGAACCTAGATGATCTATTCAGTTCATAACAACAACTTATACCAACATTCAAACTAAATTTAGATTTTTTACAAAATTAAGCCTAATTTGAATTTCAAAAGAAAATTGAATTTGATTGATGCAAATAAGTTCAAAATACAACTAGGAATATTAAGGTTACAAGTTGAAAGCTTACATTACACTGGAAAATAAAAGATACATAAAAACGATTTAAAATTAGCTAAGTAAAACTACTCTCTTTTGCTCCATGCTTCTCTTCTCTTTTATATAGGTCTCTAGGGTTTGTGTAAGCTTCTGAATATATCCCACCAACAATTAAAGCCGTTGGATCACTCTAGGAAAATTTTGACTTTTAAATTGATATTTGGCGCCAAATGTCTTTTGAGGCAGGTGTTAGTGGAGCTGGTGAGTTCATTAAATGAGAAAGGGGGGGTTGGTTTGGTAGTTGAGGGGCATTAATGATGTTGGTGGTTTGGTGAAAAGGTGAGGGAGGAGGGGGGAGACAAGTTTGCAGGAAATGGGGGAAAAGTGGTGAAGGGGATGGAGTTGACTGGTTATTTGATCAGTTTACTTTTGTTGACCGGGGGTATATATTAAAAGGGTTGGGGTGGTTTTGGGCCAAGGATTTTGGGCTTGGTGTAATGGATTTGGTTTGTGGTTGGGTTGAAATAACACAAAGGGTCCGGTTGGTATTGGGTTTATCACAAGGACCTATTATGTAATTTCTGAAAAGTTAGGGCTAAAAAGGTAATCTTCCCAAAGTGTTCATAAGGACTAATTATGCAATGTTTATTATTCCAATGACCAAAATTTGCATTTTCCCATTTTAAAATTCCCAGGGACCAATTTTGCCAACTTTAAAACTTTGAGGGACCAATCATGTAAGTTTTTGAAACTTTAGACCCAAGTATCATATTTTGTAATATTTGACTTTCAAAAGGCTTGGGTTGACTTATCTTTCAAAATAAACGCCTAGGGACTAATTTTGACAAATTTTGAAACTTGGGGGACTGAAACTGCCAATTTTGCAAACTTTGATCGTTTTTCATCTGTTTTTACTCATTTTGCATCTGAAACATATAAAACAAAATCCCTGGGATCTTTTCAGTATTTTGATGCGTTTTTGAGTGTTTTTAAATGTTTTGCAGCTCAGATTTGACCAAAAATGATGAGTGTTTGAGCACTCATCACCGTCATGTGCAATTTACTCTTGACGGCCTTGGTGACACCGTCATGTGCAATTCACATGTAACTTGATTTATTCACCTCTTTGTCAAAGAGTGACGCCGTCACTAGCAATCCCTGACGCCGTCAGGTACAATTTTCAGCATGATTTTGAGACTTTGTCATTTTCTTCACTTTTTCGCTCCAAAACTGTCCAAAATGCTTCCTTTTCGAAATTTCCTCTCAAAAGTACATAAAATGACAAAAGGAACGATTTAGGTCAATATTTGATCAAATAATCTCGACTTTGGCCTTAAATGACCCCCTAAAAGCGGTACACTTTTCGTCTCATCAAATACCCTTACACTTGAGATTTGCTTGTCCTCAAGCAAATGCGCTTTTATTCTAATCAAAATACAAGCTAGGGGTCATTTAACACTAATATAAAAGTAATTGCAACAAATAATCGTTCCACTTCAACCAAAACAAGCACGGAAATTATACACTAGCACCTCACAAATAGTGTTTAGATACTCACATCTCTTGGGTGTAATAAAGTATATATCACAATATGAAAATGGAAAACATCTCTCACTACCTGTCATAGCAAATAGATTACCATAGGCTTGGGAAATAATCAAACCTCCACCACTTGGCGTAAGCACCTAGGATAAACTATCAAAGAGGTCTTTTAAAGGGTTATAACGTGAGGTGTAGGGATATGATAAACACGGTTTTGTTAGATAAAGGCAATATTTACTGGTGGCGAGTTAATCATCTTGGTCAATTACATGTACAATGTGGCGTTGCTAAGCCAAGACTCGACTCGACTTAAGCAAATCATAAACTAACAAAACATAAAATAAACATAAAAGGAAACGGGATGGTAGTCCATATATATATATATATATATATATATATATATATATATATATATATATATATATATATATATATTGCCTACACTCTTACCCTACCATCTAAAATAATACATCATAGGGGAGTTTGTTGGGTCTATTAGATTTAATGATACAAAACAAGAAAGAATGAAACAATAGGGACTTAATACGACAAGAAGGAATTATACAAAAGATGGAGAAGGACTTGCTTGCAAAAGAAGATTTATATTTTAGTCCTTCGTAGTATTTTGTAAACCCTAATTCTCTATTATATAAAGAGATTAAGGGTACAGGTTTTTATATGTGCCTTCCATAATGTAGTCGACTAAAGGTGTGTGTGTGTTCTAGGGCGTGTAAACTATAAACGCCTAGAACTAGTTAGAATTAGTTCGTATCCTTCAAGGTCTGAGGTGTCTTAGATCCATGTTACAATTAGGTAACACGTTATTATTCTGATCAAATAATAATTGAAGCTGATTGGGAAAAACCTTGTTCATAACATTGATGTTTTTATTTGTTTGATTCCGCTGCATATTGTATTCAATGTTATTAGGTCCTAGATGATATTAGGTATAAACAACCTCGAGCTACAACGATCCTACAGAGTTGCATTCCCCTTACACTTGAACTTTTACATACTTTACAATCAACTATTCTAATGACTCGAATCAAGATAATCAAAACACTTGGAGTACTTTTTAAGATTAACGCTCATATGGGGGTAATATATGATGTTCTTCCCCAATACTCTATAACATTAGTACTTTACGTATGAGTCTCAATCGTTCCAAAACAATATGTACAAGATATGACTCGACTTAGCAACCATGTAATCAATTAGACAATTAACTAAGGGTTTAAACATGTAACAATAATGCACTAAAGATGAGTGCATACAAGGAAGGCTAAGGCGATTTGGTTGCACATTTGGGGTGGATTGTTAACAAATTCTATCTTTAAGTAAGATGCTTAAAGTTAGAAATGAAAAAGATATGCTCGGAGGGGTGTACTAGGGGTATCGTGTACTAAAAATGAGTACAACGCAAAGGTGTGGGAAAAATTAATTGACTTTACTAGTCAAGTAATTATGACTTTATTGGTCAAGTAATTATGATACGGGTTGTTATTACAAATATCGCCTAAAAACGTTATTTATATTTTACGATCTTTGCTAAGTTTTGTTAACGACAAAATGTAAACTTTAGTTTCTAAGTAAATCATAATCTTAGTTTTAAGACTTGCATAACTAGACATTTGCTACATTTTACATTTCATAAAAACACAACACTTTTTATTTCTTAAAATAGAAATGTCACATCACATTTATGGTAAGTTTTGTCTATATACATTTATGGAAAGAAAGTGTGTTTGACTAACCATAAGTTTTCTTGCACAAGTTTGTATTTGACTTGTTTTATGAGATGTGACATTGTTTGGTTTGCATGATTTATTGCAAAACCAACTGCAAGCCTGGCGGAACCCTGGGGGTACACGGGCGGAACCTATCTGAGGGTTCCGCCGTATCCGCCAGACCTGCAGAAGGTTTTGCTATAAATACCAAGCCACATGTTTGATTTTTGGCTTATCACTCTACATCATATTTTCACACACATTCATTCATTCTTTCATCTAACCCTTTAACATCTCATTTCATATGTGAAGTTTCTTTTTGTAGCAAAGAAGTTCACGAGTTCATAAAAAGTTACAAGTATTCAACACAACGTTGCAAGACTTGTTAGCTTAGCATTGTGTAGACTTGTGTAGTTTACACTTCATTTGATTGTGTATTTTCAGTAGTGATCGGTTAGTATTTTAGTCCTCAAAATACAAAGTGTGACGGGAGTTGTTGTACCCTTGTAAAAGAACTAACGGGAGTGGTTGTACCCTTGTAAAAGAACTCGACATCTAGCTTAGTGTCGGTAAACGTGTATAAGCGACGTGTAAGGTTTTCTCCGCCGGTGAAAGGAGCTTGTTGACTAGTGAAAGAAACTCTCGAGTTGGATACTCGGGGCGTGGACGTAGGGCAAGGAAAAAAAGTCCTTGTAGCCGAACCACGATAAATACTCGTGTTGTGGTTTGATCGTTTCTTTCTTTATACTTGCATGTTATATATTGTGTTTGTATATATATCTTTGATTAAACGGAAAGTTTCAAAAGATAATTAAACAAGTTAAAACGATTTTAAACGGTAAACTATTCAACCCCCTTCTTGTTTTCCACAATTGGCATCAAGAGCTACGTTACTCAAGCTTTTAAAATATATTGTGTTTTAAAACTTGAAACGATCCATGGATTTTGAAAATTACAAAGAAGGGCAATCTATGCAAAGACCACCACTTTTTGAAGCAAATTGTTTTATATATTGGAAAAACCGTTTTGAAACTTACGTGAAATCTAAAGATATAGATTTGTGGTATATAATCATTGATGGTGATAATATAGCTTCTAATACTAAAGATGATGATCAAAAGAAATTGATTGCTAAAAATAATAAAGCTAAAATGATGCTTTACAATGCTTTACCTAAGAAAGAATATGAAAGAGTCTTTATGTGTAAAACCGCCAAAGATATTTGGAAATCTTTAATAGTCACTCATAAAGGAAACTCACAAGTTAAGGATAACAAAATTGATCTTCTTGTTCAACAATATGAACAATTTGTTATTCCCGAAGATGAGATTATTGATAATGCATTTGCTATGTCTAACACTATTATTACTTCACTTAAAGCACTTGATGAATCTTTTTGTAGTAAGAATTTTGTCAGGAAATTCCTTAGAGCACTCCATTCGAAGTGGAGAGAAAAAGTGACGGCAATTGAAGAATCCAAGGATCTTTCAAGCATGTCACTTGACGAGCTAATTGGAAATCTCAAAGTTCATGAAATGGTAATGGAAAAAGATTCGGAATTAGTTAGAGGCAAGAAAGAAAAAGTTAAGTCCATTGCCTTGAAAGCTAGAGTCCAATCAAGTGATGATGAAGAATCTACTTCGGATAGTGATGATGAAGAATATGCTATGGCCGTTAGAGACTTCAAGAAGTTCTTTCGTAGAAGAGGGAAGTTTGTAAGGCAACCTAAAGATGACAAGAAAACTTTCCGAAAAGATCGTGATGATAGGAAAGGAAAGGTTGAAAGGAAATGCTATATGTAACAACCCGCATTTTCGGGACATTTCTCCTATTCACTATTCATCGGTTACTATTCATCATTTACTATTCACCGGTCACTATTCATCATTTTACTATTCATCATTTTCGGAGTCAGTTTGTGATTCCGAGAAGCGTTCAGAAATTTTACTATTCATGTGACACTATTCATTCCCGAAGGGAAATCACTATTCATGATCAACGTTCGTCTTTTCGTAAACTAAGTTTACGAGTCTTTAAATTCGCGTAACCAGTTAGGTTTAGCTGCGAATTCATGCATCATTCATTAATGACATTTCGTATAGACTGGAATAGTCTACACATCATCATCACATTAGTTACTACACGGATATGCATTATTTCCATTTACGTATGCTTAATTTGTAATTAACGATACCACTCAGTTTTACTACTAACGTATACCCAATACTCCCGACTATGATCCTAACATATTTTCACACTCATTATAATAATATAAAAATTATATTATTATTTTACCCGGTGTTTTCTAAACAATTACTATATTGTACGGTCGGAGCTTATTACTCCATCGGTTTGCGTTATCTCAACACGATATTTATTCTAACACCCGATTCTTACAAGGAATAATATTTTTACAACTTTTACAACCTCGTCGTATTTTATTTCGCCTCGTCAATATTTATTTTTAGTTAACTCGGTACCCGATAACACCTAAAATACAAAATATCTAGCCAATAATTACACACTAGACAAGCTCATTAAATGAGCCACAAAACACCATTCCATGTTTCCTTCCTTTTTGGTGCCGCCCCCCCCCCCCCCCTTGACCACTTTATGACCATTGACTTAGACCATGAAGACTTTCTCCCAATATATATCCTTCCATTCCTCATTTTTCATTTTATAAAACTAGATAACTAGCAAAAGAATTCTCTCATCCTTCTTCTCTCTAAAAATTTCGGCCAAGAACTAGACCAAGGAGGAACCTATCATCTTTCAAGAATCAAGTGTTTAATCAAGTCCTAATCATGATCTAGTTGGGGTTTTGTGGTAAAAACCCTATGTTTCTTAACATAATCATCTTCAAATCACCTCAAATATTCAAGTAAGCTTCAAGAATACTTTTGATCTTTTCATACTTTCATTTACTTTATATTTTTATGTATTTTCAAGATATATTGGTAAAACATGCAAGTATGTAAGATCCATACCACTTATTACTCATTTTGTTTTTATAAACACTAGATCTATAATTTTTATTAGAAATCTCATGAGATCCACCAAGATTGGTGATGTTTAGGAACCCATGACACCCTAAGAAGGTGTATGGTAGGATTGGGTATTTGTGAAGTTGATTTGAGATAGTTTGATTAAGCCTTGAACAAGTTACAAACTAGGAAAGTTGATTTTGACAAACTTTCAAAGCTGCTGTCCATTTCTGTAAAACGTGGGAAACTCAGGGTCTAGGGTGTAACTTTGGACCAAATATTTAGAAAATACTTTCCGAGACGAAACTATGGCCGAAAACGGGGATGAAATCCGAGTTACGACGAAAAAGATATGCTATTTCCAAGATTTACGACGAAAACTATATTTTCTGAAATATTGAATCTGTCCCGATTTTTCTAGCTAGGAAAACTGAGATTAAATGATATCTTGACTAGCCGAGACCTTGAAAAACCTAAAGTATACTTGAATACCTTCGCGGGGATATAAAGAACATAGAAAACGGGCTTATAACGAAAAAGATACAAGTGTTTGAAATCCGACGATATATATATATTTCCATCAGCTTTGTACACTAATAGAGTTTTGACGTAAACTGTCTTTGCGAGACACCACTTTCACGACTGTTTTTCTTTATGATCGGATCAGTTTGAGTCCGAGCCGTAGTTTTATGAAATCAAGATCTCCCAGCAAGCTTTTCAAACCAATTGGCCGTTTGATCATTGGACTTGTAACGAATAAACTACGACCTCATCTATATACCCGATAAACTATATATATTTTGACAGTTTTTGCTATAATGAAATTTGCTAAGTGTTGAACATAATATTTTCAAATAGCAACAATAAGAGTCGATTCTCTCATTGATCAAGACCCGTATAGCCAAAACTTAAATGACACGACTTCAAGATATTGTTATAAGGTTTTCAAAAACGCCGAGTTTCATCACCAACCCTTAACGTACAACATTTCGCGACTTGTTTTGCGAGGCCATCTTGGGCATATTTTCAAGTTATGAAAATGTTATTTGTGCGACGAAAACCTTATATTTGCCGATTGAACACCAAACAAGGATCGTGGAGTACCGTTTCAACATATTTAAACGAAAAGTGGTTATTAACTTAACGAGACGTCAAAAATGTATTTTTGACGATAAACACTATTTTCAAAACTAACGAGTGGTATCGATAACATACGTACTTGCATGTGTAGCATCATTTCGTTTCTTACATTAGAAACTATCATTCCTATTAGGTTGCGATTAGAGATCGTGCCTCATTTCAGTGTATCCACTTTTGTCATCATAGCTATCGCACCAGGTGAGTTCATACCCCCTACTTTTACTTGTTTTTATAACTGTTTTGGGGGAGAATACATGCTCATTTTTTTAACTAAACTCAATGATTGTTTATTTGAATGCGCAATTGCATACTTAAACACTACTGTTTCTCTGGATACTCGATTGATTATTCAAATGCACCTATGTGTATATCGGTTGTATACTTGATTATTTTCTCGCATACACAAGCGTTTTATAAACATGCAATACACTTTATGAACTCTTGCTTTTATGCAACACTCTTTATGAACTCTTGCTTTTATGCAACACACTTTATGAACTCTTGCTTTTATGCAACACACTTTATGAACTGTTGCTTTTATGCAACACACTTTTATGGACCATACTGAAACTTATGCTTTATTTAAACTATTACGCGGATTAGCCTAAGCCCTTGAATCCCACTATGCCCAAACTCATGAACCGTCAATTCCTGCTGGGAAGCGCGAATGTTATAAATAGATCTATTGGGGGTAACGCCCCCGTTCGGTTTGACCGGATAGGCAAACGAATGTATACCATGTCGAAACACAAGTGTCTGGGATAAACACTTGCCGGGCACCTATATATGATTACATGCTCTTTGAGCATGCACACTGTTATAGCTTCGGTTGCATGAACTTAGCGCTAGCGTAATAGACTATTTTTCTATGTGATATTATATTTGTTGTAATGATCACACACTCTACTCATGGTCCACAATCCTGATTTTACTATAAGGTAAACTTTATTTTTATGACATTGTGAGTTACACAATGGTCACAAAACTCTCTATTGTACTCACAACACTATTGTTTTAATACAAACTTATGAACTCACCAACCTCGTGTTGACACTTTAGCATGTATTTTCAGGTTTTAACCTTTGGCACACTACTGGAGGTTTTGGCAGGGCATGACATGGTCATAGAAGACTCTGATTATTTATATGGGGACCGTTTTTAAACTATTTTAAGGGCCTACTTCCGCACTACTTTTAACGATGTAAATTCAACATTTTGATTAAACGATTTTATTCTAAATAATTAAAGTGAAAAACTATTTTTGTACTTGTGTTGTGTTACCGATTGAGTTACACCCCAGCTACACGTATGCTTCCGCTGGACCTGATTTTGGGGGTGTGACAGATTGGTATCAGAGCTTTGGCTATAGCGAACTAAGTGTTTTTAAAACCTAGACTATAGCTACTTTTATGAAAACTTAACCCTATGACCGTCACGTGCCTGCTTGCCAAGCTGAAGCCTCATTTGTGGTTAGTTGCTGACTTAGGTGATGAGATTTGTGTCTCATTATCTGATATACTATATTCATTTATTATAGTTGATTACTATAATTTTCTTTCATATAAGCATGTTCACGTATCATATATGTCACCACATTATGTTTCTCCTTGCATAGTTTCATAACTTGACCTCGAGTTTGGTCACTTGCTTTTGTCTTTCAGAATGTCTTGGTAATTGTGAAGGACATGGTATTAGTATAACTGAGCTGAGTATTTCAAAATTCATGGAACCTTGGTGGAATGTAGACTGGTCATCTATATTCAACCCGGGATAGTGAGATATAGGCTGACCACCTATGTCTGACTCAGAAGTGAATT
Source organism: Artemisia argyi (assembly GCA_030686995.1). Taxonomy (NCBI): domain Eukaryota; kingdom Viridiplantae; phylum Streptophyta; class Magnoliopsida; order Asterales; family Asteraceae; genus Artemisia; species Artemisia argyi. Next base: position 74,179,226 of record CM060692.1, on the reverse strand, counting down.
TTGCAACACTGAGAGTGGTTATAATAAGATTATGTCTGGATTGAATCCTTTACTCAATTTCCAAATGTTTCATTCAGGTATGTGTATACCCTCGTTGTTGGAACATTCATACTTTTCATCACTTTGTGAACCACCGATTAGAAACACGTCAACTGGTCATTTCATCTCATGGACATTCACGTCTATGCACGATACACTTACATCACAGTGTTTTCTTTCATCACAATTTTATTATGTGTAGTTGTCACAGTCTCTTCCCTTCTCACCATCACTATCATTTCTTTTCCCCACCCCCATATATAATAAGAATTAGGTGACACTCTATGAATCCGTATGTCACTCATTACTCACTACTCCCTATATTGATAAGTGGATATTATCAATGACCTCCCTAGGAAAGACTTTCCATACCATCTAAAAGGAGGATCCCTCGGAACATTGAAACCATTCAAAACTCAACAGAAATCTCAGGATACCACAAAACCATTCGAACCACTATCACTGGCCTGATTGCCACAATTCCACCATCTGGAAAGTATTGCCTTGATTGAATTACAAGATTTGTTTAGATGCAAATGCTCACTAAGCAACACCATAGAGATAAATCCAACCTCCTAACCAAGACTATAGATTGAACATGTCCTCACCAATAGACTTTATTTAAACATGTTAGACATCTATGCATTGTGCAGACATACCTACCCGACTATTTTATCCTCTTAATACTTTTAATTTTAAATGGATTTTTCTCCAAACTACCATTATACAAAACATATATCTTGTAAGAAATACTTTTTTGAGGCACTTATTTTGACAAGCAAATTCCTTTTGGTTAACCTTTCACAAAACTATTGAATGTTAGGAAATTTTAAACAACAATCTTTGGTAAACCATACTATCCACTTTATATTGAAAATAGTCCTATCTTGCATAACTACTAAATTTTGAAACATCGAGAAAAAAAAGGTTACTTGGAAAGCCGGTTGCTTGAAGTTGTAAATTTATTTACTTAGGGAAGGTTTATGAACAAAACACACAATCTCAAAACAAACTTTGAAAACCAATCACTATATTACATCTCTTATACCTTTAGGAGTTTGTGATTCGATGACATATAACTCGGGGAAAATCTTAGTAATGGAGACTAAGCATTGTAGGTGGAGAAAGATTCAATCCATGACATCCTGCGGAGGGTCGCAACCTTATCCTAGTCTATTATTTTCAACAACACCCTTTGACGGACTTAACCTTGTAAGTCTTTCCAAAACAAGATTCATGATATCCATTTCAATTATTTCTAATAAAGGAATTTGATTCACCTCAACTCCTAATGATTTCATTAAGATCTCTTTGGAACCACACCACCTATCATCTGTAGACCAATGGTCAGAATTTGAGAATGATTCAAACATAGGGAGATATGCCCAAATCGGGTGTGATTGACATTAGAAATGGTTGGACTAACCATTTTCCATAAATCAAATTCAGTTGCAACCTTAGCTACCACACGAGCGTAGAGACTACATCATCTGAGGCACTCTATGGTCGAAGTGCCAACATCCATTGAAGGATTGAAATTTTGAAAAGCCCAACTCACTAGTCCAGTAAGCATTCATGAACCCGATATACACTGGATCATTCAACATTTCTGACAGAGTAGGCCTGGTGGCCGTTAGACTTGAACCTTGTTAGAGCTCAATAGCTCACACGATAAGAATCATCATCTTATCACCAATACAACTCCAGAGACCAACACAAACTGAACTTCGGGACGAAGTTCCTTTTAAGGGGGTGAGACTGTAACAACCCGCATTTTCGGGACATTTCTCCTATTCACTATTCATCGGTTACTATTCATCATTTACTATTCACCGGTCACTATTCATCATTTTACTATTCATCATTTTCGGAGTCAGTTTGTGATTCCGAGAAGCGTTCAGAAATTTTACTAGTCATGTGACACTATTCATTCCTGAAGGGAAATCACTATTCATGATCAACGTTCGTCTTTTCGTAAACTGAGTTTACGAGTCTTTAAATTCGCGTAACCAGTTAGGTTTAGCTGCGAATTCATGCATCATTCATTAATGACATTTCGTATAGACTGGAATAGTCTACACATCATCATCACATTAGTTACTACACGGATATGCATTATTTCCATTTACGTATGCTTAATTTGTAATTAACGATACCACTCAGTTTTACTACTAACGTATACCCAATACTCCCGACTATGATCCTAACATATTTTCACACTCATTATAATAATATAAAAATTATATTATTATTTTACCCGGTGTTTTCTAAACAATTACTATATTGTACGGTCGGAGCTTATTACTCCATCGGTTTGCGTTATCTCAACACGATATTTATTCTAACACCCGATTCTTACAAGGAATAATATTTTTACAACTTTTACAACCTCGTCGTATTTTATTTCGCCTCGTCAATATTTATTTTTAGTTAACTCGGTACCCGATAACACCTAAAATACAAAATATCTAGCCAATAATTACACACTAGACAAGCTCATTAAATGAGCCACAAAACACCATTCCATGTTTCCTTCCTTTTTGGTGCCGCCCCCCCCCCCCCCTTGACCACTTTATGACCATTGACTTAGACCATGAAGACTTTCTCCCAATATATATACTTCCATTCCTCATTTTTCATTTTATAAAACTAGATAACTAGCAAAAGAATTCTCTCATCCTTCTTCTCTCTAAAAATTTCGGCCAAGAACTAGACCAAGGAGGAACCTATCATCTTTCAAGAATCAAGTGTTTAATCAAGTCCTAATCATGATCTAGTTGGGGTTTTGTGGTAAAAACCCTATGTTTCTTAACATAATCATCTTCAAATCACCTCAAATATTCAAGTAAGCTTCAAGAATACTTTTGATCTTTTCATACTTTCATTTACTTTATATTTTTATGTATTTTCAAGATATATTGGTAAAACATGCAAGTATGTAAGATCCATACCACTTATTACTCATTTTGTTTTTATAAACACTAGATCTATAATTTTTATTAGAAATCTCATGAGATCCACCAAGATTGGTGATGTTTAGGAACCCATGACACCCTAAGAAGGTGTATGGTAGGATTGGGTATTTGTGAAGTTGATTTGAGATAGTTTGATTAAGCCTTGAACAAGTTACAAACTAGGAAAGTTGATTTTGACAAACTTTCAAAGCTGCTGTCCATTTCTGTAAAACGTGGGAAACTCAGGGTCTAGGGTGTAACTTTGGACCAAATATTTAGAAAATACTTTCCGAGACGAAACTATGGCCGAAAACGGGGATGAAATCCGAGTTACGACGAAAAAGATATGCTATTTCCAAGATTTACGACGAAAACTATATTTTCTGAAATATTGAATCTGTCCCGATTTTTCTAGCTAGGAAAACTGAGATTAAATGATATCTTGACTAGCCGAGACCTTGAAAAACCTAAAGTATACTTGAATACCTTCGCGGGGATATAAAGAACATAGAAAACGGGCTTATAACGAAAAAGATACAAGTGTTTGAAATCCGACGATATATATATATTTCCATCAGCTTTGTACACTAATAGAGTTTTGACGTAAACTGTCTTTGCGAGACACCACTTTCACGACTGTTTTTCTTTATGATCGGATCAGTTTGAGTCCGAGCCGTAGTTTTATGAAATCAAGATCTCCCAGCAAGCTTTTCAAACCAATTGGCCGTTTGATCATTGGACTTGTAACGAATAAACTACGACCTCATCTATATACCCGATAAACTATATATATTTTGACAGTTTTTGCTATAATGAAATTTGCTAAGTGTTGAACATAATATTTTCAAATAGCAACAATAAGAGTCGATTCTCTCATTGATCAAGACCCGTATAGCCAAAACTTAAATGACACGACTTCAAGATATTGTTATAAGGTTTTCAAAAACGCCGAGTTTCATCACCAACCCTTAACGTACAACATTTCGCGACTTGTTTTGCGAGGCCATCTTGGGCATATTTTCAAGTTATGAAAATGTTATTTGTGCGACGAAAACCTTATATTTGCCGATTGAACACCAAACAAGGATCGTGGAGTACCGTTTCAACATATTTAAACGAAAAGTGGTTATTAACTTAACGAGACGTCAAAAATGTATTTTTGACGATAAACACTATTTTCAAAACTAACGAGTGGTATCGATAACATACGTACTTGCATGTGTAGCATCATTTCGTTTCTTACATTAGAAACTATCATTCCTATTAGGTTGCGATTAGAGATCGTGCCTCATTTCAGTGTATCCACTTTTGTCATCATAGCTATCGCACCAGGTGAGTTCATACCCCCTACTTTTACTTGTTTTTATAACTGTTTTGGGGGAGAATACATGCTCATTTTTTTAACTAAACTCAATGATTGTTTATTTGAATGCGCAATTGCATACTTAAACACTACTGTTTCTCTGGATACTCGATTGATTATTCAAATGCACCTATGTGTATATCGGTTGTATACTTGATTATTTTCTCGCATACACAAGCGTTTTATAAACATGCAATACACTTTATGAACTCTTGCTTTTATGCAACACTCTTTATGAACTCTTGCTTTTATGCAACACACTTTATGAACTCTTGCTTTTATGCAACACACTTTATGAACTGTTGCTTTTATGCAACACACTTTTATGGATCATACTGAAACTTATGCTTTATTTAAACTATTACGCGGATTAGCCTAAGCCCTTGAATCCCACTATGCCCAAACTCATGAACCGTCAATTCCTGCTGGGAAGCGCGAATGTTATAAATAGATCTATTGGGGGTAACGCCCCCGTTCGGTTTGACCGGATAGGCAAACGAATGTATACCATGTCGAAACACAAGTGTCTGGGATAAACACTTGCCGGGCACCTATATATGATTACATGCTCTTTGAGCATGCACACTGTTATAGCTTCGGTTGCATGAACTTAGCGCTAGCGTAATAGACTATTTTTCTATGTGATATTATATTTGTTGTAATGATCACACACTCTACTCATGGTCCACAATCCTGATTTTACTGTAAGGTAAACTTTATTTTTATGACATTGTGAGTTACACAATGGTCACAAAACTCTCTATTGTACTCACAACACTATTGTTTTAATACAAACTTATGAACTCACCAACCTCGTGTTGACACTTTAGCATGTATTTTCAGGTTTTAACCTTTGGCACACTACTGGAGGTTTTAGCAGGGCATGGCATGGTCATAGAAGACTCTGATTATTTATATGGGGACCGTTTTTAAACTATTTTAAGGGCCTACTTCCGCACTACTTTTAACGATGTAAATTCAACATTTTGATTAAACGATTTTATTCTAAATAATTAAAGTGAAAAACTATTTTTGTACTTGTGTTGTGTTACCGATTGAGTTACACCCCAGCTACACGTATGCTTCCGCTGGACCCGATTTTGGGGGTGTGACACTATAGGTGTGGAGACACAAGTCATCTAGTAGGAGAATGTCCAAAACCACCCAAGAGCAAGCCTCAACAAGCTTTTGTGGGTGGTGCTTGGAGTGACTATGAAGGAGATGACGATGAGCCAAAGAATGATGATATTGTTCTCATGGCTCACGACTCAAATGAGGTACTCTCTGACTCATCTTATTCTTCTATTGATGATGACACCTTACAAAAAGAATATAACAAACTTTGTGAATTGAGCTTAAAAATCATAAACAAAAATAAGTTTTTGAAAACTAAAAAGGAATTTTTAGAAAATGAAGTTTATGAGCTAAAAGAAAAAGCTAAGAGATTATAAAAGAGTAAAGGTATTGACACATCATGTAAATCATGTGAAGAGCTTAAACTCGAAGTTGAGAAACTTAAAATTACTCAAAATGATCTAATAAAACAAACCACAAAGTTTAAGAAGTTCGATAAGAGCATTTCTTGTGCGGATGAAATTATGAAACTTCAAAAGTCACCCTTTGATAAAATAGGACTAGGTTTCATGAAATTAGAAACTTCAAAGGGTCAAACGAAACAAGAAAAGAATGCACAAGAAACTAACAAAACTGCTACAACAGCCCGCGGAACAGACGGAACCCAAATCAGGGTTCCGCCCGTTGAACCCAAAGGTTCCGCCAGGTCTGCTGCAGCAGTAACACCCTTCACATCGGATCGTTCAAAATTTGTTAAAGTCACATATAAAAATGGAACAAAGCCTGCCTTTAAAATTGGAGTAGGACTTAGTAAAAACGAATTTAGAGCTAAGACTACTCAACCAAGACCTAAGACTCAAATTCCCAAACGCCCCTTTCCAAAGAGCAACTTCAACACACGACCAAACTACCAACATGTTTGGAACCAAAACACTCCTGGACATTACCAAACTCCAAATTACATGTCATGGAACCCTTATGTTCTACTTTCATACTTGGAACAAGTTAATGGTATGCTTAACCAAAATGGACCCATGAGAAATTGGGGACAAAATGTTTGAGTGTTTTTCGTAAAATAGGTGTGCCTCAAAGTTTGTTTGGAACCGGATGAATGGATTAAAGATAGCGGTTGTTCAAGGCACATGACGGGTAACAAAAGCCTCTTCACTATTTATCACAAATGTGATGGAGGTAATGTTACGTTTGGTAGTAAAGCTAAGAGCAAAATCATCGGAAAAGGTACAATCTATCATGACTTTTTATAGATGATGTAGCTCATGTTGATAACTTAGGTTTTAATCTCCTTAGTATTAGTCAACTTTGCCGTAATAAGTATAATGTCCTTTTTAGTGAAAACGGAAGTAAAATACTTAAAGATGGCATAACCATAGCCAAAGGTATTCTTAAGAACAACATATACGTCATGAAGATGGATCCAACATCTAGAGACAAACTTTGTCTTACTTCATTAGATGAATCTTCAACTTTATGGCATAGACGTTTAGGACATGCTAACATGAGACTAATTCAAAACCTCTCCTCCAAAGACTTTGTTCGAAACCTACCTAAGTTGAAATATGACCAACACTTTTGTGATGCTTGCAAGGTCGGTAAACAAGTCCATAGTAGCCATAAGGCTAAAAACTTGATTTCTACATCTAGGTGTCTAGAACTTTTGCATACGGATTTATTTGGTCCATCCGCTATACAAAGTTATGGAGGTAACTTCTACACTTTGGTCATAGTCGATGATTACTCAAGATATACTTGGACAAAATTTTTGAAAAGTAAAAATGAAGCTTTTGATAAATTTGATACTCTACGTAAGAAAATTCAAAATCAAGTAGGGTCTAGTATTGTGTCTATTAGAACGAATCACGGTCGTGAATTTAATAATGAATTTCAATTTGGAAACTTTTGTGATATTAATGGTATTACTCATAACTTTTTGGCTCCACGTACCCCTCAATCTAATGGTGTAGTAGAACGTAAAAACCGGATGTTGCAAGAGATGAGTAGAACAATGCTTAATGAAAAAAACATTCCACAAAAGTTTTGGTGTAATGTCGTTGACACATCAACGTACATTTTAAATCGAGTCTTAATTAGACCATTTTTGAATAAAACTCCTTATGAATTATATAAAGGTAAAAAGCCTACATTAGGATACTTTAGAGTGTTTGGGAGTAAATGCTTCATTCTTAACACCAAGGATTATCTCACCAAATTTGACCCAAAGTCTTATGAAGGTGTATTTCTTGGATATTCACAAAATAGTAAAGCTTACATTGTTTTGAACAAAGAAACCTTAAGAGTCGAGGAATCGTTGAACGTAACATTTGACGAGAGTCCACCTCCCTCTAAGACATCACCTTTGGTAGATGATGACTTAGTTGAAAGCCAAGCAATAGAAAGTCAAGAGATCTTAGGTCATGACAAGGAAGATGAACTATTAAACAAAGAATTTGTCAATGTCAAAGAATCTAAAAGTCATCCATTAGATGGTGTCATAGGCAACATTAACGAAAGAACACTAAGATCAAAAGTTCAAAATGAAAGCAACTACTTTTGTTTCGTGTCAACCATTGAACCGAAAAACATTAATGAAGCCATTAAAGATGAGTCTTGGGTAATTGCAATGCAAGAAGAGTTAAACCAATTTGTTAGGAATGATGTACGGACATTAGTTCCTCAACCAAAGAGTCAAACTATAATTGGAACAAAATGGGTCTTTTGTAATAAAATGGATGAAAATGGAATTGTGTCTAGAAACAAAGCTAGGCTAGTTGCACAAGGATATAATCAACAAGAAGGCATTGACTACGATGAAACTTTTGCTCCGGTTGCTAGGCTCGAGTCAATTAGAATCTTACTTGCATATGCATGTGCACACAATTTTAAACTCTTTCAAATGGACGTCAAAAGTGCATTTCTAAACGGAGTCATAAATGAAGAAGTGTATGTTGCTCAACCACCGGGCTTCATCGATTTTGAAAAACCAAATCATGTTTACAAACTAAAAAAGGCTCTTTACGGACTTAAGCAAGCTCCAAAAGCATGGTATGATCGACTTAAGACCTTCCTAGTTGACCATAAGTATACCATGGGCTTAGTTGATAATACTCTCTTCACTAAGAAGAAAGATTCACATATTATCATAGTCCAAATCTATGTTGATGACATTATATTCGGATCAACTTGTTAAGAATTATGTGTGGATTTCTCAAAAATCATGCATGACGAGTTTGAAATGAGTATGATGGGAGAACTCAACTTTTTCCTAGGACTCCAAATTAAACAACTAAAAGATGGTATCTTCTTTAACCAATCTAAATATATTAAGGACATGCTTAAGAAATTTGGATTAGAAGATTCGAAACCAATCAAAACACCCATGTCCACGGAAACTAAACTCACCAAGGATGAGGAAACTGAATCCGTAGATAGCACTAAATATAGAGGTATGATTGGAAGTCTACTTTGCCTAACGGCTAGTAGACCCGACATTATCTTTAGTGTTTGTCTATGTGCTCGTTTTCAAGAAGATCCTAAGACAACTCATCTCGAAGCCGTTAAAAGGATTTTTAGGTATATTAAGGGCACTACACATTTAGGTTTATGGTATCCCAAAGGAACGGGAATAGACACCATAGTGTATGCCGACTCGGATCATGCCGGTGACTATGTTGATAGAAAAAGCACAAGTGGTATTTGTACTTTTGTTGGACATTGTCTCACCTCATGGTTCTCTAAGAAGCAAACGGCTCTTGCTATCTCAACAACGGAAGCCGAGTACGTTTCGGCCGGAAAGGCAAGTCAACAAGCTCTTTGGATGAAGCAAGCTCTTGTCAACTACGGAATTCAACTAAACAACATTACCATTCTTTGTGACAACAAAGGAGATATTGATCTTAGCAAAAACCCGGTTCAACATGCTCGTACCAAACATATTGAAATCCGTCATCATTTCCTTCGTGACAACGTTCAAAAAGGAAATATCTCAATTGAGAAAGTTTCTTCCGAAGACAACATAGCCGACATTCTCACAAAACCCCTTAAAAGAGAACCTTTTAACCTTCTTAGGCTAGGCTTAGGACTCATGGAACCTACGTTGTAGTTCTTGACATTAGACAAAATCACAAAAATCAAAACAAATCCATAACTCTTTTTCTCAGTAGAGTCGGCGGAACCCTCAGACACAACGGACGGAACCCAATTTAAGGTTCCACCGTATCCGCCGACCTGCAGAACAATTTTCTTTGTTTATATTAAACCAAACACCCATTATCTCATACCACCACTTCCAAACTGCTACTATTCACTTTACCATTCATCCATACCTACGATTTCTTGGTCTTCCTTTCACTCACATTGCAAATCAATAATCATTGTAAGTATTCTAAACTTGATTACAATCCTGATCTGAGTCTAGGAATTCTATTTTTGCACAAAAACAAAAACTTGGGGTTATGCATTAACTTGAAAAACTCATGCATGAAATTAGGTGTTTAACAAAACTAATCATGTTCCCCATAGTTAGGAATTGCATTCTTACTAAGTGTAAACATGTTTGCTAAAACACCCCATGTCAAATTGTTCCAAAAATTTCTCACAAATAGGACAAATATTTTTTTTCGTCTCACATTGTGAATACAAAATCAAAACGTTATGTTTAAAACATCACTTGCATAATGTCTCTTGAATGCTAAAGGGAATACATAACCAATATGTATTTTCGGGTACATTCAAACGAAGCTACATCAATCTAGGAGCGCTTGGGTTATCTTTTGTTTTATAACAAAACTTGCATTATAAAACGTTTTTGAAGCATCAAAATGGGTCAAGATAACCGCACCTCCACATTATTTTCATATAGACACACACTAGAACACCCACATTACAATAGTCGTTTACTTAGACTAAAATGTGAAATTTTGTTTTTCTAGGAATCATCATGCCTCCTCTAACCCACTAAGACCACAAGGACACCATTAAGTACCTACCCAAACACCACAAAACCAAAGGTCTTACTCCAACTCAAATCGACGTTTTCAAAGCCTTGGAAAAACGTTATGTCCATGAGGGTAGAACCATTGACCCGTCCTTCCTAGAAGGCACAAACCTCTACACGGAATTTGCCACAATCAACTTTGAGTGTCTTTTAGAAATCGACGAGCCTATTTGTCCTAGGTTCATTCTAGAATTCTATGCATCCGTCACCCTCTCCACGGATGAGTATGGTCGCATGTCTATCAACTTTAGGGCTAGTAGTCATCAATACTCCTTCACTCTTGAGGAGTTTGCTCAAATCCTAGGTGTCCCAAACCGTGGTACTTGCATCTACTCCGACTTGCACTCCCTCTCAACTCTTGACACACTCTTTGACCGCATCCATCCCTATGACACCCCTCTTGTGTCAAAAGATGAACTTCATGACCACCTCTTCGTTAGGACAACCAACACTAGGAGAACCCGTTCGGGAAATGAGGTCGATAAGGACCTATATGGAATGGAAATGAATGAACTCAAGCCCCAATTCAAGAAATGGGAGGAAGTCCTTAGAGCCAATGTCATTAGCACCATAGGAAACCGAGATCATATAAATCTTTGCCTTTGCTACATGCTCTACTCATTGTCCGTTAGGCAACCCTTCAACCTTGCCTACTACATGGCCAAGAGAATGGCCGACATTCCCGTGCATGGCACAACGGCTGTGCCGTATGGAATGCTCTTGACCCGTCTCTTTAGGTTCATCTCTCCCATTCCACCCACTCCTAACGGTCTTCGCCTTGACTACTCTCTCATTCCACACACCTTTGTCCCACTAAGTGATAAGAGAGTTTACAAAGCCCAAGGAAAACGTCGTCATCATCCTCCAACCTCCTCACCATCTTCCTCAATGAGTGAAGATGACACTTTGCCCAACTCTAGGCTCCCACCTCTACAATACCTTTCTCAACTTCCCGATATTCCAAATGAGTCGGCGGAGTTCAAGCAAACAAAGGGGATGTTTAAGAATCTTGGGAGATTCCTTGGAAAGCTCGACAAGAAGATTGACCGTCAATGAGTGCGGGTGTGTAGGAGTGTTTGGCACTAGGTGCTATTTGAACAATTTGGTCGTTTAAACAATGTTTGTCATGTATTTGTGTGTTGGTACAATTTGTGATACTATTTGGAACATGTCTTAACTAACTATGATGCAGGTAGACAACGTTTGACATGTTGTCAAATTTTCATGTTTATGATATTTTCACTAAGTATAGTGAAATTCGCTAGCCCCCGGTCAAAGTCCAATGGTATGCGTGTTTACATGTCCATTTTTTGCATTTCCTAACCAGATATGAATTAAATTTTTGGTTTTAGGAGTTTTCGAAAAATTTGAAAATCGTCTCGCGGGTCAAAATCGCGGACTGTGTACTTTTTCAGGTCTGGCAGATTTGGCGGCACCCTAGATTGGGTTCCGCCAGTGTAATTTCTGGGCAACCCAGAAATGGCCCAACGGATCTGATGAGTGCTCAAACACTCATCATTTTTGGTCAAATCTGAACTGTAAAACATACAAAAACACTCAGAAATGCATCAAAATACTAAAAATATTTCAAAATTGTGTTTTATATGTTTTAGATGCAAAATGAGCAAAAACAGACGAAAAACGTACAAAGTTTGCAAAATTGGCAGTTTCAGTCCCCCAACTTTCAAAAATTGACAAAAACAGTCCCTAGGCATTTATTTTTTATGAAAAGTCAATCAAGGTCCATGGAAAATCTAAATTTGTCAAAAATGGTCCTTGAAATAAAAGTTTTGAAAATTTACATTTAGGTCCCTGGAGTTTCAATAATTGACAGATTTGGTCCCTGGTGGGGTATTTTTGAAAGGAAAATCATTTTTTGTCCTTGGAAAATCAAAATGTGTCACAAATAGTCCTTGGGTGAAATTTTCAGAAAATTGCAAGTTTAGTCCCCGAGGTTTGGAAATTTTCAAATTTGGTCCCCGGGAAATTTTGAAAAATGAAAATGCAAAAAATGGTTCTTGGATATTGATAAATGGCAGGTTTGGTCCTTATGGGTACTTTGGATTCTTGGCAAAACAGCCCCTTGGAATTTCAGTTTTACAAATTTGATCCTTGTAATTTATTAAACAAACCATTTGGACCCTTTTGTTACCAAATCCAAAACCAAACAGAAACCTGATCCATAACACCCCTACTCCAAGCCCAATCACCAACACCCAAGCCCATTGCACCTTCACCCAGCCCACACCACAAAATATAATACCCCGTCCGTTTTATAACTCCCTTGGTTAAACCCTAAAGTCAACACCATCACCCTTTCCCCCTCATCCCTGCAACCCTCTGCCAAAACCATCATCACAAACCCAACTCTCACCCTCTGCAATACTCAACCTCCCACCCCCTCCTACACTCCAAAACAACAACAAAACTACAAAACCCCCCCAAGTTGCCCCTAATTGCCAAATCCTAATTTCCCGCCAAAACCATTTGGACGGCTGAGATCAATTGGAGACAATCCAATGGCCAATAATGGAAGTGGGAAAGTCAATGAAGCTCTCCAGGGCATATATAAATGAAAAAGATGGAAGAAAGGAGATGTATGTAGAATAGCAGTAGTGTAGTAGTGTAGTTCAAATGTCGAATTAGTTAAGTTAAGTTTTTCTTTTGTTAAATTCAGTTTAAAACTTGTACTTTTATCATTCTCAATGTAATTTTAAGCTTTATCAATCAAACAATCTAGTTTCCTTAGTAAATTCAGATTTTGCATTTTTCCTTTGAAGTACTCATTTAACTTTAATGTGTTAAAAAGTGGTTGTTACTGCTCTAAAAGCTCATTTTAGCTCATTACTAAGTTTTTATAAGCTCTGTACCATTAAAAACCAGTTTTGTTCAAAAACAAAAACACAAAAAATAGGAGAAAAATGTAGAAAAGTAAAAAAAATAGAAAAACAAGAGAAAAGAAGACAGAAGAAATGGAAGCATGGTTTAGTGTCTCAGGGGAGACCTTAGGGTAGTTTTGTTCTTGGTTCTGTGTTGTGGATCTCATAGGGCTGCTTGTAAGTCCACTTTGCTTATTTTTAGCATATTTTCCCATATTTGCTTTGTAGTCCATTGATGCTATTTATTTATGCTTACCTGTGAATTGGTGTTTGTTAAGTTTATTTGAGTGATTTTTTCACTTATTTATGGTATTTCATTTGACAGTTTCCATAATTGATCATGTTCTCAATTTCTAGCTTAACACAGTTTTATTGGTTAGAGTTTGTTTGATTACTTTTATTGTACTCATTTTAGTTTCTAGGTAGTTCATATAACTTTAGAAATCAGATTAGAATAAGTAGGATGGTTTAATTTTGCTTTAAGTAATCAAAACTCAAAACAGTTCTAGTTTAGGGGGTGTTTGGATTAGGCTGTTATGAGGTGTTGTTGTTGTTGTAATAGGTTAATTTTTCATGGTTCATCATTCTCAGGCCTAACCCACTGTAATTCAACTTATGGTTTGGTCATGTTAGTATAAATAGTCAAAATCACCACCAATCCCACCCAATAGTTAACTGTTGGTGTCTTGGGGTCTCAAAACTCACCATTTTGTTCAAAAGTTGTTCTTCTACCTCAATTCAATCATAATATAGCTTCTTACTTCAGTTTTAGTGTTTATGATCCATCCAAAGTTCAAGAAAGTCAAATCTTAGGTTTATACAAAAAGTCAAATTTGCATTTTGCTCAATTTTCACAAATCTTGCATGAATATTTCTGAATTTTGTATTGTGTTTTGGACTTTGAGCTTTTGAGGTTTTGTAGTCTACCAGCTCATCTTGGAAGTCCCACCTTTGTTTCATTTTTGTTATTTTTTTAGTGGGCCCCACAAGTGGCCAAACACAGCTGCAGGGCTGCTGTGTGCTCTGCCGCACAGAACAGTCATCCACCACCACCACTTGGTGGTGGTTTTCTGACCACCTTAGTGGATCCCAACGCTCAAATCTTGTTCCTATCAACTCCCCCCTGGTTGGCTTGAAAGTTTGAGCAGCCATTTGACCTAGAACTCAGTGGACCCCACCTGATTTAGCCCTTAAATTTTGTCCCCTTTTTCAGTTTCCAAACTATAATTGGTGTGCTTATTGTTGGCTTATTGCTTATTCTGTGGTCACATTTAGCTTTTTCCAGCTTTTACATGTTCAAGTAAGTAGTTGGAACCTGATTCAACATAAGTGGGCCCCACACAAGCTGGTTTTAGCTTATTTCCCTTGTTGGTCAACAAAAGTCAACTGTTGGGCTTAATACCTTCCAAAGTGCTTATTTTCAATCTATAAAAAAGTTGTTTTTACAAAAGTTTGTTGTTTTTAAGTGTAAATTAGTTTTCAAAAAGAAAAATCAAGAAAAGTCAATTTATTTTTAAGTGATAGTTTCTATTTAATGTAATTTAATTTTAATTTTCATTTTTATATTTTTATTAAGAACTTAGCTTTTTTATATTTTTATTAAATTCCTCTTATATTAAAGTATTTATAATAATTTTCTCAGATTTTTATTTTATCATTTAGTATCTATTAGAATTAATCTTAGTTTTATTAATAATTAATTAATAATTAGTTTTAAATAGCATAATTAGTTTTTGTTAAGTAAAACCTAGTTTTTATATTTTTACTAGCTTTTATATGTTTTAAAATAATTTTATAAATTTTCTTGTAATTTTTAATGTCCATTTTCTATTTTTCTTAATTTAAAATAGTTTAATTAGGTAATTAGTAATTAATTAATAGAAAAACCACAAAAAGACAAAAATACTTATTTTTAATTTTAAAATTAGTTTTTAGTTATTTTATAATTTTTGAAATTTTATTTTCACCTTTTTAGTATTTAATCAATATTGTATTATATTTAAGTTGTTTAAATATTAATAATTAGTATTTAATTAGTATTAAACAATTAATTAGTGTTAAAATTTATTTTCTTTTTCTAAAAATTTTCTTTTTATTTTAAGTTTGTAAAAAAGTCATTTTCACCCCCTGGGGGTTTTCAGATTTCCGTTTTCACTTTTAATTTTGTACGTTTACGTTTTATTTAAACGTGAACGTACGCGTTTTAAGTTTTAAACGTTTCTGGTTTTTCTGACTTTCCAGTCTTGTTAATATAGTGTATTTAAGCTATTTTCTTTTATATTCCAGTAGTGTAGTTATCACAACTCACTTATACCCCTTCCTGTCCAAATTCACCCAATCACAGAGCCGTTTGATAACAATTCACACCTCGTCGGGACATAACGACCCAGGGAAACCCCTATACTTCCACGGAGCATTGACTCTAAGCTGTTTGACTTGGTTGACCATCACCTGGTCAGTTTAGGTTGACCGTTTGGAGACAATCAATTTTTGGCGCCGCTGCCGGGGAGGTGTGCGCGCTATTCTAAACGGTTTTTCTGATTAGTGAATCGGGATATACATCCATTGTATATTTACCACTCTTGTTAATATTATCTTCTTATTTTCCCATAAAAACAAAACTGTTCCCGAAAACATTTTTAAATCAGTTTTCAACGAACACAAAAACCCAAAAACATTTTCTTTCTTATTTGTACAAAATGTTTATCCAAAAATCCAAAAATATTCACCTTTACCCTCTCACATCTTTGATTCTTCAATCCTACCCCTCCCAAACCTTTTGATTCTTTCTATGTCTCATCCACACTTTCTGGTTTGCCAGTGGTGTGGTAGTTCTTATAATGGTGGTAATTGCCCCGGTTGTGGCATGGTAGAGTCAGGAAACGGGTCTGTCTATAACCAAGATCCCTATTCCTACCATGACACGACTGATTTATTCCACCAGCTACCACACCATGATTCTCAGCAGTTTTACTGTTGTGAGTACTGTGGTGGTTCACACTACAGTTCTGATTGTCAATCGGGAAACACGCTTGTCTATGAGCAGTTTCCCGATAACGATTATGACTCTAGCACATACGACTCACAGCCTCAACAGTTTTACTGTTGTGATTACTGTGGAGGTCCATACTTCAGCTCAGATTGTCAAACGGGGAATCCATATCCTTGTGACAATTTTGACACACCTTATTACGACCAACCTCCACAGTACGATATGAATCAAGCACTTCTTCCAGAAATGCAAAATATGATGAAAATCGTTGATGAGCTTAAGGGTTTAGTTAAAGACTTTGCCCAAAGACATACTCATCAAAAATCCATGGAAGAATTGCTAGCTGAAGAGCAGGCTGCTAGAATAAATGCCCAAGATGCCTATGAAAAATCTATTCGGGAATCAATTGCAAGAGAAAAAGCAGCCAGATCTAGCTCTCAGTTCCGTTTTATTCCTGATGACAGTGATGATGAGGATACACTTGATATCCTTCAATTCTATAAAGATCCATCAAGTTCATCAGTTGATATCCCAGCAGTTGAGATTCCATCTCAAACAACTGCTATCACACCCGAGGTTCCCACTCACTCTTTGAGCATGGGGGATGAACATCTTGACACTGTTCCTAATAAGGAATCGGACGAATTAATAAAGTCTAGTGTTGAGATCCTTGTCCCAATCCCAGGAGAGTCACAGGGAACTCTTGAGCATATGTGTGATCTTCCTTCCCCTCTTAAGTGTTCAAATGATCATTTTGAGACTTTCTCAGATTTTAATGATGATTGTACATCCCATGGAGACATTGAGTATATTGAGGCATCACTCCCACAGTCTGATGCTGATCCTCTTCTTGAGGAGTTCGCCGATGAACTTACTCACATCAATCCACTTTCATTGGAAAGTGATGATGGTCTCCTTGACTTTGAAGCCGATCTGGGAGAAATTAAAAGTCTCCTATATCATGATCCGTCACTCACTTTTGATCCCAACAATCCAATTGAGAATGTTAATCATTTTGTTCCTGAGACATTCAATACTACTCTCACCAATCCTCTATTTGAATTTGATTCTGAATTCACTTTGATTTCTGATAACCCAATCTTTGGTATTCGGAATGAGGATTGTGATGAGTCTATTCCGGAACATGAGTTTACAGATTCACATCTTGTGAATAATTCTCTTCATGAAGAGTTCTCCGGTGAACTCACTCATCATATCATGACTCCTCCGAAGTTTGATAGCCCGGGGGGAGATGCACTCAATCATGAGAATTTGCAAATTCCCACCCACCCTCCCGGGATATTTACGAGCTTAACCCTTGAAATCCAAATTCAGGCTAATGAGCCTGCTCTCGAGGAAGAAGATCTTATCATGATTTTCATCATGGTTTTCTTCCTTTTCTTCACCTACAAGGTGACTTCTCTTTTTCTTCACTCCTTCGGGAATGAAGATACTATCTTTGATCCCGGCATTTTCATGTATCATTATCTTGAGCCGGATACTTATCTCATCGGTGTGGAACTTTCACGTGCTTCAAATGTTTGTCTAAACATCTTGAATGAAAGTCCGATGGAGATTGTTTCTTCCACATCATGCTTCCCCAAGGACAAATGAATTCGGGGTCGAGTCAATCTAGCGACTCGGTAAACAAAAACAGTAGCATGCTTATAGGGTTTTCACCCTAAGTGTGGGGGAGTCACCCATGCTATGGTTACAAATGAAGTGAAAATACAAACTGGTGTTTTCCACGCTTAGCTTGTAATGTTGCCCTTTTACGTTCAAAATGTCGGCATAATAGCCGGGATTTTGAATATTGAGGACAATATTCATTCTAAGTGTGTGTGGGGGGGGGGGGGGGGGGTATTTTGCTATTCTAGCGAATTTTATCACATTTTACTATCTTATACCCCCGTTTTGGGCCAAAATTTCAAAATTTTTTAAAAAAGAATTTTTTCACTCGTGCTTCAAAATTTTTGTGGTTATCAGTCCGCCTTGTCTAACCGACAAAAGGGATTGGCTAGTCCAGGAGCAAACGGCTCTTGGTAAAGACATCTCAAATCCGTTTATGGCTTGCAATTTGCCCAAAATTGTATGGTACCTCAACTCGCCATATCCCATAAAGCGAATGAGTTGGCTAGCCCACAAGATTATGGCTTGTGGTAAAGGCAGTGGAAAATCCATAATTGGTAATCAGCTCACCAAGATGTTGACTATTCCATCAAGAGTTGGCTAGTCCAGAAGCAAACGACTTTTGGTAAAGACTAATCAAATCCGTTGACAGCTGGTGGTTTACTCAAAATCACACGGTTATCAGGTGTACCACAGTTCTCACACCTGGCTACTCCAGAAGTGATGGCTTTTGGTAAAGAGTTTAAAATCCATCAAGTTTTCAAAACAGTTATTGCTAGGGACTATCAATAGTTTAGTGTGGGGGATTGATGAGTGCTCAAACACTCATCATTTTTGGTCAAATCTGAACTGCAAAACATACAAAAACAATCAGAAATGCATCAAAATACTAAAAATATTTCAAAATTGTGTTTTATATGTTTTAGATGCAAAATGAGCAAAAACAGACGAAAAACGTACAAAGTTTGCAAAATTGGCAGTTTCAGTCCCCCAACTTTCAAAAATTGACAAAAACAGTCCCTAGGCATTTATTTTGTATGAAAAGTCAATCAAGGTCCATGAAAAATCTAAATTTGTCAAAAATGGTCCTTGAAATAAAAGTTTTGAAAATTTACATTTAGGTCCCTAGAGTTTCAATAATTGACAGATTTGGTCCCTGGTGGGGTATTTTTGAAAGGAAAATCATTTTTTGTCCTTGGAAAATCAAAATATGTCACAAATAGTCCTTGGGTGAAATTTTTAGAAAATTGCAAGTTTAGTCCCCGAGGTTTGGAAATTTACAAATTTGGTCCCCGGGAAATTTTGAAAAATGAAAATGCAAAAAATGGTTCTTGGATATTGATAAATGGCAGGTTTGGTCCTTGTGGGTACTTTGGATTCTTGGCAAAACAGCCCCTTGGAATTTCAGTTTTACAAATTTGATCCTTGTAATTTATTAAACAAACCATTTGGACCCTTTTGTTACCAAATCCAAAACCAAAACCAAACAGAAACCTGATCCATAACACCCCTACTCCAAGCCCAATCACCAACACCCAAGCCCATTGCACCTTCACCCAGCCCACACCACAAAATATAATACCCCGTCCGTTTTATAACTCCCTTGGTCAAACCCCAAAGTCAACACCATCACCCTTTCCACCTCATCCCTGCAACCCTCTGCCAAAACCATCATCACAAACCCAACTCTCACCCTCTGCAATACTCAACCTCCCACCCCCTCCTACACTCCAAAACAACAACAAAACTACAAAACCCTCCCAAGTTGCCCCTAACTGCCAAATCCTAATTTCCCGCCAAAACCATTTGGACGGCTGAGATCAATTGGAGACAATCCAATGGCCAATAATGGAAGTGGGAAAGTCAATGAAGCTCTCCAGGGCATATATAAATGAAAAAGATGGAAGAAAGGAGATGTATGTAGAATAGCAGTAGTGTAGTAGTGTAGTTCTAATGTCGAATTAGTTAAGTTAAGTTTTTCTTTTGTTAAATTAAGTTTAAAACTTGTACTTTTATCATTCTCAATGTAATTTTAAGCTTTATCAATCAAACAATCAAGTTTCCTTAGTAAATTCAGATTTTGCATTTTTCCTTTGAAGTACTCATTTAACTTTAATGTGTTAAAAAGTGGTTGTTACTGCTCTAAAAGCTCATTACTAAGTTTTTATAAGCTCTGTACCTTTAAAAACCAGTTTTGTTCAATAATTACAAAAACACAAAAAATAGGAGAAAAATGTAGAAAAGTCAAAAAAAAAAAATAGAAAAACAAGAGAAAAGAAGACAGAAGAAATGGAAGCATGGTTTAGTGTCTCAGGGGAGACCTTAGGGTAGTTTTGTTCTTGGTTCTGTGTTGTGGATCTCATAGGGCTGCTTGTAAGTCCACTTTGCTTATTTTTAGCATATTTTCCCATATTTGCTTTGTAGTCCATTGATGCTATTTATTTATGCTTACCTGTGAATTGGTGTTTGTTAAGTTTATTTGAGTGATTTTGTCACTTATTTATGGTGTTTCATTTGACAGTTTCCATAATTGATCATGTTCTCAATTTCTAGCTTAACACAGTTTTATTGGTTAGAGTTTGTTTGATTACTTTTATTGTACTCATTTTAGTTTCTAGGTAGTTCATATAACTTTAGAAATCAGATTAGAATAAGTAGGATGGTTTAATTTTGCTTTAAGTAATCAAAACTCAAAACAGTTCTAGTTTAGGGGGTGTTTGGATTAGGCTGTTATGAGGTGTTGTTGTTGTTGTAATAGGTTAATTTTTCATGGCTCATCATTCTCAGGCCTAACCCACTGTAATTCAACTTATGGTTTGGTCATGTTAGTATAAATAGTCAAAATCACCACCAATCCCACCCAACAGTTAACTGTTGGTGTCTTGGGGTCTCGAAACTCACCATTTTGTTCAAAAGTTGTTCTTCTACCTCAATTCAATCATAATATAGCTTCTTACTTCAGTTTTAGTGTTTATGATCTATCCAAAGTTCAAGAAAGTCAAATCTTAGGTTTATACAAAAAGTCAAATTTGCATTTTGCTCAATTTTCACAAATCTTGCATGAATATTTCTGAATTTTGTATTGTGTTTTGGACTTTGAGCTTTTGAGGTTTTGTAGTCTACCAGCTCATCTTGGAAGTCCCACCTTTGTTTCATTTTTGTTATTTTTTTAGTGGGCCCCACAAGTGGCCAAACACAGCTGCAGGGCTGTTGTGTGCTCTGCCGCACAGAACAGTCATCCACCACCACCACTTGGTGGTGGTTTTCTGACCACCTTAGTGGATCCCAACGCTCAAATCTTGTTCCTATCAACTCCCCCCTGGTTGGCTTGAAAGTTTGAGCAGCCATTTGACCTAGAACTCAGTGGACCCCACCTGATTTAGCCCTTAAATTTTGTCCCCTTTTTCAGTTTCCAAACTATAATTGGTGTGCTTATTGTTGGCTTATTGCTTATTCTGTGGTCATATTTAGCTTTTTCCAGCTTTTACATGTTCAAGTAAGTAGTTGGAACCTGAATCAACATAAGTGGGCCCCACACAAGCTGGTTTTAGCTTATTTCCCTTGTTGGTCAACAAAAGTCAACTGTTGGGCTTAATACCTTCCAAAGTGCTTATTTTCAATCTATAAAAAAGTTGTTTTTACAAAAGTTTGTTGTTTTTAAGTGTAAATTAGTTTTCAAAAAGAAAAATCAAGAAAAGTCAATTTATTTTTAAGTGATAGTTTCTATTTAATGTAATTTAATTTTAATTTTCATTTTTATATTTTTATTAAGAACTTAGCTTTTTTATATTTTTATTAAATTCCTCTTATATTAAAGTATTTATAATAATTTTCTCAGATTTTTATTTTATCATTTAGTATCTATTAGAATTAATCTTAGTTTTATTAATAATTAATTAATAATTAGTTTTAAATAGCATAATTAGTTTTTGTTAAGTAAAACCTAGTTTTTATATTTTTACTAGCTTTTATATGTTTTAAAATAATTTTATAAATTTTCTTGTAATTTTTAATGTCCATTTTCTATTTTTCTTAATTTAAAATAGTTTAATTAGGTAATTAGTAATTAATTAATAGAAAAACCACAAAAAGACAAAAATACTTATTTTTAATTTTAAAATTAGTTTTTAGTTATTTTATAATTTTTGAAATTTTATTTTCACCTTTTTAGTATTTAATCAATATTGTATTATATTTAAGTTGTTTAAATATTAATAATTAGTATTTAATTAATATTAAACAATTAATTAGTGTTAAAATTTATTTTCTTTTTCTAAAAATTTTCTTTTTATTTTAAGTTTGTAAAAAAGTCATTTTCACCCCCTGGGGGTTTTCAGATTTCCGTTTTCACTTTTAATTTTGTACGTTTACGTTTTATTTAAACGTGAACGTACGCGTTTTAAGTTTTAAACGTTTCTGGTTTTTCTGACTTTCCAGTCTTGTTAATATAGTGTATTTAAGCTATTTTCTTTTATATTCCAGTAGTGTAGTTATCACAACTCACTTATACCCCTTCCTGTCCAAATTCACCCAATCACAGAGCCGTTTGATAACAATTCACACCTCGTCGGGACATAACGACCCAGGGAAACCCCTATACTTCCACGGAGCATTGACTCTAAGCTGTTTGACTTGGTTGACCATCACCTGGTCAGTTTAGGTTGACCGTTTGGAGACAATCAATTTTTGGCGCCGCTGCCGGGGAGGTGTGCGCGCTATTCTAAACGGTTTTTCTGATTAGTGAATCGGGATATACATCCATTGTATATTTACCACTCTTGTTAATATTATCTTCTTATTTTCCCATAAAAACAAAACTGTTCCCGAAAACATTTTTAAATCAGTTTTCAACGAACACAAAAACCCAAAAACATTTTCTTTCTTATTTGTACAAAATGTTTATCCAAAAATCCAAAAATATTCACCTTTACCCTCTCACATCTTTGATTCTTCAATCCTACCCCTCCCAAACCTTTTGATTCTTTCTATGTCTCATCCACACTTTCTGGTTTGCCAGTGGTGTGGTAGTTCTTATAATGGTGGTAATTGCCCCGGTTGTGGCATGGTAGAGTCAGGAAACGGGTCTGTCTATAACCAAGATCCCTATTCCTACCATGACACGACTGATTTATTCCACCAGCTACCACACCATGATTCTCAGCAGTTTTACTGTTGTGAGTACTGTGGTGGTTCACACTACAGTTCTGATTGTCAATCGGGAAACACGCTTGTCTATGAGCAGTTTCCCGATAACGATTATGACTCTAGCACATACGACTCACAGCCTCAACAGTTTTACTGTTGTGATTACTGTGGAGGTCCATACTTCAGCTCAGATTGTCAAACGGGGAATCCATATCCTTGTGACAATTTTGACACACCTTATTACGACCAACCTCCACAGTACGATATGAATCAAGCACTTCTTCCAGAAATGCAAAATATGATGAAAATCGTTGATGAGCTTAAGGGTTTAGTTAAAGACTTTGCCCAAAGACATACTCATCAAAAATCCATGGAAGAATTGCTAGCTGAAGAGCAGGCTGCTAGAATAAATGCCCAAGATGCCTATGAAAAATCTATTCGGGAATCAATTGCAAGAGAAAAAGCAGCCAGATCTAGCTCTCAGTTCCGTTTTATTCCTGATGACAGTGATGATGAGGATACACTTGATATCCTTCAATTCTATAAAGATCCATCAAGTTCATCAGTTGATATCCCAGCAGTTGAGATTCCATCTCAAACAACTGCTATCACACCCGAGGTTCCCACTCACTCTTTGAGCATGGGGGATGAACATCTTGACACTGTTCCTAATAAGGAATCGGACGAATTAATAAAGTCTAGTGTTGAGATCCTTGTCCCAATCCCAGGAGAGTCACAGGGAACTCTTGAGCATATGTGTGATCTTCCTTCCCCTCTTAAGTGTTCAAATGATCATTTTGAGACTTTCTCAGATTTTAATGATGATTGTACATCCCATGGAGACATTGAGTATATTGAGGCATCACTCCCACAGTCTGATGCTGATCCTCTTCTTGAGGAGTTCGCCGATGAACTTACTCACATCAATCCACTTTCATTGGAAAGTGATGATGGTCTCCTTGACTTTGAAGCCGATCTGGGAGAAATTAAAAGTCTCCTATATCATGATCCGTCACTCACTTTTGATCCCAACAATCCAATTGAGAATGTTAATCATTTTGTTCCTGAGACATTCAATACTACTCTCACCAATCCTCTATTTGAATTTGATTCTGAATTCACTTTGATTTCTGATAACCCAATCTTTGGTATTCGGAATGAGGATTGTGATGAGTCTATTCCGGAACATGAGTTTACAGATTCACATCTTGTGAATAATTCTCTTCATGAAGAGTTCTCCGGTGAACTCACTCATCATATCATGACTCCTCCGAAGTTTGATAGCCCGGGGGGAGATGCACTCAATCATGAGAATTTGCAATCCATCAACCTAAGCTCCTCATCCTTGGATGAATTCACCTCACCAATAAAAAATGAACATTTTCTAAACCTTGCATCTCCATCTCCATCACCCAATGAACCCAATGACCTCACTCCACCACCAACAAAATCACCCATTGACCCAACTCCACCAAGTACTCCAACCCAACCATCCAAAACTCCATCACCATCACCATTACCTAAACTTGAACCTATGGAGTTATTTGGGTCTCCTCCAACATCACCACATCCTTTTATCCAAGATCTCATTGATCTTCCACCAAGACCAACACAACCACCACCTTTTGCAAATGAAATACCAAGGTCATTTTTTGACCAAAATGAGCATTTTAACCACAACCAACCACCACAACAAAAGTATCACCAACCTAAACTATTGTTGTTTCACCCTATCTACCATGAAATCCATGGTCCTCTTTATGGAGAACCAAACTTTGAAAACCATGATCACCCAACTCCACCACATTTTCAACCCCAAACCATTGAGTCATTCTTTCCTTCCTATGAGGAAATTCAAAGCATGGTCGAGAATCACCTCCATCAAGCAATGGAATTTCAAATCACCTTTCTTGACTCTATACCAAACCCATCCTCCACCAAAGAACCAAAAACCAACCCATTTCCACCCACTCATCCCCATGTTTGCTCACATTGTGAGCAAATGTTGGAAATGGGTGAAAGCATCAAATTGTTGCTTCACCAATTTCAAGACGAAACCCGTTTTGCATTCCAACACGTCATAGAACGTTTGGATGCTCTTTCCCACCCAAATAAATCCTAGACAACATTTGGAGGCCTTTTGCCCCATTTAGGAATTGTTGCTCCCCACAGCAAGTTTGTTGTCATCTGACAGAGCCATCAGGGCACTGATGTGAACTTCATCATCATCAGAGGACACTTCAACCTCATCCCAGTCATATGTTTCAGCAACAAGCCCTTTGTTCTTTGCTTGAGTAGGCTTTGGAGCTTGAGGAGGCTGAGAGACTGTTGAGGATGATTCAAGAAGGGCAAGTTTAGCTTTTGCCTTTCTGTACTTGGCTTCAAAGTCAATTTGAGGGACTTTTTCAAATCTTTGACTAGACTGAAGCATTTTTGGTTGAAATTTGTTGGGGCCTGAAAAAGAGTTATTTCCTGAAAATTTGAAGGATGGTTCTGAGGTTGTTTTTGAAAAACAATCTTTAGCAAAATGTCCCATTTTACCACATTTGAAACATTTAGTATTATCATTTGCCTTTGAAGGGAATTTGTTTTTCTTAAAAAATCTTTTTGAATTAGCAAGGAGTGCTCTTTCATGAAATTCAATTTGAAGATCATTCAGGTACTCCTCACTAGTTCTTTGGTCAACCTCATCATCAGAACCATCCTGAAAATCCTGCACAACACCTTTAGAATAGAAAGCAGTTGATATGGGTGAAATTGTCAAGGCCTTTTTGGTCTCCTGAGCTTTACCAGGGTATCTCCTGGTGATAAGATTGTCTTCATAGACAAACTTCCCATAGATGGCAGGGAGCTCAAGGTTCTGAATGTGGTTTGCATTTCTCAATCCCTGAGAGAAGTTTAACCACTTCTCAGGGAGACTGTTGACAAAACCAACTGTTGGAACCAAAGTTTTACTATTTTATCAAGTCTCGGTCATTTGTAATAATAGGTTGCTTTAGTTATTATTTTACTTACAATATAGTTTATGTTACAAAGTTTACTAGACTTAAGCTAGGTGATCCATGGGCTTTAAGGCCCATACGATTTCATGAATGGGAGGAGAGGGAGTGTTGCCCTAGCTCCTTCCCTATAAATAGATGGCTTAGGTCTTTGTAATACTTGGTTGGTTATTTGATTTCTTAAGGAAACTATTGTTCTTACATTTCTCTTTATCATATAATCATCCCATTCTCATTCTCATCTCATTTCTACCATTCTTATACTTGTGTTTACTAAATGGTGACCTAACAAGTGGTATCATTCGCCGGAAGAAGGTGTAGTTATAGTTTTTTCATTGAAGTTTTCATCTTATACGTTTTTTTCTTTCTCCAATCGAATTTTTTGTCAAATTTTTGCACTTTCTTGCTTGTTCCTTGGTTTTTTAGCACATCTTTCCTTACAAACTTGTTCTACAAATCAAAACAATCAAAAAGTTCAAAACTTTTATCACAAAATTCGAATTGGGTTTCTTGTACTTGTTATCGAAAACATTTTTTGTTTTTTATAAAGGTTATCAAGTTTTCAACTTTCTTCAAGTAATCTTCATTTTATACCTAAAAGTACAAGAATCTTTAAGAAAAAAACGCGTTTTAGGATTGCTTTCTTTGAAATACAAAGACTACCAAGTTATCGAGAACTTACTAGTCCCCAGTTTCGAGATCCTCTCAAAGTGCACTACCTCGACTTCGTTTGTGTGGACTCGGTATTTTCTTTCTTGTATAAGAAAGTTAAGTACTTCGACGTTTGGGAAAGTTTTCGAAATTGTATTAATTTCGAAAACTGCTTTTATTGTAACTTGGTGATTTTATCGAAAACTTACAATTTTTCGAAATCACACAAGTTATCGCAAACTTTTCTAAGTTTCGAAATCCTATTTTTCGCAAACATAAGAAGTCTCGCAAACTACTTATTTTTTGTCGAAATCTCAAGTTTTTCGAAAACCAGCTAAGTTTCGCAATCATTGAATTTTCGAAAACCTGCTAAGTATCGCAATCATTGATTTTTTCGAAAACCTGACAAGTTTCGCAATCTGAAGTTGTGCTAAGGTTTTCGATACTTGGTTAATTCTACACTTTCTACAAGATCCATTTCTACACAAGTGTTCTAAGATGTCTCAACCACCTAATCACTACTTCCCTCATACTCAGCAACATCAACATCAGCAGTATCAGCAACATCAACATCAGCAGTATCAGCAACAACAATACCTTCCGCACCAAATGAATCAACAACCTTCTCAAAGACAAACATACAATCCACTACATCATTACCTAATGATGCAACAACATCAGATCATTCCTCAACAACAACCATATCAAGTGCCGCAACAAAACACTCAGTTTTCCTCCAAACAACCTCACTGGTTTGACAGAATGTGTGAAGTTATTACAACTCAACAATCCCGACATGAGGCAGGATCACTTGAAACACCTCCAATGCTAACACCTGGGAACTATGTTCAATGGTCAAGTAGATTCTTAATATTTCTTGAACTTAAGCAACCTCATGGGAAATTCTTGAAGCAAGTGATACTTGAAGGACCATTTGAGTGGCCAACAAGATTTGAAGCTGGTGATCCAACTGCTGCTCCTCCACGTCCTCCTGGTGATAGACCTCTTCCAGAAACTTCACTCACTGAAGAACAGAAACTACATCGTGATGCTGATCAATATGCAATGGCTTATATACTTCAAGGTATACCAAATCCAATCTATCGAAGTGTCGATGCTCAGAAAACAGCCAAAGCTATGTGGGAACACGTTCATCTCCTTATGGAAGGCACTCAATTGAACAAAGATGATATGGAATCCAAACTCTACATGGAATACACTGACATCACAATTGAACCAGGAGAGTCCCTTGAATCCTACTATCATCGTTTCACAAATGTGGTGAATGATTTGGAACGTCACAAAATCACAGTACCAAGGATCGCGGTGAACTCCAAATTTGTTGGTAGTCTTGGCCCTGATTGGCATAAATATGTGACGTTTGTTCGTCAAACGAAGAATCTTCATGATGCTCCATATGGCTTGTTGTATGATTTTCTGAAACACCATGAACCTGAAGTGGAAAAAGATAGAGCTCTACGAGGAGGATACACACCAACACCAACACCAAATTCTTTGGCTCTCGTAGCTCAATCTCCCTATGCTCCACCACCAATGTCAAATCATGCATATGTTCAAGAGCAGAACTACTTCAGTTATCCACAATCTTCCACCTCGAACCAAATGGTCCCTTATGATTCATCACTACAAGATTCTTCTACTCAACTTGTTCCGTCAAACAACAATGATGCTGTGTACTACTCCAACTCCAATGATGATGACGATGATGACTTTAATACGTTGAATCAGGGACTTGCTCTTATTGCTCGTGCTTTCAGCAAATTCTCCAACAAAACAAACAACCGTCAACGTTCATCTTCTAACACAAGGAATCAAGCTGTTGTTAATGATGGAAGAGTGGAAATTCAGAATCGTAGCTATGGTCGATCTGGTTCAGGAAGCTCTTCAGGAAATTATGGGAATGGTCAGAGGTTTAGCAACAATGGAGGGTTCAGGAACAACTCAGGATCTTCTCAGCAAAGGTCTGAACCAGTTGCAACTAGAAACTCCAACTCAGGGAATGCAGTATGGTGCTACAATTGCAATGAACAAGGTCATATTGCTACAGCATGTCCCAAACCGAGAACTCGGGGTAGTAAGTTTCACAAGCAGGCATTACTCATGGCTCTTCAAGATGAAAAAGATGGACATTTCCCTGAACAGGATAACAACTTCATGGCAAATGTGAACAACGATGATGACATGGAAGATCTGGAAGCCAATGCTGCAGTGATGCTTATGGCCAACATGCAGGAACTTAAGCTCAATGATTCAGGTCCAGTGTATGACACTGACGGCTTGTCTCAGGTACATGACCTCAATGCATTCTTTATTAATGAAATAGTCTCACCTTCTGCTTATGAATCAGATATGGCGCAAGTTGTTCCATGTGAATCATCTTCATCATCTCAAACAGATGAACAAATAAGCACAGTTGTCATATTTGATGATGACACAGTTGTTTCATTTGATGATCCTATTGAGTATGATAAACATGGTCATTTAGAACAACATGAACCATCATTTGATCCAGACCCTGACCTAATATTGTTATCTAAACAACTGGATGATCAACAATTGCAAATCATTAAATGCAACGAGACAAATAAAGTTTTGAAAGAAAAAAATGCGTCACTTGCAAGAGATATTGAGTGTTATAAAATTCAGCTTTCAAATCAGGAAGACAAGATTAAACATGCAAAAAGTTTTGAAAAAGCTTTTCAAGATTCTTACAACAAAGAACAAGACCTTCAACGTAAAATGCAAGATTTAATTGAGTCAAACGGAAAGTTGATTTCGAAACTTGAAAGTGAGAAGTGTGAATTGAAAATGCAAGTTGAACGTCTTCAAAGAGACCTTTCAAAAACTGAAACAGAATTGTCAAATTGCAAAAAGGAGTTTTGTGAACATAAAACACGAAAAAGGAAGTATATAGATGACTTACTTGGTGATATTGTTGATCTTGAAAAACAACTCAAAGAATTTCGTCACATTGTTTACAAACACGGGAACTCTGTCACAACAATTCAAAAGTTTGCTTTAAAACCGAGACCCGATAAAGGATTTGCACTTTGCGATTTTAAATCAATGTTTCTTCACAAAGCTTTCAAAGAAAGTCCTAAGGTTTACAGTATTGATCACATGTTTGATAATACAATTGTGCGTGCTGTTGTTTTTGATACTGAGGAAGAAGAAGAACTTGAAGACGAGAGTCGATCAAAAATGAGTTATGTTCAATATTGGACACCATATGACTATTCAAAAGCTCCACCTCTTTCTAAATCTTTTGTTACTCAAAAGGATTTACCTGAGAAATCATGGTTTATTGAAGAGTCATATGTTTCATCTCATAATGAGGCCCCTGTCCAAACTGTAGCACAAATAAATGGTCCTTTACCATCATCCGGTGAACTTACACCTTTACCAAAAACGTGTCGTGTCTTAAATTATTTCAAAACCTTTATGGAAGACATCGAAATTTTGGAGGAAACAATTGAACGCAATTCTGAAATAAAAATTGAAACTTTTCAATCCGCTTACGAGCGAGAAAAGAGAGATATTTTTCAAAAACAAATGAAGCCAATTGTTCAACACCTCCGTCTATGTGCTACACGTTGGGATCAGGAACTTCAAAAGGAGGTCAAAAATATGATACACGTTTTCAATGCAACTGAAAATGACATTTTGATTCAAAAGCAAAGAAATAGAGTTTTAATAAATGATGCTGATCGACTCTTGGAACAAGTTCTCAATGCTGATATTTTGTCTGTTATCTTGAATGATCTCTATAAATCTGGTACTTCTATGCTTATGGATGATCTTTGTGTTGATAATAACTTGTTGAATGTGGAAATTGAGACACTTAAACAGGACAATGATAAGTTGAGAATTAAAAATGATGATGTGACAAAACAATTTTCAAAAGAAATTTGTCAACTCAATCAAAGGCTTGAATGGTGTCAAGCTAAAAGTCTTGAAAGGGAATTGAAGTTTCAAAGTAAAAATGTTTCAAACTCTTGTCAGATTTGCGAAAACAACGAGTCTTTTAAAGGTCGGTGTCTCCGATACGAGAAAGAAATTGCGGATTTAAAAATTGAAAACGCCGAATGGCAACAAAATCGCGATGACATCAAATATTGCAATGGTTTACTTGAGTCTGAAATTCAGGACAAAAATCACATCATCATTGATTTGAAAGAGAAAGTTAAGCTACTTCAAAAAGGAAAAATGGTTGACACCACGGTGATAGCACTAGGAATGTATCAATTAAACAAAACTGATAAAGGAAAAGTTGTTCAAAACACTAATGTTGATAACTCCACTACTACAGGACTAGTCTCCACTTCTAACGTTAGCAGACCCAAGCGAAAAAGTAAAAAGAAGAATAGGATCTTGCAACGTAAGAGAGGACACCTAGAAGCTCAAGAAGTAGAAGACCAACTTAGGAATTTGAATAAAACTCATGTTGCATCAGATTTAGATTCTAATCTGGCAAATTGTAATCTAAATCTAAATGTAACTGATGCGTGGGAATCGCACCTTGCTTTACCTCTCGAGGGATCTCGAGAAGCTTACAACCCCTACCAGGCAGTGTACCTGATCGTTGTAGTATAGTATAGTGACAAGTACCGGGGGATTGATCGTTCAGCTTAGGAATAGTGTCGCTAGGATTAGAAAACCTAATTAATAGTTCTAGAGGTGAAAGATGATTATTTTTGTATTTTTATATTTTTATGAAAGCAAGTAAAATCTCGGGTTTTGAAGGAGTGGGCGGAATTAGTTGCTATTCAACTAACCCAAAGCTATTATATAATTAAAATAAAATAATGAAAATGAAAATAAACTAATTATACTAAGGTTGTGAGCAGTGGTTGGAGAAATTGTGTTTACTTAGACTTCATTACTCCCTAGATATCTTTTACATGTTAATTACTTGTTACACTTGTATGAATGACGGATTGTATTCCTTAATACCATTCGTGGGGTGGCATACATAACTCCCCAACTCTATGAGCTCTTATCTCCTCCTACACCATGACCCAGCACAACTATAGGGATTGTAAACAGTGGCTCATGCATTAAATACAACCAATAAAGACCTAGTACGCCTCGGTTCATGTTTCTTAAGACGTTCAAGCATGTTACCATTTGGAGATCTGCCAGTTTTCTTAAGCCTAACATATAAATCATTCATTCAAAACAAGAATAGACAAGTAATCAACACATAATCAACATCTAGGTTTCATTAGATCTAAGCAAACACAAAAGAGATCTAGCCTAGCATAGTAGAATTGAGACAAGAACAAGATATAAACAACCAACACATAGACATATTGATTGAATTGAAAGTACACTTATCTCAATTACAATGCAAGGTCTCAAGGGTTTGGAACCCTTGAAAAACCTGTAAAAGAGGCACCAAAATCGTCTTTAGGGTTTCACCAAAACTTCTCTCTTTTAATGAAAAAACTAGAAAACTATATATAGGAAAACAGGCTGACGGCGTCAAGAGTTACTTGTGACGCCGTCACCTCGCCGCCATATACTTCCTCGGACGGCCTTGATCCACTTATGACGGCCTATGTGACGCCGTCACCACCCACGGTATTATATTTTTGCGACTTTGACGCCGTCATGAAGCCTTCTGACGCCGTCACCACCTACGGTGTTTAATTCCTCATGTCTGACGCCGTCAAGATGGTGGTCTTGACGCCGTCACCTTGTATCTTCAGCATGGAAATTTGGTATTTTGCCGTTTTCTTCACTTTTATGCTCCAAAAGCGTCCAAAATGGCTTCTTTTCCAGAATTCACTCTCCAAACACCTAAAATCACAAAAGGAACGATTTAGGGCAATATTTGATCAAATAAAGTCGGATTCGGGCTTAAATGACCCCCTAAAAACGGATCACTTTTCGCCTCATCATATACCCTTACACTTGATATTTGCTTGTCCTCAAGCAAATGAGCTTTTATTCTACTCAAAAGACAAGTTAGGGGTCATTTAACACTAATATAAAAGTAATTACAACAAATAATCGTTCCACTAAAGACCAATAGACAAGCACGGAGGTCATACACAAGCACCTCACAAATAGTGTTTAGATACTCACATCTCTCGGGTGTAATAAAGTAATATAACATTATGGAAATGGAAGATATCTCTCACTACCTGTCATAGCAAAATAGATTACCATAGGCTTGGGAAAGGATCAAACCTCCACCACATGGCGTAAGTACCTAGGATAAACTATCAAAGAGGTCTTTTAAAGGGTTATAACGTTAGGTGTAGGGATATGAATTACACGGTTTTGTTGGATAAAGGAAGTTTTACTGGTGGCGAGTTAACAATCTCGGTTAATTACATGTACAAGATGGCGTTGCTAAGCCAAGACTAGACTCGACTTAAGCTAATAAATGAAAAATAACAAAAACATAAACTAAACATAGAATAAAAATGGGATGGTAGTCCGTTTTTTTTTTTTTTTTTTTTTTTTTTTTTTTTTTTTTTTTTTTTTTTTTTTGCATACACTCTTACCCTACCATCCAAAATAATACATCATAGGGGATGAGAATTCCCCTTACACTTGAATCTTTACATACTTTACAATTAACTAATCTAATGACTCGAATTAAAAAAATCAAAACACTTGGAGCACTTTTAAGATTAACGTACATATGGGGGTAATAATATTATGTTCTTCCCCATTACTCCATAAAATAAGTACTTACCCATGAGTCCCAATCGTCCCAAAACAATATGTACAAGGATATGACTCGACTTAGCAACTATGTAATCAATTAGATAGTTAACTTAGGGTTTAACAAATAACAATAATGCACTAAAAATGAGCGCATACACGGAAGGATAAGGCGATTTGGGTGTACATTTAAGTGGGGTGTAACAAATTCTTCCTTTAAGTAAAATGCTTAAAGTTAGAAACGAAAAGATAGGCTCGGAGGGGTGTACTAGGGGTTTCGTGTACTAAAAATGAGTACAACGCTAAGGGTGTGGGAAAAATTAGTTGACTTAACTAGCCAAGTAATATGACTTAAAGGGTCAAGTAATTATAATACGGGTTTAACACAAGGGTGATCCTAATGCCTCTTATCATGTAGTAAATCCTACCACACGAATGTAGTCTCACTAGCGGTCTCGGGATGCATCACTAACGCAAGTTCTAGAATCTAAATGCTACCGGTACACTCATAAGCACCAATAATAAATGCTTTTCCTATCAAAATTAAAGGCGAACCTCACATTTTTGGGTGGAAAATTTTTCTGAATATACGGTTATGTGCTAGTCATACAACCTCCTATCCATGAGACGCTTGCTATGGCTAAAGTTTCACTCCTAAATGTTGTAAAAAATTTTAAATTTGGCGCTAAAATTACACTAACAAGTATTTCTCATAGTTTTATTACACATCTACTATCAAACAAAACAAACTCAAGCGAAAGTGCATATGTAAGGTATCATCTTTTTACCTTCCCCTTACACTTAAGATGAACATTGTCCCCAATGTTCAAGTAAAGAATGTAAAAGTTAAAAAGTAAAGAGAATGAAATCAAATACTCCCCTGATTCGCTCGGTATGGATTATAGGTTGGCTAGGTTAAATCTTCCTCCAAGAAAATGAACAATCAAAGCTTCCCTTCCAGAATATAAATCATCTTCTTGTCATAAATAACCTGTAAATCCTGACAAAAGTAGACAAGGCAACCTCGCATAAAATCGGCGGCATCCTATATAAGTTACTAAATCCTAGAAAGCAAAGTAAGATATAATGCTTGTGGAATGAAGTTTGCAGATTTCCTGGAGATTATAAAACTTAATAATTCACAAAAAACCATAAGACTCCGTTAGAAAAACAAAACCGGTAAAATTTCCAGATTTTAACTCCTGACGCCGTCAAGAGCAATATCCTGATGCCGTCAGAATGGACCTGCAGAAATTCTTATGTTAAGTTTCCGGAAAATTTCTGGAAAAACTTTGTCCTACTTCCTGGAAAATCCTGCAAAACTTCATTATGACTCAATACAAGCATTTGACTCTAACAAATACGAATATACATGTTCATTAAATATTGTGGAGAATCATGATCGATTTGTTTCTTAAAAACATATTTGGGGTTTCCCCTTACACTTATCTTTTGCAAAAATACCTTTAGGTTGGAGTTAAGACTAGGCTAAACAACATAGTAAAGTATTTTCACGTTTTATTTTAGAAGCATGATCAACCAACAATAAAAACAAAGCATGCATACGGAAGCAAATAACAATCAAACAAATAAAAATCACACAAAACATGGGTTGCCTCCCAAGAAGCGCTTGTTTTTGTTCGAGTCACGAGCCTGACTCTACCCTTATTTAACAAAGATAGGGGAGGTTTTCCCTACACTTAGGATTAAGTGCGGGTGGAAGTAGCGATACACACCCTTAGGGTGGAAGTATGCCACGTGAGAAAAGAGTGGTGGATGAATTATATGCTCAAACGGGTGTGCTCCTTTCATCATAACCTTACCTAGTTCACTTTGGTCAATGAGTGAGTTGAAGTTTTCTCCTAAGAAGGGATCATTTTCTATCAACTTCGAGAGATTCCTAGTTGGGGATCTATCTTGACCTAATAAACCCGGTTTAAACCCATAATGTTTCTTACGATCAATCATGAATGGGTGATGTAAGTATGTAAGGTCATGGTTCACTCCTATGTTGGCTTCTTCTCTACAAGGCTTGGGGTCTACTACCTTCAACGTAAAACTACCCGGACTAAATGGTTTGATGGGTGGATCGGGACCTATTTCAATTCCTAAATCTTCATCCAAGGATGGAAGATTAAGTAATGGTTTTGGTTGAGGCTCTGGTTCATCAAAACTAGGAACTTCCCTAGAACTAGGAGTAAGGTTATCACTACAAGTGTTCAAACCTATATCCTCTAGTGGTGCTTGGTACAAGGGTTCTACCTCTATTGGGGCTCCTATAGTCTCTTCTACTTCTTCCGGGTAAGTCACGGGTGGTGTGTGTTCCTCAAGTGATGGTAGGACTTATGGGGTACTTCTTGGGCTTGGGTTTTCTACTATCTCTTCCATTTGTATTGTGGTAAAATCATACCACCCCGTATGCCCAGTTATCTCATCTATAGTTTTATCCCCAAACAGTCTTCTTGCTTGTTCCCTTAAACTTGCTATCAATTGATCCGTAACAACGTTTGTTGGGTTGTCCATTTTTTTGGCAAGTATGGCACAATTCTCTATGGTTTCCCATGCTTCATCAGCACTTAATCCCCAAAGGTCCCCATGTGCGGTATGGTCAATGTCCATTTTGGTATAGTGGTCGACACGATGGTAAAATATTTCAATTTGGGACCACAGATCAAAATTATGATGAGGGACTTTTCGGAGTAAATATTTAAAACGAGCCCATGCATCATAGATAGGTTCATCCTCGTGTTGTTTAAACATCAAGATGTCATTTGGAGTGGGTGAATTTCGTGGTTTGTAGTATGGTGGATTCGCGTTCTCCATAATGGCTAACGGAATAGTCAATGGAATGGTTTTTACTAACAAAGACACAAAGAAAAGATAGACTAAAGAGAATTTGAAAATAAAAATAAAATCTTACTAGAAAGGAATCTAGCAAGTAGACCTAATAAAAAGAAATTCTAACCTAGACAATAACTATTCCCCGGGCTGCGGCGCCAAAAACTTGATGCGTGGGAATCGCACCTTGCTTTACCTCTCGAGGGATCTCGAGAAGCTTACAACCCCCACCAGGCAGTGTACCTGATCGTTGTAGTATAGTATAGTGACAAGTACCGGGGGATTGATCGTTCAGCTTAGGAATAGTGTCGCTAGGATTAGAAAACCTAATTAATAGTTCTAGAGGTGAAAGATGATTATTTTTGTATTTTTATATTTTTATGAAAGCAAGTAAAATCTCGGGTTTTGAAGGAGTGGGCGGAATTAGTTGCTATTCAACTAACCCAAAGCTATTATATAATTAAAATAAAATAATGAAAATGAAAATAAACTAATTATACTAAGGTTGTGAGCAGTGGTTGGAGAAATTGTGTTTACTTAGACTTCATTACTCCCTAGATATCTTTTATATGTTAATTACTTGTTACACTTGTATGAATGACGGATTGTATTCCTTAATACCATTCGTGGGGTGGCATACATAACTCCCCAACTCTATGAGCTCTTATCTCCTCCTACACCATGACCCAGCACAACTATAGGGATTGTAAATAGTGGCTCATGCATTAAATACAACCAATAAAGACCTAGTACGCCTCGGTTCATGTTTCTTAAGACGTTCAAGCATGTTACCATTTGGAGATCTGCCAGTTTTCTTAAGCCTAACATATAAATCATTCATTCAAAACAAGAATAGACAAGTAATCAACACATAATCAACATCTAGGTTTCATTAGATCTAAGCAAACACAAAAGAGATCTAGCCTAGCATAGTAGAATTGAGACAAGAACAAGATATAAACAACCAACACTTAGACATATTGATTGAATTGAAAGTACACTTATCTCAATTACAATGCAAGGTCTCAAGGGTTTGGAACCCTTGAAAAACCTGTAAAAGAGGCACCAAAATCGTCTTTAGGGTTTCACCAAAACTTCTCTCTTTTAATGAAAAAACTAGAAAACTATATATAGGAAAAACAGGCTGACGGCGTCAAGAGTTACTTGTGACGCCGTCACCTCGCCGCCATATACTTCCTCGGACGGCCTTGATCCACTTATGACGGCCTATGTGACGCCGTCACCACCCACGGTATTATATTTTTGCCACTTTGACGCCGTCATGAAGCCTTCTGACGCCGTCACCACCTACGGTGTTTAATTCCTCATGTCTGACGCCGTCAAGATGGTGGTCTTGACGCCGTCACCTTGTATCTTCAGCATGGAAATTTGGTATTTTGCCGTTTTCTTCACTTTTATGCTCCAAAAACGTCCAAAATGGCTTCTTTTCCAGAATTCACTCTCCAAACACCTAAAATCACAAAAGGAACGATTTAGGGCAATATTTGATCAAATAAAGTCGGATTCGGGCTTAAATGACCCCCTAAAAACGGATCATTTTTCGCCTCATCATATACCCTTACACTTGAGATTTGCTTGTCCTCAAGCAAATGAGCTTTTATTCTACTCAAAAGACAAGTTAGGGGTCATTTAACACGCATTCCTTTTAGGCCCACTAATGCCTCTAAGTCTAACTTAGGAAAGCCGTCTTCTACGGTTTCTAATGATATCCCAGTTACCCCCATAGGTGCCGAGAACAAATCTAGGACTGAGCCAACTACTAGTGCATTTAACATTAAGAAAGCAAACACTAGTTGGAACTGGCAACGTTGGTTACAATACAAACCAGATTTTAAATGGATTCCTAAATTGTTGAATACATATGTTACTAACCAACAGGAACCCGCATTGTCTTTGGGTTCCACCCTTACTTCTGTTCCATCCGTGTCTTCTTCTTGTGATACAGGTGGTACAGATTGTTCTCTGGATTGTTGATAGCGGATGCACCCGACATATGACAGGCAATCTCAAACTGTTACACAACTTTGTCTCAAAGTTCATTGGTACTGTCAGATTCGGGAATGATCATTACGCTCTAATCATGGGATATGGTGACTATATCAGCGGGAACATCGAAATCAGTCGTGTTTACTATGTGGAAGGCCTTGGACACAACCTTTTCTCTGTTGGTCAATTCTGTGATGGGGATCTAGAAGTTGCATTTCGTGAGAAAACTTGCTTTGTTCGTGACTTACAAGGAAACGATCTTATGTCTGGCTCACGTGGCTCCAATCTTTATACAATATCAATGTCAGATATGATTGCAACATCTCCGATCTGTCTTCTCTCCAAAGCTGAGTCAACTAAATCTTGGTTATGGCACAAACGTCTTTCACACTTGAATTTCAGAACTATGACTGACCTTGCTCGTTATAAACTTGTCGATGGATTTCCAAGATTCCGTTTTACCAAAGATCACTTATGTTCAGCCTGTGAACAAGGAAAAAGTACTCGTGCTCATTTTCCATCTAAACCTGAGCAAAGTACGAATCATGTTTTACAACTGCTTCATATGGATCTATGTGGACCGATGCGTGTTCAAAGTATCAACGGTAAACGCTACATACTAGTAATTGTAGATGACTTCTCCAGATGGACTTGGGTTTATTTCTTACGAAGTAAAGATCAGGCTCCTTCAATGATCATCACCTTTCTCACTAAAATTCAAGTTCAGTTACGCAACACGGTACGAATAGTCAGAACTGATAATGGAACTGAATTCAAGAATCAGACACTTCGATCTTATTATGAGAAAGTGGGAATTGAACATCAAACATCTATTCCTAGAAGCCCAGAACAGAATGGAGTTGTTGAAAGACGCAACAGGACGTTAGTGGAAGCTGCTAGAACTATGTTGAT
This sequence comes from Artemisia argyi, assembly GCA_030686995.1. NCBI lineage: Eukaryota > Viridiplantae > Streptophyta > Magnoliopsida > Asterales > Asteraceae > Artemisia > Artemisia argyi. The sequence continues at coordinate 74,140,034 of CM060692.1, read as the reverse complement.
TAATGCTCAATTACCAGATTACTTGTGGGCAGAAGCTGTTTCAACCGCATGTTACACTCAAAACCGTTGCATGATCACAAAACGCCATCGCAAAACACCATATCAAATTGTTCACAAAAGAAAACCGAACATCGATTACTTTCATGTATTTGGAGCACTTTGTTATCCGAAAAATGATCGTGATGATTTAGGTAAACTTAAAGCAAAAGCTGACATTGGAGTGTTCGTTGGATACTGTGAAAACTCCAAAGGTTTTCGGATATGGAATCGTCGTACAAGAGAAATTCAAGAAACCATTCATGCTAATTTTGATGAACTCACACAAATGGCTTCTGAGCAACACAGCTTAGGACCCGAATTCAACCGTCTCAACTCTCCGGAATCTTCGGCTGAACCATTGCCACTTTACCGCAAAGAATTAGAAACCTTGTTTGCTCCACTATTTGATGACACAATTGTATACCGTCCTACTGAGGTCTCACCTAATTCCGCTGCTCAACCTGATAACATTCCAGTACCAGACTCACCTCAACAAACTTCTACAAGTGTTGAGAGAGACGGTCCTCCAATTGTATCACCATCTACAGCCGAACAAACTAGTTCTAACTCCCGCCATCCAGCTGAAGATCCCACACCACAATCAGTTCCACAACCCGCAGAGCAAGATCCTGATGCGTTCTTTAATCCGTTTGCACCGGCTCCTATTCTTCCTGATATAGCTGAGTCGTCAACACGCAATTTGGATCCTGCTAACATGCGAGATACCTATCAACTACACCCTTCCACACACAAATGGACTCGAGACCATCCACTAGTTCATATTATTGGCCATCCAGATGCACCTGTTATGACAAGACAACGACTTCACACGGATGGAGAAACTTGTATCTATGCACTCACAGTTTGTCACGAAGAACCTAAGAACATTAAAGATGCAATGACTTATGACAACTGGATTGAATCTATGCAAGAGGAATTTCAGCAATTCATAAGATTGGAAGTCTGGGAATTAGTTGAAAGACCTGACGGAGTCTTTGTCATCGGGTTAAAATGGATCTGGAAGAATAAGCTTGATGCTGAAGGGACTGTCATACGCAACAAATCACGTCTGGTAGCGAAAGGATACTCCCAACTGGAAGGACTTGATTTTGCTGAATCCTTTGCACCAGTGGCTCGACATGAAGCTGTTCGGATCTTTTTGGCTTATGCTGTACCCAGGAATATGGTGGTTTACCAAATGGATGTGAAAACAACATTTCTTAACGGAGAACTCCGTGAAGAAGTTTATGTCAGTCAACCTGAAGGCTTCGTTGATCCTGAGCGTCCTAATCACGTTTATCGACTCAAAAAGGCACTCTACGGACTCAAGCAAGCCCCACGGGCGTGGTATGACAAACTGTCCACTTTCTTGCTGGCCAATAAATTTTCTAAAGGATCGGTGGATCCAACACTATTTACAAAAACCTACGGGGAGGACTTACTTGTTGTTCAAATATATGTCGATGACATCATTTTTGCCTCAACAAAAAGAAGTTACTCTAATGATTTTGCAAAATTAATGAAAGATAATTTTGAAATGTCCATGATGGGTGAACTTTCGTTCTTTCTAGGACTACAAGTTCATCAATCACCCCGTGGAATTTTTATAAATCAGTCCAAATATGCTCTTGAAATTTTAAAGAAACATGGAATGATGACCAGTGATACTTATAATACACCGATGGGCTATACCACAAATCTAGATGCTGACTTACATGGGACTCCTGTTGACCCTACCAAATACCGAAGTATGATTGGGTCCCTCATGTATCTCACAGCTAGTAGACCTGATATAGTATTTGTTGTCTACATGTGCTCTCGCTATCAGTCTAAACCAACTGAAAAACACCTCAGTGAGGTCAAAAGAATCCTTCGATACATAAAGGGAACCATTAACTTGGGAATCTGGTATCCGAAGGATTCTGGTTTTGAACTAATTGCTTTTTCAGATGCTGATCATGCAGGATGTTTAGACACACGCAAAAGTACATCTGGTGGATTACAATTTCTCGGAGACAAACTCGTGTCATGGCAATCTAAGAAGCAGGACTGCACTTCACTGTCGTCTACAGAATCTGAATACGTAGCCATGTCTGCTTGTTGTGCTCAAGTCATTTGGATGAGATCACAACTTAAGGATTATGGCTACCTATTCAACAAGATTCCTATCTACTGTGATTCAAAGAGTGCAATTGCTATCTCCTGCAACACTGTGCATCATTGCAAATCCAAACACATTGATCTCCGATATCATTTCATCAAAGAGCATGTGGAAAAGGGTACCGTTGAACTTTATTTTGTTGGAACAGAGTACCAATTGGCGGACTTACTTACCAAATCTTTAGCACCATCAAGGTTTGCGAGTCTAGTTCACCAAATTGGTATGAGATGTTTGACTCCAGAGGATCTGGAAAAGTTTTTAAAATACAACTGATCGTCAAACATCATAACTATCTTTGTATAATATTTTTTTTCTTTTTTTTCTTCTTCTTAACTATAAATCAATCAAAACACAAAAAGATTTTTCACATTTTATTTCTTAAAAAAAAAAAAAAAAAAAATGCAAGTATATCGCTTCACTTCAACACTTTGTTCTTACTTTACAAGTGTTGAGGGGGAGTCACGCTTAAATCTTTTACCAATTTTTTAATTGGTATACTTGCATGTTTCTCGTATTTTACGGTACTTCGGAGTGTGTGGACGTTCTTTAAACATTCCTTTGTCTCATCTCTTAGTAAGGACTTCATAAGTTAGGATTAACGGATGTATGTCTCGATGTTACACAAGTTTGTCATAACATTAGGACTCAAGTAGGTATATCATATTAAGTTAAGGGACCTAAAGTGACAAAACTTAAAATTTCTAAAATAATAAAACAAACAAACCGTATAACACACACACCACAATAGTCAAAATCCCTTAAACCCTTTTATCAAACCTACGGCCCTTATTCATTCAAGATATCCACGAGTTTGATCATCTAATTGTAAGTTCCTAAGTAATCTTTAGGGCATTCAAACATAGGTTTTCGTTTAATTGCAAATCCAACGGCTAAATTTCTTGCAAAATCGATTTCGATATCTAGGGTTTAGCGATTTCGAAATCTGTAAAATCATGGTTTGGTAACTGATTTCTTGATAGGGTTTTGTTACATTTAGTGTCACTAAACTAACTATATCATTTTATCTCAATTCCATTCATGTTTGCTTGATTCTCGAAATCTTGATATTGGGTCGATTAGGGTTTATAAGATTCTGTGTTTGTGTGCTTTGTTTTATTGGTGGGATATGCTTCTGTGACTACTTGGATACATGTTTGACATATCTTTGATGATTTACCCCATTGAAACTTGGTTCTCGATAAGCTAGTATGCCTCGTTCTTTGATAATGTCGATCTAACTGAGTCTTATGTGATGAATACTGTCATTATGTGCTTACTACATGTACTTGTGATATGCTTGATTCAATTATACTCATTTGACTCAAAGTTGTGTCATTATTGAGAACTTGGTGGTGTTTATCGAAATCTTTGTTATCGAGGCTAGTGATTTTATCGAAATCTTTGTTATCGAGGCTAGTGATTTTATCTAAGTGGTGTTTATCTATCTTAATGACAGGCCTGAATCATTGGAAAAGTTCTTTGCTAAAGAAACGTACGTGTAACTTCAAAAATCGATTTGATTCTTGTATAAGAATTTTTTCGAGAAAATCAAGAATTATCGCAATCTTTGAAAAACTTATCGAGAAACTTATGTTTTCGATAAAAGTTGTTCAACCTCAGTTTTTTCGAAATTATCTTTTCGAAATCACTTTTTTGAACTATATTTTGTCGAAATCACCAGGTTCTCGAAAAGTTTTATCGAAAATGATGTTTTTCGAAAACTTAAACTTTTCGCAAATTCTTGACAAAGGAAAGATCTCGATAAACTTTACTCATAAGGATTTTTTTTCGAGAAGTTACTTTCTCGATAAAATTTCTTTGTAACATTTTTCTAAATCTTTTCTCAACTCAAGTTTGCGATAAAAGGTTTATGATATTTTTTTCGAAATCTTGTTTTGGCCTTGTCATGTAATATCCGTGTAACCTTGTTGTGATTCATTGTTGTTGTGTAATGTGAAATTACTACGAATTGTGTATATCAATTGTGCTTATTTGCGAGTCATTGAATTGTATAGTTGATTTCGTGATTCTAAATGTATTATGACTCTTCAAGTATGCATTATGTGACTCTTCACTCATAACAAAATGACACATCTGTGCTTAACTGTCTCAAGTAGATATCTGTATCCAAACTCAAAACTGTGCTAACACGTAACAAATTTGGATGTTTGGTTTATGATAATGCTTTTCAGATATACATGGCTGAACACAATGAGAACGTCACTGAACAAAGTCTTCCACTGCTCACCTTGGATGACATCACTCCCGAAAACTACAATGTCACGATTGGCAATAACAATCCCCGAGTGGACTTCAACAAATTGAAAATCACAAAGAAATCGTGCATGATTGTGAAAGATATCCTACTTGCACATCCATGCAAACCTTTACTCACCTGTTCTACTTCAGTTCCGCTGTTCTACCTTCATCAATTCTGGCTTACTGCTCAGGCTAACTTGGATGATGAGTCTTTCACTGTCACATTGGATAGCCAAGAATACACTATAGATCATGATGTTCTTCGAACCGCCCTTCTCATGCCACAAACTGACAACGAATTTGCTCCTATACTACCTGACCTGGATCTTCTTGACTTCTTCATTGAATTTGGATATGAGGTTGATGATGATGTACCACTAGTCAAGCTTTCCCAATTTAATGCCAAGTATATCCCTCAGCCTTGGAGAACATTCTGTCTGTTGGTGGTAAGATCTATATCTGGAAGGAAAAGTGGTCATGAACATCCAAGGCTCGAACACCTGCAAACATTCTGGGGAATGGTGACTCTGACACCGATTGACTTTGCAGTTCCTATCATGAATGATATCGTCTACAGTATTCAGACCGAACGTGTGAAGACTATGATACCATTCACAAGATTCACCAAGCTTCTCATAGAACATCTCTGCAAAAGCTCTCCAGAATTCATCAAGAGGATGGCTGATCCTAATGAGCCGAAGCACCTCTTCGAGGACGACTTCACCACCTCATTCATCAAGACGACCACTTCCTCAACCAAGATCAAAGGCATGAGGCTTCCCGAATACCTACTGAATGACAAAATCAAGAAGAGTCTGAACTACAAGCTGTATGACAATGCTTACAAAGGAGTACAAGAAGAAGCAACAATAAAGACTCGTAGCAAAGGAGGTGTAAAGTCTGGAAGTACTACAAGCACCACAAGCTCACATCAGACTAGATCTAAGGCTGCTCCCAAGACTAAACCATCTGTTATACCCAAGTCTTCTGCCAAGCCTAAACCTACACCCAAACCTAAACCTGCTACCAAGCCAAAGAAGAAGGCAACTCCTGAGTACTTTATTCGGGATGAACCTACTCCTCCACCGTCTGACACCGAATCCGAGTTCGATACAGAATCTGACGAAGAAGAACCAGACTATGAACTGAGATACAGAGCACCTGATGAAGCATTTCCTGCAACAGAGATCGCCGTACAACAAAGTCTTGAAACTTATGAAGAAGAGACAAGGGAAAGAAAAGGGATCACAATTAATGAGCCTAATGATGATGAAGACGAACCAATCGTTGAACCTTTGGTCGATAAACGCAAACTGAAGAGTATAGTTGTCGACACTAGAGCTGAAGAAAAGCAGCTTAGGAAAGAACAAAGGAAAGCAACTCTCGAAATCCGACTCATGTCTCAACCTTTAACTCCACCACCTATTGATCAGTTTGAACATGTAGGAGCTACAAGCAGCATGATTCCTCCCGTTGTATCCACCACGATAGAATCAGCTCCACAGCCTGATGACACCGTTAAAGATACAGACAAAACAGGAGATGTCATTATGACAGAGACTGCAACTATAGAGGAGAATGTTGGCAGTCAAGAGAACATAGCTACGGATCAGGAACATGAATACCTAATTACTCCAGAGTTTCTTGCACGAAAAGCAGAGGAAGCAGAGGAACGTCGTAGAAAGGAAAACGAAGAGAAGAACGCGTTTGACACCAACATATTTCTTAAGTCATCTTCTCAGCAGACTTCCTCAGCACAACCTCCACCTCCTCAAGACTCTCCACCAAAGGATCCGACTCCTCCTGCTTCTTCCTCAGACTCTCACAACGAGTCGTCATCTGAATCATCACCTGAGCACTCATCTCCCACACCTTATGAAACCGCATCTAAACAGCATTCAATCAATGTACCGAAACAACCAGTTGATCTTCAGGAGCAAGTCAACAAACTCACCAACATAGTTAACGGTCTTACCAAACAAGTTGAGGACTTCCAGGAGTCAAAGCAGCTGATCGACAAGTTCTTGAACTCTGATTACGAAGGATTTATCAGAACTGCAACACAAGATTTTCTCACTGATAATCTGGTTGATATGATCACTCCTGAAGTAGCAAACCTTCTTGAACCAATCAATGACAACTTGGATCACAGAATCAGAAGTGTTACAAGGAAAATGTTGTCTACTACACCATTCACGCTTCACACCGCAAAATCTTCTACTGTGACTCCAACAGTCCCTGAATTGTCTTTCAATGACATGCTTGCCAAACTCTTTGACAAAATTGCCTCCAAACCCACACAGACTGCAGAAGAAAAAGCACTGTATGATGCTATGGTGGCTTACATATCAAAGGAGTCATGCAAAGATGCTGCTGGAACCAGAAAACGGACAAGAAAAGATGTCGATCCTGACCCAAACTCCAAAGGCAAGAAACCCAAGTCTGGAACAGGTCCCTCATCCTCTCTACAACCACAAAAGGACTCCACTCCTCCTAGAACTCAACAACAACCCTCAACTACTGGTAAAGGTCAAACTGAAGATGAAGAAATTTTCATGGAACAAACTGATGACTTCCAAGGTCAACCTGACACTGATTACCGTGCTTCACCTATTCTTGATTCTCATGCTGGGCCATCGTCACCATCTAAAGTTAAAGACAAAGATGCTACATCTAAGTCTAAGAAATCCAAGAAGAAAACACGTCATTCATGGCTCGACAATGATGACACTCCTCAGAATGATTGGCTGACGGACATGGTTCAAGCTCAACCTCCTCTCGAAGAAGAAGAACCCCTTCCTGGTAACACTCTACAGTTCACCCAAGTTATAATGAAGGATCTTCACATCAACAAACTTACCAAGACGGAGCTTAGAAGAATCAATAGGGATGCACAAGAATTCCTCAAGAAAAGATCTGGAAACAAAGTCGAATACGAATATCACATGCAGAATATAGCTAGTGCAATGTCTGCCGACTTTGACTGGTTAAATCCTGAAGTGAATATCGATCTCAGTTCCAAGAATCATGAAAAACCTTACTTCACTGACTGGACCAAACCATTACCTTTGAAAGGATTTCCAGACAAACCCAAGATACCTTACAGCTTCTTCTTCAACAAAGATCTTCGTAACATCCAGCTCACTCAGGAAACATCCAAGAAGAAATATGCTTCCTCACTCACAATCTCAGTACCAGCCGCTAGATACGAAATTCCAGCCATTGAAGAAACCACTCGTATTTTCAGCAACTCCATCGTAGCTTACGACAGAGATGCTCTACACGGAATTCAACATTGGCCTGACCGTCGTCGTCTCGGTTATACAAGCAGATTAGGAGAGACATCATTGGAAAATGTGAAGCAGAAATCAAAGATCATCGCTATCTTGGAGATTCAACAGTCGAAACGGTTTAACTACTTATTCATGCGTGAAATTGTTGTTAAACGACAAGATGAAAAGAAGTACAAGTTCTCTGAAGTAGACTTTCCCAACCTTAATCTCAATGACATCGAAGACATGTATCTCGAAAAGGTTCAAAACAGAATGCGTGGATTCGATAGAGATGTACAGTACAACTTCATGGCATCACTACTTCTTTACATCCGACGTTTGATTGTTCAAGAAAGAGTGGAAGATCTTCAGCTTGGAGTGGAAAGTTACCAACAGAAGATCAATTTGACAAAGCCACAATTCTACTTTGATGGTATCTATCAAACACCACAGTTTACTCTCAACCAAGAACCTTTTGGCTTCACCTACATCAACAGCAAAAAGCTACAAAGTTTCATGAGGTTCGATGAGGTACACAAATTCTGTGATGTTACACTCAAGTCTGTTCGTGATGGGCTTGTCAAAAGGTTGAATGATGATCGCCGTAAGATAGCTAAAGGGGAACAACCTAGATGGAAATCCAGCATAAGAAGACAAGTTCGTAACTTTGTCTTAAAGATTGAAGAAAGGTTATTTCGACGTGAACAGATCAGACGACTGGAAAGCTATATCGGTGCCAGACCATCGTTTCCTGTCAGAAACTTCGAAAGACCAGAACCCAAGTTCACTGACTTTGACGCTCCACTTCCTGACGAAGATTAACTTGGTACATTTGGTTAACTTTTCATTATCAATTGTTTCATTTGATTGAATTTCACAATGGCTTGTGCACGCATTACAGTGCACAACCCGAACTTGTAAAGAAAGGACCCTGAGGTACGCATCAGTGCCTCAATCCTAAATATAAGGAGCGAAGGCTTCTTACTTTTGAGTAGAATTAATCAAACATTTATGATTTTTCATAATTCTGCTCAAAAGGACAAGTATTTCACCTCAATAAGACCTAATCACTTGTTGAGGGGGAGCACTTGTCAAAAACAAAATACTTTGCTCTAAATCAAAAGTTCTTGGTGAATCTCCCCGTAAGACTCAAAAGGCATATTTTAATCTAAAAGTTTGTCAAAAACATCATTTTATATGCTATTTTTGAGGGGGAGAAAATGTAAAAGTGATTAAAATATTCGAAGTAAAAGCTCAAAAAGTGTATCATATGCGAGCTAGACTCAGTACTAACCCAGGAATTGACGAGACAACAAAAGTCAGTAATATCGAAAGGACTTATCCTCGACGGGTAATAACATCAAGTTAGTTACTAGAGCTAGTTGTCACCTAAAAGCTGACAATGTATCTCATTAACTAACTACGTAAGCGTGTCTCGAAAAGGATTAGTCTTAGTAGAAATGTACCGTCTCGAGAAACTTTCTGTGGACTTGACCAGGCCGGGTAATAACTTCAAGCTAGTTTAACTAGTGATGTAAGCGTGTCTCGAATCGGTCTTGTTCACTGAAAGTGGATCAATTCAAAAGTACTTGCTCCTCCCGCATGTGCAAATTTATTAAACACTTATGAGCACATGTGCAGGGGGAGCCCTTCAAAAGTGTACACAAAACTCTCAAAGTGTTAAACAAAATATTTGATTATCACAAACACTTTGAGAGATTTTTCAATCAAAGGTTTCTTGGTTACTGTCGGAGTTATAAGGTGATTAAGATAGGAATATCAGTCCTATGATCCACCAGAGCCGGAGGGATCTACCCAAGGACATCTCCCATAGTTAGAATTAGAAGTCCTTAGGTACGATACGAAAAAAGGAGAAACGAATGAAAGGGAAAGAAGGAGTTGAAGAATTTAAAAGAAAAGTAAAGTAAGGGTGAAAAGAAATAGCCCTCCATATGTTCAACATTAGGGCAGACACCGGGTTCAATACGTATGCTACTGGCTGTTGCTTAAGACAACACCGGTATTGAAGATTAAGTCGTCATGGACCCAGTGACGCAATGCACTAAACCTTCTTTACCACTCAAGTTCTCTTAAAAGGACTTGTTTCATTTTCACGGGGAACCCGCATAACCTATCGACCTATCTCTTAGAGACGGTTGATATTGAAGCAGGAGACACCTCCCCAGTCTCCGCATAAGAAACCTAGGTGTGCACTTATAGAGTCTAGAGCCTTGAGATACATCAAAGATCTCTTAGGAACACTTAGTACTTCTACAACTGATGTTCTACATCAATGGGCATCAGTTGTAAACTATCGAGTCCTTCGCAGATCTTAGCAATCTGCCGAGAACGTTTATGAGAGGATTACGTAAGTATTTCTCAATGATTGAACGGAAATCCTGCCAGGGTCAACATCAAACAACCCTGACAGCAGGTCACTTAGGTAACCCCACAAGGGTTACGCTTAGTGTTTGCGGTGGTTCCATTACGGTCTACAGTCGTGGAGTGATCCCCAGCGACTCACCCAGTCATTGAGCTACTCAGTAGGTCTCGTAAGCTCCTTCGGGAGTATCTGATATGGGAACGGCCTGGATAAGGATTAGAAGGAATCTTCACATTATGCTGTTGATGAGCGCTAATTCCTTATCCGTAAGTACCGGTTGTTTTATTGCTAACTGTTTACTCGCAGGTATCTCACTTCCATGATCGTAGATTCCAACATGCTCATACATACATCTTGAAGTCAAAGAAGGCTTCCCCAAAGATCTTAGCAACACAAGGTTCAAAGAAAGATTCAACGCCAATAAGATGAATCTACAAAGTATAAAGACAAAGATCTCAATGCATGTAAAGGAACTTCTTGTACGTGAAAGTCTAAGTCCAAAGATGTATGAGTATGTTGGAATGGCGTACAACCACCACAGACGCAGGAGTGACGAACGGCAGATTACTTCATAACATAATCACTACAACTTCATCAAAGAACAAAGACAAAGAGCAAAGTATATCCATTATTATTCTAATCATTTCTGAAGACGTCTAAAGCTATGAAAGTCAAAGATTAAGACGAAGACGTCAATCAACCATGATGACCGACCCTTAGGGGGAGATTGTTGGAACCAAAGTTTTACTATTTTATCAAGTCTCGGTCATTTGTAATAATAGGTTGCTTTAGTTATTATTTTACTTACAATATAGTTTATGTTACAAAGTTTACTAGACTTAAGCTAGGTGATCCATGGGCTTTAAGGCCCATACGATTTCATGAATGGGGGGAGAGGGAGTGTTGCCCTAGCTCCTTCCCTATAAATAGATGGCTTAGGTCTTTGTAATACTTGGTTGGTTATTTGATTTCTTAAGGAAACTATTGTTCTTACATTTCTCTTTATCATATAATCATCCCATTCTCATTCTCATCTCATTTCTACCATTCTTATACTTGTGTTTACTAAATGGTGACCTAACACCAACATTGATCTCATGTTTTGACAGTATAACACCATCATTGGTCAGCTCATTCAGGAGGGTCTTATACCAAGTATAAGTCTCAGAGAGACTTTCAGAATCCTTGGCCCTGAAGGTATTGAATTCAAGTTTCAGGTCCATGATTCTGTTCTCTTTGGTATCAGAAGGCCCTTCATAGCTATGAACCAGGTCAGTCCATGTCTGCTGGGCAGTGGGACAGTTGATCACTGATTCCATTATATCATCAGGAAGGCATGATATAATGATGCTTTTCAGGCGCTGGTCTTGATTGACCACCCTCCTTTCATCTGGGGTCCACTGAGCTTCAGGGTTAATTAAACCTTGGGCAGTTGTTGGGACATATGGACCATCATTAATCAACTTAATGTAATATGATTCCATCCCAGTTAAGTAGCAAAGCATTCGCTTTTTCCACTTATTAAATTTGCCAACTTCAAGTCGAGGGGCAGTTGCTGAATAACTTCCACCCTTTTGTCGATAAGTTGGGGAACATCTATGTCAGTCATAGTGGGATCTAGATTTTAAAAACTTGAGCACTCTTAAGTTTTGAAAACAGGTTTAAGTTTTACAAATCAGAGGCTCTGATACCACTTGTTGGTCCCTTTTACTTGATTAACAATAACTACAAAGTTATCGTAACCAGGTTATATGACTTTAAACAAAGATGTATAAAAGATTAACAATAAAGTAACGTAAATATAAGAGACAATATTTTTCAACGTTTAATTCTTTATTAGAAGTTAATCAAAAGAATCGTACCCAAGTGTTAACACTTGGGATTGAAATGACAAGTGTGGTAATGACTCCTCTCTAAACTCAATCTATGTTGAGTGACAACTTAAATTACCCACTGAGCTATCTCAGGGGCTTGCGTTGTTCTTTGGAGGAGTAAAGTGGTTTGTGAATGCTTTGCATTAATTGCACAAAACTTGTCAACCTTTACTCCTCTCTTATGCTACCTATTTATACACAAGTATAGAACAACTAGTTATACATTGGACATAAAGCTTCCTTAACAATATCTTGAAAGATATTATTCTTCAGGCAAGGAACCTTCATTGAGTTAAGTCCAAAAAGCACTTTCTGATGACAGCCTGGTTTTAGCCATTTGAGGAAAGTTTGACCTTAAAGTGATAAAGCACTTTAGTGAAACAGATCAAACTTTCCCGCCCAGTCCCGCCAAAACATCAGTCTTCTAGTCATCAGTCTTCAGTACCATGAAGTTGTTGAGGAGTTTTGGGGTTCAGGGAGTTATTGTCATCCTCACTGAACCCATCACCTTCTTCTTGGCTTAGATCACACTCACTGAGTACCGCCTCACTGAATGGAGAACCTTTCTTCTTAGGCTCTGTCTTAGCATCCTGAAGATGACTCACTGAGTTACTATTCACTCAGTGACTTGTTTACACTTAGGGGATTTTACGTTCAAATCCTTGTTAGAGAAAGATTGGGGAATTCAGTGACCCAACAATCTCCCCCTATTTGAACATACAAATAGCCTAAGTGTTTCTTGGTTCAGTATGAGTTGTCAGGGTACTTCTCTTGCTGAATGTTTGTTGTAATTGTAAATAGGACATAACTTTTAAACAAAACATCAGTTTATTCATAGCTATTACATTTTCCTACAAATTACAAACAAAATAAAGATAGTTGTTGCAGATCAGATGTTCAGATGATAGCCAAGTGCCTCAAGCTTAGCTTTCTTTGATCTCAGCAGGTGTTTCTCAGGATGCTCCTCAATCATAGCCCTAAGGTCCTGACAGAACCTTTGGTTTTCAGCACTTCTTATAGGAGAAGCTAACATCAGGTATACTAACATTGCCTTGACCCCTGCCCTATCCATGTCAGACCATCTTTGGAATCCAGGGTTTCCATACTCATCCATAAAGCATAGACCTCTTTCAGGGTGTTCAAGCATAACGTTGTTCACGAAGGTGATTCCTTCAGGAACGGACCTATCACAATCCAATCCTGGGACCTTGATCTCAGGCTCGGATTCAATGTGCTTCCTCTTTTTCCTTGTGGCTTTTGATGAAGCAGTTCCTGTTGTTGAAGCAGGAAGAAGGGAGGGAATATTGAGGGCTTCAGGAATTGCACTGAGTCTGTCATACCTTTCCTTCAGTGACTTGAGAAGGTCGTGTACTACAACATTGTTCTTCTTGGCAATGATGGGACGGAGTTCATCAAGTTCAGTAATCCCAAAGTCAGAAAATCTGAATGGGTTATGGATGTCAATAACTCTTTTATCAGCCCCCCTGAAGACCGTGACCATTGCGGGTTTGGTGTTCCTGTGGATTTTAATGTCAGTGATGGTTTCAGGCTTCAACCTTTCCTTCATTACCCAATGATACCTTTCAACCCTGGTCTTTCTTATCTGAGCGTCCCTCTTTAGCTTTGTTTCCCTTTCCCTTTTAAGAGCATTCATCTCTTCTTCCTGAGCCTTTTTAAAGGCTGCACCAGCTTGCTCATGTACTAATGCCTCAGTATTCAGACCAATCTTTTCAGCTTCCTCATGAACAACCTGTATCAGTTCAGGCTTGCTCAATCTCTCCTCTTTAGCTACCTTTTCCAATTTCTCAACTCTTTCCATGTGGGCTTGTATTTGATCATGGGTGAGTTGATATGTTTTTCCATTGATTTCATACGGGACCCTGATAGGTTCATCAGGGTCAACTCTGACAATTGTGGAGGCAGGCTGGAGTATAATTTCAGGTTCTGAGGTGGTGGCAATACTTTTTCCTTTATCTTGATTGAGAGTGGAGGAGGCTGGTTCCTCAAGTGGTGGAACTTCGGTGATTGGTGTGGTTTCAGTGACATGCTCCCCCTCAGTGTGAGAGGGCTGTCCAGCTTCTTGTTCATCAGTAATAGGGGTTTCAGGAACATTCTCCCCCTCATCATTTGTCGGAGCTGCAGTGATGGCAAATTTTGGAGTTACTGAAGATGAAGTAGAGGTACCCTTTAAGACTTGAAACATTTCCGTCATCATTGACTTGATCTCCGCAGCTTGAGAGCTTTCAAGGGCAGTCATTCTGGATCCCATTGTCCATGCTAGAGAAGTGGACTTCATGGATTGAGCTGTCACTGATGCTTCCAACTGAGAGAAGGAAGACTTGAGAGACTCCACCGTGGAGCTAAGATTCTGAACATTGGAACCCTTTATCAAACCAAGTAACTCAGTAAGAGCTGCCGTGTTGACTTGGTATGTCTCAGATGTCTGAAGTAGTTTCTTTGTGAGCTCAGGATCATCTTTGACTGATTCTTGAACTGACTTAACCTCTGTAGCCAGCTCTTTTAGGGTTCCAAAAATTGATTGATGCGAGAAGCCATTTGTGTCAGGGAGTGAGAGACAGTGGAATTTTGCTCCCTGACATCATCATTGTATTCTTCAACAACATCTTTGAGGAGGTGATAGTGGACTGCTTGCTCAGTATGCATGTCAAATACCTCTTCAGTGACCCCCTGTACAAAACATTGGTCATTTTCTTGATGAATTTTCTGAAGGCTTTTTCAGTGAGAGGTGCTTGATTGTCTCCTGAGGTTTCTGGCTCAGAATGTGTTTCATCTTCATCATGGTTAGAGGCTTGAGGAGACTGAGTTACAGGTTCAGGGACTGTCTCCTCAACCTCCATATCATCTCCGGCCGTGAAGACTTCCTCGTCACTGTTATATTCATCATCAGAAAATAGGACTGCCTGAGCATCTGCCAGGGAGGTAATCTGCAACAAGTGGAGGTTATCCGGCCCCTCTTCATAAGAAGATTTGCCTTCGTTTTGGCCAGGTCCTAACCCCTCAAATCCGATAGATTGGGTTTTATCTACCTGGTCTTCAAGGCCAGTTCCCAAGTTATGCGCACCTCCGGGATTGGTTATGGGTTCCATATCAACGGGTGGTGTATATCCCTCTGAATCTTTGTCCCCCGTGACCCCTTCAGACACTGATGGGTATTTCTCAATGTCATCCTGAGGAGTCGTGAATGTTGTGTCCCTATCAGTGGGTTGTTTGTTTCCCTCTGAGTCTTTGGGATGAGTTTTTGTGCCCTCAGACAAAAGCGTTGTTTTGCGAATGTACTCATCAGGCACCTGAGTGTTTATGCCCCCCTTTCCAACAGGCTTGTTCTGGCCTGTCGAAGGTTTAGGGACGTGAACTCCCTGATGCTTGGGTTTTGATTTACCCGAGCCTTTAGCAGGATGTGATTGTTTGTGGACCCCCTTCTCAGTGGAGTAGTGCTGCTCCACCGAGGATTTAGGATCCCTTCCTCCCTGAGACCCTGGTTGTGATTTTCCAGAGCCTTTAGCAGGATGTGAAGGTTTGGTTGGTTCCGACTCCACTGTCTTGTTTATGGCAGCAGAGTCTTTGGGAACGGGATTGCCCGAGGACACTGAGTGTGATTTATCAATGCCCTCCGTTGGCTTTTGTTGCAGGCCTAGTGACTGGGTTATTATTCTCAGGGTGTCCGTAGTCAAAGGCGGTATTTCATGCCCCTTTTTGGTAGCCTTAGTGTCAGAGGTCTCAGTGTCGAGTGACTTGGATTGAGCCACCTTCCTGGACCCCTGTCCCTTCTTCCTCTTCACCTTTTTGGTGGGAGAGGGAACTGGTGATATAATATTGTCACCCTGGATAGCAGTACGCATATATAGGGTCAGGGTGACAGGTGTAACCTCTAGAGGGTCACGGGAGTAATTAGCCTTGTGTAACACTTCAGGCTCAAAACCTACTGCTTCAGGCTTTGCATACTCAGACCCAAGCAAGTCTTGTAGGGCACAGGAAATGAATCTAGGGTATGACATGAGTTTTTGCCTAGACTTCCCCCCTAACTTTGCTATGAGGTCCTTGAAGATTAATTCTCCAAGGTCAATAAATCTACCCTCGATGAGACTGAACAATATCATTGCTTGAGTATTGTTCAATTGCTCAGTAGAAGATTTATTTCCCCAGAGGACCTGAATGACAAAGGTCATTATTATCCTCCAGGGAGCTGGGAACCAGGTCTTGATGATTGGGGCTTTGGATAGTAGGGCCCCAGGTGACACTTCAGGGTGAAGTTTGTCATAGGGCCCTAGCGTCAGTAAGACCTCCTTCACATCTTTATCAGATGGTGGGGCAATGAAGGTCTGGGTGTAATTAAGCCCAGTGGCTTTGACAAAAGTTTTATAGTCAAGAGTTAGGGACTTGGTTCCATTCTTGACTGAAAACTTTATTTTGGCCTCTTTTGGCACATCAGGGTTTTCAACCACTGCTGTGCACCAAAATTCCCTCAAATATTCAGGGTAGATGACTGAGGGGGGGTTTTATGAATGCGGTGGTCAGAAAGTAGTTCTGAAGGAACTTCACCACTTCCCTATATTCAGGGAACCCTTCAGGGTAGGCAAAGTTCCCCACCACATTATTCTTGGTAAGGTCTATGCTTTCCATTTGGAAATCCACATTGGGTGCGTATTTTATGACTTTAGAGGAAGCCATTTGGGTTAGATAAAAGGCCTGGTTTTGAAAAAAAATGGTATTAGTGAGGGAAACACACGCAGTTTTGAAAAACGATTTGCAAGAGTTTAGTTATGATTTTAAAAAGCGTGTGTATTTTTCCTTTTTTGTGTGGGGGTATTTATAGAGTGGGAATTAGGGTAGTGATGTTGCGGATATCAAAAATTTATAATATTCAACCGAAACGGCATAATAATATAAGTTTGAGATCCGCATTAAATATCACGATTCCCACTACCCCTTTTTTTCTCACCCTTTGGGGTGCCTCTGCAAATAATGCACTTTTGCAGAAAAAAAATCATCACATTTTATGTGTGAGAGAGCATTTAATGCTCAGTGGTGTTTGGTGAGAGAGATGTGGGGGCCCAAGATGTGGATGCCAGTTGTGTAAGTGACATAAATTCCTATATTTAATAGGAATCAGTTACCTACCTGGGACATTTACTAACTAAGTACTCGGAGCATTTAGTTAGGGTATTCAATGCCATTTTTCATCCACAGCCCCCTGAATGAATTATCATTCAACAAAAATGGGTTTTCAGGAAGGTTATGATCAGGGACTTAGAGAATTTACATCAGGTTGAAACAAAATTTTGATCAGTTCCCTGATTCTATGTCCAACATGCCCAGTTCAGCTTTCAATCTTGTGAAAGTGGGTTCATCCAAGGGTTTTGTGAAGATATCAGCTAACTGATACTCAGTGGGGATGAAATGTAGTTCAATTTCTCCATTTGAGATGTGGTCCCTGATGAAGTGGTATCTGATATCAATGTGTTTGGTTCTTTGATGAAGTACTGGATTGTTTGAGATGGCTATGGCACTAGTATTATCACAAAAGATGGGTACCATCTTATACTGAATGCCATAGTCACTCAATTGGCTCTTCATCCAAAGTACATTTGCACAACATCCTGCTGCAGCCATGTATTCAGCTTCGGCTGAGGACATGGCCACTGATTGTTGTTTCTTTGTACTCCAACACACAAGTTTACCACCAAGAATTTGGCAGGCCCCTGAAGTACTTTTCCTATCCATATTACATCCTGCATAGTCAGAGTCAGTGTACCCTTTGAGATCAAATCCTGAACATTTTGGGTAATACAAACCAAGGTTTGGAGTACCCTTCAGGTACCTGATGATTCTCTTGACAGCAGTGAGATGTGATTCTTTTGGGTCAGCCTGGTATCTGGCACACAGGCAGACTGAGAATTGGATATCAGGCCTTGAGGCAAGTAAGTACATCAGGGAGCCAATCATTCCTCTATATTGGGTTTGATTCACTGATTTTACAGTGAGATCAGGGCCAAGGTTGTTTGGGGGAACCATAGGAGTCTTTACTGAAGAGCAGTCAGTGAGCTCATACTTCTTCAGTAGGTTCCTGAGGTATTTTTCTTGGCAAATGGATATTCCTTTTTTAGTGTGTTTAATTTGGAGTCCAAGAAAGTATGTGAGTTCACCCATCATGCTCATTTCGAACTTTGTGGTCATCAGTTTCTCAAACTGTTTGCAAAGTTTGTAACTTGTTGAGCCAAAGATGATGTCATCAACATATACTTGGACAAGAATGACATCATCCTTTGTTCTGTAGATGAACAGTGTGTTGTCAATTCTTCCTCTGACAAACTTGTTTTGGATCAAGAAGGCTGAAAGAGTTTCATACCATGCCCTGGGTCCTTGTTTCAGTCCATAAAGGGCTTTGTTAAGCTTGTAGACATGGTTAGGGTATTCACTACTTTCGAAACCAGGAGGCTGTTGCACATAAACATCTTCTTTGATGTTACCATTCAGGAATGCACTTTTAACATCCATTTGGTAAACTTTAAAGTTCATGTAAGTTGCATAAGCAAGGAAGATCCTGATGGCTTCCATTCTAGCAACTGGTGCAAAAGTTTCCTCATAGTCTATACCTTCCTGTTGATTATATCCTTTGCCAACCAGTCTTGCTTTGTTTTTGATGACTGTGCCATTCTCATCTGTCTTATTTTTAAAGACCCATTTCATACCAATGATTAAAACACCCTGGGGGCATTCAACAAGGGTCATGACATCATTTTTGTCAAATTGTTCCAATTCATCTCTCATGGCCTGAACCCAACTTTCATAAGTCAGGGCTTCTTTGACATTTTTAGGTTCAATCTCTGAGAGATAGTCAGCATAAAGACATATATTGGCAGTGGCAGCCTTGAGTTTAGCAGCCTTGCTTCTTGTGAGCATGCCTTCAGTGGGTTCACCAATGATGTTCACAAGCTCAATGATTTTGGATCTAGTTCAGCTATCCTGAGGTTTGGGATAGGAATTTGAGCTTGTAGGAGCCTGATTAGGTTCAGACTCAGGAACATGAGGTAACTCATCATTATGTGCTTCAGTGACTACTGTAGGAACAATTTGTTCTGAGGGTTCCTGAACAGTTTGTTCAGTGGTGTCAGTCTCATTTGAGACAGGCTGAGTTTCAATGAACTCACTGATAGGTGGTTGGGGTAGGTTGTGAGGGATGATGTAATAGGAGACGTCAGCATCAGATTGGTATTGGGTTGAGGGATTGTTCTCAGGATGATACTCATCAGGAGGATATCTTGATGAGTCATCAATACCAATTTCTTCTACTGAGGAATTTGAGAACCTGATGGATTCAGTGCTCTCATCAACAGTAATGTGATAAGTTTCCTCAGTTTGTTGTCTCCTTGTGTTGAACACCCTGAAGGCTTTAGAAACCAGGGAATATCCCAGGAAGTATCCATCATCAGCTTTGGCATCAAATTTACCCAAGTGATCCTTGTGATTATGTATAAACACAGGACACCCAAATACATGAAAGTAGCTGATGTCAGGAATCCTTCCTTTGAATATTTCATAAGGAGTCTTGTTATGCCTTTTCACAATGATTGACCTATTTTGAGTGTAGCAGGCTGTTTTGACTGCCTCAGTCCAAAAATGTTTAGAGAGGACTGAGCCATTCAACATTGTTCTTGCTGCCTCAATGAGTGTTCTATTTCTCCTTTCAGCTACTCCATTTTGTTCAGGAGTATAAGGAGAAGTGAAATTTTGAGAAATTCCTTTCTCATCACAAAAACACTCAAGGTCATGGTTTTTGAGTTCAGTGCCATTGTCGGTCCTGATCTGTTTAACTTTGACATCATTTTGATTTTCAATGTTCCTGACAAATGACATGATTGTTTCAGCTGCCTGACTCTTTTTGGTCAGGAAGTAAACCCAAGTATATCTTGAGTATTCATCCACTATGACCAGAGTATACTTCTCATGGTGAATGGACATTGGACTGACAGGTCCAAAAAGGTCCATATGAAGAAGATGTAGGCAGCTTTTGATGGAAAAGGTTTGTTTGGTTTTGAATGATGCCCTGTGGTGTTTTCCTTTTTCACAAGCAGAACAAGGCTTGTCTTTGGTATACACCAGGGATGGAAGGCCCAGAACTTTGTTCTGTTTGGCCAGGTTGTTGATGTTCTTGAAGTTGAG
This sequence comes from Artemisia argyi, assembly GCA_030686995.1. Classification (NCBI taxonomy): domain Eukaryota; kingdom Viridiplantae; phylum Streptophyta; class Magnoliopsida; order Asterales; family Asteraceae; genus Artemisia; species Artemisia argyi. Next base: position 74,119,865 of record CM060692.1, on the reverse strand, counting down.
ATGAGAGAGTCTCCTATGCCATAGCCAGTTGATTGTCTCACTTGCCTTTGAGAATAGACAAGTCCCATTCTGAGTCAGGGATGACATGTCAAGGACATATACATCATCCCTTCTAGGGGCAATCAACACAACTTCCTTATTGGCATTAAAGATGGTCCCTCTCTTGTCATCAAACTGAACTATGTATTTGGCATCACATAGTTGGGAAACACTTATCAGGTTGTACTTGAGACCATTAACATAAGCTATTCTTGTAAAAACTATACCATTGCAGTTTACTGAACCATAACCTTCAGTGGGAGCTGATGAGTTATCACCAAATACTACTTTGGGTCCTGGTTCTTCCACATATTTGTGCAGAAAACTTTTCACACCAGTCATGCTTCTGGAGTATCCACTGTCTAGATGCCAAGTAGGATCCTTGATGTGTTTATGCACAAACAGTAAACTGGGTTAGTTTTTCTTGTTGACCCACTTTCTAGTGGGCTTGGTCCTTAGGGACTTTTTGAACTCAATTAGTGAATCATGGTCTGAAGTTGTGTGACCTGAGCTTCCACATGTATTACATTTTGTGGAGGTTGATGCCTCAGGTGACTGAGAAGTGTTGGTCTGGTTTTTCCTTCTGGACTGAATAACTTTGTCATGTCCCCTGGTTTCATGGGAGGGATCTCCACAGATGTCACAGCAATCTTTCATCATACAATCATCAGGAAGATGATCATTGAAACCACAGTGAGGACATGGTGAGAAAGGCTTAGCCTTCAGTATTTGTTTGGAAGGTATGGCATACTGATAGCCTTGGTTTTTGTATAGACCCCTGGCTTTTAAAGAAGCAGTGTGGGGGATGTGATCACAAGTCCTGTGGTCCTCTTGTTTGCATATCATACAAAACAGGACTCTGTAGCATTTATCAGTGCTGTGATTTGGATAATTGCATAGTTCACATCTCCCTGAGGGTCTGGGTGTGGTTTTAGGTTTGGAAGAACCTGAGGATACTGAGGGCTTTGTAGATTTTGAGTCAGAGTTTTTCTCAGTAGACTCGATTTTCTCACTCAGCATCCTAACAAGTTCAGTAAGCTGATCAACTTTTGAATCAGTGCTTTCATGCTTCACTTCAGTGGGTACTGAAGGTTTTTGGTGTTCAGTGGGTGCAGGAGTAGGTCTTTTCATAATAGTCTTTCCTAACCCTGATTTCTCTTTGGGAGAATGTGGTTGATAGACCAATGGTGCAAGGTCAGAATTGGGTTTTGCTCCCTGAAGTTGTTTCAGTGGAGGGAGTGGTGAATCAGACTTAGACTCAGTGATGGACTCAGTAGGACTAAGTTCATTAGTAACTCCTAGCAGCTCCTTGATAGCCTGACTTTCAGGCTCCAGAATTCTTCCAGTATTGAAATTTGGCATTTTACTATCAGGATTGTTTCTTTCAATCCAATCACTGGGTTTGGGAGCAAGTTCTTTGCTAGAGAGTATGTTGGTTAATAGAAAAGTTGTAGAATGGCTACTCTCCCCAGAAACTTCAGTGAGTTGATCATCATCCAGACCTGCCTTTTTGGGGATGGGTGTGAGACTCAGTGTTTCATAAAGTTTGGGGTTTTTCTGAGTCCATTTCCAAATAATTTCCTTTTCTTTCTTAAGTTCTTCCTGAAGAGCTTGATTTTGTTTTACAAGTTCAGAGTTTTGAATTTGAAGTGTAACACTTTCAAGCTTGACTTGTTTTAAAGCAAGTAATTCATCTCTACAATGATTTAATTCAAAACTCAGTTTGTTAAATTTTGAAAACAAATTAAGTCTTTGCTCTTCAACATACTTAAGATCAACATTAATATAATCTAAGTAAGATTTCCAATCATCATTATCATCCATAGAAAGTAAAAGATTTACCTTCCTCACAGTGATGTTAACCCATTCACCATTTCTTGCATGACTCTTCCCCACAGCAAGTTTGTTGTCATCTGACAGAGCCATCAGGGCACTGATGTGAACTTCATCATCATCAGAGGACACTTCAACCTCATCCCAGTCATATGTTTCAACAACAAGCCCTTTGTTCTTGGCTTGAGTAGGCTTTGGAGCCTGAGGAGGCTGAGAGACTGTTGAGGATGATTCAAGAAGGGCAAGTTTAGCTTTTGCCTTTCTGTACTTGGCTTCAAAGTCAATTTGAGGGACTTTTTCAAATCTTTGACTAGACTGAAGCATTTTTGGTTGAAATTTGCTGGGGCCTGAAAAAGAGTTATTTCCTGAAAATTTGAAGGATGGTTCTGAGGTTGTTTTTGAAAAACAATCTTTAGCAAAATGTCCCATTTTACCACATTTGAAACATTCAGTATTATCATTTGCCTTTGAAGGGAATTTGTTTTTCTTAAAAAATCTTTTTGAATTAGCAAGGAGTGCTCTTTCATGAAATTCAATTTGAAGATCATTCAGGTACTCCTCACTAGTTCTTTGGTCAACCTCATCATCAGAACCATCCTGAAAATCCTGTACAACACCTTTAGAATAGAAAGCAGTTGATATGGGTGAAATTGTCAAGGTCTTTTTGGTCTCCTGAGCTTTACCAGGGTATCTCCTGGTGATAAGATTGTCTTCATAGACTAACTTCCCATAGATGGCAGGGAGCTCAAGGTTCTGAATGTGGTTTGCATTTCTCAATCCCTGAGAGAAGTTTAACCACTTCTCAGGGAGACTGTTGACAAAACCAACATTGATCTCATGTTTTGACAGTATAACACCATCATTGGTCAGCTCATTCAGGAGGGTCTTATACCGAGTATAAGTCTCAGAGAGACTTTCAGAATCCTTAGCCCTGAAGGTATTGAATTCAAGTTTCAGGTCCATGATTCTGTTCTCTTTGGTATCAGAAGGCCCTTAATAGCTATGAACCAGGTCAGTCCATGTCTGCTGGGCAGTGGGACAGTTGATAACTGATTCCATTATATCATCAGGAAGGCATGATATAATGATGCTTTTCAGGCGCTGGTCTTGATTGACCACCCTCCTTTCATCTGGGGTCCACTGAGCTTCAGGTTTAATTAAACCTTGGGCAGTTGTTGGGACATATGGACCATCATTAATCAACTTAATGTAATATGGTTCCATCCCAGTTAAGTAGCAAAGCATTCGCTTTTTCCACTTATTAAATTTGCCAACTTCAAGTCGAGGGGCAGTTGCTGAATAACTTCCACCCTTTTTGTCGACAAGTTGGGGAACATCTATGTCAGTCATAGTGGGATCTAGATTTTAAAAACTTGAGCACTCTTAAGTTTTGAAAACAGGTTTAAGTTTTACAAATCAGAGGCTCTGATACCACTTGTTGGTCCCTTTTACTTGATTAACAATAACTACAAAGTTATCGTAACCAGGTTATATGACTTTAAACAAAGATGTATAAAAGATTAACAATAAAGTAACGTAAATATAAGAGACAATATTTTTCAATGTTTAATTTTTTATTAGAAGTTAATCAAAAGAATCGTACCCAAGTGTTTGCGGAATAACACTTGGGATTGAAATGACAAGTGTGGTAATGACTCCTCTATAAACTCAATCTATGTTGAGTGACAACTTAAATTACCCACTGAGCTATCTCAGGGGCTTGCGTTGTTCTTTGGAGGAGTAAAGTGGTTTGTGAATGCTTTGCATTAATTGCACAAAACTTGTCAACCTTTACTCCTCTCTTATGCTACCTATTTATACACAAGTATAGAACAACTAGTTATACATTGGACATAAAGCTTCCTTAACAATATCTTGAAAGATATTATTCTTCTGGCAAGGAACCTTCATTGAGTTAAGTCCAAAAAGCACTTTCTGATGACAGCCTGGTTTTAGCCATTTGAGGAAAGTTTGACCTTAAAGTGATAAAGCACTTTAGTGAAACAGATCAAACTTTCCCGCCCAGTCCCGCCATTCTAGTCATCAGTCTTCAGTACCATGAAGTTGTTGAGGAGTCTTGGGGTTCAGTGAGTTATTGTCATCCTCACTGAACCCATCACCTTCTTCTTGGCTTAGATCACACTCACTGAGTACCGCCTCACTGAATGGAGAACCTTTCTTCTTAGGCTCGGTCTTAGCCTCCTGAAGATGACTCACTGAGTTACTGTTCACTCAGTGACTTGTTTACACTTAGGGGATTTTACGTTCAAATCCTTGTTAGAGAAAGATTGGGGAATTCAGTGACCCAACACACTCACTTGACAAAATTTCGAAATCGTGTTCTAGTGCTTCAAATCGCCTTACGAATTGTGGACTCAGTATTTTCTCTCTTGTATAAGGAAGAAAAGTACTTCGACTTTTGGTAAACTTTCGAAATTGTATGATTTCGAAAGTGTGTTTGTGACATTGTGTTCTCGAAAATTTCATTAATTTTCGAAATCACAAGGTTTTCGAAAACATCTTTGGTTTTCGAAATCTCAAGGTTTTCGAAAATATACTAAGTTTCGAGAAACCTTTCTTTCGAAATCCCAAATTTTCGAAATCTTTGAGTAACTAATTTCGCAATCCCTTAAGTTCAGTTTTTTCGCAATCACAAGTCAATGACTAAGTTTCGAAAACATCTACTTGGGCAAACTTTTCGAGATTTGGTAAACCTATACCTTCTATAAGATCCATAATTACACAAGTTTTTTGGCGGGAAAATTTGAGTAAAATTTAATTTTTACAGGAGACTAAACGTTCAATTTTTACGCGAAATTCAAATTTTGGTTTAACAGTGAAAATTTTGGCCCAGAATTCAAATTTTTAGGCCAAAATTCAAAATTTTTTTGGTGAAATTTGGCGGCAAAATTTTTAAACTCAAATTTTTCCTGTGACATTAGAATAGCATTTTACAGTGATTTTCAAAATTTTGGAACTGAGAATTTTTCAAATTATTTTTGGAGGGAAAATCTGAAATCACTATTTCGACCTTGAGTGTGACATTTTGGTTTGATTATTTCGATAACGTCGCAACAATCAAGGGGGAGAGAAATGTCATTTACAATGTCTCAATCACCCTCATCCAACTACCTTCCTCACCATTATTCTCATCAGCAACAGTCATCTGCAACAGTACCTTCTTCCAACTACCTTCCTCACCAATATTCTCATATGCAACAGCATCATCAACAACAAAGGCACAACTCCCTCATTCGTCATGTTCTGCTATTTGGAAATGAATCAAGGCTTACAATGTTGCTACCAGGAACGTATACTTATTGGAAACGGAGATTTCTACAATGGCTCACAGATCGTCCTGCTGCAGATCTCATGCTTAATTCCATTCAAAATGGTCCTTACAAAATGATATTTCTTGCTGACTCAAAAGGGATTATCAGTCTACAGAATGATGAAGATTTGAATGCTACTGTACTTGCTCAGTACGATGCTGACTAACAAGCTGCATGGTTCATGACACTAGCCCTTCCCAACTCGATTTACATGAATATGGACTTTCAAGCCAGTGCTTATGAAATGTGGAAATATCTTGAAGTTATGCATCGTACAGTAGAACTTCATCACAGCAGAATGAAGCAAATTATTGAATCTTGCTCAAGCATGATTCCACTGAAGACCATTCTCCCTGCTCCACCATCTCTAGCTGTCGACCATGGATCCTTAATTTACACTTCAAATGGTCTCTTCTTCATTCCTCCAAATGCACCTGAGCCTTTCTTCATTCCTCAGTATCATCCTGCTACACTACATAATAATGTGCAATCTCTTCTGCAAAATCTAGTAAAGGTTAGTCAAGTATCTACAGAGAAAGGCAAAGGCGTAATAACGTCTAGTTCTGAATGGTTAAACACAATGGAAGATACTTATGATGAAAAAGATCTTATCGAACCAAGCATGGCATTTTTGGCATATACGGAAAATGTTGCAGATGAGGAAGCTCAAGATTATGATTCAACCTCACTCTCTGACGATTATGTTGAATACAATGCCACACTTAGTCAAATGGAAGTTGAAGGGGGTAATCTCAATGCTATTTTGCAAAGTGTCATGGGAGATATTCCATCTGATGATGAATATGCAGATTTGGAATCCAATACTGCAGATTTGGAAGCCGATACAACAGATGTGATGTTAATGGCAAACATGCAGGAACTTCACATGGATGATACAGACCCAGTATACGACACAAATACTTCTGATAACTCTAAAGACCTATTTGAGAAAAAGATGACTGAAGCTGAGAAAAGAGCCATCAATTCTACAGAAAATTGTTTAGCACATTTTGAATCGGTTAAGATTCAATGCAAGATTCTCTCAAATGCATGGTTTCCTTCCTGGAGTACCTTTTCTGCATTCTTCGGAACTGAAATGAACCAAATAACCTTCCAAAGGAAACTCCAAGAAAACATCGTTCAACTAGAAAAGCTAATTGTACAGGGAAGTGATTGCATGATAGAATTTAGAGCGCTCAGGACACAGTTCATATGGTTCGTGACCATAGATTTTAAAGCTCTCATACACTATAAATATGAATGCAATGTATGGAGAGAGAATATCACTAGTATGGAGGTTGAAGATTTTAGAGATCAACTTGTTTCACGACTAAGATGCTTAGAATATGTGCTTAATGAAAGATTACTTCATCTGAGTGTTGTCAAAGAACTGGAGATGCAAAAACGAGGAAGATAATTGAATGTACAGGAGAATGGAACTAATAAGCAGACTCAAGAAGAGCAAGTTCATAAAGTTGATTCATTGAAAGCTAATTTGGTTGTCATGGAAAGCAAAGGGACAGAATCAGAAGTGCAGGATGACAACAACAGATTGGGGAATGATACAGATGCAGATTGTGCAGAGATCAGACACTTCTATGACTCAGAGCCCAACTTTGACAAAGGACAGATGGATGAGGAAGATGTCATACCCAGCTATGACAAAGAACCGAACTTTGACAAAGAGCAAATGGTTGAGGTACAATCTACTGTTGATCATATTATGCCTGCAACTGAGAAACAACAATCTGAGCAACCTAATGAAGGAGAGGTTGACCATGATGTTGTACAATGTCTTGACAAACGTTCTGAGACTGAGTCTTTACATGATAATCTAATGACTGAAACATCAAATCAAACTCTTGAGTCTGAAAACCTTCTTCTCAAAAAGACCATTGCCCAGTGTCATAAAGATTTTTCAAAACTAGAGGCACATTGCATCTCACTTGAACTCCAAATGCAAAACGAATCTCTAAATTCGGGCAACAATGGTCAATTTTTGAATGAACAAAGAAAACGTGTGGATACATTAGTTAAAGAAAATGAGCTTTTAAAAGGTTAAATTCAAGAAAAGGTGTTTGCACATGCTGCATAACAAAACAAATTAAGAAGACTGACTGGCCAGAGTGTGGATACTAAGTTTGCAAAACCAACAATCTTGGGGAAACCACCTTCTCAAACAATCAGAAAACAATCAGTTGTTAGACAACCAACTGCGTTTAAATCTGAACGACCTAAATTTTCAAAACCTCGGTTTGCCTCCCAAGTTGTTGAGAAAAACAATTTGACAAAACCAGTCACTCCACATTCTTGGCCTAAGGAAAATGCATCTGTGTCTGCTAAATCTCAACACGTGATTATGCCTGGCTCATCTAGGATTAGTTCTAAAACAGTGTCTAAACCGAGCATTAAAAGTAAAGATTCTTATGGAAAATATGACATGTTCAAGAACTATGATCTAGAAAAGGCTAGGAAAAAGGCGCTGCTTCAAAAGGATGGAATTCTAGGTTCAAAACCTTGTGTGATTCCTTCCACTGTAGTGCAGAACACTACTAGTAGTAGCAAACCAAAACCTAAAAGTACTCAACAAACTAATAGGAATTGGCAAGCATCTAAGAGTAGTTGCTTAAATAATCATGTTGTTTGTGCTTTAAAATATCTTCAAAAGGGAAATTCACTTGAAAAGGCTCAATCGACTAAGACAAACAAACCCGTTGAACCAAAAGTCATAAGTCAGAAACCTAAGAAGTGGATCAATATAGGACGTAAGTTTTCTCAACCAAGTGATGCTCCTACATTTCATTCAACAGCATCTAAAAGGAAAACATCTCCTAGATCTAACACTAGGTGGGTACCCACGGGTAGAATTTTCAAATCAATTGGTCTTAAGTGGATTCCTACAGGAAAGATTTTAGACATTTACACCAAAACTAATGTGAAATCCACAACATCTATCCCTGAGGCGAGAAAGGAAATCATTGATATAGTGTGTCCGAGTGTCAAGAAGATAATTGACACTACATCTTTATGCTTCTAACATCCGGAACCCAATTACACTTGGGGATCCATGTTCTCTGTTTTTTCTATTCTTTCTTCTTTTCAGATATAACAGGAATGGCTTCGGAACAAATCAGTTTCGGACCCGAGCTTAATGTAATGGTTTCTGAGCACAACAGCTTAGGACCCGCAACCAACCGTTTAAAGCACTTTAGCAATGGCTTCTGAGCAAAACAGCTTAGGACCCGCATCCAACCGTCTAAACTTTCCGGATTCTTCGGCAGAACCATTGTCCCTCACTCGTAAAGAATTGGAAACATTGTTTGCTCCATTGTTTGATGATACGATTATCAACCGTCCCTCTGAGGTCTCACCTAATTCCGCTGCACATCTTGATCAACATCAAGTACCTGATACACCTCAACAAACAACAATTACTGTTGAGAGAGACGGTCCTCTAATTGCATCTTCAACAACAGCAGAACAAACCGTGTCCAACTTACGACAATCAGCTGAAGACTCCATACCTAAATCAGTTCCACAAACCGCAAAGCATGACCCCAGAGGCGTTCTTTAAGCGTTCTTTAACCCGTTTGCATCGGCTCAACTCATTCCTGACAGTACTGAGTCATCTACACGCAAGTTGGATCCTGCTCATATGCGAGATAATAACCAATATCACACTTCGACACAACTTTGGAATTAAATGGAATTGGAAAAACAAGCTGGATGCAGAAGGCACAATGATTCGCAACAAATCTTGTTTAGTTACAAAGGGATACAGTCAATGAAGCAGGATTGTACATCACTGTCATCAACATAAGCTTAGTATATAGCCATGTCTGCTTTCTATGCTCACGTCAATTGGATGAGAACTTAGCTCACGGACTACGGCCATGTATTTGACTAGATCTCAATGTACTGCGACTCAAAGTGTGCCTTTGCAATCTCTTGCAACACCATTCATCATTCCAAAGCCCAACAAAGTGCTCTCCGCTACCATTTCTTCTTAAGAGCATGTCGAGAAGGGTATAATTGAATTAGATTTTGTGGGTACTAAATACCAGTTGGCGGACTTGTTTACAAAGGCATTACCTCCTTCAAGGTTTGTTGATTTAGTTCACCATATTGGTATGCGGTGTTTGACTCCCGATGATTTACAAAATTTTCTTAAAACCTAAGTGAGTCAAACATCAAACTTTCTTTTGTAAATATTTTATCATTAAGAAAATACAAAAACTACAAAAAGAATCCTCTTTCTTTGTGTACAAACTTCGAATCTTCAAAACTATGTTCCTCCATTAAAACAAATTTTACTTTGCATTGTCAAAAAGGAACATGTTTTGAGGGGGAGAAAACTTTAACAAAATCATGAAGTTTGCACACTTCATCATAATTCTTCAAGGATAAAATGTTTCTTCATCATTCGGATTTAAAACTCATTTTTTCAAAAAATTCTATGATCTCTCGAATTAAAATGTGCAAAAAAGTTTCACAAAATATATGCTAATTCGAGGGGGAGAAATGACATTTTTTCTGCAATGATTCCTAAATAATCTAGTTTGGACTTCAAATGGAAAAGTAATTAACCTTTAATGAGTATAGATTCACAAATGTCTTAAACTTAGGTAAAAGGATCTTGCATGGAAAATAATATGGGCTCTAATAAAAGTTTCTTTAAATATTCTCAAAAATATCACACATAATCGATAACCTCAACGATTCAGACTAACGATTTTTTTTTATCCTCGAATGTTCCCGATTGTGAGTTTCTAATTTCCTCATGGTTGTTGTCTAATCATTCCTTAAATGTTTCAAATGTTTTCAACGGTCAAAAGGGCATAAGCTGAAACTAGGGTTCATGTAATTATCGATATGGGCATTTTCTTTTTCATGTGTTTAGTCTAATTAATTATTTCTTATAGCTTTAGAGAACACTAAAGAATGCTCAATTGGTGTGTTTGCACGATTAGAAACAACATAGGTTTGAAATCAAGTGATTTAGGGTTTAAGATTTCGATGTCTTTGCTGCTACTTGGATGTTTAATTGTACAATATTCATGCATTATGATGCTAAAATGCGTGCAATGTCTCTAATCATAACCCCTAACCATTATCATAATTGGAAAATCTCGAGTGATAGGATGAATTAATCTGTGATCTTGTGTGTTAAATTGAGAATTCTGAGCATTTTGGTAGATTTAGAATGAGTTTTTGATTCATCCGCATACTTGTTTATGCCTGATGCATTTTCTCTGTGTGCAAGTACATGTCATCCCATTGAAAGTCAAAACTTCAACAATTGTCAAAATGTTTCTCATGGAACATACTTTGAGGGCAAAGGGTTAAATGTGTTAAATGGCTAAAACTAGTAAAAGGATTCAAAATGGTGAGAAACAAATTTTTTCCAAACTCTCACTCTCGTTTTACTCCGGTAAAGCAAGTGTGAAGACCAAAGCAAAGTTGTTCTAAACTTTTCAAATTTTCAAAATCTGGAATGCTTTGGCTACGATAAAAGAATGACTCTGATTTGGGCATCCCTAATACCGGAAGTTTTCCATTCATCACAGAAACAAATCTTCAAAAAGAACCCATGAGGTTCAACTTTAGATGGAAATCTTCTTCTTTAGCTTTTAAAACTCAAAAGAGAGACTCCGGGTCTCAAACAACTTTCAACAGTAAAAGAGTTTTAACATTCAAGCATTCTTTGTTGTATAATACTTGATTGTGTTTTCTAAAACCTTGAGCAGAATCTTCTCACGAATTTTCAAAAAGTATTTCTTAAATACGAATCAATATTCTGCTCAAGAAGACTATCTCTCAAATAACTTTCATTATTTGAGGGGGAGTATTTTGTTAAAAGAAAACTAATTTTGTATTAAAACAATGGCTTGTGCACACATAACAGTGTACAACCTGTTCTTGTATTGAAAGGACCCTGAGGTACGCATCAGTGCTTCAATCCTTATATAAGGAGTGAAGGCTTCTTACTTTTGAGTAGAGTTAATCAAACATTTTCTGATTTTCATAACTCTGCTCAAAAGACAAGTATTTCACCTCAATGAGTATTCACTTGTTGAGGGGGAGCACTTGGAAAATTCATCGTTTGAAAAACCTATAAGTTCTTGTTGATATCTCCCCGTAAGACTCAAAAAGCATATTTTAATCAAAAGTTTATCAAAAACAACATCTCATATGCTATTTTTGAGGGGGAGAAAAAGTGAATGTGATTAAAATATGAAAGTTCTAAGTTGCTTTAAGTCAAATCTCATGCGAGCTAGACTCAGAATTGACCCAGGAATTGACGAAACATAAAAGTTAGTAATCTCAAAAAGACTTATCCTCGACGGGTAATAACATCAAGTTAGTTACTAGAGCTAGTTGTCACCTAAAAGCTGACAATGGAACTCTTTAACTAGCCACGTAAGCGTGTCTCGAAAAGGATTTGTCTTAGTAGAAATGTACCGTTTCAAGAAACTTTCTGTGGATTTGACCAGGCCGGGTAATAATTTCAAGCTAGTCTAACTAGTGATGTAAGCGTGTCTCGAATCGGTCAGGTTCACTGAAAGCGGATCAATTCAAAAAGTGCTTGTTCCTCTCGCATGTGCAAATTTATTTAAACACTTATGAGCACATGTGAAGGGGGAGCCCTTCATAAGTAAACACAAAACTCTCAAAGTGTTAAACAAAATGTTTGATAATCACAAACACTTTGAGAGATTTTCTATCAAACAATTTCAAGCTAGTCTAACTAGTGATGTAAGCGTGTCTCGAATCGGTCAGGTTCACTGAAAGCGGATCAATTCAAAAAGTGCTTGTTCCTCCCGCATGTGCAAATTTATTTAAACACTTATGAGCACATGTGAAGGGGGAGCCCTTCATAAGTAAACACAAAACTCTCAAAGTGTTAAACAAAATGTTTGATAATCACAAACACTTTGAGAGATTTTCTATCAAAGGTTTCTTGGCTATTGTCGGATAATCATGGAGTTATAAGGTGATTAAGATAGGAAATTCAGTCCTATGATCCGCCAGAGCCAGAGGGATCTACCCAAGGACATCACCAATAGTTAGAATTAGAAGTCCTTAGGTATGATACGATAAAAGGAGAAAAGAATGAAAGGGAAAGAAGGAGTTGAAGAATTAAAAAGAAAAGTAATGAAAAGGGTGAAAAGAAATAGCCCTCCATATGATCAACCTTAGGGCAGACACCGGGTTCAATTCATATGCTACTGGTTGTTGCTAAGGCGACACCGGTATTGAAGATAAAGTCGTTATGGACCCAGTGACGCAATGCACTAAACCTTCTTAACCACTCAAGTTCTCTTAAAAGAGCTTGTTTCATTCTCACGGGGAACCAGTGTAAACTATCGACTTACCTCTTAGAGATGGTTGATATTGAAGCAGGAGACCCCTCCCTAGTCTCCGCATAGGAAACCTAAGTGTGCACTTTTCGAGTCTAGAGCCATGAGATACATCAAAGATCTCTTAGGAACACTTAGTATTTCTGCAACTGGTGTTCTACATCAATGGACACCAGCTGTAAATTATCGAGTCCTTCGCAGATCTTAGCAATCTGCCGAGAACGTTTATGAGAGAATTTACATAAGTATTTCTCAATGATTGAACGAAAATCCTGCCAGGGTCAACATCAAACAGCCCTGACAGCAGGTCACTTCGGTAACTCCTTGCGGGTTACGCTTAGTGTTTGCGGTGGTTTCCTATCGGTCTACAGTCGTGGAGTGATCCCCAGCGACTCACCCAGTCATTGAGCTACTTAGTAGGTCTTGTAAGCTCCCTCGGGAGTATCTGATATGGGAACGGCCTTGATAAGGGTTAGAAGGAGTCTTCACACTATGCTGTTGACGATCTCTAATTCCTTATCTGTAAGTACCGGATGTTTCATTGCTAACTGTTTACATGCAGGGTTACATCATCTCCATGGCGACGGATTCCACATGCTCATACATACATCTTGAAGTCATCAAAAGCTCCCTCAAAGATCAAAGCAACACAAAGTTCAAAGAAAGATTCTACGACATAATGAAGAATCTACAAAGTATTAAGACTAAAGATCTTATGTGAAAGAAAGGGAACTACGTGCATGTATAAGTCAGAATTCGAAGATGTATGAGCATGTTGGAATGGGAGACTACCACCACAGACGCGGAAGTGACAAAAAGGCAGACAACTTCATAACATGATCACTATCACAACAACAAAGAACAAAGAACAAAGAATGATGAATGATTCTTATCTCATGATTTTTGAAAGAAGTCTAAAGCTATGAAAGTCAAAGATAAAGAAATGACAAAGACGTCAAGCAACCGTGATGACCGACCCTTAGGGGGAGATTGTTGGGATCAAAGTTTTACTATTTTATCAAGTCTCGGTCATTTGTAATAATAGGTTGCTAAGGCTTGTATGTTTATTTAATCTTAAGGCTTATGTAGCAAGCCCATGGGCCTTAAGCCCATCTCGTTTTACTAGATAGGGAGGAAGGGAGTGTTGCCCTACTCCTTCCCTATATATACTAGTCATATGTGACTAGTAAACTTGTTGGTTAATTCATAATTCTAAGAAAAATCTTTCATTTCTATTTCTCATATTGTCTTAATCAACCATCTCTCACTCTCATCTCTTTTCTATCATTCTTATACTTGTGTTTACATAAATTGTGACCTACATAGGAGGATCTTTTTCATTTCTTGTCTTTGACTTTTACAAGTCAAATTTTACTTGGAATGATATCTTTTTCTACTTACTTACTTGAATTGTTGGTTGATCATTTTTGAGTTGTCATTGTGGTTGCAATATGTGTGGTAACTACAAGCTTGATTATATATATCACCAACTAACCATTTTTTTTGTAGGATCAAAATCCATGTTTCCCATATTGGCACTCCTTTTAAGGGGAGTATCGACCAAGGGGGAGCACGTACATTATTCCGCTTCGCTACTCTACTTTTTATTTCGACAAAAAGGGGGAGAAACATATATTAAACCTTTAAACTTAAATGATTTTCATCACTTAAGTAAAACATGTTTAATATAATTTTTTTTAAGTCTTAAACACTAAAATTTTGTGAGTTACTTAAAAACAAAGTTTATGTTTTGTCATCAACAAAAAGGGGGAGATTGTTAATACAAATATCGCCTAAAAACGTTATTTATATTTTACGATCTTTGCTAAGTTTTAGTAACGACAAAATGTAAACTTTAGTTTCTAAGTAAATTATAATCTTAGTTTTAAGACTTGCATAACTAGACATTTGCTACATTTTACTTTTCATAAAAACACAACACTTTTTATTTCTTAAAATAGAAATGTCACATCACATTTATGGTAAGTTTTGTCTATATACATTTATGGAAAGAAAGTGTGTTTGACTAACCATAAGTTTTCTTGCACAAGTTTGTATTTGACCCTTTTTATGAGATGTGACATTGTTTGGTTTGCATGATTTATTGCAAAACCAACTGCAAGCCTGACGGAACCCTGGGGGTACACGGGCGGAACCCATCTGAGGGTTCCGCCGTATCCACCAGACCTGCAGAAGGTTTTGCTATAAATACCAAGCCACATGTTTGATTTTTGGCTTATCACTCTACATCATATTTTCACACACATTCATTCATTCTTTCATCTAACCCTTTAACATCCCATTTCATATGTGAAGTTTCTTTTTGTAGCAAAGAAGTTCACGAGTTCATAAAAAATTACAAGTATTCAACACAACGTTGCAAGACTTGTTAGCTTAGCATTGTGTAGTTTACACTTCATTTGATTGTGTATTTTCAGTAGTGATCGGTTAGTATTTTAGTCCTCAAAATACAAAGTGTGACGGGAGTTGTTGTACCCTTGTAAAAGAACTAACGGGAGTGGTTGTACCCTTGTAAAAGAACTCGACATCTAGCTTAGTGTCGGTAAACGTGTATAAGCGACGTGTAAGGTTTTCTCCGCCGGTGAAAGGATCTTGTTGACTAGTGAAAGAAACTCTCGAGTTGGATACTCGGGGCGTGGACGTAGGGCAAGGAAAAAGAGTCCTTGTAGCCGAACCACGATAAATACTCGTGTTGTGGTTTGATCGTTTCTTTCTTTATACTTGCATGTTATATATTGTGTTTGTGTATATATCTTTGATTAAACGGAAAGTTTCAAAAGATAATTAAACAAGTTAAAATGATTTTAACCGGTAAACTATTCAACCCCAAACCCTACCTATATAGCCTGTCCTTTTTGCACAACTCTCAAATAAAAATGTACAGCACTTCTTGTTTAGTTGTCTTAATATGTAGTACTTTTCTACAAAAGCATTTACATCATTGACAAACTTCTTCTCTCCTATCCATATCCATTGTCACAGACAAGAAATATACCATTGTATTGCTTCAATGCATAACGTACAACCATTTCCTACATATCCAAAACAACCACATTTTTAACCAAGGCATGAAATTGTACTATAAACCATCACGTTTACCAGTCAACGAGAACCGAAAAACAACGAGAACCACAGTCAACGAGAACCAAGAAAATCATCAAAAAAACATATATGTTGGTGAGATTTATCACCATCACGAGAACCATCATCATCACCATGAGTGGTTTCTTTTTCAAAACGAGAACCATCATCATCACAAGATTTATCACCATCATGAAAAAAACATATATGTTGGTGAGATCTAAAACGTGTTATCACAGATCTAAAACCATGAGTGGTTTTTTTTTCAAAGATCTAAAAACATCACAGATCTAAAACAACAAGATCACCAACAACCTTTTTTATCATAAAAATACAAAGCAAACCATCTTTTTTATCATAAAAAAAGTTTAGATCACCAACATATGGTTTTTATCACAAGATGGGAGAGAAGTGTTAGAGAGAAAGAGGTGAGAGAGAGATAGTGATGAGAATGGCAGAGATAGTGAGCACATGGGTGGGGTGGTATCCGGTTTTTTACAAAAAGGACAAAAAAAAAAGAATAAAAAAAAGAGCAAGTACCTCCCTAC
The DNA here is from genome assembly GCA_030686995.1 of Artemisia argyi. Taxonomy (NCBI): domain Eukaryota; kingdom Viridiplantae; phylum Streptophyta; class Magnoliopsida; order Asterales; family Asteraceae; genus Artemisia; species Artemisia argyi. Next base: position 74,103,650 of record CM060692.1, on the reverse strand, counting down.
TAGGTAGGGAGGGTTTTTATATCTCCCCCCAAAAATATTCAACTCTTCTCTACTTTTAATTTTGGTTGGCCCTCTTCATTATTTGAATGCAAAACACACATACTAAACAACAACTTTTTTCTATTAATTTCAAATCCAAATTCAAAACCCACCAACCAATTAGGCCTTTATTTGGTATGTGGGCGTGGGGATTTAAATTGGTTGTGAAAGCTTTCGTCATGGGTTTGTGCAAAACCATTCATAACACATTTGTTTAAAGACAAAAAGCAAGTAAATGATTGAAAATTATGCATTAATTACTCAAATGCATGTTTACATGTTATTTTTTTGATAAACATATAAGCAAATGGGCCCTACTTACTATCTATTTTATCTAATATAATAAGGTTTTGTACAAGTACTACTAAGCACGGAGCATTAAAAATTCGTTTAATGCTCTGATGTGGATTACCTTATTTAGCTACAAAGTACAAGTCCAAACTTGCAGTCGGTATTTTTGTAAAGTGTTAAACACATTCAATAAAAACGCTCCATCGTTTAATCCTCTCCTTCCTCTCCACGCAAATCAGTTTCAATTCCTCCCATTGACCTTCTTTCTCCACGCAAATCTATTTGTGTAAACTATTAATTATGTTCATTAAAAATCCGTTTCAATAATCACTTCCTCCTTACGTTTCGGATCCATCTATTTTTGTAAGTCGCTTGATATAGTTGTTGATTTTGTTATTTTTTAAATGTGTAAGTTATTTGTTTTTTTATATTTTGTTTCAATTCAATTTCGTTTCTAATTGTTTGTTGCATATGTTCTTTTATGCTGATTAATTATAGTATGTTCATAAATTAAGGAGGAATTAAATAATTCGCATTATAATCAATTTTGTATGAAACCCTAACAATTTTAGTATTTGGGGAAAATTATGAAAAAATGGGGAAAATGATTTTCGTATGCAATAATAATGAATTTAGTCTAAATTGGTTAAAAATGGGGAAAATAGTTATAAATATTAAAATAATTTGTATGATGGTCAGAACAATTAGGAGAATACTTTCCTTATTTATATGAATTTAGACTTTCCTAAATGTTGTTACAATTCTGTCTATATAATGTATGTAATTTGTATTTTCTTTACCACAATAGCCTTTCAAATTATCACTTTCAACAAGTATAACAGCCATGGCTACATATGTTGCAGGGTTTATCAATGACTTATCAGCCGTTAAAGACAACATCAAACTGCGTGTGCGAATAGTAAGATCTTGGATGCAGGACGTTTATGGCAAACAAGGTTTGAAAAACATGGAATTAGTGATTATGGATGAGCAAGTAAGTTTATTAATATACGTTAAGATTAACAATTATTCCTACAACTCAGTTACTAAACTATTTGTTCTTTTGTATTGGATGTGAACAGGGCACTAAGATGCAGGCTACAATGCGTATGGCATTGGTTAATGGCTTTAAGAACAAGGTTGAAGAAGGAACTGCTGTTACACTATCTCGATATAGTCTTGGGGAGATTCAGCCCAAGTATCGCATGGTCAACAAACCACTGCGTCTCAGTTTTTTGTCCAACACAATCATTGAACCGTGTCCTGATTTTACCGGTTCTATTTATGGGTTTGATTTTAGAGCATTCAAAACAATAGCCGATCTGCAACAGGAAGAAGACGGCCAGTTTTGTAAGTAATATTTGTTCCTTTTTCTTATATTAGCCTCTATCTGTGTAACCGCATCAGGATATAAAAATTTACATATTGCTTTGTATTTATAATTATTTAGATGTAATTGGACATGTGGTTGCTTGTGATGATTTGGACAATTACGTTAAGAATGGAAGATCAGGCAAAAAGAAGCCGTTAACCCTTGCTGATGCCGAGTTAGTACAACATATTTGTAGTGTTTTTCTTATTTTTTTTATTCCGATTTTGGCGTTTTTCTTATTTTCAATGTATTTGCAGTGGTAACGAGCTGAGATGCACTTTGTGGGGTGCATATGCACAGCAGTTTCAAGATTTTGTTGATGCGTGCCCCAACCGTGGTAAAATCATGTTAATTCTTCAATTTGGCATGATGAAGATCTGGGACGGTATATACATTTCATTTTACATATGATATTGAACTATATGTTAAGACTCCGTTAATCTTATTCAATATTGTTTACAAATAGGCAAAATGGGAGTTCAAAACGCCTATAATGGGACAAGGCTTTTCCTGTTCAACAGCAACGAATTCATTCCAAAAGAAGAATTTATTGATGTGGAGTTCTATAGGCTAAAGTCTGCTTACAATTTACCGGGTTATACTATCCTTTAAATCATATACATTTGTTTTTATGTTAAAATGGTTAGTTATTTTGTTTTTCCAGATTGTTTGCTGATAAGGATCAATCAAAAAGTGAAAACACGGCTTCCCGTATCTCAACTCAATCTAAACATTCAACTAGAGATGAATTCCTGAATAAGTTGTAGGTCAAAAACATTGTGGAACTTCTTGATTTGGATCAGGTTTCATTTTCTATACCATCATCCTTTTATAAAATTTACGAAATGCTATAATAATTAAAATATGGATTGACACCATTTGCAGGGTAAGGCAAGCGTAATTGTTGGAACAATAATTGCTATTCATGAGGAAGAAGGATGGTGGTACCTCGGTTGCCGGAAGTGTAATAAAAAGGTTGTTAAAGAAAGTCAGTATGTTGACCTTGAGGAAGAAACCAAAAAGACGAATGGATATCAAATACCTAATGTGTGGAGATGCACCAAATGTGATATGATCGTTACCGGCATCAAGACTGAGTAAGTTGCCTTTAATAGTAATACGACAGATAGTTGGAACCATCGCCTTACTAATTTTGTGCAATTTGATTTTGTGTTCAGGTTTCGTCTTCAAATTAGAGTTCAAGATGAATAAGGAACGATATCGTTGTCGCTATTTAATGATGAAGTGCAAGCAATGGTTGGTAGGTCTGCCTACCAGCTTTGTGACAAGTATGGATGCAAGGTAATTAAAAAGTTTGATAATATTTTTATATTAACAATGTTATTGGTTAATACATTATATAAATGCCTTAAATTATTGTGTTTTGTTCCATGTAGAATGCGGAAGATCAAGTTTTTCCAAAAGAGATCACCAACTTGGTTGGAAAGAAGTACGCTTTTAAAGTTGCCATCGACGAGCTCAATGCCAAAAAACTATTGCTTGTCTTCACTGTGCTCCGTCTTACGGACGATCCTGATATTTTGAACTCTGTTGTTGCCATTGCAACTCCGTTGAAGGTAATTATTTATGAGACATAAATTGCTATAACGCATACTGCATTATGATTGTTGTTCAGTTTTTAACAATTAACTGTTACACAGGATGCCGATGTGACAAGTTCTGCAGTGCCTCACATAACTCCGTTGGTATGTGCTTCGTATTTTTTAATAAATTCATTACAAAAGACTCAGTCGTACCTAATATGTTTTGATGTTGTTTTCATATCCAGGATCTGGAATCTCAAACCGATGAAAATACTACGCCAGTTGGCAAACAAAATAGTTCCAAACGTGCATCCGATGTGGATCATGAGAGTGATGGTTCAAGCATGAAAAAATAGATTCTCGATATTAAGATTGAGAAAGAAACTGTGGATCATGAAAGTGATGGTGCAAGCTTGAAAAAACAGATTCAAGATACTGAGATTGACAAAGAAGCTGATAAGTGAAGATCAATCAGTCATAATAAATAAATGCAACTATTTTGCATTTACAGACATTGTTGACATAAATAATGTGTGAAAACGTTATTCGATATCTCTATATTTTGACGATCACAAAATGTAAAATCGTCAATCGTAAACTACTACGTATACAAGTATTAAGCTAGTTTATATCACTATATCCAACTTAATCACTTAAGGTATGGATAAACAAGTGCTTAATACATCTAATGATCAAAGGGATATTTAATTAACTAATACAAAGTTTATTTAAATATATAAACATATTATATATTTTTGAAAAACACTTTTGGTAATAAAGAAAAATGTTTTAATCATACTAAATATATGATTTCAAATATTTAGCCAAAATCAATTAGTTTTTCACCAAATAAACTTTCCCCACTAAAAAATAAAAGTTCTGGCCGTTACAGCTGGGCGGTCCCCTTAATTATAAGGGGCGGTCCCCTTAATTTTAAGGGGGCCGGCCTTGATTTAAGGGGGCCGGCCACGCTCCTCTGTCAGAACTTGTTGCCTATAAATACCACTTTAAACCTGGAATTTTTCTCACCTTTTGCACCAAATTTTCAGATCTATAACTCTCTAAACATCCTCTAAAATCCTTTGATCATTTGTATATTAATCCTTGTTTCAAGTGATTCAATCCCTCATCATCCATTCTCATCCAAAGTGCAAAAGAAGAACACTCTTTCTACAAACAAGTTCAAGAAGTGTTGAAGAGTAGTTGTGCATAGTGTATATATATTCATTTGTGAATATTGTGTTGTGCTTGTGATTAATTGTGTAGAAGATATAGAAGTTGTGTAGATAAAAGAAGTTGATAAGTAGTGAAGTAGGTTAGTTGTGAAGATAGGTGTGAAGTAGAAGATTGGTGTGTAGAAGATAGTTGTGAAGAAGATTGGTGTGTAGTATATTGGTGTGAAGAAGTTGTGTAGAAGTTGTGAAGTTGTGTGGTGTGTAAATTGGTGTGTAAGGTTTTCTCCGCCAAAAGGGAGTTTGTTGACATAGTGAAGAAAACTCTCGAGTAGGTGACTCGGGGAGTGGAGTAGGAACAAGGAAGGTGTCCTTGTAGCCGAACCACTATAAATCCTTGTGTTGTGGTTTGATCTTTCTAACTTTTCTCATTACTTATTTATTTACCTCTACTATATTAGCTTTGTTTGTTAGTTACTATACAATTGTTCATATAGTGCAAGTATTGAGTTCACATAAACTAGAATCAAAGTTTTTAAAACAAACTTGTGTTTATAAATTTAAAAGGACGTAAAACTATTCAACCCCCCCCCCCTTCTAGTTTTCCACAATTGGTATCAAGAGCCACGTCTAGCAAGATTTTTAAAATATATTGTATTTTAAAACTTGTAACGATCTATGGAATCTGAAAAATATTTAGAAGGGCAATCTATGCAAAGACCACCACTATTTGAAAGTGATGGATTTTTATATTGGAAAAATCGATTCGAAACTTATGTGAAATCAAAAGATCTAGATCTTTGGCATATTATTACCAATGGTGATTTTTTACCTATTCAAAATAACCCCGAAACTAAGAAAGATGAAATCGTACCTTTTGAAAAACAAAATGATGATTTAAAAAGAAAACTTGCTAAAAATAATGAAGCAAAAATGGTTATTTACAATGCGCTACCACGTAAAGAGTACGAAAGAATCTTTATGTGTGAAACCGCAAAAGAAATTTGGAACTCTTTGTTAATGACCCACCAAGGTAATAATCAAGTCAAAGATAACAAAATAGATCTACTTGTTCAACAATATGAGCAATTCACGATTCCGGAAGAGGAATCAATTGATAATGATTTTGCTAGATTTAACACCATAATCACAAGTTTAAAAGCACTTGATGAGAATTTCTCTAGTAAGAATTTTGTTAGGAAGTTTCTTAGAGCTCTTCACCAAAAATGGCGAGCTAAAGTGACGGCTATTGAAGAATCAAAGAATTTGTCAACGCTACAACTTGACGAATTAATTGGTAATTTAAAAGTCTACGAAGCTATAATAAAGAAGGACTCCGAAATGGTTAAAGGGAAACGAGAGCAAAGCAAGTCAATCGCCTTGAAAGCTAGAAAGGAATTCAACAACGAAGATAGCTCATCTTCCGAAAGTGAAGACGAAGAATACGCCATGGCCGTAAGAGATTTCGAGAAATTCTTCAAAAGGCGAGGAAGATTCGTTAGACAACCACAAGATGAAAGAAGAACATCTCAAAAGAATAATGATGACAAGTATATCAAGAATGAGAGAAAATGTTTCATGTGTGGTGATCCGAATCACCTTATTGGAAAATGTCCAATGATGACAAGAGATCAAAATCAAAGAGCGTTTATTGGAGGTGCTTGGAGTGATAGCGATGAAGATGAGAAAGAAACAACAAAGGAAGAAAAATGTCTCATGGCTAAAACATCAAGTGAGGTACGTTCCGAAACCGAATATTTTAGTGATGAAAATTTATCATTAGATGAAAAAGACTTAGATAGTGAATACAATAGATTATGCAAACTAGGACAACAAGTTATGGCTAAAAACAAATCACTAAAATACATAAATAACAAATTAGAAAATGATGTACTTGAACTAAAAATTAAAATACATCAACTTGAGAAATGTAAAGAAACTTTTGAAGAATGTAAATCATGTCAAGAGCTTAGAAGTGAAAACAACAAACTTAAGGAAGAAATTTGTAAACTTAATAAATTTGAAAATAGTAGTAACTCACTTAGTAAAATTATAAGTATTCAAAGAATATCCGGAGATAAAACCGGTCTAGGTTTTAACTCAATCGAAACCTCAACAAGTGAAGTTAAAAATGTTAAATTTGAAAGCGAACTCAAAGAACTAAAACCTTCAAAATCTAATCCTGAGTATATACTCATAAATGATAAGAAAATACATCTAGCTAGTAATGAAGAAATAAAACCGTTTTATAAACCATCTTTAAAAACCGAAGTAGGATTGTCCAAAACTAAAACAAGATCTAAAACTCCACCACCTAGGAAACCGAATAATTCTTACCCTAGACCTAAAACACCTCAACCAAGAGTAAACCAAAGTAGACAAAACTTTAACAATAATCAACAAATGTGGAACTTCAATCCATGGGGAATGTTTCCACCATATATGCACCCAAGTCAAATACAAAACATGTTCGGAACAAACAACTTTGGTCAAATGAGACCATGGGGACCAACGTGAAAACTTTCGCCACTCATACATGGAAATCTTTGATGTCACCCCGTGTTCGGACTTTCCTTTGAAGATTTTGAAGTTTAACGCATTGAAGACGAAAGGTACACATTTCCTTTTATTTCCTTGTAAACAAATGCATGCTTAGTTTAGTATCTTGCTTTTATGTGATTTTGATTGGTTCATTATCCTCTCTAGTCTTTACTTCTATACATATATATATATATATATATATACTTATTTACTTATACTATACCTAAATATACATATATATATATACACTTAGCTATATCTAGGATCTTATAACCTAGAAAACTCATTTGTTGATTTTCTAGAACTAGAAATTGTTCGTTTACGAACCTTTTCTCTTCCCCATTTGCCTTATTGAACTTTAATGTTCAAACAACACTCATGCTGATGAAGAGAGATGAGTCGAAAAATCTATGGATGAAACAAACTCCCGGCTTCCGTTGCATTCGTCTCCTTCCTTTATTCTCGTCTTATAAGCCCATACCACATACATATATTTATATATATATATATATATATATATATATATATATATATATATATATATATATATATATATATATATATATATATATATATACTTATGAACCTTCCACAACGCTCTCGCGTACTTGACAACTTGATAAATTTCATCCGAAATGATCAAGAAAATGTAATTGGCAAATTGTCGATTAAAAGTGTCAAGTAATTCCTTTCGTGCGAATACCCTCCAACGTATTTTTGATTAAATATAAATCTAATACATACATATGGATATTTTTATTTTTTTTTTTCAGAAACCAAAAATCACAAAAATCGAATTTTGGAGGGCGGCCCCCTTAATGTTTAAGGGGACCGGCAGCCAAATGTAGGGCGGCCCCTTTAATGTTTAAGGGGACCGGCCATCTGATAGTTCAATCCCGATTTTCCGCTTTTTCCTTTTGCCAAACACTCCACTTTCTCATACACCTCTTCCACTGCTTCTACTGTGACGAAAACCAAAACCCAAAAACCTCTCAAATCACTTCCAAATCACATAATTCGGGTTAATTCGCAAAGGGCAAATTCATCTAACACAATCACCATTACATATTGTAAGTTTTTCATAACATATTTCATCTTATTTGATCATACTCATGATTATGCATGTTTTATAAAATTCGTCAAATTTCATAATTTCTTTCGAATTAAGCCTTAAAACTTCATAACCAAATGCTTCCCCTAGGATTAGCATGATTGATCAACACTAGAAACTAGTTATTATAAACTATCATGTCGAAAATTTTTGAAAATTTTCATACACTCCTTTTCAAAAATTTTAGTAAACTTATTGTTGAATAATGATTTGAAAACATGTTAAAACTAATCACATTATACTTGTGTAACTTGTAAAACTTGAAATTACATTTTTCGACTAAGAAAAATTATTTTGGTTCACAATATAGGGGTGTTTGGATTATGTCCAAATAATATCGAAACATAGTCATCATAATTTTTATAAAATTTTGTTATAATTATAAACCTTAAAATTGCTAATCGAACTCGTCAAGATATATAATTCATATATATATTGACATACTAGGGGTATAAGTCAATAGTTAAGGAAGCGTTTGGTTTATTACTAAAAATGACATTTTTAAGTAAAAATACAAACCATCATTTTCAAAAACAAATCACATGCCTAAGAAACTCGCAAGAAATAGCTAGTTTTACAATCTAATGTAAATCTAGTAAATTTCATGATATATTAAGATGTTTAAAGGGGCGTTTGGATTTGTCCATAACTACTCATTAAACATCGTAAAGTATATCTAGAACGAGTTAAAAACAATATTAAGGAACATGGTAATCTGCTTCTTAGGATTAGTAATGAAGTATGTTTACGTTCCAACATAAGCCTTAACAATTAACATATACTTTTATCTTTCGTTATATTTATTTTGGTCTTTTTGTATTGTTGATGTGTTTAGGTGAAAATGCCTAAAGCAACTACCGAAGATCTTTCTCACACTAAAAACTACATTCCTAAAGTTTCCCAACTCCCTACCACATCTCCTTCCATTGGACTTATCTATCGTCAAATTGAAGATAGAAATGTTCATGAGGGGCGTGTAGTAGATCTTGCTTTTGCTCAATCCGAATACATAAATCGCTTGTTTTCAAGCATCAACTTCAATTGTCTTTATGAAATAAATGAACCTATCATTCCTCGCTTCATAATGGATTTCTATAGCCAAGTCACCGTCCAAGCCAATGATCTTGGTTTCATCACCATCTCTTTCATGATTCAAAATGAATTCATCACCATAACTCTCGAACAATTTGGTCATATCCTCCAAATTCCATTTAGAGGTCAAGCCGTTTTCTCAAACGAGTGGGACCTCGAATCTCTTAATCGCTATCGACCAACCTTCGGTCCCTATCTCGACGAAATCCCTCATCCCGACGAAATTCGTCAAGTCCTTGGTATAGATCGTGCCACCACAAGTCCAAAAATAAAATCCAAAAACGTTCAAATCTCTCCATACCAACTTCTCCTCAAGGAATTAAGCCCTCACATGAAGCGTTGGGAAGAACTCATTTGTGAGAATGCGTTCGGTACTGGAGGTCACCGGGACCATCTCCCGGCGAGCCTTGCTCACATGTTGTATTGTATAGCTGTCGAAAAGCCGTACAATTTGGCCAACTTCTTTATCAAACGGATTGAGTGTGCTAGAAAAACTCCCAAAGCCAACCTTCCATATGGAATGTTCCTTACTCGTCTCTATCGTCATGTTATCGAGTACTACCCCGATCTTGACAATAGTATCTATGAGTCCATCTACCCCACTCTCCGTTCTCTCGCTCTAAAACAAGCTCGACGAACGCGAAGTGACAAGGGTAAACCTCGTCGTCATAGCTTTCATGGTTCATCTTCGAGGCAAGAAGATGACGATGAGGAGGAAAACATCCATGATGCTAGTACCCCTTCGTTTTCTGAGTTCATTGACGATTTAGAGGATCTTGACTATCCCAACTATTCTACCCCATCTCCAAGTGATCAAACTGAAGAAGTGCTTCATGAACGAACTACCGAGATGCTTAGAAGACAAAAGAGCTTGCACGAAGAAGTTAGAGGTGGCTTCAAATCTATCGGGAAGACTTTGAAGGGTATCTTCGGGAAGAAAAAGAAATGATTTGCTTGGATTATGTTTGTTAAACAATATTTATTTTTATGTCTTGTGTGCTATTTGTTTGAAGAATATTCGGAAGTACTTGTTATTTGGATATTTGTTTAGGATGATAACTTGATGGTTTTTATGTTTGTTAATGCATGATTCTATTAAACTATATATATGTTTGCATGATTAGTTAATGTTTAAATAAATATATGGCATGTATGCTTTCTAATAAACCATAACAAATGTGAAATGTCCAAATAGAGCTTGCTGCAAATACAAAATAGAACACAACATTTTTCCAGAAAATTTTTGAAAATTTTTGGTTTCTAGGTCGTCAGATGGGCGGCCCCCTTAAATCATAAAGGGCGGCCCCTTAAAATTAAGGGGACCGGCCTCCATTTAAGGGGACCGGCCATCTGAAACAGTTTTTACATTGTTCTCTTTTGCATCTTGTGATCCCTTTTGCTAGTCCCAGCTATCATTTCCCTTAAAAACTAAACTGACTTTGGAATATAACATTACAATTTCAAATTAATTCCACTTCTTAACATGTTTTCCCACTATATAATCTCCATGCATGTTTAATTCACATTCCATCATCCTCAAACATTCATCAAACATCATCATGTCATCACCAAGAACCACCTATTCAAACAATGCCAAGAAACAAAAACTTGTCATCATTCCACCCAAACAACTCTTCATTGATCTTACAAATGAAGACAACACCACTCCATCTCCACCACCTCAATGTTCATCTCCTAGTGCACCAAATGCACCTTCCAAAACACCTTCAACAAATGGAAACTCCACTTCCTCCATACCATCCACTTCATCCATAAATGACTACATCAACACCCACTTATCTCCTCCAACAATTGATCAACCATCACAACCTACCAATGAGAACACATCTCTTGCAATCACTCTCTCATTATCACCATTAACACCTCTTGATGCACATTTCTCATCATCTCCTATCAACCCACCAACCTATAACCCCGTCCCATGGAGCTTACTTGAAGCTCATGGAGACACTTGCCTTTGTTGCATTCACAACCGAACAATTGTGTTCGGATTAAAAGATGAGATCCAATACATGTTTTCTCATATTGAAAACATGTTGCATCAACCACCACCAACAACAAACACAACAACTCCACCACCATCAACAAACACACCTCCACCATCACCATCCCCATGTTCACCATCCATTCCTCTCAATTAAACATGCTTGGTGTTTTACAAATAAAATTGTGTTAAAACTTTTTGGATGGTAAGCTCTAGAGAAGGACTCTCATGTTTGAGACTTGGTCTTTTATTTTAATGATGATTCTAAGCCTTTAAGGCTTTTGTTAGTTGCATTACTTGTTATGGTTGTAATGCTTGATGTATTTTTTTTTATTAATGTTATGCTTATGCTTAGTCTTTACTCTTGCATGCTATATACATATATATGTTGCTTGCCACTAAATATTTTTGCAAGATATCCATATCTCGATTCTTTTTGGCCTCAAAACGAGGGGGAGTATACATCGAGGGGGAGCTTACATTTACATGGGATAACCTTTTTGATGCTAACAAAAAGGGGGAGAAGTGATATAAACTCACAATAATACTTGAATATATACTAATTTTCGATTAATGAGTTTAAATTTTGTAATCATCAAAAAGGGGAAGATTGTTGACATAAATAATGTGTGAAAACGTTATTCGATATCTCTATATTTTGACGATCACAAAATGTAAAATCGTCAATTGTAAACTACTACGTATACAAGTATTAAGCTAGTTTATATCACTATATCCAACTTAATCACTTAAGGTATGGATAAACAAGTGCTTAATACATCTAATGATCAAATGGATATTTAATTAACTAATACAAAGTTTATTTAAATATATAAACATATTATATATTTTTGAAAAACACTTTTGGTAATAAAGAAAAATGTTTTAATCATACTAAATATATGATTTCAAATATTTAACCAAAATCAGTTAGTTTTTCACCAAATAAACTTTCTCCACTAAAAAACAAAAGCTCTGGCCGTTACAGCTGGGCGGTCCCCTTAATTATAAGGGGCGGTCCCCTTAATTTTAAGGGGGCCGGCCTTGATTTAAGGGGGCCGGCCACGCTCCTCTGTTAGAACTTGTTGCCTATAAATACCACTTTAAACCTGGAATTTTTCTCACCTTTTGCACGAAATTTTCAGATCTATAACTCTCTAAACATCCTCTAAAATCCTTTGATCATTTGTATATTAATCCTTGTTTCAAGTGATTCAATCCCTCATCATCCATTCTCATCCAAAGTGCAAAAGAAGAACACTCTTTCTACAAACAAGTTCAAGAAGTGTTGAAGAGTAGTTGTGCATAGTGTATATATATTCATTTGTGAATATTGTGTTGTGCTTGTGATTAATTGTGTAGAAGATATAGAAGTTGTGTAGATAAAAGAAGTTGATAAGTAGTGAAGTAGGTTAGTTGTGAAGATAGGTGTGAAGTAGAAGATTGGTGTGTAGAAGATAGTTGTGAAGAAGATTGGTGTGTAGTATATTGGTGTGAAGAAGTTGTGTAGAAGTTGTGAAGTTGTGTGGTGTGTAAATTGGTGTGTAAGGTTTTCTCCGCCAAAAGGGAGTTTGTTGACATAGTGAAGAAAACTCTCGAGTAGGTGACTCGGGGAGTGGAGTAGGAACAAGGAAGGTGTCCTTGTAGCCGAACCACTATAAATCCTTGTGTTGTGGTTTGATCTTTCTAACTCTTCTCATTACTTATTTATTTACCTCTACTATATTAGCTTTGTTTGTTAGTTACTATACAATTGTTCATATAGTGCAAGTATTGAGTTCACATAAACTAGAATCGAAGTTTTTAAAACAAACTTGTGTTTATAAATTTAAAAGGACGTAAAACTATTCAACCCCCCCTTCTAGTTTTCCACAGACATTTTTTTCAAACTGTTTTATTCTGACTATGTTTTTCTGCATATTTTGGACAAATACATGCTACTATGTTAGACAATTTGGATTGCCTTTGCATATGGGGAGTCCCATTCATAATTGCTGAACATTATCATTTTAAATTTTTATGTCTAATGATTGGTAAATTCTGTATATAACTTTTTAAAATGCAGGTAACACTTCTCTTTTATGTATACAATGCATGCTTTTCTTTTCTGCTATTTATTTTGCAGGTTTTTGTTAGGCATCATTTGTCGTGCAAGAATACTCAACGCATTGAAGCCATACATCTCCTCAGTGCATAGCAACTTATTCTATAAGTAGTTAGTTTTGTATAAATGTTGTTTGCAAACAACAATCATTACATTTACACTTTTGTAAGTAGATTGGAGTGGTTGGTGTACTTTTGTTATACTCATATATATTTTTAAATAAATCATTTGTCATTTTCATCCCAATTGTGTAAAATTATATAGAATATGTTAATGTTTTTACATACTGCTCCCATACGCGTATTACTTTGCTTTTCTGAATCCAGTGCACTTGATGAGCAATGCACTTTGCCTTAATATTTTGTGAGTATAAAGGTGATCAAGATCTCTACATTATCTAATATTGCACATAAATTGGAAAAGGCCTTTTGTATATAAATGTATTTTATAGTTGATGAATGATACTATATGGTATGGAAAAATAAATAAATAAATAAATATATAAATAAATAAAGACAGAATCTGTTTTTTAAAAATGTAATTGTTTTTTAAAGAATGACTAATATTGATGCAAGATAATGATACTTGGATCTATGATATATATGTCTAACAACATAAGAGTGACATGTTCAGTCTCATATTACACATCAGAGTGAAAACAAAATTACTTTGAAACTCCTTTTTCTTTGCGATTAACAATCACCTCTTGAAATTTAGAAATAAAGTTGACTATCTGCTACGAAAAGATGCAATAAGTAGATGCCCTGTGTGTTTAAAAAATAACACAATGGCCTAAAAATGAATGTGTTTAAATAAAAATATGAGACATAAACAGGAAAATAAAGTCCACACCACCAATTAAAGTAAGCCCATATCCATGCATCACATAACATAATGGGCTAAAAATGAATGTGTTTTCAAAAAAATAAAGTCCACACCACCAATTAAAGTAAGCCCATATCCATGCAACACATAACACAATGCCCTAAAAATTCATGTGTTTAAATAAAAATATTTTCATAAACTGGAAAATAAACATATTCAGAATTGTACAAAGCATTGCCACTATTTCCGGCTGCTATGCATCACATAACACAAAACGCAAAACAACAAAGTCATTAATCCAAGTAGATTATTTAGAAGATCCTAACCATAATACCTTACTACATGAAAGAAAGACATAAAGTTTGAACAACATGAGCATATGTTTTAACACATGAGAAACACTGGAATCATAATTGGGTCACGGTTAGGCAATGAAACTCGATCGTCTTTCACATAGTCAGCAAGTTTGAACCTCACCATTTTGTCATCATCCCACTCACACTTCCTAACTATGGTCTTCCAACTTGTCTTGATTCTCACATGATTTTTGCTTTTAGGTCGATCGCTGTGTTTTTCGAGATCGACGTCCACATAAAACTGTAGTCCATCATGGTATTGGAGCATAGCATTATGGTACTTGAACATGGAATGTGACTTGACAAAGTTATGGGGTATGTTCTACAATGAAAATGAACTTAGTTATAGTAATGACTATATTCTTTTAATAATGTTTTCAAGTATATATCAATGCAATGCATGAGTAACAGCTGGAATAAATCAGGTTTAAAGTACTTACCAAACGACCTCTTTCCGTAACATAGGCAAGAACCGGAGCATAAAAACAGTCTTTCTCATCGTTGTGCTCCGTGCATCCATCCCTTTCACATATGTGCTTCATTCGTTCATCTTCATTTGAAATGGAATAAAAAATATTTTTTATACTGATACTTCATGTTTAAAAGATTACGACACTTTAAATGTACACTTTCATTAAGATACCTTTATCTATCGGGCTTCTCATGAAAGGCTTTCTCCAATTCAGCTCCATACGTGGTACAATTTCAGACCTCATTTCCAAACCGGACTCATCAAATGGCATCAGTGACATAGTATTGTTGAGTAGATTTGTGAAAATCAATCTTGTGCCACCAATCAAACCTAACTCATGAACCAAGAAACTCCATCCCTGTCCTCCCAATTCGTGCACGTGTTTCTTTTCTTAATGCAATTTCACGGTGACTCAAAGCTGCTAACGGCACGCCAGCCACAAGAACTGTGAATTCTTCATTCTTAGGTTCTTTAAGGAAATGACAAGGAATGACCTTCATAAGAATGACATTGTAAAGAAAGTTACCAGCCAAAATAAAAAATAAACAACATTTTCAATAAACTCAAAGAATGTAATCTTTATAGCTTAAAGACTTACCGGTGATTGTTGAGGTTGTTCCACACTGACCAAGCATCGACGTTGTCTGTAACCTACCAAAGCAAGGTCGTATCTATTACATTCGTGCCCTTCATCGTAGTACCCTGTTACGTAGTAACAGTCTTCTTCCTCGCGTACGAAATGTAATGTCGCGACGTTCATGTATTTGCTGTCTGTTAAAAATTCTTTCCACTCATGCGAGTACAACACCAGATTACCACCAAGCACTTTCCAGAAAACCTTATGTTTCGTTCCTTTATTATGTATTAAATATATCCATTTGTTTTTTGGGTACAATCTTTCCCTAAAGAATTTTGGAAGGATCTGTAATTGAAAAGATTAATTCGTATCTACATTTTAAGTTACACTAATTAAGTTATAAGGTATCTATGTATTATTAAAACTAAATACCTGGAGTGTTCGGATGTTTTTTTTGTTTGCCTCAACTAAAAACTGCATGCTCATCCTGTTTAATAGAAACACGACGTTGACATTGTCAATATAGTATTACATTCAAAACTGAATACTACATAGTAGTTAACAAATCTAACCACAACATTTTTAACCAAATTTTAACTTATTCATACATCTATACTCATATACCTCTTTTATAGTACTTATACCTTTTAAGTAGCATTATCAAGTAAAATCATCATATTTGTTAGAGACGTAATCTAAAACATGACACGTCTTCTGTTGTAGCATTATCACAAAGGTTCCAAACAAGTGAACGTAACTACTCAAGTAATATCATCACATGTGAACTTCTTTTGAAAACATTAAACACACCATATTACAATAGCTAATGGATACTAACTTTAGAACTCAAATGAGATGATCATTTCTAACAACTACAGTTGTATATGGTGTTCCTGTTAACATTTCAACATAAAAATATACATCTCCTATCTCCCAATCTACTTATATTTACAAAAAATCAACCTAAATCAATCAATAACCTAATTATTGACCATTTGAACTTTGAACTAATAAACTATGGTTATGATCAATTACTTTGAATACATGTACAACAAATAATCACGTGATCATTGCTAACGTATCATAACCTTTTGCCTAAACATAATCTCATAATGTAGAACATCATAAATCTCTACTATTCGATATACTCGATTAGTGAAATCCCAAAATAGATTTATTCAAATCAATCATCTTTAAACTACTACATAAAACAAACGCAATAATAGATTCACTACACTTAATTTCCCTAAAACATAGCCGATTATATACATGCAAATAGGTTTAGAGACTTTGCTACTCACTGAATATCGGTTATGACATTGGTACCAAATGATCAAGAAGATGTATGAAACAAAAAAGCAAAAAAAAAAAAAAAAAAAAAAAAAAAAAAAAAAAAAAAAAAAAAAAAAAAACTTGTTGATGTGATCGTTCCAAGTTATCAAGCGATTAGGCGGTTTTTTTAGAGAGATGGATTATTGGTGGTTATGATCCGCCTCTAATAATTATGAATTTAGAGATAACATGGAAAATATAACCGAGTATAATATGTAATCAATGTTCAAAAAAAAGTATATTATGTAATCATTATAATTATAGAAACTATAACAAGCAATGTCATAAGATCATCTTTTTATTTAATCTTTTAACATGATCAAAAAACATATTATATATTTTTATAAAATATTTGACTAAAATAGTTATAAAAAAAAAATACATGTTTTAAATAGTATCATTATATACATGTAAAACATTTGTTTCATATAATAGATAACAAATTAGGTGTAATATACAAATAAAATACAATATTATATGAATCCATTCCTAATATATTGACATTCATTTTCTATAAATCCAAACAAATATTCATTGCACATTTGCAATAATATTAGTTTTTTTTGTCACAACATGGTTAAGAATAACGATTCACCAAATGTAGTTTTTTTTTAATTTTTTTTTTAAAAGCATTTTTAACAAGAATTTGTTATATAGATACGTTTGCGCATATATATATATATATATATATATATATATATATATATATATATATATATATATATATATATATATATATATATATATATATATATATATATATATATATATATATATATTGTGATTATTTTTCTGTCAATGTAGGCAAGCAAAAATCAAGAGAACGATAAGGCATCAAATTCTGGAGATGTGCCCGTGAAAGATATACCGGTGATTGACATATCAGATGACGATGTGGTAAGATTTACACTTTTATATTGCACTGAAAATTTGTCATCATATATTTTTTTAGATAAATAATATACACTTTAATATAGATTTAATTTAAAAACAAATATTGTACAGGGTGAACCCGTTTCTAAAAAACGCGGAAGCTTGATGACAGATCAAAAAGTTGTTAATATTAGCTCTTCTGACGAGGTAAGTGCATAAGCATTATAACCAAAAAAAAAAAAATAAAAAAAAAATAATTTATTGTGACATTCAAAATATAGTACGAGAAAGTATTGTTTTTTTATCATTGCTATAGTTTTTTATTTTTTATTTTTTATTTTTTATTTTATTTTTTTTTTTAATTATTTTGTCTAAAGTGTCAATACGGAATAGCTATTATTTTGTTATTATTAGTGTTAATTTTGTCTATTTTTTTTACATAGGACCCGGATGAGGATAAGCCTCTCACTTTCCGTCGCTCGAACAAGAAACCAAGGACGTCATCATCCAATGCAAGTCCGTTCAGTTTGATTGACGAAGAAACGGATGATGACATTGAAGTAGATAACGCTATTCACATTAGCGATACCGTGGAAGAAGGTACGGATGAGGAAGATGGGATTGGTTTAGAGGACCTTGAAAGTGACCAATCTTCGGATGAGACAGACGATGGAGATGACTTAGCCGACTTCATTAATGATGATGATGCACCATCCGATGATGATACGGACGACGACAACTACGATTTTTGATAGTCAAAACATCGTAATTGTATGTCGTCATCCTTTTCTAAATAATGTCATCCTTTGGTATTCACTTTTACCACTTTTTATAATACTTATTTTTGTTTTTTGGTTAATTTTTATTAGACATTTTTGGGATTTTATTATTTTTAATTTAATTAAAATATTTGCATGAAAGTATATATGGATGTCATTCACTTTCTATACATGTTATCTTACTCACTTTTATAGTATAGATTTTATATATAAAACCATATTTAACATATTGCTTATAATCATGGACCATATGTGTAAATATTGGAACCAAAACACCCAAAAAATAAACCCTAATTATTTTAACAACCACCTACACCTAAGTATATATATACTCATCATCTATGTATATCTTCTTATACCAACACATCCCACGTTTTATACATGGCATCATCAAACCATCAAAATATTCAAGATACAAGGACACATCCGCATGACAATAACTCCAAATCCGGTGATCCAAAACACGACCCTAAACCAAACAGTCAACATGGAGATGAACCCATTAAACAAGCAAGTTCAAAAGTGGACGCATCATTGAGGTTTCTTAAATCGGTCTTTGAAGACGGTGATTCTTCGACGAATAAAAAAGGTCATTTTCGTATATTTGGTTTACTAAAGTTGAATACATATGTGTTTTGATACTAACTATATATTTGTCAATGTTTTTTTAATGTCACAGATGAACTTGATGTTAACATTCTGCTTGACTGGCTTAAACTCAATGTAGGTGATCATGATGAGTGTCAAAAGGTTTTAAAAGGTGTAAGCTCGAGACTTGAAAAGGCAGATGGATTGATCAACGAATTACGGGCAATGGGTCATGAGTTAACAGTTGATTATGTTGTCGATTTAAACTTCTTTAGTGAAGATTGAACTTCCAACATCTACGCATATGTTTCACTTCGCTTTTGTTAATCAATATATTTTCATAAAAAGTTCTCTATGTAGTAGTTTTATGTAATAGAATTACTCATAGGTTTCATTTTAATAAATCTTGATTATTGAACGTTTTGATTATAAGATTTCAGTTACAATATTCAGGTTTTGGAAGGTTTTTCGTGTTTAATGTCATTAAATGTCAGTTAATGTTATTAATACAAAATAAATTGTTTCCGTTATTAAAATTTGTTATGCATCATCAATGCAGCTAATCAAATTGACTTTACAAAAATAGTCATACCTAATTCGATTTTCAAAATCAATTATAAATCTTTTTATTGAATGTATCTTATTCTTGCAATTATAAAATACATGTAAATTCGTTTGTAATCAGAATTCGATTAACACAAGTGAAAATCACACAATTCTAAATTACATGCTCTTATAAAACTTGCAACCTAAGAATGGCAGAAAACAAACAACCAGATATAAGGAAACGTAAAAAGGCAAGTTTTTCCGAGCAAAACCATCAACCTTCGAAACAGCAAAGCGTTCCTTTAACCCATATACCGACGCCTCAAGATTCAAATCCATGAGCTCCATTGTCAGATCTACTCACACCACCTTCAAGCAAAAGAGTTTCTTTGGCCGAGGTTTTGACATGTAAGTTTGTGTATATATAAAAAACAACATAATACAGCTTTGTTGTGTGGTCTATAATTTACTATGTTTTTATGCATTAGATGATCCACTAAAGGAAAACGTCCATTCATTTTCGTTATCAAATACATCTTCAACGCAGCCGTGAAATAATTCAGGTTTGAAACGATTTGATATATTTTTTAAAAGTTTTTTTAAAAAAAAAATTTGACGCAGGTTTTGCTTTCTACATATTACAAACTGCTAATACAAGTATCTGTGTATTCATAATTTTGGTTCGAATTGTAGGCTCATCTACGCATTTTACACACAAACAAAGAAGACCTTATAGTAGACTACCTCTTCAAGACGTTACTAACCGTGAGTTACTTCTTCACTGAGTACATACAAAACTAATTTTTGCTCATCTTTGCATACTTTATGTTACCTACTCAACCTATTCTAATTAGCCTATAAAACTTATATGATTTCAGGATTAAATTTTGAAACCAGAAACAACGTATTGCCCATAAATACTCACGTCACGCTTGCAACTCAGTTATCACCGTTAACTCCAGTTGCAGCTACACATGTTAGGCGAACTACAACTTCAACTCTTCAATCACAATTAGGTTATATATCTATCCTTTTTAGTATTGTCCATGTACTTTTTAAACGACCATATGTGTCTAACGACATCATTTACAAATAAATTCGGTAGGTCCTTTTTCACTTATGTCGAACCAACCACAAACAGTTATAACAAATCGTTCCTCTAACGCGTTCATCCGAACTCAACCTTCTGGAAACTCAACTGGTATGCAACATATACTTGTGTGTTATAGTATAAACTTTGTCAAAACGATAGTTTTTTTTTAACATTGTTAATTAAAATATTTATAGCATCAACTACACCACTTGCTTCGAGCACGAGTTACACTCTTAATCGTAGTAGAACCATGTGTGGTGGTTTGCAAACAAGTTGTGATCAAGTTACACCAGTTGGCACCACACTTAGACAACAATCTCCTTTGACTGACGTTTCAAACGGTAAGTTTTTGTATGTATAATATATTAATACAAAGTTTGTTACATGTTGAATTTGTTTTTAATTATGGGCATGATGTTGTTTTCAGTATGTTTGCAAACACCATCTATTCGTCGTGCTAATCAATGCAACAACATAATATCAACGGCTGGTGTTACAACAACGACTCCTGCTGTAACAAGTGATCATCAAGCATCAACGCTGGCTTCAACACGAAAACGACAATATCCTTTGAACGCCTTTTCAAATGGTATTTTTAAAACTCTCCTTTTTTACCTAAATTTTTGCATCACATTTATTCTGTATGTTTGTTACTTAAAAATTTTGTTGCACGACCATATATGTCTAACAACATCATTCACAAATAAATTCGGTAGGTCCTTTTTCACTTATGTCGAACCAACTACAAACAGTTATAACAAATCATTCCTCTAACGCGTTCATCCTAACTCAACCTTCTGGATACTCAACTGGTAAGCAACATATACATGTGTGTTATAGTATAAACTTTGTAAAAATGATAGTATTTTCTAACATTGTTAATTAAAATATTTATAGCATCAACTACTCCACTTGCTTCGAGCACGAGTGACACTCTTAATCGTAGTAGAACCATGTGTGATGGTTTGCAAACAAGTTGTGATCAAGTTACACCAGTTGGCACAACACTTAGACAACAATCTCCTTTGACTGACGTTTCAAACGGTGAGTTTTTGTATGTGTAATATACAAATCGTGAAACTTTGTTACATGTTGAATTTGTTTTTAATTATGCCCATGATTATGTTTTCAGTTGGTTTACAAACACCATCTATTCGTCGTGCTAATCAATGCAACAACATAATATCAACGCCTGGTGTTACAACAACCATTCCTGCTGTAACAACGAAAAAATCAACATATCAAGTAGGTGAATCATCAAGAATAACAAAGAGGTCAGCTAAGAGACCAGCTTTACGGTCTCAGACGCCTGTTCGATTTAATCTTAATGTTGACGGTGGGCATGTCAGGAAAGAATATGACAAGTATGTTGGTGTATCTGAAGGTAATTCCTTTAACTCATATACCAACACCTTATGCAAAAAAGTCAGTATGCAAATACACATTAACGGTTAGTAATAACATAATTGAATTTGCAGAGTACTTTGATCATGGAGACCCAACGTTTGAGTGCACAGAATGTCATGCTTTGGTATGGGAGGCTGAAGCGAGAAAAGGAAACGCCAATCCAACAAACAAACCCTATAGTATATGTTGTGGCAAGGGAAAAGTGTTTGTAGAACAACCTCCGCCTGCTCCACAGCCGTTGCATGATTTGTTTTTTAATGACGATGCTAAGAGTAAAAATTTCAGAAAGAATATAAGAACATACAATAGCATGTTCTCATTCACTTCTATGGGTGGAAAGGTGGACACTAAAATTAACAACCAAGGCCGGGCTCCATACGTCTTCAGGCTGCATGGACAAACATACCATAGCATTGGTAGTTTGCTTCCTGAAGAAGGTGCTCCTCCTAAATTTGCACAATTGTATATATATGACACGGCTAATGAAAATGAGAATCGAGCAAGAGCTTTAAGGTAACCACCAATTTTTTAATTTTTAATTTGTTTATACATATTGAGTAAAAAGTGTTTTTTAATTTTCTGAAGTTATCTCTAATCATGTTAATCTTCTTATTTGCAGCACTTCTTCGTCGTCATATGTTCATAGCCCTTCAGATGACCGTATTGATAGAAACATTATCGGTCAGGTAAGAGGTGTTTTAGATTCATCCAGTGATTTGGTAAAAACATTTAGAAGAGCGCGTGACCGGTACAACGAACAGAATATAAAAATAAAGCTCATTGCAAAGCGAGGCAAAGATGGACGGAATTATAATCTTCCAACATCAGACGAGGTTGTTGGTCTTATTGTAGGTGACTTCGATACATGTATAGAAGATAGAGATATTGTGATAGAAAAGTATCGTGAAGGTTTGCAACGTATCAATATTTTCCATCCTATGTACCTTCCTTTACAATACCCTTTGTTGATGCCACGGGCGCAAGATGGTTATTATTTGGGTATACCGCATAGAAAGAAACCTGGCACACGATCTGTTCGGTCTAACAACTCCGACCCTTCCGTCGATAAGATTGACAAAACAGTTAGTATGAGGGAGTGGTTTGCTTTTCAGATAATGGATCGTCCAAATCAAGAAAATTTGTTTACGCGAGGAAGTCGTTTGTTTCAGCAATTTCTTGTGGATGGTTACACTATGGTTGAGACGGAACGTTTGTTTTACCATCGATCAAAACAGACTAAACTTAGATGTGATACGTACTTAAACATCCGTCAGAGTATTGCTTCTGGTAATAACGACCCCACTACCCTTGGAAAGCCCGTCATATTGCCTTCTTCGTTTACCGGCGGACCAAGGTACATGAAACAAAATTATATGGATGCCATGGCGTTGTGTAGATGGTATGGCTGTCCCGATTTGTTTATTACCATTACTTGCAATCCTAACTGGCCGGAGATTACAAGATACATGCTAGAGCATAACCTTGCTGCTACAGATCGCCCTGATGTGCTTACAAGAGTTTTTAAGATGAAACTCGACCAGTTAATGATTGATTTGAAAGAGCTGCGTTTATTTGGACGCGTTAAAGTAGGTAATGTACATAAGGTGTTACTGTATATTTAAATGTTTACCATAATGAATTTATTATTATGTCACAAATTTTATACATTTCTATTCTTTAAACTAAATGTTACAAAATTTTGCAGTTGCGTACACCGTTGAGTTCCAAAAGCGAGGGCTTCCTCACGCGCATGTTTGTTTGTTCTTGCACAAGGACGACAAGATTCCAAGCGCTGATCAGATTGATAAATACATTTCCGCCGAGATACCAGATAAAGACGAGGACCCGGATTTGTACAAGTTGGTTTCTGATTTTATGATGCATGGTCCTTGCGGTGAAGATGAACCAAAACAGGTTTGTATGGATGAGGGTTGATGTACGAAACACTTTCCTAAAAAATTCACACAACGCAGTTCTGTTGACGCGGAGGGGTATCCCGTGTATAGAAGACGGGACGACAGAAAGTATGTGGAAAAAAACGATCATCAGTTGCATAACGGTTATGTTATTCCGTATAACGCTATGCTTCTCAAACATTATCAATGCCACATTAATGTTGAGTGGTGTAACCAGACCGGTTCTATCAAATATTTGTTTAAGTATATAAACAAAGGTCCGGATAGAGTCTCGGCACAGTTGTATAAGCCGGGTACCACAGCAGAGGGTGAACAAATTGATAAAGCTGTTGATGAGATTCAGGCGTACTTGGATTGCAGGTAAAATTTTGAACTCGAATCTGATGTGAACTTGGTTTATTTAAAATGAATATACAATGGTTTTAGGAATTAATAAATTGTTTGTAACATGTGACTGAGATTAAGTCGTTATTGGATTGTAGGTACCTATCTGCCTGCGAGGCGGCTTGGAGAATATTTCATTTTGAGATTCATTATAGAACACCGAACGTTGAGAGGCTATCCTTTCATCTTGAAGGCGAGCAGCCAGTTATATATGATGAAAACACAGACCTTGAAGCTGTTGTTGAAAAGCCAACTGTTGGTGTTTCTATGTTTGATGGTTGGATGAAAATGAATGAAGTCTATCCGCCAGCAAGGGAGTTAACTTACGCCGAGTTTCCTACAAAGTTTGTGTGGAATGCGCCAAAAAGAATTTGGACGCATAGAAAACAAGGTAAGTCAATCGGAAGAATTCATAGTGTTCCTATAGGAACAGGAGATGCTTACTATTGTAGGATGCTGCTCAACAGTGCAAAAGGGTGTCGGACGCACGCCGAGATTAGAAAGGTTAACAGTGTTGTTTATCCTACCTACAAAGACGCTTGCTACGCAGCTGGCCTTTTGGAGGATGATAAGGAGTATGTTGAAAGTATCAAAGACACAGCCCATTGGGCGCCCGCTGAACATCTTCGTGAACTATTTGTCACGTTGCTTTCTCAAAAGGAACTTACAACGCCTTTGAAAGTTTGGCTGGAAACATGGCATTTGCTGGCAGAAGATGTTCAATACAAGAGAAGGCAGATTTTACGGATTCCAGGTAAAACTTTGAAACACGAATTGTTATTATGGTCTGTTAATATTTTTTATCTTTTAAACTTACAATTCTTTGTTATGCAATAGTTATTATGGTCTGTTAACAAATTAACTATTAACATGTTATATTTGTATGGCCTATTATAACAAAATATTTTGTTTTGAAATAACAAGTCTTATTATTGTAGTCAGTGTTGCAAAAATCGGCTGAGGCGGCCGATTAATCGGCGATTAATCGGCCTCGGCCCTGGAACTTGTAGGAAATTACAAGGTAATCGGCCGAGTCAAGAAAATCGGCCGATTAATCGGCCAAAAATCGCAACTCGGCCCCCGACCGCCTCGGGACCGATTCACGATTTTTGCAACATTGATTGTAGTTTAACTACCACATGTGTTGTTATGCAACAATTTTGTCACATCCTTTGTTTTTTTACGCTTATAAGGAATTAAGTATTAACATTTCATATTTTTTATGCAGATTTGATACTTACTGACGACGAAAAAAAAATATCGCATTGTACTATATCGAAGAACTTTTGCGAGCCAGAGGAAGTAGTTTGAGGCGTTGGCCTGAGATGCCTTATCCGGATGACATATACGTCAATGAATTTGGAAACCGACTTATATATGATGAAACTGATTATAACCCGGCCGAAATGGAATCTGAATATCAGCGTTTGTACTCCTTATTGACAACGGAACAGAAGGGTGTATATGACACCATCGTGAACTCCGTTGATAATGGAACAGGGGGTATCTATTTCGTTTACGGTTACGGAGGTACCGGTAAAACATTTTTATGGAAAACACTTGCAGCCGGCATAAGAAGAAGAGGTGATATCGTTTTGAACGTTGCATCAAGCGGTATTGCATCTTTGTTAATGTCGGGAGGACGAACAGCTCACTCCAGGTTTAAGATTCCAATAAAGGTTGATGAGATATCTACTTGCTCAATAAGTGCTCAAAGTGACCTGGGAGCAATGTTAAAAAAGTGCAAGCTTATTATTTGGGATGAAGCGCCGATGACAAATAAGCTTTGTTTTGAGGCCTTGGATCGGTCCTTGAGAGATATTCTTCGTGCGAACCGGTATGACCCTTGTGATAAGTCTTTTGGAAACATGACGATGGTGTTTGGAGGAGATTTTAGGCAGGTTCTTCCTGTCATTCCAAAAGGATCACGGCAAGACATTGTTGGTGCTTCTTTGAAGTAATCATACCTATGGGATTACTGCAAAGTCCTTAAGCTAACCGCGAACATGAGGCTTACTGTCGGTTCACGCCCGGAAGATGTTAATGAGATAAGAGAATTTGCAGAATGGATATTGAATGTGGGAGACGGTAAGCTTGGAGGACCAAACGAAGGAGAGGTTTCGATAGATGTGCCGGAAGAAATTCTAATAGATTCTGCTGATGATCCAATAGCATCTATTATTGAGTTTACTTATCCGAACATGTTGGATAACATACATGATCCGGCGTACTTTCAAGAAAAGGCGATTCTTGCTCCCACAAATGAGTTAGTCGACACTATAAATGAGCATTTGTTGGCCAAATTTCCAGGAGAAGAAATGCTATACTTAAGTTGCGACAACGTGGATAAAAGTGAGCGTGGTATCGTTGTAGATTAGTCCGTTTTCTCGCCAGAATTTATAAATTGACTGAAATTCTCTGGTGTTCCAAACCACAGGCTTGCTTTAAAAGTGAGAGTACCGATTATGTTGTTAAGAAATATATACCAATCAAATGGTTTATGTAATGGGACACGATTACAAGTACTTAAATTAACAAGAACTTCTATTCAGGCGCAAATCATTAATGGAACCAACTTTGGGAAAAAGGTCATTATACCAAGGTTGAGGATTACTCCGTCAGATAAGCGTTTGCCTCTTAAGATTGTTAGGAAACAATATCCGATATCAGTATCTTTTGCAATGACAATCAACAAAAGCCAAGGGCAATCGCTATCTAAAGTTGGTTTGTACTTGCCCCGTCCTGTTTTCACGCATGGACAACTGTACGTTGCTGTTTCAAGAGTAAAAAGCAAGCAAGGTTTGAAGGTTGTAGTCTGTGATCAGGATGGTAATGTGTCTAAAACGACAACAAATGTCGTGTATAAAGAAATACTTGAAGGTCTATGATTGAAACTATAAAAAGGTATGTAAAATACACAACTCCATTTATCTTTCTCATATTCTCAATTGTTGACTTATTGTTTTTACTGACATCATATTTGGACTATTAGATGTGCAGGCCATGGACATTGGGTTTCAGCAACGTTAGACACTCACGCACACCTTTTGGTACTAAAGACAGTCTGTTTTGGAGACCACCAAGCTTTTAGCCTTTGTTACTTTATTTGTAAGAAAAGGATTTGCTTATTGCATAATGGACGGATTGTCACATTTTTTTATTTTATATGTTAAATAGAACATACTTACGTTATCAAATTTCTTATCATCTCATTTATCTACTTCTTTAAAATATTACCCGGTGTCAACGGGTCTCTAATCTAGTATAAATAATATTAAATAGAAATCAATACCCAATTACATTTTAATGAATTTATAAAATAAACAACATTGATACTATCAATTGGAGTATTTTTTATTATCATACTTTTTTCTTTCAATATATACCAAATCTAAATCCTAATCTAACCTCATGATCATGCCAAGAGCACTCTAACTATGTAAATTTCAACTAACAATTTTGTCTTTATAGGACAAATTATTTCAGTATTATATACGATGTTTCGATATTTATAATGTATCGAATTTCAAAAGAGTTGGTTGAGGTGCGGTCACCGAGACAAATTCATATCTGGTCTACAATGGACTTTTTGTTAAGGTTTCCCGTCAAATCAATCTTTTATGAAATTTTGAAAAGACAATTTAGTTTATCTAAGTATAACCATAAATGATTAAGTTTGTAACCCCTTCTATTGGTTGAATTCATTATAATTTTCAGAAAGTTCATATATTTTTTTTTATGATTATGTGATAAACGGATAATGAATCTAAAATCCTTGCAAGGATCCACTTTTTTCGTTAGGAGGGTTTTGGGGTCGAGTGAGGGAATACAATAATTGGTATTCCTCGCCTCGTTGCCATGCCTAGTATGTCCAACATCTTTTTATTTTGAGATATCGTCTTATTTGACTTTAGAGAAACTTAAAATTTTATAGTTTTAAATAAGTTAATTAAAAAAACCCAAGTTAATCCTAATACCCCCCCCCCCCCCCCCCCCCCCACCCAATAGTAATGGTAATAAAGTAAAGCCTACCTTAATATGTCCACAACTCGGGTTTTAGACTTCAAGTTAAGCTCGATAGAGGCGATCTAGAGTTTTTAAAGGTTTTGGGTGAAATTAAATATAAGGCTTCAAAACGATGAATAAGAAGTAAAAAAGTCACAAAATATTACTGTATATTTCAATCATTATTTTATGCACATTGTTCATTCATTTAGCTATTTTACTCGAAAAATTATTAGAACAAAATAACTTCGTTTCGTTTAAATTTGAATAAAATTTTCTAGTATCGTTAATAACTTTACACAATGGACATAGATTTTAGGAGCTCCAAAAACTAAGGCTTGAGCAGCTATGGATGTTTTTATGAGGGTAGTGAAACACTCACTTCTCCTGCCGCTTTACCTTTGATGGCCTTTAAAGTCCGATTTCCTTTTAGCCAATGATGAATTACGAGCCACAGAATGAATCGAGGAACTAAGAACGTTTCCAATACCGATAACAGCTAGGTGCAGAGCATTTTTGGGGGCTAGCCTCCTTCCAAATGGCAAAGAAAAAAAGACCTCCTACACGCACGGGACCAGAACAAGAAAAAAAATACCTCCTACACGTACGGGAACAAGAACCAAAAAAAAGGAGATAGGATCTACCTGCACGCCCTGAAAGGAACCAAGACCAGCAAGCTTTGATTGAATGAACGACACCTTGCTTGTATTGTTTTAAAAAAAAAATCCAATGTTGACAAACGAAAAGAAAAGAGATTGTATCAACTTCGTTCCTTCATATTTTTGTTTTGACTATGATTTGGCCCTACGGTGGTAGAACCAGGTGAAACCGGGCGTACTACTTCTTAGGTAGCTCTTTGTTCGTTCGACAAAGGCGTAGAGCTATCTACTTGGTCGCTACTGGATCTGCTACGCTAGGTTCTCAGCATTGATCGACGCATGAGGAACGTGAAATGCTCGACTGAATGAATGACTCACAAGGTGTAAACCCCAGGCCCAAATATTGGGGTGTGCAATATGTGCACTTGCACAGGGCCAGTGTTTTGTAGGGGCACCAAAATTTTGTGCAATCATATTAGAGATAGGCCCAATTCCCTATCCAAGTTCAAGTCAAATTTAATATACAATTGCTATAAAATAAAGAGTCCTTTATTCATTGGAATTCACAAACTGACAAGTATCGATCTCCCAAAATCCCAAATCATCTTTGTGACTGCAGGTAACTTTTTTCTATTACTTATTTTATGTCTTTTATTTTCTTTACAAGTTAAGTGCAACTGTCAAGAATAAGCTTTTACTGTTTGGATACATAGATAATAGATTGCCTGCTTATGAGTATCAAACAAGTTAAGTGCAACTGTGCAAGAATAAGCTTTTACTTTGTTCTATTACTTATTTTATACCTTGAAAGTGGTGTTTGTTACAATGTTATGGATAATGTTTGAAACGAGGGTTAAAGTCTCAGTCCGTTGTGGCACTGTATGCATAAAGGGCCCAATTTTTTTTTACTGAACTGGGCACCCAAAATCCATGTGACGGTCCTGGTAAGCCCCAACGACATTAAGGGAGAAAAGAGAAGACTGTGATCAATGACCAATTTTGCACATCCTTATTGGATGGTCGGCTTAGAGTGAAAGCATACGAACATAAACTTTGTAACTGACTTTGCCAATCACGAGTTGACGCCCTTTATCGGGATGAGAGGAATTGCTTCATCGGCATTTACGTCAATATGTGAAAGACTCATGCAACCTGAGAGGGTACGACTTCAAGCGATGAACTCGATCGAACGGCCTCCTAACGGCCCTGGTTCAGCTCGATAAAGGCGGAGCTCATACAATTTTAAGGAGGGGACAAAACTCGACTCTTTTGCATTAGCTTAAAAAATACGTAAAAAGCCCAAATAAACAGACAAAAAGCATTTCTTCACGAAATCGTAAAATCAAACAACACGTTAACCCTACCCAAACACAACCCCAAAACTTTAGGGTTTAACAAACCTCACCACCTCCATCACCACCACCACCTTGACAAAAATGGGGAAAACCAAAACCCCAAAACAACCAGAAACCCCAAATCCAAACACCCCATCATCATCATCAACAAACATATTCCAAACCCTATTCAGCAACACCCCACAAGACCCAACCAACACCATCTTTTCAGATTCAAACCCATTCAAAGCCAAACCAAACACCCTCCAAAAGCTACTTTCATTAGACATTGATAGCCCACAAAAAACAAACAATACCCATATCTCAGACTCATCAAATTTGCCAACCAAACGAAAAAAACCCCAAAAAGATGACTCGGATGACGAAAAAACTGCCAAAAAATTAAAGGGTGGAGATGGGTTTTCGGTAAAAAGTGATAAAAATGTGAACTTGGTGAAAAAAAAGAGGAAAAGAGATGAAGTTGAGGCTGAGTATGAGGAGAGAAAGTATGGAGGGGCGGATGAGGATATAAGGGAAGATGAGGGGGTGAAAGTGAAAGTTGGGGAGAAGAGGAAGGGACTTGGGAAAGGTGACGAGGAGTTGCTTGTGGCGAAAGAAGGGTTTGATGATGAGGAGAAGCTGTTGAGGACTGTTTTTGTTGGGAATTTGCCGTTGAAAGTCAAGAAAAAGGCGTTGTTGAGGGAGTTTGCGAAATTTGGGGAGGTTGAGTCGGTGCGGATTCGGTCTATTCCGTTGTTGGATGTGAGTTTGTTTGAGTTTTTGTTTGTTTGGTTTGGTTAAATTTGTGTTTGATTTTGGTTTGCTGTGTTTTTTGTTGCAGGATAAGACGCCGAGGAAGGGTGCTATAATTAAGAAGCAAATTAATGATGCTGTGGACAGGTTATTTGAATGATTAGAACATTTTGTTGTTATGGTTAATTGCTTGATATATACTTTACTTGCTTTACTGAGTTTATGAACTTACTGCAATTCTGTTAGTAATTGTAATAGTATGCTGCATTTTGTTATCGATCATAAAACATGAGCTAAAAAAACATTGGTATTGATAGTTTTTCTGAGTATGTTAGTTTAGTTGCTAGAATAGGTAAACTATCTTGCTATTGTAAGCAAGGAACACAAATTTACATTGTTAAGCTGTGAATGATAAGCTGATATGTTCTAAAGTCTTGTTTACAAATTGGTAAAAGTAAGTTTACTGGTCTAGGAGATATTCACAAATTTCTTAAAATATTAGGTCCAGTTTTGTTGTGGGAGTCCCATTGATAGTTTTTGTAGTCTGTTTCTATTATCTCTAAAACATAGAAAGTATCTTGCTGTTTTAAACAATGAACACACTTTCATATGGTTAAGCTGTGTACGATTTGGGTAACATTAACATAGACACATAGTTCTGAAATCACGTTCATATCGAAGCTGAGGCCCTGTTTCTTAGCTCTTAGACATGTTTGTAAACTTATAGGAGTACTTTTTATGTATCCTATTTTTAACTCTTAGGCATAAATTTAGAATTTTCATTTTCTTAAGCTCAATCATGATTTTGTTCATTAAAATGAATTGGTTGGTGAATGCAGGGTTAATGCATATGTTGTTTTCAAGACGGAGGATTCCGCTCAAGCTTCTTTGGCACATAACATGGCAGTTGTAAGTCGATTTCTTAAAAGCTTAGGGTGCGTTTAGTAGAAGACAAAATTCTCTTATTTTCTATCTCTAGTTTTGTAAAAATTTGGAAGGAAAATTTATCTCCACAAAAAACTTGAAAATATAGAAAATGCCTTTAGTCGATGTTTGTATTTTTCTATTTTGAAAAAGGGGAGGGAGGGTTGTGGGTTATAAAGGAAAACAACTAAAATTAGTTTTGTAATTTTCCTTGCTAAGTTAGGAAATAGGGATTTTGTGTTTTGTAAAACATTTTGTTAGAAATGCTTATTTAAACGCGATCTCTGTTTTCCTTGTTTTCCACAAAACATTTTGTGGAAAACAAGGGTGTTTTCCCCCAACTAAACACCCTTAATGTTCTTTCCAAATTTTGACTAGAAAATCTGTTAGTAGTATATAGTTGACGACATGTTACAATATTACATCAATAATGAGATTCCGAAACCTTGAATGTATCAATGTATCATTAGCTTTATTACTTTCATTCTACCTTTTGTCGGGTTCATTTATATGAACAGTTATCACAAATAGCCGATTAGTACCACACAGAACACAATACAATATTATCATGAACATAATTTGGTGTTTAAAAGATCTCAGTAACTCAGTTTGTAATGAATTGATACTGTATAATGATTCTTTTGGCTCTTCGTGAATTTGTGTGTAAATACCCTCCTTTTTGGGTAATTGGCTTCAAAATTGTTGGGATGACTTGCTTATATTCCATGGATTAGTTGTAATGATGCTAAAACATCAAATTATTGGATAACACTTAAGAAGTTTACCCAGATTGCATTTGGAACAGTGTGAATGCCGCAAGTTCATTCAATAATTTTATGTATGCAATCTTCTTATCTAGGTGGGTGGAAATCATATTCACGTAGACAGAGCTTGCCCGCCTCGCAAGAAATTGAAGGGAGAGAATGCTCCACTTTATGACAGCAAAAGGACTGTGTTTATTGGTAACCTCCCATTTGATGTCAAGGTACATATCTTCTGTATAATATATAAAAGTACTTAGTTTGTTCATTTTCTTACTTAGAGATGTATGGGCTGATTGGATAACATGACAAAAAGTGAGTTCGGCTCAAATTTCTATCTTGTATGGCTTGAAATGTGTTGGGATGATTTGAATTAATCACTTTTAGTTTGCCAAATATGAGTATATGACTATAAAACAGATTATTATCAATAAAAGCTATTGACCCATTCTGTTTCTATATCTACAATTTTTTTATTCCACCTGTTAGAGATAACACATAACCCAAGTTGACCCATATATAAGCAATTGGGTCGATGATTTTATCTTTAGTTTTTACTGATATTGGTACATTCTTCTTTGTCTATCAGGATGAAGAACTTTATCAGTTGTTTACTAGTTTTAACAACCTGAAAGACTGCATTGAGGCTATTCGAGTTGTGAGAGATCCTGGTACAAGCATGGGAAAAGGCATAGCTTATGTCTTGTTCACAACAAGGGTACGTGTGTAATGGACACTTTTAATTTCCATCCAATTGTATGCACCTTTATGTCATTCATATTATATAAACTAACGCTGTAGTTCCTCATGTCTTGAACTGCTTAAAAATTAAATTACAGTTTAAAAGTACTTTTTTGAATGTGTTTTGTTATATTTCAGGAAGCTGCAAATACGGTTGTTAGGAAACATAAACTGAAGATCCGAGACAGGGAGCTCAGGTTATCTCATGCCTTGAAAGCAAACCCAACACCATCAAAACAAAAGGAATCATCATCTTCTAAGCCAGCTGTGGGCGGCAACCTGTCTTATCAGGGTATTCGTGCTACCAAATCTGGTGGTGAGAAAAAGTTTGCCACAAGAATTGCAAAACACGCGAGGACTGAATCGAGAAGTGAAAATGTGGTGAAGAAAAAAGTACGTTCAGAAAAGAGGCCTTCGGTTGCTGCTAGAAAGGCTGCAGCAAATGCAACTAGAACTGGCGGTGATGGTGGTAGTGGCAGTGGTGGTACCAAACGTAAGCAAGAAAGCCGTACACCACAAAGTAATAACAAAAACAAGAAACCAAGGAAATTTAGATAGGTGTTTTTAGTAGTCTATTATAGATAATGGAATTTATCAGTTATACTTTGTATTATTAATATTTGAACTGGTTTAATGTTACAGCAAAAGAATTGGTTTAATATGTGTTATAAGCTCTTGTCAGTTTATGATGGTTTTTGCTTTGTTCTGCATGTACCATCTGGCTAGCTTGCCTTGACCATGGTCCAATCTGGTTGGTTTTGAAATGGTTTAGTTTTAAAATCTTTATATTGGATCATGGTTTTGTTAGTTCTGCTTCGTGTATGTATGGTTTTGGTCCACATAGTCCAGTGTCGGTTTTGAAGCAATCTGGTTTAGTTTTTTTCTGGTTGTTTGGACCAACCTACCTGTAATATGCATTTGGCCTATGTACGCATTTCCGTTGTCTCTTTCCTTCGCTCATAGACAATTAGGGGAGGGTTTGGGTTAGCCAGTGTATTTAGTCCAAGCTCACAATCCGAACCTGCTTGTGGAAAAGTCCAAGCTCACAATCCGAATCTGCTCGAACCAACCTAAATCTGTTTAATTATTTATGTTCGGGTTCTTGTCATGTCTGGAGTAGTCGCAACTCGCCACTATTGCATACCTCTAATTATTGTTCCACATAGAAGATGATAGTGTGGAACGACAACCAAGATACTTTTATGTACATAAGGGTGTAAAGGAAGTGTTATGACGCTTAGTTAAATGAATAACATGAACAAAAGTGGTCACTTAGTTAAATGAACTATATTCGATTTTAATTATGTTGATCTTTAGTGTAATTAATCAAATATACCATTTTTTTGTTTACAAAATAAACAATAAATCTAGGGTTTTTTAACTAGTGCCATTGTGCCACAAACTTAGAAGTGTTTTATGAAGACAAATGTTTCTTTAAATAACTTAATTTCCATATAAAATTTGGGTAATTATGGTAAAAATCACAAATATAAAAAATAATTATTAATATCAACTAACATTAATATGGTAATTTGAGTTCCTTTAATGCCTCATAAACTTCTACCACCATGCACAAATTAGAAATTCCCATAAATTAAAAGCAAACACGTGAAAAAAAAAATGTTATAACAAAGTAATAATATTGCAAATAAAAGGTTTAGGGTTGAAGTTAAGTTGACTAACAAAGGTAAAAAAAAGCAATAATAACCCATAAGAATTACCACCGACATAATAAACTTAGAGCGCAAGGCACAAAAGTATTATATATACTAGGAAACCAGGTTTTTTTCAACATAAACTTAATTTGTATTCGCATTCTTTTCTCTCACCCAAAAACTTCGATCTAGGTTTCAATCTTTTACACGTTTGTAATGGCTGCTGATAAAGGAAAAAGGAAGCGTGAGTCTGATGAGATATCTGTGTCTAAGCGTCTCCACTTGGAGAATGAAGAGTATAGGGAGTGTTCTTACGTAAAGGGGGAGTATACAGATGATGAGGCTCAGTATGGGGACTTAGAAAGTAGTACTGATCAGAAAGATAGTGATTTTGAAGAAGAGTATGATGATGAAGGATGGTTTATTGGATACAAGTATAAAGGTGTCAAAGCCAGCCGTTACGTATGTGATGGTGGTTATGTAAAAGAGGCTGATTGTTCGGATGAAGAGTGTAATGATCACGAGGCTGACGAAGAGTATGATGATGAAGGATGGTTTATTGGATACAAGTTTAAAGGTGACAAAGCCGGCCGTTACGTATGTGGAGAGTATACTGATGGTGGTTATGTAAAAGAGGCTGATTGTTCGGATGAAGAGTGTAATGATCACGAGGCTGACGAAGATTATGTGAAAGAAGCTGATGATTATTCGGATGAAGAGTGTAATGATGATGAGGCTGACGAAGAATACGGTACTTATGTGAAAGAAGCTGATTGTTCGGATGAAGAGTGTAATGATGACGAGGCTGATGAAGAGTGCAGTACTTATGTGAAAGAAGCTGATGATAATTCGGATGAAGAGTGTAATGATTACGAGGCTGATGAAGAGTATAGTGGTTATGTGAAAGAAGCTGATTATTCGGATGAAGAGTGTAATGCTGAAAACGGTGATTATGTAAAAGAAGAGCATCATGCGAATGAAGACCGTTCTGATGATAAGGCAATATATTGTGAGGAAGGTTGGTTCTTAGGATGGAAAGCCGTATGACACAAATTAAAGTAATAGCACCAAGTTTTATTTTTTTGATTTGTATGATGTTTACAGCAAAAGAATATCTTTTATTAATGTTATATGATCTTTTTATGATGGTTTTTCTGCCTTGTTCTGTTTGATTATCTTGTTTTCTTAGTCATTGGTTAGTTAAATTGTCGTTCGTTTCTTTTTACATCCAGTCTGGTACTCCGTTGCTAGGTTGATCTGTTCTAAGTGCACTTTCTTTAGTTTTTGACACCTGAGATATAAAACAAGTTCGATCAGAGTTTTTACATGATGGTCTATCATGACACAAGATTATGAAAACCAGACTACATAAATACTATCCAACTTTAACATCAAGATCTTCTAAACAGAAGCCGAACTCCAAGTTGAAGCTGCATCTGTACACACTTCCATAAGGGTGCTTTGAATTCATACTCGTTACATTGCTTCATGGGGTGAGACTCTAACCAAACATATTATGGTTTGTTCTTGTTGGTTATCAATGTAGGCGTAATGGAGATTATCCCAATGAGAAATAAGGTGCCTATCGATTGTATGTCATAAAGGTCTCCAATTGTACGTAGTTCACAAATTATAAGATTGTTAAAAGTCAAAATCGACAAATTCAATAATCACTTCAAATGAGACTTGGCAAAATGGGCAGGTTATGGCAATTGGCAAGTTTCATTTCAATAGCTAATGTGTTATGGTTTAAAAACTATTTTTTACAAATTAAACGATTTAGAAGGTTTGAATTTGAATCAATAAACCCAATCAACCCGTTTCCATTTGAGCTAAAGTTTTAAATCCGAATTGACCCGTTTACCTGAAAAAAGATTTGAAATTCCCGCTGCCAATAAAGAATAATCTATAGCAACAAAAATGTTAACCAAATGGCAGAAACTTTCTATTTAGGAAAATAAACTAACTGAAATATTACATCAATAATGAGATTCAGAAACCTTGAGTGTATTATTAGCTTTATTACTTTCATTAAGCGTTTTGCCAGGTTCACTTATATGAATAGTTAGCACAAATAGCTGTTTAGTACCACACAGAACACAATACAACATTATCATGAACACAATTTGGTGTTTAGAAGATCTCAGTAACTCAGTTTGTAATGAATTGAGAATGATGCCAAAACATCAAATTTAATGGATAAGACCCAGATTGCATTTGGAACAGTCTGAATGCTGCAAGTCCATTCAATAATTTTATGTATGCAATCATCTTATCTAGGTGGGTGGAAATCATATTCATGTAGACAGAGCTTTCCCACCTCGCAAGAACTTGAAGGGAGAGAATGCTCCATTTTATGACAGCAAAAGGACTGTGTTTATTGGTAACCTCCCATTTGATGTCAAGGTACATATCTTCTGTATAATATATAAAAGTACTTAGCTTGTTCATTTTTTTACTTAGAGATGTATGGGCTGGTTGGATAACATGACAAAAAATGAGTTTGGGTCAAATTTCTATTTTTGTATGGCTTGAAATGTGTTGGGATTTAATACACTTTTAGTTTGCTAAATATGAGTATATATGACTACAAAACAGATTATTAGTATCAATTTAAGCTAATAAATAGTAGCAGTTTAGGAGGCTGTGTGCGTTAAAAATATATATTGGCTGGCTTTCTATTCGTGTGACCGATTGACCCCTTCTGTTTCTATATCTACAATTTTTTTATTGCACCTGTTAGAGATAACACATAACCCAAGTTGACCCATATATAAGCAATTGGGTCGATGATTGTACCTTTAGTTTTTACTGATATTGGTACATTTTTCTCTGTCTTTCAGGACGCAGAACTTTATCAGCTGTTTAGTAGCTTTAAGAATCTGAAAGACTGCATTGAGGCTATTCGGGTTGTGAGAGATCCTGGTACAAGCATGGGAAAAGGCATAGCTTATGTCTTGTTCACAACAAGGGTACGTGTATAATGGACACATTTAATTTCCATCCAATTGTCTATACACCTTTATGTCATTCATATTATATAAACTAACGCTGTAGTTCCTCATGTCTTGAGCTGCTTAAAAATTAAATTACAGTTTAAAAGTACTTTTTTGAATGTGTTTTGTTATATATTTCAGGAAGCTGCAAATACGGTTGTTAGGAAACATAAACTGAAGATCCGAGACAGGGAGCTCAGGTTATCTCATGCCTTGAAAGCAAACCCAACACCATCCAAACAAAAGGAATCATCATCTTCTAAGCCAGCTGTGGGCGGCAACCTGTCTTATCAGGGTATTCGTGCTACCAAATCTGGTGGTGAGAAAAAGTTTGCCACAAGAATTGCAAAACATGTGAGGACTGAATCGAGAAGTGAAAATGTGGTGAAGAAAAAAGTACGTTCAGAAAAGAGGCCTTCGGTTGCTGCTAGAAAGGCTGCAGCAAATGCAACTAGAACTGGCGGTGATGGTGGTAGTGGCAGTGGTGGTACCAAACGTAAGCAAGAAAGCCGTACACCACAAAGTAATAACAAAAACAAGAAACCAAGGAAATTTAGATAGGTTTTTTTAGTTGTCTATTATAGATAATGGAATTTATCAGTTGTTATACTTTGTATTATTAATGTTTGAATTGGTTTAATGTTTACAGCAAAAGAATTGGTTTAATATGTGTTATAAGCTCTTGTCAGTTTATGATGGTTTTTGCTTTGTTCTGCATGTACCATCTGGTTAGCTTGCCTTGACCATGGTCCAATCTGGTTGGTTTTGAAATGGTTTAGTTTTAAGATCTTTATATTGGGTCATGGTTTTGTTAGTTCTGCTTTGTGTATGTATGGTTTGGGTCATGGTTTTGTTTAGTTTTTTTCTGGTTGTTTGGACCAACCTACCTGTAACATGCATTTGGCCTGTGTACGCATTTCCATTGTCGACACTAGTACAAACAGGATGATGCCCGACGACTTTTTTTTGTCTGTGCCGACATCATGACGTCGGCATTTAGTTGATGCCGACGAAACTTCGTCGGCCTATGCTAGTCGGTAATGCATCGTCGGGACTTACTGTGCCGGCGATATTTACCGACGCTGAAGTGGGGCCCACAGCCATTTTCAGTCAACCGAAAACTTGTTTCGACAAATAATATGCCGACGTCTATTCGTCGGTATTTTAATTACAATTAACAAAAATCATTAATTACTCGATCAATAAGTCAACAAGGTCAAACGGTCAACGTTTATTATACCGACGATATGTCGTCGGTATATAAAAAGTCAAACTAAAAAAATCAAAAGAGTCAAACGTGAAAGTCAAAATTGGGTCATAATATACCGACGACATGTCGTCGGTATTTGTTGTTTATGCAGGCTGCATAGCAGCCTGTAATGTAGCCGTTTTCCAGATTTTTCCCGAAAATTTTTCCGGAAAAAATCTACACAATCCAAACCTGTATACACAATCCAAACCTCTATACCAACATGCCAATATGCCAAAACAACTTGTAACGGCTAAAACTATTATATATAATCGCTAAATACCTTCAAATACATTAAAACGTTTCAAATTCTACAAAATGGGCGTTATCAAGCTGCCAATAGCACAAAAGCTGCTATATCCGCAATGTTTAAGTTGCCAAAATGCCAAAGTTTACAATAATAACATACGGATGAGTCAATAGCATACGGATGGACAAAGTCAAGGTGTTAAGTGTTAAAGTGTACATCATACGGATGAGGATAAAGCGTAAGGATGGAGAAAATGTTAACGTTTACAAAATAACTCATACAAATATACCTCATTGTCCTCGTCAACATCGCAATCACTGTCTTCATCACCACTACCCAAGTCAGCCTCGTCACTCCCCGAGCCATTCTCACTGCCACTCCCACTCACACTCCTCGATCCTGCCGCGCCCACGCCAGTCCCACTCCCCGATCCTGCCTCGGTTTGAGACTCCATCTGGCTCATCAACTGGGACCACAGATCGGGGTTTGTCTTCATTACTTTCATAACTGCCTTGAGTTTGCGTTTAGTTTCCTTAGTATAAATTCTTTTATTTAATATATAATTAAAATTGAATAATTTTATTTAAAATAAAAAAAATATATATTTATAATAAATACTTTTAGTTAATTTATAATTAAAATTAAAAAAAATATATATATTTTTATTTAAAATTAAATACTTTGGTTTATAATTTAATTAAACACATTCAAAAAAAATTTGGATTAATAAAAATAAATTACTTTTATTTAAAATAAATTACTTTTATTTAAAACTAAATACTTTTATGTTTAAAATTAAATAATTTAGTAAATACTTTATATTTAAAATACTTTTATACTTAATTAAACACATGCAAAAAATTTACCGAGACACTTTGGATGGTCACTTTTTTTCAAGTACAAATAATAAAAAACAATTT
This sequence comes from Artemisia argyi, assembly GCA_030686995.1. Lineage (NCBI taxonomy): Eukaryota > Viridiplantae > Streptophyta > Magnoliopsida > Asterales > Asteraceae > Artemisia > Artemisia argyi. The sequence continues at coordinate 74,063,044 of CM060692.1, read as the reverse complement.
AAGAAATGGTTTCAAATGTAGGTTGCATGTCACGTTTTAAACGAACGATCCGAGATGCTACAACTGGTTATACACGAGATGTTAAACGAACGATCCGAGATGCTATGGTTATACACGAGATGTTAAACGAACGAGTCGAGATGATATGGTTATACACGAGATGTTAAACGAACAATCTGAGATGCTATGGTTTTACACGAGATGTTAAACGAACGATCCGAGATGCTATGGTTATACACGAGATGTTAAAGGAACGATCTGAGATGCTATGGTTATACACGAGATGTTAAACGAACGAGTCGAGATGATATGGTTATACACGAGATGTTAAACGAGCGAGTTGAGATGATATGGTTGTACACGAGATGTTAAACGAACGATCTGAGATGCTATGGTTATACACGAGATGTTAAACGAATGATCCGAGATGCTATGGTTATACAAGAGATGTTAAACGAACGATCCGAGATGCTATGGTTATACACGAGATGTTAAACGAACGAGTCAAGATGATATGGTTATACACGAGATGTTAAACGTACAATCCGAGATGCTATGGCTAGTTATACACGAGATGTTAAACGAACGATCCGAGATGCTATGGTTATACACGAGATGTTAAACGAACGAGTCGAGATGATATGGTTATACACGAGATGTTAAACGAGCGAGTCGAGATGATATGGTTATACACGAGATGTTAAACGAGCGAGTCGAGATGATATATTTGTACACGTGATGTTAAGCGAACGATCTGAGATGCTATGGTTATACACGAGATGTTAAACGAATGATCCGAGATGCTATGGTTATACAAGAGATGTTAAACGCACGATCCGAGATGCTATGGTTATACACGAGATGTTAAACGAACGAGTCGAGATGCTATGGCTGGTTATACATGAGATGTTAAACAAACGATCTGAGATGCTATGGTTATACACGAGATGTTAAACGAACGATCTGAGATGCTATGGTTATACACGAGATTAAACGAACGAGTCGAGATGATATGGTTATACATGAGATGTTAAACGAACGATCCGAGATGCTATGGCTGGTTATACAAGAGATGTTAAACGAACGATCCGAGATGCTATGGCTGGTTATACAGGAGATGTTAAACGAACGATCCGAGATGCTATGGTTATACAAGAGATGTTAAACGAACGATCCGAGATGCTAGCGCCAACAACCACACAATAGAATCAGCTGCCTTATTTCACGACCTTTATAATGACATGGTAGGCGACATGGGAAATCTTCATATGTAGTTTTGTTGTTGTTGCTGTTATTGTTGTTGTTGTTGTTTGTTGTTGTGTTATTGTTGTTGTTGCTGTCTGTTGTGTTATTGTTGTTGTTGCTGTTTGTTGTGTTATTGTTGTTGTTGTTTAATAAAATGTTGTTGTTGTTGTTGTGAAAACTGATGTCGAATGTGTTTATTTTTTTTTTTAATTCAGACATAAATCGACTAGCTTCCTGTTAATGCAATAACTAACATAACATTTAAAACACGAAACACATTAAACATTAAACTTAAAACATGAAATACAAAAGTACGATTAATAGAAACTACGATACAGTAATTAAAATAAAACAACGAAATAAGAAAATGAATCATCTGAGACCCAACCATCCTCCTCACTTGAAGAAGACTCTGATGGTACAGGGCCAAGCCCCATGGCCCATCGGCGTGGTAGTTCTCTGTTTATCCGCGCCGTATGAGCAGCTTCCCGAGCCCTACGAGCAGCTGCCACACGTTCTTCGTCTTCTTCAACCTCTCTAGAGAATTGAAAATCTTGCTCGAAGAGTTCTTCATCAGTCAAGCCAAATGTATTGGGTTGGTTTTCCACTGGTGGATTGTTTACCGGTTCATTCTCAACTGGACTGTTTTGTTGTTGATTTCCATTTTCTGCAGTTGGAGTGTTCACAATCACCGGTTCTTTTGGAGGACTTGGGAATTGTTGCGAGAAATCCTTGTGAGGAGGACTTGGAAATTGTTGCGAGAAATCTTTGCGAGACATCGAGAATGGGACTTGGGAGTTTTAATTTTGTGAGTTTATGTGTGTTTTACCGAGTTAATGATTCTTGGTATATATAAAGTAAAAAATTGAACGGGACAAAGGAAAATAAGGCGGGGAAACAAATACCAAAGTCATGTCGTCGGTAATAAATAGGCGGGAAAAAACCCCGCCCAAAATATTCACTTTTATTCTCAAGCCAAACGACAAAAAAAAGTTCAATAATTTCCCGACGTCATGTCGTCGGAATTTTTACAACCCAAATTTACTTAAACGATAATAAACGCTAATTAAAACTCTAATCGCAATAAATATTTATTTACGGAAAATACCGGCGACAGGGCGCCGGGAAAATCTTGGCGGGTCAAATTCCCTCCCAAGTTTTCGCAATTATTGGGAAAGTCAAATTTGACCAAAAAAATACCGATGACATGACGTCGGGATTTTATAATTCATAAAATTCAACGTGAGTTTGGCTCGGTCAAGCGCATTTTTTGTCGTTTAGTGAAATATACCGACGACCTTTTGTCGTCGGGATTTTGTTCGCCGCCAGTTGTACTTATCCTAGTAGTGCGATCTCTTTCCTTCGCTCATAGACAATTAGGGGAGGGTTTGGGTTAGCCGGTGTATTTAGTCCAAGCTCACAATGGAACCTGCTTGTGGAAAAGTCCAAGTTCACAATCCGAATCTGCTCGAACCAACCTAAATCTGTTTAATTATTTATGTTCGGGTTCTTGTCATGTCTGGAGTAGTCGTAACTCGCAACTATTGCATACCTCTAATTATTGTTCCACATAGAAGATGATAGTGTGGAACGACAACCAAGATACTTTTATGTACTTAAGGGTGTAAAGAAAGTGTTATGACGCGTAGTTAAATGAATAACATGAAAAAAGTGGTCACTTAGTTAAATGAACTATATTCGAATTTAATTATGTTGATCTTTAGTGTAATTAATCAAATATATAATTTTTTTTTGTTTACAAAATAACAATAAATTTAGGGTTTTTTAACTTGTGCCATTGTGGCACAAACTTAGAAGTGTTTTATGAAGACAAATGTTTTTTTAAATAACTTAATTTCCATATAAAATTTGGGTAATTATGGTAAAAATCACAAATATAAAAAATAATTATTAATATCAACTAACATCTTTTATATAATAAAAGAATTACATCATTTCGGAGTGTTTTTGCAAATCCCTTCTCAATGAAAAATAAATTGGGCCAATAGCAAAGCTCGATTTTGACACGTAGGCGAAATCGAGCAACGTGATTGGTTAATAAAAAGTCAAAATTAAATTTATTTTGGTCAAACTTAATAAATTTGGTGGAGAAATTTGGTTAATAAAAATAATGCATAAAAATATATGTGTCAAATTTATGAAAACAAAAACTTAAAAAAAGAGGAAGTAATTAGTAAAACTTTAGTGGCTGAACTTTAAATAAATTATGTAGAACTAAGTGTAAAATTACAAGTTTCCATCTTTTTTAATGACTTTAGATAAACACAAATAACCCCTTACAATTTATACCCTTATACTTTATAATATTAACTTTGTTTAAAATATGAGTATTAGTATTAGTTTTTAGACTTTCATCCATTAAAATTACAAAATTTGGTAAATATGTGAATTAGTTTTAATATTGTTAGTTTTTGACCATTAGAATATCTTTTTATATAAGGACTCATGTTATTCTATTTAAAAGTTTAATTTATGCGTACACGGGTTTGAATATTAAATATGGCTAAATTATTAGTAATGAGAATATAAATATCAAATGGTAAGCACGAGTTACGGTGATATGAAAACAAATATACTGTAAAACCCACATATTCATGACATGATTAAAGCACCAAAATACCCTCCAATTTGAAATTTTGAAGAATTAAGTATGTTTACCAAACAAGCCCTAAATAAAAAACGAGTATTGTGCGATCACAAATGTGAACATGTAACTTCAAGTAAATAATGTTTGAGCTACTACAACATCATATGAAATCAAGAATGTGAAACTTGGATTAAAACCTAAGTGTTGCTCGTTACGTGACCTAAAGGGGTCCAAAAATATTAAAACTTGTACACAAACTTAATAATAAATACATGTTACTATCCTAAGTATATTTTTAATTGAAAAATGATAATTTTGACCCATGCCGCCCCTTTTGGCCGTTACTTTGAAGATAGGGATGGAAATCCCATAAATTTTGCCCATTTACCAAATTTATATAACCATTTTTCCCATTTTCCTTAACCTAAAAATTAAAACCCCTCTCCCCTTTTCCTCGACATAATTCTAACGCCACCACCATCCCTCCATACCACCCTTCTCATCAAAATATTGCTCTTAAATCCTTGGTAAATAATTGTACGTGTTCGTGAGAAGATTTGGTATACGTTAGAGATCGTTTGGTACCATTTGGAGGCTTGTTTCTTGGTTTTCTTCACCCATTCGAATCAATCCACAACCCTTGAAGGGTTTGGTATCTTTTCTTGCATCCTTGATTAATTCTTTGTTTTTCTTTTGTCATATATATCACTATACGCAAGAATAAAAAAGATACGAATTGGTATACATAAGATATATGAATCGACCCATATATAATTATGAGAGAAAATTGATAAACCTTGATTAACTTGATGATATGATGATTAAAACATACTTGTGGTAACATTTGTAACACATAAATATGTTTGTTTGATTTGAAAATGGATTTTCTTGTTGTCTTAAAATGTGGCCGAACATATGAATGACCCTAAATAATTTTTGGATGCTAAATTGATGATTATTATGTGATATGGATGCTTGGTTTCATGTGTGGATTGAATTGGTATAACATGTAACTAGTTTTGTTAATTAATTTGATACGAAATTGAATATGGATGTATGTATGTCGACTTGTATGTGATGATATGGATTCTTAATTGTTTGATGGTTGATGATGATAACATGTTTAGGATGTCGATTGATGATGATTAGCATGATGACTAGGGTTTGTTTTGAGTTGTTTGATTCTGGACAGATTTGATAGCTGAAAATGTGTGCATCATAAAACGAAATTGGTAAATGGTTAATTCATAATTTTTGCTTGTAAACTTATTTTAGGGTCCTAATTAAATGTTCCAATTGGTTTGGAGGTGATTGAGGCTGATTTGGGTGTATTTTTGAATTTTGTGTGATGATATGTCAAATCTGTGTTTGCAGAAATTTATTTCAGTGGTAGTTTTTGATTTTTCATTTTCAAACCGTTAGGAGTTAGGAGCTCTACTTTTACTGGGGTAATATTTGGGTTATGTGTGACTTTCTGGAATTTTTGTGAATTTTTCTAAGGTGTGTAAATGGGTATATTAAGTGCAAACTTTCTGCATGTTCGTGCAGTTAATTTTCTGGGTAAGTCTGGAAAGATGATTTTTCATATGGAGTTACACTTAAAAATAAAATCTGGGAAAATTCATGTAGACTCTCAAGACATATTTACTTTTGTGAGAATTTTGGTGATTTTTATTTTGGGCTTCTGATATGTTTTAAAAATCCGTTTTAATGGGCTAAATTCTGTGAGAAAACCGGTCATTTTTATATGCATATGTCTAATGTGTTAACTTGACGATTTGGTGGCCTATTACATGTCCCTCTTGGAGTGTGCTCTTAAATGTTGTAGTTGACTTATGCTAATGTGTTATAATGTGAATGTGTGCTATTGTGACCTTTAACTTGTGAAATTGACACTTTTAACCCTAAAACATACTCGGTGACATAATGAAACCCTAATCTCGGGAAATGTCTATAAATGAAATCCGTAACAAACGAGGCTATGAAACTTGATAATACGATAATATTAACTTATAATAATATGTTAACATTTGAAAACTTGCCAATTTTAGAAATATGCTAATTATGGAAACTTGCTAATTTTGGAAAGTACTATTTATGAAAACCTTCTAAATTTGGAAACTCTCCAAATAAGGAAACTTACTAAAAATAGAAATTCTTCTAAAATGCTTAAACTACTTAAAGTGGGAACTTGCTAAATATGGAAAGTTACCTAAAATAGAATGATGCTAAATATGGAAAGTTTCTAAAAATGGAAAGATAACTAAAAGAGGTAACTTATGTGAAATGAACTCGTCTTGATTCGTATTCCATTTTCGTCTAGGTTCGGTGAAGCGGGAGTGACACATTTCTCTCTTGATTGTCTTGTGACCTTGCTTTGTGTTGGACTAAGGTACAGATATTCCGTACTCCCTCAGCAAGAGTACAACTTCATTTCTCTCTCATGATTTTTTCCCTCTCCTTATATTATTGCACCTTGATATTGAACTTTGATTGACCCATTGATATTGGTCCTTTGACCTACCTCTTGATATTAACCTATGATCTATTCATAATGACCTTTGGGTATTTGAACCTTTGAATATTGGACCTTTGATAATAAACCTTGATATTGAATCTTGACTATAAACTTTTGAAACTAAACTTTGATATTGAACCATTGATATTGAACCTTGACCACTTGACCCTTCAGTATTTACCCGAGGTATTACTTTTTGTGGAGTAGCCACAACCATAGCATTGATGCACCAATGTTATGTACTCTAGCGTAGTTGGAGAGATGTACTACGCCGTCCCCAATCTACTATTGACTATTGCTTTGATTGTGATTGTTATTGGCCTACGGGGGCGTATGGATGCATCCTAGATTTGTATTGTATTGTATTGATTGATTGATTGATTGATTATTGGAGCTACTACATTGTCTACATTGCTACATATTGTATTGGTGATTGGGTGCGTGCATTGTAACCCCTCACATATTGGGAGCTAGCTACTCCATATTGGGCTACTATTGGATTGTATTGTTTATTGATTGGGCCTGGTGTAAAATACTGAATTCCATATCCATTACATCTTACACTAACCTTGTTATCGTTGATTACCCATTGTGACACCATATGTAATTTCCACTCGTACTCTCTTGTTTTATTATTTGATGTGCTTGTTATCTTCATATCTGTTCACTGAGCTTTTTATGCTCAGCCGCGTTTTCTTTTCCATGCGGCAGGTACTTAAGCTAGGATGCGGGGTTTAGCTTTGGGGATGAGAGAGTGTGGACCAAGCTTAGAGTTCCCTTACATTATGGACATGGTTTTATTATTGTAATTCCCTTATTTTGGAATTCATTTGTAACCTTGTACTCATTGTATTATTAAAGTATAAAGCTTGTGTTTTGCTCTGTTGGACACTATTTATTGTGATATCTTTACCCTTGACGGGTTGGGGTGTTACAATTTATGGTATCAAAGACCAGGCTGACGACTTATAATACATAAACCTAGACCTGTGAGTTTGGACCATTAGGTTTCCACTGTAGGAACATTGATGAACACCTTGAAAACTTGATTCCGGATTTTTCCCTGTGCGAACATTAAGTTAAACCTATGAGGATTGGGTAGATATTAGGTTTCCTTCGGCGTACCTTCCCCTTTCGTGTTTGGTTAAATCTCGTCACTCTGGACCACCTGACGAAAACCCGAAGAAAATGGTGACTCATGCCATTAAGGATACCTCAAGACAGATCCAGCGCATAAGAAGGAGTAAGGAAACTATTGTTGATGCTACGGGCTTCCAGAAGATGGATGACAAGGAGAAGGAGATGTATGAAACTAAAAAAAAATGATAACAAAGGTATTGGCACCAAGTATTATGGAAAGTGCCATGAGTCTGTGGAAGAAGAAGAGAGAGATCGCAAAAGTAGTTTTGCTAGCCTCCTTTTTGCCGCAACACGAGAATAACAGGAATGGCTGGATTAGTGAAAGAGAGGAAGAGAAAGAAGAGAATGATGTAGACTCCGATCTAGAGTCTACGGCAACCAGCCGTTATAATCCAAATTAGGCGAAGGGAATTTGTGATCGTGAACTAGTTTCTTTTACTCTTCTGTTTAGCCTACACTAGACTTTGAATTTCATTTCCATTTTCAAGTTACTCTGATAATATTGAAGTTTTGAATTAAGTTTCCCTTCTGTGAGTCTTGTTATGGCAATCTTGTTTGTTTTCATCAGCTAATTGTAATGAGAATTGTGATGATCTTGGAAGTGTCGGTACGATAGTTTTGCACCCTAAATTGATTGACCTGATAGATTCCGTTACCTTCGGAAAATTCTCATCTTTCTATTTGATTCTATTGACGATGTTGACAACTAGTATCCCACGCGTATCACTTTGACAACAATACAATGTTCACATTAGCAGTGAGGCACATTTGGGCTAAGAAGCTGAACAAAATTCCCAACCTCCTTGAATGGTTAACTTATCTGCCTAAAGACTCTTGATAAACCTTACACTTGTTCCTAATTCGTGAATTATCCGTCTTGTTTGACAAATGTAATTGTTATACAATTCCATTTACCTTTGATATGATTTTGGACCTACCTTTGAAAATCCGTTTCCGATGGCTTCATTTGAAAGACTGAAGAAACAAATAAAAGAACTTCTAAGAAATGGGTTACTAACCAAGAGTAAGCTGTGAAGTATATCAGTTTTATTAGTGAAGAAGAGGAGAGACGACGTAGAGTGAACGTGAAGGTTCCTTAAGATGATTTTGAGGCCATAATTGCATTAGTAATAATAAGTTAACGATTCCAATTGTATTGGCTATCACGTCAACTATTTCCGTGTACAAGATGAGATTATGTTTTCGTATATTGGAGAAATTGTATAGTATGACATTGTGGTATGTTCTGAAATGGAGTTATGAGTTGAGGTTATTTTTTTGAAATCGCTTTCCATATTCGTGACGACTACTATGACGGTTAGTGACGCTAATGGTATTAGCTAAAGCTCTGACCATTGATGAGGCGAAAAATGATCCGTTTTTAGGGGGTCATTTAAGCCCGAATCCGACTTTATTTGATCAAATATTGCCCTAAATCGTTCCTTTTGTGATTTTAGGTGTTTGGAGAGTGAATTCTGGAAAAGAAGCTATTTTGGACGTTTTTGGAGCATAAAAGTGAAGAAAACGGCTAAGTACCTAATTTGCATACTGAAAATACAAGGTGACGGCATCAAGACCATCAGCTTGACGGCGTCAGACATGAAGAATTAAATATCGAAGGTGGTGACGGCGTCAGACGAACTCGTGACGGCGTCAAAGTGGCTAAAATAATATACCGTGGGTGGTGACGGCGTCATATAGGCCGTCATAAGTGGATCAAGGCCGTCCGAGGAAGTTTATGGCGGCGAGGTGACGGCGTCAGAAGTTACTCTTGACGCCGTCAGACTGTTTTTCCTATATATAGTTTTCTAGTTTTTTCATTAAAAGAGGAGAAGTTTTGGTGAAACCCTAAAGACGATTTTGGTGCCTCTTTTACAGGTTTTTCAAGGGTTCCAAACCCTTGAGACCTTGCATTGTAATTGAGATAAGTGTACTTTCAATTCAATCAATATGTCTATGTGTTGGTTGTTTATCTCTTGTTCTTGTCTCAATTCTACTATGCTAGGCTAGATCTCTCTTGTGTTTGCTTAGATCTAATGAAACCTGGATGTTGATTATGTGTTGATTACTTGTCTATTCTTGTTTTGAATGAATGATTTATATGTTAGGCTTAAGAAAACTGGCAGATCTCCAAATGGTAACATGCTTGAACGTCTTAAGAAACATGAACCGAGGCGTACTAGGTCTTTATTGGTTGTATTTAATGCATGAGCCACTGTTTACAATCCCTATAGTTGTGCTGGGTCATGGTGTAGGAGGAGATAAGAGCTCATAGAGTTGGGGAGTTATGTATGCCACCCCACGAATGGTATTAAGGAATACAATCCGTCATTCATACAAGTGTAACAAGTAATTAACATGTAAAAGATATCTAGGGAGTAGTGAAGTCTAAGTAAACACAATTTCTCCAATTACTGCTCACAACCTTAGTTTAATTAGTTTAATTTTATTTTTATTATTTTATTTTGATTGCATCTTAGCTTTGGGTTAGTTGAATAGCAACTAATTCCGCCCACTCCTTCAAAACCCGAGATTTTACTTGCTTTCATAAAAATATAAAAATACAAAAATAATCATCTTTCACCTCTAGAACTATTAATTAGGTTTTCTAATCCTAGCGACACTATTCCTAAGCTGAACGATCAATCCCCCGGTACTTGTCACTATACTATACTACAACGATCAGGTACACTGCCTGGTGGGGGTTGTAAGCTTCTCGAGATCCCTCGAGAGGTAAAGCAAGGTGCGATTCCCACGCATCAAGTTTTTGGCGCCGCAGCCCGGGGAAATAGTTATTGTCTAGGTTAGGATTTCTTTTTATTAGGTCTACTTGCTAGATTCCTTTCTAGTAAGATTTTTTATTTTTATTTTTAGGTCTTCTTTAGTCTATCTTATTTCTTCGTGCCTTTGTTCGTAACTCTTTACCATCCGACATCATGGAAGGTGGTAACATCTTTGAACCCATCATCCCACCACAACAAAACCCACCATTAGAACCCCTTAGGCCCCGAACCTTAGGAGAGTATTCCCGACCTAGCCACCAAGGCTACCGAAACACCATTGAGCTCACCGGAGCCAATGTGACCCCCTTGCGATCCGACACCATCCGGTTGGTGCAAAGCGGATGTGCATTCCATGGACTTCGTTCCGAAGATCCAAACCAACACCTTAAGGACTTCCTCAAAATCTTAGATTCCATAGACCTAGGTGTTGAAATTAGAGAGACTACCCATTTACGCCTATTCCAATTCTCTCTACGGGATCAAGCTAGTCAATGGCTTGAGCGTTTACCCGCGGGATCCATCACCACATGGGATGATCTCACCACTCGTTTCCTTGCTCAATTTTTCCCACCGGGGAGAGCTACTAAGCTCAGGAATGACATCTTGATGTTTCAACAACGTCAAAATGAATCTCTTTATGAAGCATGGACTCGTTTCAAGGACTTACTCCAAAAAGTCCCTCATCATGGCATAGATCTTTGGCTCCAAGTCCAAATCTTCTATGACCATATCGACATCTCCACAAGGCGAACCATTGACCAATCGGCCGGTGGTAAGCTACGTGATCTTAGTGCGGAACAATCATGGGAACTCATAGAAGATCTTGCTCTCTATGACAACGAAAGTTGGAATGATCCCCGTGATTTGAACAAAACGGTCAAGGCAATATCTTTGCCTTCGAATAATTCAAGCACTCCCGACCGTAGGATCATGGAACTTGAAGGTCGAGTCAAGTCTCTTATGAAATCTTACGAAGCTCATAAGCCTTCAAGCCAAGTAAGCAGAATCGCTTCTACATGCAAACTGTGCAATGGCCCTCATGAGACCTACAACTGCATGGAACTTCCAAAACGTGCTTATAACGAATTCACATCATCACACGTAGGGCAGGGTCCTCGAACTTCTGCCGAAGCATATGAGGCATGGAAGGATAAACCTAATTTTAGAGGGTATCAAACACGAAGTGTATCATTCAATGACTCCTCACCACTCATTTGGTCCGAACATTTTCCATCGCAAAGTACCCCTAGGCGAAGCTGTGAAGATGAGTTAAAAAAATTCATTCTTTCTCAAGAACTGCAGCTCACTACACTCGAGACAAAATTCAAACAACAGCAGGCTGACGTGAACAACAAGATTTGTAATCTGTTGACGGCTATCAAAGAGCATATTGATAATAAGCCCATTCACGTTGATGAGGTTAAGTCTGCTACCGTCATGAGTCCACCAGCCTCCCCTGTAAAAATAAAAAGTCCTAGAAAGCTATTCAAACATCTATCTCCTAACGAAAAAGGACCTATCAACCCCCTTGGACCAATCCACTTCGTAAACACCATCACCACAATATCAGCTGCAGCATCCAATCCAACCCAACAACAAACTGACAAACTCAGTCAGACAGCGAAGGATGAGATCTCAAAGGTTGACCACGCTTCGGCAAGGGAACCTACCAACTCACCCGAGCAGTGCACCGCGCAGAAATCCGACAAACCGGATGAAAGGAACGAGACATCGGAGGAACAGGAGAAAGGCCCAACCATTTTGAGTAAATCTGTTATAGAAGAATCCGGAATAGAGGATGTTATTAGTATAGGTAGCAATCAAACCGAGGAGAGCGGCTCTAAACTTTTCAAAATCCCCTGTACCATTGAGGGAAAGGTCTTAATTGATAGTCATATAGATCCTAGCTTCCCAGTCAACGTAATCCCACTTTCCCTATATCACAAGGCTTTCCCAGAACACATTGCGTGCGAAAGGGTAGTAGCGAATTTGTCAATTAGGATTGGAGAGCTTGTTTACAATACTAACCTCACCGTGTTTGATGACATGGACCCTCTCGCCAATCAAACATTAACCAACCTTGTCCTTGGGATGCCATTCATCAATGAATCAGGAGCAATCCTTGACGAGAAAGATGGTAGTGTATTACTCACCAATGGTGTTAGAACGGTAATTTTTCGTAGGGATGGTGAGGAGGTTTATGAGTATCGTCCCTCCCTTGAGGGGAATCTATATGGGTCAAAGGATGGAGAATTGAGAAAGATCAAACGACGTGATCCGAATAACTTAAAAATCCCTTGCATGATCGGTCATAAGTACTTCGAAAACATATACATTAATGTATTTCTGCCAAAGAATTTCATGTCATTATTTCATTATAACAATATCTGCAGATGGGGGATGATTTACAAGGGAGAGAAGGTGGTAGGTAAGGATCATGAAATCCAAGTGTTCGTAGGAAATATGGCATTCCCTATGGAGTTCACGATTGTGGACAACATAGAGGACTTTGTTGACCCTAGGCTATCGCAAGTCGTCTTTGGAGCACCCTTTTGTGAAATCACTAAGTTGATAGTGGATGACTTGAACGGAATCATGACTTTCACTGACGGGATTAGGAGGATTTCATACCAAACGCCATACAAAAGAAGAGACCTTAGGGAGATAGATTGCGACGGGCTCGATGTGATGAGCTCCCAACTTGTCTTGTGTGATGATGATGTTAGGAGAGGGTGTAGAAATATTTCTGATTTATCTTGTGGGTTCTTTAAGGATGTTAGTAAGCTTGGCTCTAAGTATCGACGGGATGTTTTCGAATTCGAAGATCCGAAGTACTTACACTATGAAAGCGATACTGGTTTAGAAGACGACCTAGAGAGTGGAACCAATGATGAGATCACGTAGTAACCCACGACTTTGAGTCTAGCTACAAGACTCGTAAATAAAGAAAAGCGCTTCTTGGGAGGCAACCCATGTTTTGTGTGATTTTTATTTGTTTGATTGATATTTGCTTCCGTATGCATGTTTTATTTTTATTGTTGGTTGATCATGTTTCTCTACTAAAATGTGAAATACTTTATTATGTTGTTTAGCCTAGTCTTAACTTCAACCTAGAGGTATTTTTGCAAAAGATAAGTGTAAGGGGAAACCCCAAATATGTTTTTAAGAAACAACCCGATCATGATTCTCCACAATATTAAATGAACATGTATATTCGTATTTGTTAGAGTCAAATGCTTGTATTGAGTCATAATGAAGTTTTCCAGGATTTTCCAGGAAGTAGGACAAAGTTTTTCCAGAAATTTTCCGGAAACTTAACATAAGAATTTCTGCAGGTCCATTCTGACGGCGTCAGGGTATTGCTCTTGACGGCGTCAGGAGTTAAAATCTGGAAATTTTACCGGTTTTGTTTTTCTAACGTAGTCTTATGGTTTTTGTGAATTATTAAGTTTTATAATCTCCAAGAAATCTGCAAACTTCATTCCACAAGCATTATATCTTACTTTGTTTTCTAGGATTTAGTAACTTATATAGGATGCCGCCGATTTTACGCGAGGTTGCCTTGTCTACTTTTGTCAGGATTTACAGGTTATTTATGACAAGAAGATGATTTATATTCTGGAAGGGAAGCTTTGATTGTTCGTTTTCTTGGAAGAAGATTTAACCTGGCCAACTAAAATCCATACCGAGCGAATCAGGGGAGTATTTGATTTCATTCTCTTTACTTTTTAACTTTTACATTCTTTACTTGAACATTGGGGACAATGTTTATCTTAAGTGTAAGGGGAGGGTAAAAAGATGATACCTTACATATGCACTTTCGCTTGAGTTTGTTTTGTTTGATAGTAGATGAGTAATAAAACTATGAGAAATACTTGTTAGTGTAATTTTAGCGCCAAATTTAAAATTTTTTACAACATTTAGGAGTGAAACTTTAGCCATAGCAAGCGTCTCATGGATAGGAGGTTGTATGACTAGCACATAACCGTATATTCAGAAAAATTTTCCACCCAAAAATGTGAGGTTCGCCTTTAGATTTGATAGGAAAAGCATTTATTATTGGTGCTTATGAGTGTACCGGTAGCATTTAGATTCTAGAACTTGCGTTAGTGATGCATCCCGAGACCGCTAGTGAGACTACATTCGTGTGGTAGAATTTACTACATGATAAGAGGCATTAGGATCACCCTTGTGTTAAACCCGTATCATAATTACTTGACCATTTAAGTCATATTACTTGGCTAGTTAAGTCAACTAATTTTTCCCACACCCTTAGCGTTGTACTCATTTTTAGTACACGATACCCCTAGTACACCCCTCCGAGCCTATCTTTTCGTTTCTAACTTTAAGCATTTTACTTAAAGGAAGAATTTGTTACACCCCACTTAAATGTACACCCAAATCGCCTTAGCCTTCCGTGTATGCGCTCATTTTTAGTGCATTATTGTTATTTGTTAAACCCTAAGTTAACTTTCTAATTGATTACATGGTTGCTAAGTCGAGTCATATCATTGTACATATTGTTTTGGGATGATTGGGACTCATGGGTAAGTACTTATTTTATGGAGTAATGGGGAAGAACATCACTTATTACCCCCATATGTACGTTAATCTTAAAAGTGCTCCAAGTGTTTTAATTTTCTTAATTCGAGTCATTAGATTAGTTAAATGTAAAGTATGTAAAGATTCAAGTGTAAGGGGAATGCTCAAACCCCTATGATGTATTATTTTGGATGGTAGGGTAAGAGTGTATGCAAAAAAAAAAAAAAAAAAAAAAAAAAAAAAAATCGAAAAATTAAGAAAAAGAAAAAAAAAAATAGAAAAGAAAAAAAAAAGAGAAAAAACATACGGACTACCATCCCGTTTTTATTCTATGTTCATTTTATGTTTTTGTTATTTTTCATTTATTAGCTTAAGTCGAGTCTAGTCTTGGCTTAGCAACGCCATCTTGTACATGTAATTAACTAAGATTGTTAACTCGCCACCAGTAAAACTCCCTTTATCCAACAAAACCGTGTAATTCATATCCCTACACCTAACGTTATAACCCTTTAAAAGACCTCTTTGATAGTTTATCCTAGATGCTTACGCCATGTGGTGGAGGTTTGATCCTTTCCCAAGCCTATGGTAATCTATTTTGCTATGACAGGTAGTGAGAGATATCTTCCATTTCCATAATGTTATATTACTTTATTACACCCGAGAGATGTGAGTATCTAAACACTATTTGTGAGGTGCTTGTGTATGACCTCCGTGCTTGTCTATTGGTCTTTAGTAGAACGATTATTTGTTGTAATTACTTTTATATTAGTGTTAAATGACCCCTAACTTGTCTTTTGAGTAGAATAAAAGCTCATTTGCTTGAGGACAAGCAAATCTCAAGTGTAAGGGTATATGATGAGGCGAAAAATGATCCGTTTTTAGGGGGTCATTTAAGCCCGAATCCGACTTTATTTGATCAAATATTGCCCTAAATCGTTCCTTTTGTGATTTTAGGTGTTTGGAGAGTGAATTCTGGAAAAGAAGCTATTTTGGACGTTTTTGGAGCATAAAAGTGAAAAAAACGGCTAAGTACCTAATTTGCATACTGAAAATACAAGGTGACGGCGTCAAGACCATCAGCTTGACGGCGTCAGACATGAAGAATTAAATATCGAAGGTGGTGACGGCGTCAGACGAACTCGTGACGGCGTCAAAGTGGCTAAAATAATATACCGTGGGTGGTGACGGCGTCATATAGGCCGTCATAAGTGGATCAAGGCCGTCCGAGGAAGTTTATGGCGGCGAGGTGACGGCGTCAGAAGTTACTCTTGACGCCGTCAGACTGTTTTTCCTATATATAGTTTTCTAGTTTTTTCATTAAAAGAGGAGAAGTTTTGGTGAAACCCTAAAGACGATTTTGGTGCCTCTTATACACGTTTTTCAAGGGTTCCAAACCCTTGAGACCTTGCATTGTAATTGAGATAAGTGTACTTTCAATTCAATCAATATGTCTATGTGTTGGTTGTTTATCTCTTGTTCTTGTCTCAATTCTACTATGCTAGGCTAGATCTCTCTTGTGTTTGCTTAGATCTAATGAAACCTGGATGTTGATTATGTGTTGATTACTTGTCTATTCTTGTTTTGAATGAATGATTTATATGTTAGGCTTAAGAAAACTGGCAGATCTCCAAATGGTAACATGCTTGAACGTCTTAAGAAACATGAACCGAGGCGTACTAGGTCTTTATTGGTTGTATTTAATGCATGAGCCACTGTTTACAATCCCTATAGTTGTGCTGGGTCATGGTGTAGGAGGAGATAAGAGCTCATAGAGTTGGGGAGTTATGTATGCCACCCCACGAATGGTATTAAGGAATACAATCCGTCATTCATACAAGTGTAACAAGTAATTAACATGTAAAAGATATCTAGGGAGTAGTGAAGTCTAAGTAAACACAATTTCTCCAATTACTGCTCACAACCTTAGTTTAATTAGTTTAATTTCATTTTTATTATTTTATTTTGATTGCATCTTAGCTTTGGGTTAGTTGAATAGCAACTAATTCCGCCCACTCCTTCAAAACCCGAGATTTTACTTGCTTTCATAAAAATATAAAAATACAAAAATAATCATCTTTCACCTCTAGAACTATTAATTAGGCTTTCTAATCCTAGCGACACTATTCCTAAGCTGAACGATCAATCCCCCGGTACTTGTCACTATACTATACTACAACGATCAGGTACACTGCCTGGTGGGGGTTGTAAGCTTCTCGAGATCCCTCGAGAGGTAAAGCAAGGTGCGATTCCCACGCATCAACCATCTTGTGAAACTGAGAAATACCGTTTTCTCGTGAGTACTTGGACAAACAGTCATGGTATGATGTAATAGTACATTCGAAGACGAGAAAGGACATGGAAACTATTTTGTACCTTGTTGAAATTTGGCGACCACTTGTGCATTTTGGGGAGATTGATAATTGTTGGACAACGGTGTTCTTAGATTAGAATATCTATTTAAATTCCGCAAGATCTGAAACTATCACCAAGTAATCAAGACTGACAATAAATTTGAAAAGCTAGTCTTTTAAATCTTATAGAAGAATCTTAGAAGATGAATACTAATTTACGTCAACTAGGAACTTATGATAAGATTAACTTCACTTCCTGACCTGGAATTGACAACAACAGTGGCTACCATGAAGAGTGAAGACACTCCTTACAAGGCAGAAGTGTTGGTGATGCAGGGAACAAGAGCTAGTCAAAGTGGCGAACCTGGAGCTGATGAAGACATGCAGTCTCACTTCCTTATTCATCTTGGTTGTACTAAGATGAATTAAGAGCGGAAGCAGACTGGATGAGGAATGGATTTAAAGATCGTGTCAGGAATTCACATCTCTGTCGTATTCCAAGAAGAACTGCAGAAGGCTTGATGAATCAGACTCAAATTCATAGTTTTGTTTCACTCCCAGATTGATAGGCGAAAGAAGACAGATTACTTGGACTTAAAGAGATTTGATGTTTTGAATGGATGGTTTTTGGAACAAACCCTTTTTGTTGTTTAGATGAGTTGATGCAGTTAATGATGACTAATGCTCACTCTCGTTAAATTCTTGAGTTTCGTTATCTGGCAATGTGATCCTTGGACGATTTAGGCTCTCCAATATCATCTCTGTTCCGTTTTCATTCTGCGTATGTTTGATAATGGTCTTGTTAGGAAAGTTTGACGAATTTTGGGAAAATTGATGCTTTTGAGACGACGTACCTTAATTGCTGATATGGTAGATTTCCGTTACTCTTGCGAATAGTTTGTTTTCCTTTAGTCATTCATTGAGACTTCCATTGCTTTGTCATTGAACGTTCCTCCTGGTTATGACGCTTGATTTTGGTTGACCTCTTGGGTGATAGAAGTAAAAGTTGAACTAAGATTGACTTGTTTGTTTATTACTCATGATAAAGTATGACCATCATGAGAGCATATTTATATGATGCTAGTATTATGACGCCTGGCCAACGTGATAATACTCACATCATATAACGTGCACTTATTGTGGTCATAGGATATCTTTGAGAGTATCTAAGAAGTTTATAATTTGATCTCCGTTGGACTTTCTGCGATTTGTGAGACTTTAGGTTCATTCTACCTATGCGGTTACTCTTCATTCGTTCGTTAGATAATTGGATAAACTTGAACTTTCGATTTTGCATTTTGTTGACCTCGATACATCTGTCACCACTCTCAAGCTCTTGTAGAGATCTCTATTGTTTTGATACAATTAATTTGATTTGAAATTTTGTTCGTATCCCATATGAGCTTTCTAGAAGATACAATTATCATCCTCTACATATGGTCTCATACCCTTGCGATCAAATTCAACCAGATATGTCACTTGCAATTTTCGATAGATAGGAGAGAGTCATGAGAAATAAGTTTTTGTTTAGTTAAAGTTCCTTGTAAGAAACATCCACCACGTGCGGCGACCAGGGAGACCGATGAGTCTATGCGAGCCAGCTACCCCTATTTTTCCCGTGTAGTCTGGTAGGGGTTCGTATTGTTTCGCTACTGTATTCCTTCTTTCATTTTCGCGGACGAAAATTCTTTTGAGGGGGGAATAGTTGTAAAACCCACATATTCATGACATGATTAAAGCTCCAAAATACCCTCCAATTTGAAATTCTGAAGAATTAAGTATGTTTACCAAACAAGCCCTAAATAAAAAACGAGTATTGTGCGATCACAAATGTGAACATGTAACTTCAAGTAAATAATGTTTGAGCTACTACAACATCATATGAAATCAAGAATGTGAAACTTGGATTAAAACCTAAGTGTTGCTCGTTACGTGACCTAAAGGGGTCCAAAAATATTAAAACTTGTACACAAACTTAATAATAAATACATGTTACTATCCTAAGTATATTTTTAATTGAAAAATGATAATTTTGACCCATTCCCCCCCTTTTGGCCGTTACTTTGAAGATAGGGATGGAAATCCCATAAATTTTGCCCATTTACCAAATTTATATAACCATTTTTCCCATTTTCCTTAACCTAAAAATTAAAACCCCTCTCCCTTTTTCCTCGACATAATTCTAACGCCACCACCATCCCTCCATACCACCCTTCTCATCAAAATATTGCTCTTAAATCTTTGGTAAATAATTGTACGTGTTCGTGAGAAGATTTGGTATACGTTAGAGATCGTTTGGTAGCATTTGGAGGCTTGTTTCTTGGTTTTGTTCACCCATTCGAACCAATCCTCAACCCTTGAAGGGTTTGGTATCTTTTCTTGCATCCTTGATTAATTCTTTGTTTTTCTTTTGTCATATATATCACTATACGCAAGAATAAAAAAGATACGAATTGGTATACATAAGATATATGAATCGACCCATATATAATTATGAGAGAAAATTGATAAACCTTGATTAACTTGATGATATGATGATTAAAACATACTTGTGGTAACATTTGTAACACATAAATATGTTTGTTTGATTTGAAAATGGATTTTCTTGTTGTCTTAAAATGTGGCCGAACATATGAATGACCCTAAATGATTTTTGGATGCTAAATTGATGATTATTATGTGATATGGATGCTTGGTTTCATGTGTGGATTGAATTGGTATAACATGTAACTAGTTTTGTTAATTAATTTGATACGAAATTGAATATGGATGTATGTATGTCGACTTGTATGTGATGATATGGATTCTTAATTGTTTGATGGTTGATGATGATAACATGTTTAGGATGTCGATTGATGATGATTAGCATGATGACTAGGGTTTGTTTTGAGTTGTTTGATTCTGGACAGATTTGATAGCTGAAAATGTGTGCATCATAAAACGAAATTGGTAAATGGTTAATTCATAATTTTTGCTTGTAAACTTATTTTAGGGTCCTAATTAAATGTTCCAATTGGTTTGGAGGTGATTGAGGCTGATTTGGGTGTATTTTTGAATTTTGTGTGATGATATGTCAAATCTGTGTTTGCAGAAATTTATTTCAGTGGTAGTTTTTGATTTTTCATTTTCAAACCGTTAGGAGTTAGGAGCTCTACTTTTACTGGGGTAATATTTGGGTTATGTGTGACTTTCTGGAATTTTTGTGAATTTTTCTAAGGTGTGTAAATGGGTATATTAAGTGCAAACTTTCTGCATGTTCGTGCAGTTAATTTTCTGGGTAAGTCTGGAAAGATGATTTTTCATATGGAGTTACACTTAAAAATAAAATCTGGGAAAATTCATGTAGACTCTCAAGACATATTTACTTCTGTGAGAATTTTGGTGATTTTTATTTTGGGCTTCTGATATGTTTTAAAAATCCGTTTTAATGGGCTAAATTCTGTGAGAAAACCGGTCATTTTTATATGCATATGTCTAATGTGTTAACTTGACGATTTGGTGGCCTATTACATGTCCCTCTTGGAGTGTGCTCTTAAATGTTGTAGTTGACTTATGCTAATGTGTTATAATGTGAATGTGTGCTATTGTGACCTTTAACTTGTGAAATTGACACTTTTAACCCTAAAACATGCTCGGTGATATAATGAAACCCTAATCTCGGGAAATGTCTATAAATGAAATCCGTAACAAACGAGGCTATGAAACTTGATAATACGATAATATTAACTTATAATAATATGTTAACATTTGGAAACTTGCCAATTTTAGAAATATGCTAATTATGGAAACTTGCTAATTTTGGAAAGTACTATTTATGGAAACCTCCTAAATTTGGAAACTCTCCAAATAAGGAAACTTACTAAAAATAGAAATTCTTCTAAAATGCTTAAACTACTTAAAGTGGGAACTTGCTAAATATGGAAAGTTACCTAAAATAGAATGATGCTAAATATGGAAAGTTTCTAAAAATGGAAAGATAACTAAAAGAGGTAACTTATGTGAAATGAACTCGTCTTGATTTGTATTCCATTTTCGTCTAGGTTCGGTGAAGCGGGAGTGACCCATTTCTCTCTTGATTGTCTTGTGACCTTGCTTTGTGTTGGACTAAGGTACAGATATTCCGTACTCCCTCAGCAAGAGTACAACTTCATTTCTCTCTCATGATTTTCTCCCTCTCCTTATATTATTGCACCTTGATATTGAACTTTGATTGACCCATTGATATTGGTCCTTTGACCTACCTCTTGATATTGACCTATGATCTATTCATAATGACCTTTGGGTATTTGAACCTTTGAATATTGGACCTTTGATAATAAACCTTGATATTGAATCTTGACTATAAACTTTTGAAACTAAACTTTGATATTGAACCATTGATATTGAACCTTGACCACTTGACCCTTCAGTATTTACCCGAGGTATTACTTTTTGTGGAGTAGCCACAACCATAGCATTGATGCACCAATGTTATGTACTCTAGCGTAGTTGGAGAGATGTACTACGCCATCCCCGATCTACTATTGACTATTGCTTTGATTGTGATTGTTATTGGCCTACGGGGGCGTATGGATGCATCCTAGATTTGTATTGTATTGTATTGATTGATTGATTATTGGAGCTACTACATTGTCTACATTGCTACATATTGTATTGGTGACTGGGTGCGTGCATTGTAACCCCTCACATATTGGGAGCTAGCTACTCCATATTGGGCTACTATTGGATTGTATTGTTTATTGATTGGGCCTGGGGTAAAATACTGAATTCCATATCCATTACATCTTACACTAACCTTGTTATCGTTGATTACCCATTGTGACACCATATGTAATTTCCACTCGTACTCTCTTGTTTTATTATTTGATGTGCTTGTTATCTTCATATCTGTTCACTGAGCTTTTTATGCTCAGCCGCGTTTTCTTTTCCATGCGGCAGGTACTTAAGCTAGGATGCGGGGTTTAGCTTTGGGGATGAGAGAGTGTGGACCACGCTTAGAGTTCCCTTACATTATGGACATGGTTTTATTATTGTAATTCCCTTATTTTGGAATTCATTTGTAACCTTGTACTCATTGTATTATTAAAGTATAAAGCTTGTGTTTTGCTCTGTTGGACACTATTTATTGTGATATCTTTACCCTTGACGGGTTGGGGTGTTACATATACGCTATTATATTTATAACAACAACTCATGGAATTGTTATTTAAAATTTATATATGAATATACATGATGAGTGTCTAAATACTCATCATTTTATACCAATCCGAGCTGCCAAAACATACAAAAACACTCAAATATGTATCAAAATACTTAAAATATCTTAGAAGTGTGTTTTATATGTTTCAAATACAAAATATGCAAAAACAAATGAAAAACGTACAAAGTTTGCATAATTGGCACTTTTAGTCCCTCAAGTTTCAAGGTTTGTCAAATCTAGTCCCTGGTAAATCAAAACATAAAAAATATCATCAAAGGTCCTTAGGGATTCATAAGTTGTCAAGTAAAGTCCTTTAAAGTTGAAAAATTACAAAATGACAACTTTAGTCCCTCAAATTTGAAAAATGTCAAAATTAGTCCTTAAGGTTTAAAAATAGGAAATTAATAAAATAAACCTTGTACTATTCTAAAATGACAAAATTGGTCCTTATGATAACATTTTGAGAAATTACAACCACAGTCCCTGAAAAATCCAAATTTACATAAATGGTCCCTGGAGTTTGAGAAATTACAGAAAAGGTCCCTGGATATTTTTAAATGGAAAAATCACAAATTTGGTCCTTGGTTTATCATTTTTGGCAAGTTAAGTCCTTGAAAACACTTTGGGAAGATCACAATTACAGCCCCTTAACTTTGCTAAAATTACATTTTTGGTCCTTGTTTACTACACTTAACCAACCGGACCCCTTTTTATTTAATAAACCCACACCAAATCCAATTCCAAACACAAATCCAACCCAACCCCTTTTTCTTTTTACCCATCCCAACCAACAGCCCAATCCAACACCCCTAATAATATAAACCGGGTCAAACAAAGTCAAACCCCACTCAAAACCAGCTCCACTGTTCATCTCCCTCACCCTCGCCTGAAACCAGCAAAACTAGGTGGTATTTCCACCACCACCTCACCTCTCCACCTCACCCCCTACTCCCCTAAACCCTCCTTTCCACCTCACAGACAAACCACACCCCATTTAATGCTATCCACACCAATTTTCACTCCAAACCTTATTTTGTCCTCTGTTTTCTTCCATACAGCCCCAACTTGCATAAAAACATTCCCCTTTGCCTCCTGACACCTCCATAACACTCCAATAATCCTTAATTGTTCTCCTTTGGCCCCAAGTTAACGTGTGACATTTTGGCGCCAATTTCAGTTTAAACGGATGAGATCAATTCAGAAGATTAGAGGGTCAATATTGAAGTGGGAAAAGCTCAAAAGGTGTCCCTAACCCTACTTGAAGCTTATAAAAGGAAAGAGAAGCAGAGGAGTCATCTATCTAGTTTATTTTAAAAAAGTGTATGTCGTTTAATGAAATTTCAAATTTCTAGTATAAACCTAAGCTTCTAAGCAGTGTTCTAAGTGTTTTCAGTGTATTGTAACTCTTTCTAAGTAATAAATTTCAAGTTCCTTTGGCTGTTCAATCTTATGCAATTTTAGTTTCAAGTTCTTAAATTTTAAAAGCTCAACTGTTGTTATTGTGAAGTGTATTGGATTCCTAAGCTCACTTAAGCTCCTAGATAGCTTATAAAAGCTATTAGAAACCATTAAAAGCAGTTTAGTAATATAAAAAATCAAAAACACTAAAAGTCAACAAAAGTCAAACTGGTTGGTTCTTGGTGATAAGCAATTGGAGCAGGGCATATTGTGGATGGTCCTGGGTTAGAATCCATTGGTGGATGTTAGGAAAAGTTTCTGTGTCCTTGGTTCTTGGTTTTGAGCAGGAAAGCATTTTGTAAGTTTCAAAAATCTCATAAACTGTCCTTATACTATAGCTTTGTTCATTGCTTGCTTTTTCAGTTGTTTAATGCTTATTCAGTTTTAATTAGTGATAATATAACATAAACTTAGTACCTTGTTTGTTGGAATTCATAGTTACTAAAAAATCAAAAATCAAACAGTCAACATAGTATAATTAGTATTAGTCTGTATCTGTGGTTATTTCTTGTTTCTAAGTGCTTAAATATACTTAACATAACATAATAAGTTATTGTGGATCTGTTTCAAAAGCTCTGTAAGCCATTTACTTCACAAATCACAAAACAGTTTAAGTATAAGGAGTGTTTGGTTCTGTATATTTCATTGAGTCTCAGTAGGATTTTTGTGTTACTTCTGTTTGTTACGTGTTTCAGTAGATACACATAGATCATATAAGTCATTTAATTGAGTGTTCATTCTCTGGAAAGTCAAAATCATCAAAATAATACCACACAGTTAACTGTGTAGTATTTTAAGAGCTATAAACCCTCACTTAAGTATATAACCAGTAGATTAAGCATAAATTAGCTTTACCTAGGCTTATTATATCATATATAATCAGTAAGGATCAATCAAACTTCAGATAAGTCAACTGAGTTATAAATTAGGAAAAGTCAAAAGTGATACTAGTCAGAAATCTCAAAAACTCAAGGATTTATTGTGAATTTTAGGAGTGGATTCAGCCTTTGAAACTTTTTGGGATTAAAGCCCACCAGCTTAACTTTAGTTTCCCACATCTGTTTCATTTTTAAGATTTTTCTTGCGCAAGATAAGCTCATCCAAAAACACTTGCAGGGGAAAAAGCTCCCCTGTGCACTCAGACCACCATTCCACCATCACCACTTTGGTGGTTGATTGTGGCCAACTCAGTGGGCCTTAGTGGTTCATTCTTGGTTTAGACAACCCCCTCCTACCTAGGTTCTATAGTTGACCCTTAGTTTGACCCTTAGACTAGTGGACCCTACTTAGTTTTGCATCAAAAGTCTGTCCCACTTCTGAGTCAGAAATCAAATAAGCAATTGCTTATTTTAGCTTTCCAGCTTATCCTAGGAGCTTATCTCATCAAATCTAGTTTTATTAAGTCAAAATAACTTAGGTGAATCTGATTTAACTAGTGTGGACCCCACATAGCCTCAACTTAGCTTATTTCTTTGTGTGGCCAACCATAGTCAACTGTCTAGGGTAATAAGCACTTACAGTGCTTATTCTTGATTTCTAAAGTAGTTATTTTTGTAAAAGTTTCTTATTTGAAGTATTTAAATAGTTTTATAAAAGAGAAACCAGAAAAAGCAAACTTTAATTATAGTGATAGCTTCTATTTAATAGAAATTATCTAATTAATTTTCATCTCAGCTTATTAATAAGCACTTTTCTAATTTTCTAATTTTATTAATTACCTAGTACCTTTAAGTAGTTAAAATAATTTTCTTAGATTTTTCCTAAGCAGTTTACTATTTATTAGATTTAAAACTAGTTTAAATAATTAAATAGGTAATATTAGTAATTAAATAGATTTCTTTAATTTTAATTAACAAAAGTAGAATTTTATATTTTTCCTAAGTTTTATAAAGTATTTAAGACTTTTAGAAAATAGTTTCATAATTTCCACTGTCCATTTTCTAATTTTCTTATTTAAATTAATTAAATTAGCTTTAAATTAATTAATAAGTAATTAATTAGTCAATTAGCTTAAATATAATTTTTAGCAACTTTTTATAATTTTGTAGTATTCCTATAGTGATTAAATAGTTTCATAAACTTTATCATAATTTTCGAAGGTAATTTAGTAATAATAGTCATTTAAAATAGTTTAATTAGATTAATTAAATTAAATAGTTTTTTTTACTTAATAAAATACTCATAAAAAGACAAAAATATTTGTTTTCATTTTTTATACTTTCTTCAAGTTCTTATTAATTTTTAGAAATTATTTGTGTAAGTTCTTAGGTTAATTTGTAGTACTTGTCAATTTTAGTTAAATTAAATTAAGTTTTAACTTAGATTTTAAATAGTTTTAATTAATTAAATAATAGTTAAATATTATAATAATTACTTTTATAATTTCATTTTCATTTTCCATTTTCTTTAATTTTAAGTTTTCAAAAGTTTCACTTTTACCCCCTGTAGTTTGTAACTTGTTAAAATACCACTTGTTTCTGTCTGTTATCTGATTTTCTTATTTGTGCTTTTACTTGTATCTCTGTTATTGTTTATATATTTTCATATTATCCAAATATCAAGCAATCAGTAGTATAATCAACCCTCAAATCATTTCTGTTACTGTCCTCAGTACCACTCACTTTCCTAATCGTTTACAAATACAATTTCAATCTCGTTGGGATTTAACGACCCGGGGATTTCCATATATTTCCACGGTCAATATTAACTTGCACTTTCTCCCAGGTGGGCCTATCAGCTGCACATGGTTGACTGGTTGGTTTGGGAGGAGTCAAAATTTGGCGCCGCTGCCGGGGAGGTTGTTGCGTATTTCAAAACGGTAAAAGTTTAGTGGTTTTCAAAAACCCTCCTGTACAAATATCACCACTTTGTAAATTTTTAAGAAAATCAAAATCATATCTGAAAACGTTCATTAACATTTCTCCTGAAGTGTTAACAACACCAAACAAATCATAAACAACAAAACGAACTGTGAAGTTAAATTACTTCGTTATCTTTACGATTACAACCTATACAGTTGGTTTAAGGTAAGTTCTGACATTAAATTGCGAACTTAAGAGGGATCCATTTATTTCCTCCCGCCAGCCTGCGAGTAATCTTAAAGGGACGATTTCGGTTAACGAATCAGTTTCAAAAATATTGTCCAAGTTTTTTCACCCATACACGAAAAGCCAAAAACATTTTACTGTTAATATAATTACATAAAAGTTTACCACCGCAAACCAAGGCAGAACATCTACCAACTGGGGGTGTGAACATAATAAGTTCCCAAACCTAAGATTAAAAACTTACCATTGTATCCTTGTGAATAGTGTACCTTTTTTAAAGGAGCTGTTCATTTGTGATTATTGGGTTTAAGTTCACTGTAGTTTTGCCTCTATCTTGTGTTGAAAAATAATTTTTGTGCATGCGCACTCGTTCACAAACAAAGAATAAAAAGAAGAAAAATGTACCCGAGTTACGTACTGTTGAAGAACACACAATAAAAATGAACGACGAGCCCCCAATCCCTCCCAAGGAGGAGCCAGTTCCTGACACCCGAACTATGGAGGAACTGTGTCAACCTACCATGCAAGGGAGGGGTGGACCAATTGCACCACTCACTATTGGAGCCACGGATTTTGGATTAAAACACCACATGATACAACAGATCCAGAATACGTGCCAGTTCCACGGATTGCCGGGTGACGATGCCAACAGGCATCTCGACAAATTTTTAACTGTCACCCAAAGCATGAAACAACATGGCGTCGCCGAAGACAGCCTGCGTTTATACTTGTTCCCCTATTCTCTCACTCATCATGCAACTTCATGGTTCGATCGACTTCCAAAGAATTCGATCCACACTTTTGATGAGATGATCACTAAATTTCTGGCCAAATACTTTCCATCATCTATGGTCACAAAGCTGAGGAATGATATCAGCAGCTTCAGACAGCTTCCCGAAGAGTCCTTATTTGAGGCATGGGAACGCTACAAACTTGCTATTGATAAGTGTCCCAATCATAACATGCTTCTTGTCACCATTATTGACACCTTTTATAATGGTTTGACACTTCGTCATCATGACACCATCAATGATGCTGCTGGGGGCACCTTTATGAAAAGGACCCCTGAAGAGTGCTATGACTTAATCGAAAACATGATTGCCCATCATAATTTTTGGGACTCCTCTGCTGAGAGGAACGACTCATTTAAGTCAGACACTCCGGCGAGTAATGAAATATCAATCCTAGCTAAAAAGCTGGATGATTTGTCTACAGCAGTTTTGCGTATCCATCAGAATAATCCTAATCAGGTCAAAACTGTTAACCCTAGTTGTGAAACTTGCGGTGGTCCACATACATACACGGATTGCCCAGCCTCCGGTGGCTTTGCTCGTGAAAACCTATCCGCAGCTCAAGGTTCCTATAATACGGGAGGTAATTCTTACCAACCACAAGGAGACCGAAACCTTTTGAGCTACCGTTCTAATAACTATCTTGGACCACCAGGGTTTAATCAGCCTCAAAATAGGAACCAGAATTTTAACCAGAATCAGAACCAGAACCGAATGAACCAAGGTTATAACAACCAAGGGAATTTCAACCCTGGTCAAAACCAGGTTCACCAAAATCAAAACCAGGGGAATTATAACAGAAATCAAGGTCAGAACAATTACCCACAGGGTAATTTTCAACAACAAAACCACTTCCAGGGTAACAACAATCAGCAACATGGGAATTTCCAGAATAATCGGGCTCAAAATTTTCCAAACCAAAATCAAGCCATTGTTCCAACTGGACTATCACATGATGAGTTATTAAAACAGTTTATGAAATCTCAAGAAGAACTGAACAGAATGCTGGTTAGTCAAATGTCTAATTTCCAGAAGTCTTTAAATGATCGACCCTCGGGCTCAGGTACTACTTTACCTAGCAACACGATCACTAATCCGAGGGGCGATGTAAAGGCGATCACCACAAGAAGTGGAGTTTCTTACCAAGGACCTACAGCTCCCTCTACCTCTTCTCCTATCCCTGTAGAGGAATGTGAAACTGAGGATACTACGGATACGGTGCTTCCTAATAATAACGGAGGTACCAATGACATCCCTCCTCCAGTTATCCCGGTCCCAACTCCCCCTAAAAGAGTCGTGTTTGAAACTACCGAAGGTCCTGTTGAAAGTCCAAAAGCCAACCCAAAACCAACAATTCCATATCCCTCACGATTGCAAGACCAAAAGCTCCGTGACAAAGCTAATCATCAGATGGAAAAATTCATTCAGATTTTCCAAGAACTACACTTCGATATTAGTTTTGCGGATGCTCTTCTTTTAATGCCCAAATTCGCATCAACAATCAAAAATCTGTTGAGCAATAAAGAAAAACTGTTTGAGATGGCACGAAATCCACTTAATGAGAACTGCTCTTGCGGTTCTGTTAAAACAGCTTCCCGAAAAGCTAGGAGACCCCGGGAGATTTCTAATACCATGTACTTTCCCGGGTATGGTTGAATGTTTTGCCTTGGCCGATCTTGGTGCAAGCATCAACTTAATGCCACACTCAGTTTGGAAAAAGCTCTCTCTTCAGGCACTTAGTCCCACATGCATGAATCTCGAGCTTGCAGACCGTTCAATTTCACGTCCCCTCGGTATTGCCGAGGATGTATTTGTGAGAGTGGGAAAGTTCCATTTTCCGACAGACTTTGTCGTTGTTGATTTCGATGCAGATCCAAGAGTTCCTCTCATTCTTGGGAGGGGATTCTTAAGAACGGGACGTGCATTAATCGATGTTTTTGAGATTTAAATCACGTTACGAGTTGGAAATGAAGCGATTACGTTCAACCTTGATCAAACCTCGAGATACTCCTCAAATTATGATGCTGAATCGGTCAACCGAATTGATGTCATTGACATTGCATCCGAGGAGTATGCTCAGGAAATCCTTGGATTCGCTGATAATTTTTCGAGTGGCAATCCCACTACTTCTTCTGATCCCATAATCGCTAATTTTTCTCCTTCCCTCACTCCGTTTGGGGGAGGTGATTTCGTCCTTGAGGAATTAGAGGCCTTTCTCAAAAGTGATTCAGTTCCCGAAGGAATTGATTACCAAGAGATTGACCCGGAGGGGGATATACTTCTCCTTGAGAAGTTATTGAACAAAGATCCTTCTCCCATTCCTGTTCTACCTCCACAACTTCATAAGGTGGAAGTCAAATATGTTGAGAAAAATGATGATTTCCTCGAGGTTGAACTTAAGGACCTGCCTCCTCATCTAGAATATGCATTCTTGGAAGGTAACGATAAGTTACCGGTCATTATTGCAAAAGACTTAAAGGATGAGGAGAAAACCGCGCTGCTCAAGGTTTTAAAGTCTCACAAGCAAGCAATTGCTTGGAAGCTCTCAGACATAAAGGGTATTAACCCGGATTTTTGTACACACAAAATCCTAATGGAAGAGGACTTTAAACCTACCGTGCAGCATCAAAGAAGGGTAAATCCAAAAATCCACGAAGTTATAAAAGCAGAAGTTATCAAACTTCTTGATGCGGGATTGATTTACCCTATATCAGATAGTCCTTGGGTTAGCCCAATTCATTGTGTTCCAAAGAAGGGTGGCATTACGGTTATCACAAATGAGGACAACGAGTTAATACCAACTCATTTGGTTACAGGGTGGCGAGTATGTATTGATTACAGAAAGCTTAACGAAGCCACCCGCAAAGACCATTTTCCTCTGCCCTTTATGGACCAAATGCTCGAAAGACTAGCGGGAAACGAGTACTATTGTTTCCTCAACGGCTTCTCAGGTTACTTCCAAATTCCCATTGATCCACAGGATCAAGATAAGACTACCTTCACATGCCCTTACGGGACATTTGCCTATCGCCGCATGCCTTTTGGGTTATGCAATGCTCCAGGCACTTTCCAAAGGTGCATGATGGCTATTTTCCATGACATGATTGGAAAAACCATGGAGGTATTCATGGATGACTTCTCAGTTATCGGGAATTCTTTCGACTCATGCTTCTCCCATTTAGAAAAAATGCTTCAACGTTGTGAAAACACTAATCTTTGTCTAAACTGGGCGAAGAGCCATTTTATGGTTAAGGAGGGCATTGTCCTCGGCCATAAAATTTCAAAAAGTGGGATTGAGGTCGATAAGGCCAAAATTGATGTTATTGCTAAACTGCCTCATCCCACCACTGTTAAAGGAATAAGGAGTTTTCTAGGCCATGCCAGGTTCTATTGGAGATTCATTCAAGATTTCTCCAAAATAGCCCGGCCCATGACTCATCTTCTTGAAAAGGATGCTCCTTTCATCTTTTCCCCTGAGTGCATCGAAGCTTTCTCTATTTTAAAGAAAAGGCTTACCGAGGCACCAATCCTTGTTGCCCCCGACTGGGACTTACCCTTTGAACTTATGTGCGATGCTAGCGATTATGCTATTGGTGCAGTTCTGGGGCAACGCAAAACCAAACATTTCCAGCCAATACATTACGCAAGTAAGACCATGAATGAGGCTCAAACACACTATACTACCACAGAAAAAGAATTATTAGCTGTGGTATATGCCTTTGAAAAATTTCGGTCTTACTTAATCTTAAACAAAAGCGTGGTGTATACGGATCATTCGGCTCTGAAATACCTGTTCACTAAACAGGATGCAAAACCAAGACTGCTCCGTTGGGTCCTGCTCCTCCAGGAATTCGATATTCTCATAAGAGATAAAAAAGGAGCAGAGAACCTTGCAGCTGATCACTTGTCCCGGTTAGAAAATCCTCATCAGGATATTCTCGAGAGAAAAGAAATTAATGAAACTTTTCCTCTGGAGACTCTAAATCTAATCTCTACCCGGGATGAATCCAATACCCCATGGTTTGCCGACTTTGCAAATTACCGTGCGGGAAATTTCGTTGTGAAAGGGATGTCGTCCCAACAGAAAAGAAAATTCTTTAAAGATGTAAAACATTACTTCTGGGACGACCCCTACTTATTCAAAATATGTGCGGATCAAGTCATCCGACGGTGTGTCCATGGCCAAGAAGCCATGGAAATTCTTAAAGCTTGTCATGATGGACCCACGGGGGGACATCATAACCCAAACTACACCGCCAAAAAGGTGTTTGATTCAGGATTCTTTTGGCCCACGATATATAAAGACGCCCATGAACTAATCAAAACCTGTGAGGCTTGCCAGCGTCACGGGAATATTTCTAAAAAGAATGAGATGCCGCAAAACGCTATCCAAGTCTGTGAAATATTTGATATGTGGGGCATTGATTTTATGGGGCCATTCCCGTCTTCACGAGGGAATAAGTATATACTCGTGGCTGTCGACTATCTGTCAAAATGGGTTGAGGCAAAAGCCTTACCCACCAATGATGCCCGAGTAGTTGTTAAATTTTTAAAGTCTCTCTTTGCAAGATTCGGGACTCCTCGTGCCATTATCAGTGATCGTGGTACTCACTTTTGCAATGAACAATTTGCGAAAGTAATGCTAAAATATGGTGTAACTCACCGTCTTTCTACAGCATACCACCCCCAAACAAGTGGGCAGGTGGAGGTCTCAAATCGGGGTATTAAGAGAATTTTGGAGAGGACGGTGGGTGAAAACCGTGCCTCTTGGTCGGATAAGCTGGACGATGCATTATGGGCTTTCCGCACTGCTTACAAAACACCCATCGGGTGTACTCCATATAAGCTAGTGTACGGGAAAGCATGTCATCTTCCGATCGAATTAGAACATAAGGCCTATTGGGCCTTAAAACATGCAAATTTCGACCTTCAGACAGCGGGTGATCACCGTAAAGTTCAACTAAACGAACTAAATGAATTACGTGATCAAGCTTACGAAAATTCTTTAATCTATAAAGAAAAGACTAAGAAGATACATGACTCTAAAATTAAGAACCGCGTTTTCAACGTTGGTGACAGAGTTCTTCTTTTCAATTCAAGATTAAAAATTTTCTCGGGAAAACTAAAAACCCGTTGGTCTGGACCATTTACTATAACAAAAGTATACCCATATGGAACTGTTGAGTTATTGCAACCTGACAGTCCTAATTTTAAAGTAAATGGTCATCGGTTAAAACACTATTTTGGAGGGGACATACAACCAATGGTTGTCCCGGATCTCCAAACTTACCCCATGGACCAATAAATTCGGAGTCGAGTCAAGCTAGCGACTCGGTTAACAAAAACATTAGCTTCCCCAAGGACAATTTTAATTCGGGGTCGAGTCAAGCTAGCGACTCGGTAATCAAAAACTATAGCTACCTCATGGACAACTAAATTCGAGGTCGAGTCAAGCTAGCGACTCGGTAATCAAAAACAGTAGCAATATGGGTCGTCACCCATATTTCTGTCTTCTCATCCCTTTCTACCACCCTAGTGTGGGGGAGACGAACCACATGTTGTACATATGTAAATATTTTTTCAAGAAAAAAAAATGGTATAAGACAAATAAAAAGAAAAAAGTGAGTTTGTATGTAAATAGAGTAAAATAAAAGGTTAATAGTATTACCTTCTTACGTTCTAAGTCGTGGTGGGACACCAAGTACTTTGAATATTGAGGGCAATGTTCAGTTCTAAGTGTGGGGGAGCGTTCTCACGAATGCAAAACACATGTTCCATCAAGAACCCCCATTTGATCAAAATTACCAGTTTTTTCACACTTAGAAATGCAAATAATGGTATCAATCCTCCATGTCTAATCCACAACAGGATTGGCTAGTCCAGGAGCAAACGGCTCTTGGTAAAGACAACTCAAACCCGTTTATGGCTTGCAATTTGCCAAAAATGGTATGGTTTCTCAACTCCCCATATCCCATAAAGTGAATGAGTTGGCTAGCCCGCAAGATTATGGCTTGTGGTAAAGGCCGTGGAAAAACCATAATTGGTAATCAGCTCACCAAGATGTTGACTATTCCATCAAGAGTTGGCTAGTCCAGAAGCAAACGGCTTTTGGTAAAGACAAATCAAATCCGTTGACAGCTGGTGATTTGCTCAAAATCACACGGTTATCAGGTGTGCCACAGTTCTTACACCTGGCTACTCCAGAAGTGATGGATTTTGGTAAAGAGTAAAAATCCATTAATTTTTTCTCAAATAGATTGCTAGGGACTAGCAATAGTTTAGTGTGGGGGATTGATGAATGTCTAAATACTCATCATTTTATACCAATCTGAGCTGCCAAAACATACAAAAACACTCAAATATGCATCAAAATACTTAAAATATCTTAGAAGTGTGTTTTATATGTTTCAAATACAAAATATGCAAAAACAAATGAAAAACATACAAAGTTTGCATAATTGGCAGTTTCAGTCCCTCAAGTTTCAAGATTTGTCAAATCTAGTCCCTGGTAAATCAAAACATAAAAAATATCATCAAAGGTCCTTAGGGATTCATAAGTTGTCAAGTAAAGTCCTTTAAAGTTGAAAAATTACAAAATGACAACTTTAGTCCCTCAAATTTGAAAAATGTCAAAATTAGTCCTTAAGGTTTAAAAATGGGAAATTAATAAAATAAACCTTGTACTATTCTAAAATGACAAAATTGGTCCTTATGATAACATTTTGAGAAATTACAACCACAGTCCCTTAAAAATCCAAATTTACATAAATGGTCCCTGGAGTTTGAGAAATTACAGAAAAGGTCCCTGGATATTTTTAAATGGAAAAATCACAAATTTGGTCCTTGGTTTATCATTTTTGGCAAGTTAAGTCCTTGAAAACACTTTGGGAAGACCACAATTACAGCCCCTTAACTTTGCTAAAATTACATTTTTGGTCCTTGTTTACTACACTTAACCAACCAGACCCCTTTTTATTTAATAAACCTACACCAAATCCAATTCTAAACACAAATCCAGCCCAACCCCTTTTTCTTTTTACCCAGCCCAACCAACAGCCCAATCCAACACCCCTAATAATATAAACCGGGTCAAACAAAGTCAAACCCCGCTCAAAACCAGCTCCACTGTTCATCTCCCTCACCCTCGCCTGAAACCAGCAAAACCAGGTGGTATTTCCACCACCACCTCACCTCTCCACCTCACCCCCTACTCCCCTAAACCCTCCTTTCCACCTCACAGACAAACCACACCCCATTTAATGCTATCCACACCAATTTTCACTCCAAACCTCATTTTGTCCTCTGTTTTCTTCCATACAGCCCCAACTTGCATAAAAACATTCCCCTTTGCCTCCTGACACCTCCATAACACTCCAATAATCCTTAATTGTTCTCCTTTGGCCCCAAGTTAACGTGTGACATTTTGGCGCCAATTTCAGTTTAAACGGATGAGATCAATTCAGAAGAATAGAGGGTCAAGATTGAAGTGGGAAAAGCTCAGAAGGTGTCCCTAACCCTAATTGAAGCTTATAAAAGGAAAGAGAAGCAGAGGAGTCATCTATCTAGTTTATTTTAAAAAAGTGTATGTCGTTTAATGAAATTTCAAATTTCTAGTATAAACCTAAGCTTCTAAGCAGTGTTCTAAGTGTTTTCAGTGTATTGTAACTCTTTCTAAGTAATAAATTTCAAGTTCCTTTGGCTGTTCAATCTTATGCAATTTTAGTTTCAAGTTCTTAAATTTTAAAAGCTCAACTGTTGTTATTGTGAAGTGTATTGGATTCCTAAGCTCACTTAAGCTCCTAGATAGCTTATAAAAGCTATTAGAAACCATTAAAAGCAGTTTAGTAATATAAAAAATCAAAAACACTAAAAGTCAACAAAAGTCAAACTGGTTGATTCTTGGTGATAAGCAATTGGAGCAGGGCATATTGTGGATGGTCCTGGGTTAGAATCCATTGGTGGATGTTAGGAAAAGTTTCTGTGTCCTTGGTTCTTGGTTTTGAGCAGGAAAGCATTTTGTAAGTTTCAAAAATCTCATAAACTGTCCTTATACTATAGCTTTGTTCATTGCTTGCTTTTTCAGTTGTTTAATGCTTATTCAGTTTTAATTAGTGATAATATAACATAAACTTAGTACCTTGTTTGTTGGAATTCATAGTTACTAAAAAATCAAAAATCAAACAGTCAACATAGTATAATTAGTATTAGTCTGTATCTGTGGTTATTTCTTGTTTCTAAGTGCTTAAATATACTTAACATAACATAATAAGTTATTGTGGATCTGTTTCAAAAGCTCTGTAAGCCATTTACTTCACAAATCACAAAACAGTTTAAGTATAAGGAGTGTTTGGTTCTGTATATTTCATTGAGTCTCAGTAGGATTTTTGTGTTACTTCTGTTTGTTACGTGTTTCAGTAGATACACATAGATCATATAAGTCATTTAATTGAGTGTTCATTCTCTGGAAAGTCAAAATCATCAAAATAATACCACACAGTTAACTGTGTAGTATTTTAAGAGCTATAAACCCTCACTTAAGTATATAACCAGTAGATTAAGCATAAATTAGCTTTACCTAGGCTTATTATATCATCTATAATTAGTTAGGATCAATCAAACTTCAGATAAGTCAACTGAGTTATAAATTAGGAAAAGTCAAAAGTGATACTAGTCAGAAATCTCAAAAACTCAAGGATTTATTGTGAATTTTAGGAGTGGATTCAGCCTTTGAAACTTTTTGGGATTAAAGCCTACCAGCTTAACTTTAGTTTACCACATCTGTTTCATTTTTAAGATTTTTCTTGTGCAAGATAAGCTCATCCAAAAACACTTGCAGGGGAAAAAGCTCCCATGTGCACTCAGACCACCATTCCACCATCACCACTTTGGTGGTTGATTGTGGCCAACTCAGTGGGCCTTAGTGGTTCATTCTTGGTTTAGACAACCCCCCTCCTACCCAGGTTCTATAGTTGACCCTTAGTTTGACCCTTAGACTAGTGGACCCCACTTAGTTTTGCATCAAAAGTCTGTCCCACTTCTGAGTCAGAAATCAAATAAGTAATTGCTTATTTTAGCTTTCCAGCTTATCCTAGGAGCTTATCTCATCAAATCTAGTTTAATTAAGTCAAAATAACTTAGGTGAATCTGATTTAACCAGTGTGGACCCCACATAGCCTCAACTTAGCTTATTTCTTTGTGTGGTCAACCATAGTCAACTGTCTAGGGTAATAAGCACTTACAGTGCTTATTCTTGATTTCTAAAGTAGTTATTTTTGTAAAAGTTTCTTATTTTAAGTATTTAAATAGTTTTATAAAAGAAAAACCAGAAAAAGCAAACTTTAATTATAGTGATAGCTTCTATTTAATAGAAATTATCTAATTAATTTTCATCTCAGCTTATTAATAAGCACTTTTCTAATTTTATAATTTTATTAATTACCTAGTACCTTTAAGTAGTTAAAATAATTTTCTTAGATTTTTCCTAAGCAGTTTACTATTTATTAGATTTAAAACTAGTTTAAATAATTAAATAGGCAATATTAGTAATTAAATAGATTTCTTTAATTTTAATTAACAAAAGTAGAATTTTATATTTTTCCTAAGTTTTATAAAGTAGTTAAGACTTTTAGAAAATAGTTTCATAATTTCCACTGTCCATTTTCTAATTTTCTTATTTAAACTAATTAAATTAGCTTTAAATTAATTAATTAGTCAATTAGCTTAAATATAATTTTTAGCAACTTTTTATAATTTTGTAGTATTCCTGTAGTGATTAAATAGTTTTATAAATTTTATCATAATTTTCTAAGGTAATTTAGTAATAATAGTCATTTAAAATAGTTTAATTAGATTAATTAAATTAAATAGTTTTTTTACTTAATAAAATACTCATAAAAAGACAAAAATATTTGTTTTCATTTTTTATACTTTCTTCAAGTTCTTATTAAGTTTTAGAAATTATTTGTGTAAGTTCTTAGGTTAATTTGTAGTACTTGTCATTTTTAGTTAAATTAAATTAAGTTTTAACTTAGATTTTAAATAGTTTTAATTAATTAAATAATAGTTAAATATTATAATAATTACTTTTATAATTTCATTTTCATTTTCTATTTTCTTTAATTTTAAGTTTTCAAAAGTTTCACTTTTACCCCCTGTAGTTTGTAACTTGTTAAAATACCACTTGTTTCTGTCTGTTATCTGATTTTCTTATTTGTGCTTTTACTTGTATCTCTGTTATTGTTTATATATTTTCATATTATCCAAATATCAAGCAATCAGTAGTATAATCAACCCTCAAATCATTTCTGTTACTGTCCTCAGTACCACTCACTTTCCTAATCGTTTACAAATACAATTTCAATCTCGTTGGGATTTAACGACCCGGGGATTTCCCTATATTTCCACGGTCAATATTAACTTGCACTTTCTCCCAGGTGAGCCTATCAGCTGCACACGGTTGACTGGTTGGTTTGGGAGGAGTCAATACATAAAAACATTTTAAAAACGTTACGGAACATATTTTAACTTCATTAACGCTCATTATGTAAACTCGCACATTTTGTACAAAATGATATCAATAGTTAAAATTAAACAATAACATCAACATCAACCTCAACATGCATGTCAGTTAAAACATTATACAAAGCTGATTATTAAAAAACAAACAAACAAACACATGGGTTAGATAGTCATTGTTTAATTTAGAATGTGTTTTCCGTAAATTAAAAAAAAATGCATCACAATCCTTATTTGATAACAATCACCTCCTAAATCAAAAAAAAAAAAAAAAAAAAAAAAAAAAAAAAAAAAAAAAAAACTACATAGGTGATAACCTAACTTTATTCATTGACGTGATGTTTCATAATAATAATAAAAAAAACGTAATAATTGGCCGTTAGAAAGGAATTAAAGTTTATACATGAGAATTATTAAGCAAGAATATATAGTTTTTAATCAGGTTATTACGTTACTATACTGCGATAATGTTATTGAGTTGGTAATCATGAAGGTGAGATACAACCATTCTTCTATACTTATTATTTATGCGTTAACATCTTTTTGCTTCTTGATAAAAACCAAAAGAGACATCAACAGAACTTTGGCTTATGCCTTATCTAGCTGATAGTTTTTAGTAACTATTTTTATGATTTAACTTTTTGTCATACACACCAACTTTTAGTATTTTTTTATATTTTATTGAAAACTTCTACGCTTAATATTTGTGTTTTTACTAAACACACTAAGCTATGATAGAATTAGTTGTGAGGTCAGGGGTTTTTTTACTAAGCTTCTAAAAAAACTTATAGCTTTATCATAAACTTATTGTGTTATGGTAATTGAATAAGCCAATGAGAAAAGTTCAATACAAAACAACATTTATCTAAAGAACAAATAACAAGATCTCAACTATCCATCTATTTTAAATTTAATGATCTAGATTAATCCTCATTTTAATATAATTGATTATTAAAGGGCACTTTTGTAAAATCATTAAATAAAGCTTAACACTCATTTTATTAACACTAACATCTAAAAAAAACCACCACCATCACCAATGGCAGTCGCAACCACCACCAGCATCGCACCTCCGTCACAATCAATGGACAAATCACCACCACTGCCACCGTCACCACCACAAACTACCGAGTCATCTTCTCCGACGCCGGTCATCGGTTCGCCTCCGTCGGCTGGAAGTTTAGATCCGCTTGAGAGCTCGAGTTTGCCTCCTAATCGGAATAATAGATAGTGGTTTCGTTGGTCGGTATTAGATTTAGAAGGTTTTTGGTTTAAGTTTGCTAGGAGCGTCAATGAATAACAAACAAGGTTGAGTTTTCGGGTTGTAAATTTGGTTCATGTTTGTGGCAAATCTATGTACATATTTAGGGGCATTAGATTTTAGATGTTTGCAAGTGAAGAAAAAGAAGCAGATGAGAAAACATGAGAAAAGAAAGAGTGGAAGAAGAGGAATGGGTTTTAGGTCTGACAGGTTTTAGGTGAACAATTTATCTTTTGATTATTTGTTTCATATTTTCTTTTTCTACCCTCCGTAAGTTAATAGACTTTTGATGTTTTCTTATTCCACAACAAAATGAGATTTTACTTCAAATTATTATTTTAAAATGAATCAAATGTGATTTTACATAAAAAAAAATAAATCTAGAGGGTTGTTTAGGTTGCTTTTTATTTCGCATGTTATCTAGATGAATCCCATGGGATTCTTTGACGAATCCTTTGTGATTCATACAGAATCTCATAGGAATCTTTGATGAATCACTTGTGATTCATACAGAATCCCATGGGATCCATACAGAATACAGTGGCATCTGATTGGAGTAATGTGTTTAATGTTTAGTTACTCAAAACAAAATACAGTAAATAATAGGGGTAGGTGTGTTATGGACACAGAATTATGTAATACTGTTATTATTTTTGGTTGTGTGTCGTGGGATTTTTTTACGAATCCCGTGGGATTTTTTAAAAAATCCCGTGGATTTTCCTGGACGGAAATTTAAAGTATATATATATATATATATATATATATATATATATATATATATATATATATATATATATATATATATATATATATATATATATATATACTTATAATTTACTTATGCAAGTAATAGTAATTTCCTTATATAGTTTGGTCTCACAGAAAAATTATTCTTATACGTTATACATAAACGTATTTTACCATTACATCTTTTTTCGTTTCTCTTTATATAATAAAGTAGCTATAGTATAAGCATCTATGTTAATTTTGTAATTTTATGATCAAACATGAGAAGTAAATAACACAAACTTATGAAAATACAATTTTTCAAACAAAAAAGGTACATTGGTAAACATTGTATGATGGTTATTTATAATCAAGGAAATGAATCAAAACATATCGTAAATTGATATTAGGGGTTAGCAAAACTAAAAGCATATATCACTAACATCTTATGCAAGTCAAGTATCATTATGTGATTTTGTTTGAATAATAAAATATTATTTTTAATACAAAAGCATTCTGCTAAAATAATAAGTAGATTATAACATATATATATACACGTGGTTTTTATTTTTAATCCACAAAGTAAAACTATTTGAAATATGTTAAGTGATTAAATTCTTAATCGATAATAATATATAATAAAAAAGAAAATTTAAAAACCCTGTTCGTGCACAGATATTATAACTAGTTAATATGGTAATTTGAGTTCCTTTAATGCCTCGTAAACTTCTACCACCATGCACTAATTAGAAATTCCCATAAATTAAAAGCAAACACGTGAAAAAAAAATGTTATAACAAAGTAATAATATTGCAAATAAAAGGTTTAGGGTTGAAGTTAAGTTGACTAACAAAGGTAAAAAAAAAAAAAAAAAAAACCCAATAATAACCCATAAAATTACCACCGACATCAGATAGATAATAAACGCATAAAAGTATTATATATACTAGGAAACCAGGTTTTTTTCAACATAAACTTTGTATTCGATCGCATTCTTTTCTCTCACCCAAAAACTTCGATCTAGGTTTCAATCTTTTACACGTTTGTAATGGCTGCTGATAAAGGAAAAAGGAAGCGTGAGTCTGATGAGATATCTGTGTCTAAGCGTCTCCACTTGGAGAATGAAGAGTATAGGGAGTGTTCTTACGTAAAGGGGGAGTATACAGATGATGAGGCTCAGTATGGGGACTTAGAAAGTAGTACTGATCAGAAAGATAGTGATTTTGAAGAAGAGTATGATGATGAAGGATGGTTTATTGGATACAAGTATAAAGGTGTCAAAGCCAGCCGTTACGTATGTGATGGTGGTTATGTAAAAGAGGCTGATTGTTCGGATGAAGAGTGTAATGATCACGAGGCTGACGAAGAGTATGATGATGAAGGATGGTTTATTGGATACAAGTTTAAAGGTGACAAAGCCGGCCGTTACGTATGTGGAGAGTATACTGATGGTGGTTATGTAAAAGAGGCTGATTGTTCGGATGAAGAGTGTAATGATCACGAGGCTGACGAAGATTATGTGAAAGAAGCTGATGATTATTCGGATGAAGAGTGTAATGATGACGAGGCTGACGACGAGTATAGTACTTGTGTGAAAGAAGCTGATTATTCGGATAAAGAGTGCAGTACTGAGAACAGTGATTATGTAAAAGAAGAGCATCATGTGAATGAAGACTATTCTGCTGATAAGGCAATATATTGTGAGGAAGGTTGGTTCTTAGGATGGAAAGTATAGCAGTGACCAGGTGGTATAAGATGCAAGCAAGAAAGCCTTATGCCTCAAAGTGATAGCACCAAGTTTTATTTTTTTGATTTGTATGATGTTTACGGCAAAATATTTTTTATTTTATTATTAATTTTTATTTTATTTTTTGCTTCTCCAAAAAAAAGAATTACTTTTATTAATGTTATATGATCTTTTTATGATGGTTTTTCTGCCTTGTTCTGTTTGATTATCTTGTTTTCTTAGTCATGGTTAATTAAAATGTCGTTTGTTCCTTTTTACATCCAGTCATGGTTTTATATGGTCTAGTTTGTATATGGCCGTGGACTTGTGGTTGAGTGGTTCCATATGGTCCGGTACTCAGGCACCATGTTTGATCTGTTCTAAGTTCACTTTCTTTAGTTTTTGTATGGATCGCCAGTCGAGTTAGGTTTATTTTTTGACTCACCATCTTCTTTCTTGTTGAGTTTTAGAAACCAGTTTTTATATCATCTTCTTTCTAGTTGAGTTTTAGTCACCATCTTCTTTCTACTTGGTATGACGTTTAAAACTTTGATGATCCCGAACGTTTACTAAAACTTGTACCCAATAATGAAACTAAACGTGATCTAAAA
Organism: Artemisia argyi; assembly: GCA_030686995.1. Taxonomy (NCBI): domain Eukaryota; kingdom Viridiplantae; phylum Streptophyta; class Magnoliopsida; order Asterales; family Asteraceae; genus Artemisia; species Artemisia argyi. The sequence goes on along the minus strand of CM060692.1, from coordinate 74,020,522 downwards.
TATTTTTGGTGGAACGTAACTACTTAATCATTCAACACTGGATGTTAATTGATGTGTAGCATTTGTTGTCACACTGTTTTTGACCGTTCCTTTACCCAAGGGTAACACGCTGATCAAGGACTTGCAGTCAAGGACCGAGATGGTCCATAAATGAGCCAGTTTTTTAAGAACCTGCTTCGGGCTAATTAGAGACCGGTTTCAGTTCTAGAGTGTTATGCACATCTCTGTTTAGCTAAGATTTCAACTTGGAGGAACGCGGCAGCATTGACCATATCATGTTGCAATTTAGTCCTGAACAAATATTAGAAATTGCATAACATTTTGCATCTATGATTAGAAATTTAAAAAGTTTTTGACACCTGAGATGTAGACTCAATAATGATAGAAATCAATGTATAAGACTTATAGTATGTAAATTTGTGTCTGTATTATTTTATGTAATTAGTAAAGTCGAATTGTAAAGTTGTAATGGGTCAATTATGGCGCCAAAACAACATGACAGTTAGTATAGTTAAAACAGTTATTTGCCAAAAGTCACAACCTTTGGAAATAACTGTCATATAGATAGGTATGTCGCTTTATGAAGCATTGTATCGATTAGTACATGTATAAATATGTTTTTCACAGAAAAACATATTAACACAATATCATTATTATCAATAAAATTCTAGTTTGCAGAATTTACTTTGTCTCTTTATTTTTGCATACTGTTTTCACTCAATCTCAAACCGAAATGGCAAACTTCAATCACATTCTTAAACAACCAAATGTTGGCATGAAACCTGTGAACATGAAATATAAAACAAGTTCGATAAGAGTTTTTACATTATGGTCTATCATGACACTAGCAAATGAAAACCAGACTACATAACTACTATCCAACTTTAACATTACTTAAGAACAACACATGAAAACATTCCTGACATATTCCTTTCACAGCCCCTGACTCCCTGAGGCTCAACATCAACCACCAGATCTTCTAAATAGAAGCCGAACTCCAAGTCGATGCTGCATCTGTACACACTACCATGAGAGTGCTCTGAATTCATACTCGTTACATCGCTTCATGGGGTGAGACTCTAACCAAACATATTATGGTTTGTTCTTGTTGGTTATCAATGTAGGCGTAATGGAGATTATCCCAAATAAGGTGCCTATTGATTGTATGTCATAAAGGTCTCCAATTGTACGTAGTTCACCAAGAGCTATTCCAGCCTGTCAAATTATACGATTGTTAAAAGTCAAAATTTACAAATTCAATAATCACTTCAAATGACCTAGACTTGGCAAAATGGGCAGGTTATGGCAAGTTTCATTTCAATAGCTAATGTGTTATGGTTTAAAAACTATTTTTTACAAATTAAACGATTTAGAAGGTTTGAATTTGAATCAATAAACCCAATCAACCCGTTTCCATTTGAGCTAAAGTTTTAAATCCGAATTGACCCGTTTACCTGAAAAAAGATTTGAAATTCCCGCTGCCAAGAAAGAATAATCTATAGCAACGAAAATGTTAACCAAATGGCAGAAACTTTCTATTTAGGAAAATAAACTAACTGAAATATTACATCAATAATGAGATTCAGAAACCATGAGTGTATCATTAGCTTTATTACTTTCATTAAACGAAAATAGTGCACTTTGGCACAAAGTAATTCGCTCAATTCATGGCATAGATGGTGGTCTAAATGATTTCTCGTCCATCAAATCTAAAACGGGTCCATGGTTTCGTATTGCTAAGCTTAAAGAAGATCTTTGCAAGGTTGGAATTGACTTGCCTATGGTCTTTAAAAAAAAGATTGGAAATGGCTGTGACACTCGGTTTTGGTCTGATAATTGGCTTGGAGGCGCTCCTCTTAAGGTAGACTTCCCCCGCCTCTTCCGTTTAGACTCGAATCCACACTGCCTTGTTTGTGATCGCTCTCCCACCTTTCATCCATTGGCCTCAACACAAGTTGTTCATGATACTCATGTTACTGACATTGGTCGTTCTCCACATACTAGCCTTGAATTCCATTGGGCGTGGCGCAGACCCATTCGGTCTGTTCTAGAATTTGAGGAGCTAACTGCCCTTTGTAATTTAGTGGCACAACTTCGCCTTACTGATGACATTGACTCATGGGAATGCACTGTGGACGACACAAGACTTTTTACGGTTAAAGGGATGAGATCTCACATCATTAATTCATCTTCACCTCCGCCAACAATTTCATCACCCACAAGATGGAACAACCTGATCCCATTGAAAGTGAATGTTTTCACTTGGAAAACTGCAAACCAAAGACTCCCAACAAGATCTAATCTAGACTTCAGGGGTATCGATCTTCATAGTGTCCTATGCCCTCTTTGTGACGAGGTAACTGAAACCGAAGAACACATCTTCGTCTCATGTAGTATCGCAAAGGAAACTTGGAAGGGTCTTTTAGACTGGTGGAACATCCATACAAGCACAATCACATGTCTAACTGATGCAATCAATCTTGCTGATATGATCCCCCTCCCAGCTGCTACAACAAAGTTTTTTGACGCGGTTGTTCAATCTACCCTATGGACCTTATGGAGGTTTCGTAATGATATGATTTTCGTATCAAAACGACCCAACAAGCGCCTCATCCTTGATAATATCAAACTATCATCATTTACTTGGTGTTCTAGTAGACAAAAGAAAGTCCCCATTAAGTGGATTGATTGGATATGTAACCCTTGTAATGCTATTTCATCTTGTTTGTAACTTTTCTAGCTTCTTGCTAGTTTAGTCTTTTTTATATATACTAATGCCGTTCAAAAAAAAAAAAAAAAAAAAAAAAACTTTCATTAAACGTTTTGTCGGGTTCACTTATATGAATAGTTAGCACAAATAGCCGATTAGTACCACACAGAACACAATACAATATTATCATGAACACAATTTGGTGTTTAGAAGATCTCAGTAACTCAGTTTGTAATGAATTGAGAATGATGCCAAAACATTAAATTTAATGGATAAGACTTAAGAATTTTACCCAGATTGCATTTGGAACAGTCTGAATGCTGCAAGTCCATTCAATAATTTTATGTATGCAATCATCTTATCTAGGTGGGTGGAAATCATATTCACGTAGACAGAGCTTGCCCACCTCGCAAGAACTTGAAGGGAGAGAATGCTCCATTTTATGACAGCAAAAGGACTGTGTTTATTGGTAACCTCCCATTTGATGTCAAGGTACATATCTTCTGTATAATATACGAAAGTACTTAGCTTGTTCATTTTTTTACTTAGAGATGTATGGGCTGGTTGGATAGCATGACAAAATGAGTTTGGGTCAAATTTCTATCTTTGTATGGCTTGAAATGTGTTGGGATTTAATACACTTTTAGTTTGCTAAATATGAGCATATGACTACAAAACAGATTATTATCAATTTAAGCTAATAAATAGTAGCAGTTTAGGAGGTTGTGTACGTTAAAAATATATATTGGCTGGCTTTCTATTGTGTGGCCGATTGACCCCTTCTGTTTCTATATCTACAGTTTTTTTATTCCACCTGTTAGAGATAACACATAACCCAAGTTGACCCATATATAAGCAATTGGGTCGATGATTGTACCTTTAGTTTTTACTGATATTGGTACATTTTTCTCTGTCTTTCAGGATGCAGAACTTTATCAGCTGTTTAGTAGCTTTAACAATCTGAAAGACTGCATTGAGGCTATTCGGGTTGTGAGAGATCCTGGAACAAGCATGGGAAAAGGCATTGCCTATGTCTTGTTCACAACAAGGGTACATGTATGGCGAACACACAATATCCATATAATTGAATCACACTTTTGTGTTTCATTCATATCAAATAAACCATCATGTGAAAGAAGCTGATTATTCGGATAAAGAGTGTAGTACTGAGAACAGTGATTATGTAAAAGAAGAGCATCATGTGAATGAAGACTATTCTGCTGATAAGGCAATATATTGTGAGGAAGGTTGGTTCTTAGGATGGAAAGTATAGCAGTGACCAGGTGGTATAAGATGCAAGCAAGAAAGCCTTACGCCTCAAAGTGATAGCACCAAGTTTTATTTTTTTGATTTGTATGATGTTTACAGCAAAATATTTTTTATTTTTTATTTTATTTTTTGCTTCTCCAAAAAAAAGAATTACTTTTTTTAATGTTATATGATCTTTTTATGATGGTTTTTCTGCCTTGTTCTGTTTGATTATCTTGTTTTCTTAGTCATGGAATATGCATGGTTAATTAAAATGTCGTTTGTTCCTTTTTACATCCAGTCATGGTTTTATATGGTCTAGTTCGTATATGGCCGTGGACTTGTGGTTGAGTGGTTCCATATGGTCCGGTACTCAGGCACCATGTTTGATCTGTTCTAAGTTCACTTTCTTTAGTTTTTGTATGGATCGCCAGTCGAGTTTGGTTTATTTTTTGACTCACCATCTTCTTTCTTGTTGAGTTTTAGAAACCAGTTTTTATATCATCTTCTTTCTAGTTGAGTTTTAGTCACCATCTTCTTTCTACTTGGTATGACAGTTTAAAACTTTGATGATCCCGAACGTTTACTAAAACTTGTACCCAATAATGAAACTAAACGTGATCTAAAATATTTTTGGTGGAACGTAACTACTTAATCATTCAACACTGGATGTTAATTGATGTGTAGCATTTGTTGTCACACTGTTTTGGACCGTTCCTTTACCCAAGGGTAACACGCTGATCAAGGACTTGCAGTCAAGGACCGAGATGGTCCATAAATGAGCCAGTTTTTTAAGAACCTGCTTCGGGCTAATTAGAGACCGGTTTCAGTTCTAGAGTGTTATGCACATCTCTGTTTAGCTAAGATTTCAACTTGGAGGAACGCGGCAGCATTGACCATATCATGTTGAAATTTAGTCCTGAACAAATATTAGAAATTGCATAACATTTTGCATCTATGATTAGAAATTTAAAAAGTTTTTGACACCTGAGATATAAAACAAGTTCGATAAGAGTTTTTACATTATGGTCTATCATGACACTAGCAAATGAAAAAACCAGACTACATAACTACTATCCAACTTTAACATTACTTAAGAACAACACATGAAAACATTCCTGACATATTCCTTCACAGCCCCTGTTAAAATACCTTCCAAACTTTCAAGGGTTGTTTCTGTCATAACAGAAACTATCCCTCTCTAACTTCTAACTTTGTTTCTCTTTATGTTGTTTGTGTATGTGCAGGGTCTCAAAGTGTCAAGATGCATTTGTTATCCCTATGCTCCCTATGCTATCTGTTTCTATCTCAGAAGCATGGGGTATTTTCCTCTTTCCCCATGCTTATGGCTGTAATAGTTGGTGAATGCTCTCCATATATCCGTTGAGGCTGTCTCTTCTTCTCAGCCTATATAAACCCTCATAAGGGTTTGAAATAAAGCAACCTTTCAAGTTAATCGACGTCTACTTCTTTACAAAGTGTAGTCTAGTGTTCTTGCAAGTCTGATCTCATAGATCAGCCTGGTGTTTAGTTGTAATCATTCAGTTGTTTCAGGCTTCATTGTTCTTTAATCTGATTGACTCTTGTTAGAGTTCAATCTGTATTGTGTAACTTGTATTACTGCTGGTTAATAAATTGAATCAAGGGGAGGCTGGTTGGATTCATATCCGTGTGTTCTTAACCATTTTTACATGGTATCAGAGCTACGGCTCTGTTGATTCGGTGATTTCAAGATCTAGGGTTTTTAATCAATTTGGGGGTTTCTGAAATTGGTGACTTCTCTGGGCTTATCATTGTTTACTCAACGTTTATCGCTGGGGTAATTGCTGGTTGCAGTAAAATAGGAAGAATAAGGGTTTGATTCTTGGAACCCTAATTTTTCTTAATTTGGGCGTTTGTGGCTCTTGTGTTCTCTGACGCTTATTGGGACCTTTTGCCTTATAATATCTCTTTTCAAGAGTATTGTGAGGCTCTTTCCGCTTTCCTCTCCTCTAAAGCACTGTAAGTCTCTCTTTCTTCCTTTAAGATTAACAAGGCTCTGGTTTTCTGGGTGCAAACGGGTTCGGTTAACACCTTGACCCTCCATCTTGAATGGTGTGGAAACCTGCTCTGGCCAACCCCAGTCCAAAGACTAAAGCCTTTGTTATATCTTGGGTGGGAGTGTTTTTTCTTTGCTTTTTTGCCTGGTTTGAGGTGTTTTTTGTGCTTGCTTTTCTGCTTGATTATGGCTAATGATGACCTTATTAGTAGTCTTGACCTGAGTAACCCTCTGCACCTTCACTCTAATGACATTAGTTTTAGCTCTATTGTGTCTGTCAAACTCACTGGAACTGAAAACTATAGGGTTTGGTCTACTGCTATGACTCTTGCTATAAATACCAGAAATAAAATTGGTTTTATAAATGGAAAATGCCTTAAGGCCACTTATGCCAGTAGTAATAATCTGTCTAATCAATGGGATAGATGCAACTCTATTTTTTTGTCATGGATTTTAAACTCTGTGTCTGAGGACTTATATCTGGGTCAAATTTTTTCTGATAATGCTTCTGAAGTTTGGGCTGAACTCAAAGAAACTTATGATAAACTTGATGGCTCCATCATTTTAAGTCTTATGCAAAAGATCAATAACTTTAAACAAGGGGACCTTACTGTGTCTGAGTATTATCATAAACTGAACTCTCTTTGGAGAGAATTTGACATTATGACCAAATTGCCTAAATGTACTTGCTCTGCTAGGGAAGATGTGTCAAAACGTAATCAACTCATGAAACTTATGCAATTTCTTACTGGTCTTAATGAAATATATCAACCAATCAGGAGTAGCATTCTCTCTAGAGAATCTCTCCCTGATGTGAAAGAAGCTTTTGTTGTTGTTTCTAGAGAAGAGTCTCACAGAGGCATTACCACTTCCTCTTCTGGTTCTGAATCTAAAAATCAAATTGCTAGTTTTGTTGCTAAAACTAATTGGTCTAACAATGGTAATAAAAACAAAAAGGGCTATGTTCCTGACAATAAGAAGTATGTGACCAATAGCAATAACAAAAACCCTAACTGGACCTGTACTCACTGTGGCAAAACTGGCCACACCAGTGATAGGTGTTATGAAGTTGTTGGGTATCCCATTTGGCATCCTGGTCATAAGAAAACCTCTTACAGTGCTAATTCTAGTTCTATGACCTCTTATGTGGAAAATGGACCTAGTTCTGTGACTTTCACCAATGACCAGATGATGAAACTGATGAGTCTTATCAAAGACATGCCTTCTAGCAATGTGCAGGCCAACTCTCTTGGTATGGCTAGTTTTTTAAACAACAACATTTTTTTTAATGTTAATTTTCACAAGTTTTATAATAACAACACCTCTGCGCTTCATGTTAGTTATGGGTGGATTATTGATTCAGGGGCTAACCAACACATGACTGTTAATACTTTAAACATGTTCAACATTACTGACATTTCTGATCTAAATCTCACGGTGGGACATCCCAATGGTACTCTGGCTAAAATCATGTATATTGGAAATCTTAAACTTTCTGCCAATATGACCTTATATGATGTGTTGGTTGTCCCTGAGTATCATGTTAGTCTTTTGTCTGTTCATAAACTTATCAAAGATAGTAGGATGCTTGTTGGTTTTGATGAATCTAAGTGTTACATTCAGGACATGACTCAAAACAAACTCATGGGGACTGGGAGTGAAAATGGTGGTCTGTATTTGTTTGATTCTCCCTCTTGTGTTACTATGGTAGGTAAACTTTCTGTTACTTGTCATGTTTCCAAGTCTTTATGGCATAGCAGGCTTGGTCATCCTTCTGACCAAGCTGTCAGTCTTCTTCAACCTGATCTTAAGTTTACCAAAGGGTCTCATGTGTCTCCTTGTGACATCTGTCACAAGGCCAAACAGACAAGAGAACCTTTTTCCCTAAGTGATCATAAGAGTTCTGCCATTGGTGATCTTGTGCACTTAGACCTTTGGGGACCTTACAAAGTCACTAGTAGAGAGGGTTTTAGATACTTCTTGACCATCGTTGATGACTATACCAGGGCTGTGTGGATTTATATGGTTAAAACTAAAGATGAAGTGTATAATCTGTTTGTTAGTTATCTCAATCTGATTCACAATCAATTTAAATGCAGTATTAAAATTGTGAGATCTGACAACGGTACTGAGTTCATAAATAACAAAATGAGTAACTTGTTTGACACCCTTGGTATTATTCATCAAACTTCCTGTGCTTATACCCCTCAGCAAAATGGGATTGCTGAGAGAAAGCACAGGCATCTGCTCAATGTTGCTAGGAGTCTATTGTTTCAAAGTGGTCTTCCTTTAAGTATGTGGCCTGAATGCATCATAACTGCTGCCTATTTAATTAACAGGTTATCGTCTACTGTTCTGAGTGGGAAATCCCCGTTTAAGCTTGTATATGGTCAGAAACCAAGACTTTCCCATTTAAGAAGCTTTGGTTGTTTGTGTTTCTCTTTTGTGCTTAACAATTCAGATAAGTTTTCTGCTAGATCTGAAAAGTGTGTTCTAATTGGCTTCTCTGGTACTAAAAAGGCTTACAAAGTTTATGGTATTGACTCTAAAATGGTTTTCTACTCTAGAGATGTTCAATTCTATGAAACTATTTTTCCGTTTAAAATGAAGTCTAGAGTTCAAACTGATAAGAACTCTGACTCTTCTTTAAAAGATCTGAATTTCTTTGATGAAACACATACTGACCATAATCCCAATGATGAACAGAGGGGGAATATTCCTACACCTAATGATGATGGTGGTGCCCTTTCATGCCCTAGAAGTACAAATACTTCTATTGATGGTGAGACTGCTGGCACCACAACATCTATGGGTGAAAACACTCTATCTGAGGGAAATGTCCCTTCCGATTCTGATAATGCTCAACTCAATCCCACTAACAACATAAGTCATGTGCAGCCTACTCCTAGGAGATCCACTAGAAACACTAAGGCTCCTGCAAGATTTAATGACTATGTTGTTAATAGTAGTGTCAGATATGGTCTTGAGAAATATGTGTGTTACTCTAATCTGAGTCCTGTCAATTATTGTTTCTCCACTACCCTAAATAAGTCAGTTGAACCCTCTTCTTATGATGAGGCTGCTAAAAACATTCATTGGATCCAAGCTATTAATAATGAAGTCACTGCCTTAGAGGAAAACGATACTTGGACTGAATGTGAACTTCCTAAAGGAAGAAAACCTGTTGGTAGCAAATGGTTATGGAAAATAAAATACAAATCCACAGGTGAAATTGATAAATACAAAGCCAGGGTTGTTGCCAAGGGTTACAGCCAGAGGGAGGGATTTGATTATAATGAAATTTTTAGTCCTGTTGTTAAAATGTCCACTGTGAGATGTTTGATCACTGTTGCTATGTGTAATAATTGGAGTCTCTTCCAATTAGATGTCAATAATGCTTTCCTTTATGGTGACTTAACTGAGGATGTTTACATGACTCTACCTCCTGGCTTTGATAATCACAAGTCTAAAGTTGTGAAACTAAATAAGTCTCTTTATGGCCTTAAACAAGCCCCTAGGCAATGGAATGCCAAATTAACTCTCACTCTTAATGAACATGGCTTTGTGCAATCTAAATATGACTATTCTTTGTTCACTAAGAAATCTGGGCATGTGTTTTTGGTCCTCCTTTTTTATGTTGATGACATTGTCATTACAGGCAATGATATTGTTGAAATTGAAAAATTCAAAGTGTTCTTGAAATCTAAATTCCAAATAAAATACTTGGGAAAGTTAAAATACTTCCTAGGTATTGAAGTTTTGGAAAACAGTAATGGTATCTGCCTCAGTCAACGAAAGTATTGCTTAGACCTTTTACATGAATATGGTCTGCTAGCTGCTAAACCTGTTGACACACCTTTACCTGAAAACACCACCCTTAATCACATTGAATCTGCTGATGATAAAGCTTTGAAAAACATTGGTAACTATCAAAAACTGGTTGGCAAGTTAATTTACTTAACTCATACCAGACCTGACATTTCCTATGCTGTTCATTGCTTGAGTCAGTACATGCATGCCCCACTTGAGTCTCACTTGGATGCTGCTTTAAGGGTTTTGAGGTACTTGAAAGGCTCACCTGGTAATGGTGTGCAAATTAACAAAAATGGGAATCTTAAGCTTAAAGCTTATGCTGATTCTGACTGGGCTAGATGCCCTGTCACAAGGAAATCTGTTTCTGGGTACTGTGTTTTTTTAGGAGACTCCTTGGTCTCTTGGAAAAGCAAGAAACAACCTACTTTGTCTAAATCTTCTGCTGAGGCAGAATACAGAAGCATGGCTTCTTGTACTTGTGAAGTCATCTGGTTAAATAATCTGCTTGGAGACATGGGTATAAAAGTTTCTTTACCTGTGGTGTTGTACTGTGACAACAGCTCAGCACTTCAAATTGCTGGAAACCCTGTCTTTCATGAAAAAACCAAGCACTTTGAGATTGATGTTCACCTTGTAAGAGAAAAAGTTTATGCTGGTGTTATTAAGACTGAGAAGATTCATACGTCTCAGCAAACTGCTGACATTTTGACAAAAGCCCTTGGCTGTAAAAGCCATAAGTTTTTGTGTGATAAACTAGGAATGATGGACATGTTTGGAGTGCAAGTTTGAGGGAGGGTGTTAAAATACCTTCCAAACTTTCAAGGGTTGTTTCTGTCATAACAGAAACTATCCCTCTCTAACTTCTAACTTTGTTTCTCTTTATGTTGTTTGTGTATGTGCAGGGTCTCAAAGTGTCAAGATGCATTTGTTATCCCTATGCTCCCTATGCTATCCGTTTCTATCTCAAAAGCATGGGGTATTTTCCTCTTTCCCCATGTTTATGGCTGTAATAGTTGGTGAGTGCTCTCCATATATCCGTTGAGGCTGTCTCTTCTTCTCAGCCTATATAAACCCTCATAAGGGTTTGAAATAAAGCAACCTTTCAAGTTAATCGACGTCTACTTCTTTACAAAGTGTAGTCTAGTGTTCTTGTTGGTTCTTGCAAGTCTGATCTCATAGATCAGCCTGGTGTTTAGTTGTAATCATTCAGCTGTTGCAGGCTTCATTGTTCTTCAATCTGTATTGTGTAACTTGTATTACTGCTGGTTAATAAATTGAATCAAGGGGAGGCTGGTTGGATTCATATCCGTGTGTTCTTAACCATTTTTACAGCCCCTGGCTCCCTGAGGCTCAACATCAACCACCAGATCTTCTAAATAGAAGCCGAACTCCAAGTCGATGCTGCATCTGTACACACTTCCATGAGAGTGCTCTGAATTCATACACGTTACATCGCTTCATGGGGTGAGACTCTAACCAAACATATTATGGTTTGTTCTTGTTGGTTATCAATGTAGGCGTAATGGAGATTATCCCAAATAAGGTGCCTATTGATTGTATGTCATAAAGGTATCCAATTGTACGTAGTTCACCAAGAGCTATTCCAGCCTGTCAAATTATACGATTGTTAAAAGTCAAAATTTACAAATTCAATAATCACTTCAAATGACCTAGACTTGGCAAAATGGGCAGGTTATGGCAAGTTTCATTTCAATAGCTAATGTGTTATGGTTTAAAAACTATTTTTTACAAATTAAACGATTTAGAAGGTTTGAATTTGAATCAATAAACCCAATCAACCCGTTTCCATTTGAGCTAAAGTTTTAAATCCGAATTGACCCGTTTACCTGAAAAAAGATTTGAAATTCCCGCTGCCAAGAAAGAATAATCTATAGCAACAAAAATGTTAACCAAATGGCAGAAACTTTCTATTTAGGAAAATAAACTAACTGAAATATTACATCAATAATGAGATTCAGAAACCTTGAGTGTATCATTAGCTTTATTACTTTCATTAAACGTTTTGCCGGGTTCACTTATATGAATAGTTAGCACAAATAGCCGATTAGTACCACACAGAGCACAATAAAATATTATCATGAACACAATTTGGTGTTTAGAAGATCTCAGTAACTCAGTTTGTAATGAATTGAGAATGATGCCAAAACATCAAATCTAATGGATAAGAATTAAGAATTTTACACATATTGCATTTGGAACAGTCTGAATGCTGCAAGTCCATTCAATAATTTTATGTATGCAATCATCTTATCTAGGTGGGTGGAAATCATATTCACGTAGACAGAGCTTGCCCACCTCGCAAGAACTTGAAGGGAGAGAATGCTCCACTTTATGACAGCAAAAGGACTGTGTTTATTGGTAACCTCCCATTTGATGTCAAGGTACATATCTTCTGTATAATATATAAAAGTACTTAGCTTGTTCTTTTTTTTACTTAGAGATGTATGGGCTGGTTGGATAACATGACAAAAAATGAGTTTGGGTCAAATTTCTATCTTTGTATGGCTTGAAATGTGTTTGGGATTTAATACACTTTTAGTTTGCTAAATATGAGTATATTGTAGGACTTTAATTGCATAAGTCTTGTTAGTGTAATAAACGAAAGCCAAAGGGCTAAACTTGTTAGTTAATTAGTTAATAACCGAATAGCGGTTATGGTAGTTATAAAGTTAGTTATGGTAGTTATTCGGTTATAGCCTTTCATGAAGGGACATGATGGTTCGCTAGAACCTCTATATAAACAGATGTACATGTAACGTTTAGAGGTGTGTCAAACTAACAATGTAACAGATTTATGTTGTTAATAATACTAATGAATCAAATTCTTGTCAATCTTGTGCTTGTTGAATTCGATCCTGGAATTCAAGACCTGTGCAACGATTCTACATATATGACTACAAAACAGATTATTATCAATTTAAGCAAATAGTAGCAGTTTAGTAGGCTGTGTGCGTTAAAAATATATATTGGCTGGCTTTCTATTCATGTGACCGATTGGCCCCTTCTGTTTCTATATCTACAATTTTTTTATTCCACCTGCTAGAGATAACATATAACCCAAGTTGCCTTTCCAAAATAAAAAAATAAAACAAAAAAAAAAACACATAACCCAAGTTGACCCATATATAAGCAATTGGGTCGATGATTGTACCTTTAGTTTTTACTGATATTGGTACATTTTTCTCTGTCTTTCAGGACGCAGAACTTTATCAGCTGTTTAGTAGCTTTAACAATCTGAAAGACTGCATTGAGGCTATTCAGGTTGTGAGAGATCCTGGTACAAGCATGGGAAAAGGCATTGCTTATGTCTTGTTCACAACAAGGGTACGTGTATGGTGAACACACACTATCCATCTAATTGTATCACACTTTTGTGTTTCATTCATATCATATAAACCATCCCTATACCTCTTCATGCCCAGTGGCGAAGCTTGGATTTTGTAAGTGGGGGGTCGGGATCTAAATTTTTTTTTTCCTAAGGCTATATTTCAGGTATACCGAAATTTTTGGGGGGTCGAAACCGAATATACCGAAATTTTTCTACACGAAAACTATATACCCCCTACATCGCAAAAAAAATTTCGGGGGGTCGGGCGCCCCCCCCCCCCCCCCCCCTATGAAGCTTCGCCCCTGTTCATGCCTCAAAATTGCAACTAAAAAAGTGAAAGTTATAATCACTGTGTGTATTGCAGGCAAATACAGTTGTTAGGAAACACAATATGAAGATACGAGACAGGGAGCTTAGGTTATCACATGCCTTGAAAGCAAACGCAACACCATCCAAACAAAAGGAATCATCATCTTCTAAGCCAGCTGTGGGCGGCAACCTGGTGTCCGTGCTACCAAATCTGGTGGTGAGAAAAAGTTTGCCACGAGAATCGCAAAACACATGAGGACTGAATCGAGAAGTGAAAATGTGGTGAAGAAAAAAGTACGTTCAGAAAAGGCTGCGGCAAATGCAGCAAGAACCGGTGGTGATGGTGGTGGTAGTGGCAGTGGAGGTACTAAACGTAAGCAAGAAAGCCGCACACCACAAAGTAATAACAAAAACAAGAAACCAAGGAAATTTAGATAGGTGTCTGTAGTAGTCTATTATATATAATGGAATTTATCAGTTGTTATACTTTGTATTATTAATGTTTGAATTGGTTTAATGTTTACAGCAAAAGAATTGGTTTAATATGTGTTATAAGCTCATTTCAGTTAATGATGGTTAATGGTTTTTGCTTTGTTCTGCATGTACCATCTGGCTAGCTTGCCTTGGCCATGGTCCAATCTGGTTGGTTTTGAAATGGTTTAGTTTTTAAATCTGTATATTGGGTCATGGTTTTGTTAGTTCTGCTTCGTGTATGTATGGTTTTGGTCCATATAGTCCAGTGTTGGTTTTGATACAATCTGGTTTAGTTTTTTTCTGGTTGTTTGGACCAATCTACCTGTAATATGCATTTGGCCTATGTACGCATTTCTGTTGTCTCTTTCCTTCGCTCATAGACAATTAGGGGAGGGTTTGGGTTAGCCGGTGTATTTAGTCCAAGCTCACAATCCGAACCTGCTTGTGGAAAAGTCCAAGCTCACAATCCGAATCTGCTCGAACCAACCTAAATCTGTTTAATTATTTATGTTCGGGTTCTTGTCATGTCTTGAGTAGTCGCAATTCGCCACTATTGCATACCTCTAATTATTGTTCCACATAGAAGATGATAGTGTGGAACGACAACCAAGATACTTTTATGTACATAAGGGTGTAAAGAAAGTGTTATGACGCTTAGTTAAATGAATAACATGAACAAAAGTGGTCACTTAGTTAAATGAACTATATTCGATTTAAATAATGTTGATCTTTAGTGTAATTAATCAAATATATAATTTTTTTTGTTTACAAAATAACAATAAATCTAGGGTTTTTTAACTTGTGCAATTGTGCCACAAACTTAGAAGTGTTTTATGAAGACAAATGTTTGTTTAAATAACTTAATTTCCATATAAAATTTGGGTAATTATGGTAAAAATCACAAATATAAAAAATAATTATTAACTAACATTAATATGGTAATTTGAGTTCCTTTAATGCCTCATAAACAAACTTCTACCACCATGCACAAATTAGAAATTCCCATAAATTAAAAGCAAACACGTGAAAAAAATAAAAGGTTTAGGGTTACTCTAAGTCTTGAAGGAGTCGAGTTATATTACAAACCAAACATTCTTCACATACCAAGGGACTCATCCCCACCATCCATCTAAAAAGGAAATCAATTGTTGAGATTAAAAGTATTTTATTATTTCACCCATTTTTTATAATTTAAATATCTCTTAAACCGTTAATCGTTAAGCGAAAATAATTACACCATCGCGACGGGCATTTAATTATCTTTCTATAGACGGGCACTTTGATATACTTTCGAAAAAAAAAATCATTTTTTTCACGTTTTTTTTTCCTAGCCGAAAAAAAAATCATATATGATATTGCATATCATATATGATATGCAATATCATATATGATATTACATATAATATCATATATGATATTATATATGATATTATATGTAAAATCATATATGATATTGCATATCATATATGATATGCAATATCATATATGATTTTACATATAATATCATATATGATATTACATATCATATATGATATGTAATATCATATATATTATTATGAGATGAGATCCGCAACAACCACACATTCACTAAAGATCAAGGGAACACATCCTGACCTTTCATTTCATTTTCATCCAAAGGCTAAAATCAAAACACATAATTATACAGCAAGGGCAAAATTGTCTATTACAAGATAAAAAATATTTCTCCTAATTTCATTCCAACCAAATCTTCATTCTTACCAAATCACGAGTTACACACACACAAAAACACACAGTAACCGTCGTCAATCCGCCGTTGGTGTGCGATCGTGTCGTCCTCTGTTGATTCACACACACATAAACACGGACACACAATAACCGTCGTCAATCGATAGCCGATCCGCTATTGTTCCACCGTCGATCTGTCGTCCTCCGTTGATCCGGCCCGCCGTTGATTTTTATATGAAAAAATCAGTGTACAAATCAAAATGGAGTACCGTACAATTACATTCGGTGATGATTATTTATTGATTAATAACTTTTTATAAAAAGTTGTTAGATTGGTGGGAAAATGAGACAATAACAGTTGTTAGATTGGTGGGAAAATGGACCTGGAAGCAAACGAGACAATAACAGTTGTGATATAAAACAACTACAATACATATGAATTTGGAGGAGAAAAGAAGCTCGTTCTTTCTACAGCAAGCTAGATTGCTGGGAAAAATGTTTTATTTGGCATATTGTTTCTTACAATCGGTGGGATTTGTTTTGTTGCGGCAATTAATTTCATAATAAT
Organism: Artemisia argyi; assembly: GCA_030686995.1. NCBI lineage: Eukaryota > Viridiplantae > Streptophyta > Magnoliopsida > Asterales > Asteraceae > Artemisia > Artemisia argyi. Next base: position 74,004,306 of record CM060692.1, on the reverse strand, counting down.
ATATGCGGTGATTGAACTGAGACCTCTCGGAGATCCAACATATTTGTCATGATATAGAAATCAAGGTGGGCAATAAACTTAAGCGTTAGTTATGCATTTTGATTACTTGTTTGGTGTAAATGTTTTTGTCACACAAGATTGGTTAATGTTCAAGCCTTGTCAATGATTCATTTGTGTGAATGGAGACGAACATCATTGGAAAGATGAAAAGCTTTTGCGTCTGGTTATAGGCTCAATCCCCGTATACTAGTCGACCGATCTGAAATCCATGGTTATATGAAAAGCTTTGTCATGTGGTGTCAACTACAAAGGATCGTAAAGTTTTGAAAAAATGAAAAATATAACAAAACTATGATATTATTGAAAAGGAAAAACTATAATACTAACAAAGACACCCTTGTATTGGCTTTGAAAAGTGCATAGACTTTGTAAAAGACGAATATTTTGTTCAGAATATTTTGATCAAGTATAAATTGCATGCAAATCACATGTGATTCGTTTGTAAATCACATGTGATTTGTGTATAAATCACATGTGATTCACCTTAAATAAAAAAAATAATGAGGTAAAATCACATGTGATTTGTATATCAACCTGCATAAAAATACAACGAACAAAATAACAAGGAAGACTTATGACTTGAGCTTGTCTTTTTTCATATATGTTTTTTTTTTTTTTTTTTTTTTTTTTTAAAACAAAAGCACTGAAGATCAAAACATTCATATCAATTAATAATCATCACTCGACCTAATCATACAATTACATTCGGCGATAACGACTTCACAAAGTTGAATAACCTAACACATAAAGTACCTAAAACCTAATCATATTCCCCTTAAATTTCTTTGACACCTTCTTACATTCAAGCCGTGTACACTAGTCGACCGAAAAATCTGAACTCCATGGTTATCTGAAAGATCATAAAGATGGAAAAAATGAAAAAAATCACAAAACTATGATGTTCTAATAGATATAGTATTACATTGAATAAAAATGCAATTTACGAAGTTACAATCATAGAAACACATGTCATTCATCTCAAAATCACTTATGATTCATTTCAGGATCACTTGTGATTCATGTCAAAATTACATGTGATTCATGTAAAAATTACATGTGATTCATGTTAAAAGAACATATGATTTTCATGTCTAAATCACATGTGATTCGTTTGTAAATCAAGTATTTTGATCAAGTATAAATCGCATGAAAATCACATGTCATTCGTTTGTAAATCACATATGATTCGTGTGTAAATCACATGTGATTCGTGTGTAAATCACATGTGATTCACCTTAAATTAAAAAATAATATGAGGTAAAATCACATTTGATTTGCATGTCAGCCTGCGTAAAAATACAACAAACAAAGTAACAAAGAAGGCTTATGACTTGACCTTGTCTTTTTTACATTTATGATTTTTTTTAAAACAAAAGCACTGAAGATCAAAACATTCATATCAATAAATAATCATCACTCTACCTAATCATACAATTACATTCGGCAATAACGACTTCACAAAGTTGAATAACCTAACACATAAAGTACCTAAAACCTAACCATATTCCCCTTGAATTTCTTTGGCACCTTCTTACGCTCAATCACTACATACTAGTCGACCGAAAAATCTGAAATCCATGGTTATCTGAAAGATCATAAAGATGGAAAAATGAAAAAAAAAAAAAAAAAAAAATCACAAAACTATGATGTTCTAATAGATTTAGTATTACGTTGAATAAAAATGCAATTTACGAAGTTACAATCTTAGAAACACATGTGGTTCATCTCAAAATCACTTGTGATTCATCTCAGGATCACCTGTGATTCATGTCAAAATTACATGTGATTCATGTCAAAAGCACATATGATTTTCATGTCTAAATCACATGTGATTTTCATCTTCTTTTGTTCCCGTCGATACTAATCTAGTGTACGATAAAGGTAACACAAGAAGCTTTTCAGTCCTGCCAACGTAAGCTCTCTTCGTCATATTGTCATAATCGTTCTCCTCAATAGCATCCAATATTTTTGCGGTACAACAACAATGATGACCATACTGGCCAACGACTTTGTCAAGCTTAGAAGCTCCTTCAGCTTGGTTGAAGTACAATCTGGCTCATTGGATTTGCCCTTTCATGAATAAACATCTTCATTGCATAACCCATATTGTGCTAGCTCGTCTTGGGGAAGATACAAGCAACCTCTTAATGCACTAAAAAACAATGAGACCAAGGTCACTACTAGAATAATTGCATATACATGTGAAACAAAAGTAAAGAAATTTTTACATTCTAGTATCGATTAGATAAACAACTTACTCTTCGCCTACACCTCAAATGATATTCGTGAGCTGATTTCCGATACCAAGACTAAGGGTGCATTTGATGATGATTCAGGTGAAATACCCATGACTGGCACACTCATTAGAGCAACTATCCAGGCGACATAGTAACAATATAAATAAAGCTCTTGGAAATTTTCATAGTGACTCTTTTTAATATCAATTCTCATGCCTTCAATCATGTCCCTGAAGGGCTGAAAACCAGAAAAACCACTTTTAGTAAATATATATGAATCATTTAAATTTTCTTAGTAGATTCTTATTATACGTGAATAAGCCTATATACCTTAATGTCTAATGGGAACTTTTGAACGGTATCCGTAAAACAAAAATTATATTCTAAATCCCGTGAAACAAAAGTGGATTAAATTATTTTCCAAAGTTTTTTAGATTTGGTATAATTAATATGGCTCACCATCACACATTAACTTTTTGATGTTCACATAATAAGAATACAAATGTTAAAACACTTGTATTAGATCACATGTGATTGTTTCACAAATCACATGTGATTGTTTTACGAATCACATGTGATTGTAATAAAATCACATGTTTCACATGAATCACATGTGATTTAGACATGAATCACATGTGATCTAATACAAATGTTGTAAAAATGCTAAAGATTCATTAACAAGTTAGAATGGGCATATATGGGGCAGATATGTGATAAGATTCATTTTGTTTGTCGAAACCTGATAACGGTGTAGATCTGTATCGATAACCAGTAAGGAAATTACATGATGAAAACTTAAGAGTAAAAAAATGGACCAGCTTTTACAGCAATCAGGTACTCGGACAGAAAAAAATTCAAACCGATCGTCAAGTTTTGCATATTAAGACATGTATATACTATCTCAAAAGATCCTTTTGGTATGCTTCTAATGTGTCCAATCCATTGCTTTCGATGACTTTAGGATGCGCCTCTGAAAAGCATAACAAAAAAAGCCAATACAAAGGGCAATTACAATGTATCTAGAAGTAATGGAATAGACAATAAGATAGAAACCATGATAACCAGCAACAGCTATGCCAAAATAGTCACCATATGACTTCAAAGAACAGCAAAACAATGCTATAACTGATTAACAATGCTACACTAGGTAGATTAGACTTCACAATTCAGTAAGTAATCAGTATACTAAAAAAAAATAACACTTTTTAGTTTACTATCTAACGCTGAATAGCAAGATCTTCTAACTTGTGTCGGTAGGTAAAGAAGGTAGGTGACTCAACAGCTTTAGGATGTTGGTGTCGTGGACTGGGCAACAAACGAACACCCCTGATGGGATGGCTGCAATATCAGACAACAAAAACTCTTGTGGGTTGTTTCTGGTTCACCGAGCACAACCAAATGCAACCCTCTTGGGTTGGTTTGAATCGAGCGCACGCACCTTATCTGGGTTGCGATTTGGTGGTTAACACCCACGAGCCCAACACCACCTTTGGTGTGGCTGTGGTCACAAACCAAAACAAGCACCACCTGATGGTGGTTTCTTTCCAGCCGAGTCAAACACACCCAAGGCAAAACAAGTCCAAAATTAAATAAGCTAACCAACACCCTCATCAATAAACTAATAAACATGTGAGCTCAAAACCAAAACCCCTAACGGGTTTCTTGACTAGCCCAGTACACGAACAAACACCCTTTGGGTTCGGTTTTTCCAAATTAATCAAACACACCCATCGGGGTGGCTGTGACACACAAACAAGCACCTCTTGGGTGTTGTTTATACCAAATTCAAATAAGCAAACCTAACGGGTTTAATACTCAAAATCCTAAACGGATTAACAACTCGACCCGATTACAAACCGAATCAAAGAAACACCCTTTTTGATTAATTTAACCACACGGGAGTTTGATAAAACGTTTTTAATCCATCTTTTTAATCTATGAAAACTCAAAGAATCGATTTAACAATCGGTTTAAACAAAAATCTACAAAAGTAGATATGTGTTTCGACATACCCGAATAAGGACAAGAGAGATTGAGTTGGTGGTGCGACTGGGTATGGCGGTGGCGGAGGCGGTGTGAGGCGGAAGGTGGTGGTTGGTAGTGTGGCGGTGTCAGTTTGGCAGAGAGAGGGAGACACAGTGAGATATAAAACACGGGCAATAAATGACAAACTTACCCCTCTATCTTACTTAATTATATTTGTTAGATTATATCCCAACCATAGGATTGATATAAGATCAATGGCTGTCATTGGACGATTTGATCTTTAGATAAATCATGTTCTGCATTGATCTTTTCTCATATTATTATATGTAATATCATATATGATTTTTTCGGCCACGAAAAAAAAACGTGAAAAAAACGAAAAAAAAAAAAATTTGTCGAAAATATATCAATTAGCCTATCTATAGAAAGATAATTAAATGCTCGTCGTAACGGTATATTTTTTTTCGCTTAACGATTAACGGTTTGAAAGATATTAATATTTGAAAAAAAATGATGAAAGTGAGTTTTTTAAATTGTTGGGATTAATCTCATCCATTAGATTAAATAAAGATGGAGGGTGGAGATTAGTCCCTTGGTATGTAAAAAAAGTTTGGTCCTCAAATGATCTTTACTCTAATAATATATATGATATTACATATCATATATGATATGTAATATCATATATGATATTATATGTAAAATCATATATGATATTGCATATCATATATGATATGCAATATCATATATGATTTTACATATAATATCATATATAATATTATATATGATATTATATGTAATATCATATATGATATGCAATATCATATATGATTTTTTTTTCGGCCAGGAAAAAAAAACGTGAAAAAAATGATTTTTTTTTCGAAAGTATATCAAAGTGTCCGTCTATAGAAAGATAATTAAATGCCCGTCGCGATGGTGTAATTATTTTCGCTTAACGATTAACGGTTTAAGAGATATTTAAATTATAAAAAATTGGTGAAATAATAAAATACTTTTAATCTCAACCATTGATTTCCTTTTTAGATGGATGGTGGGGATGAGTCCCTTGGTATGTGAGGAATGTTTGGTTTGTAATATAACTCGACTCATATTATTATATGTAATATCATATATGATTTTTTCGGCCACGAAAAAAAAACGTGAAAAAAACGAAAAAAAAAAATTTTGTCGAAAATATATCAATTAGCCTATCTATAGAAAGATAATTAAATGCTCGTCGTAACGGTATATTTTTTTTCGCTTAACGATTAACGGTTTGAAAGATATTAATATTTGAAAAAAAAAGATGAAAGTGGGTTTTTTAAATTGTTGGGATTAATCTCATCCATTAGATCAAATAATGATGGAGGGTGGAGATTAGTCCCTTGGTATGTAAAAAAAGTTTGGTCCTCAAATGATCTTTACTCTTGAAGTTAAGTTGACTAAAGTTAGATAACCCATAAAAAAAAACCAATAATAACCCATAAAATTACCACCGACATCAGATAGATAATAAACGCATAAAAGTATTATATATACTAGGAAACCAGGTTTTTTTCAACATAAACTTTGTATTCGATCGCATTCTTTTCTCTCACCCAAAAACTTCGATCTAGGTTTCAATCTTTTACACGTTTGTAATGGCTGCTGATAAAGGAAAAAGGAAGCGTGAGTCTGATGAGATATCTGTGTCTAAGCGTCTCCACTTGGAGAATGAAGAGTATAGGGAGTGTTCTTACGTAAAGGGGGAGTATACAGATGATGAGGCTCAGTATGGGGACTTAGAAAGTAGTACTGATCAGAAAGATAGTGATTTTGAAGAAGAGTATGATGATGAAGGATGGTTTATTGGATACAAGTATAAAGGTGTCAAAGCCAGCCGTTACGTATGTGATGGTGGTTATGTAAAAGAGGCTGATTGTTCGGATGAAGAGTGTAATGATCACGAGGCTGACGAAGAGTATGATGATGAAGGATGGTTTATTGGATACAAGTTTAAAGGTGACAAAGCCGGCCGTTACGTATGTGGAGAGTATACTGATGGTGGTTATGTAAAAGAGGCTGATTGTTCGGATGAAGAGTGTAATGATCACGAGGCTGACGAAGATTATGTGAAAGAAGCTGATGATTATTCGGATGAAGAGTGTAATGATGACGAGGCTGACGACGAGTATAGTACTTGTGTGAAAGAAGCTGATTATTCGGATAAAGAGTGCAGTACTGAGAACAGTGATTATGTAAAAGAAGAGCATCATGTGAATGAAGACTATTCTGCTGATAAGGCAATATATTGTGAGGAAGGTTGGTTCTTAGGATGGAAAGTATAGCAGTGACCAGGTGGTATAAGATGCAAGCAAGAAAGCCTTACGCCTCAAAGTGATAGCACCAAGTTTTATTTTTTTGATTTGTATGATGTTTACGGCAAAATATTTTTTATTTTTTATTTTATTTTTTGCTTCTCCAAAAAAAAGAATTACTTTTATTAATGTTATATGATCTTTTTATGATGGTTTTTCTGCCTTGTTCTGTTTGATTATCTTGTTTTCTTAGTCATGGAATATGCATGGTTAATTAAAATGTCGTTTGTTCCTTTTTACATCCAGTCATGGTTTTATATGGTCTAGTTCGTATATGGCCGTGGACTTGTGGTTGAGTGGTTCCATATGGTCCGGTACTCAGGCACCATGTTTGATCTGTTCTAAGTTCACTTTCTTTAGTTTTTGTATGGATCGCCAGTCGAGTTTGGTTTATTTTTTGACTCACCATCTTCTTTCTTGTTGAGTTTTAGAAACCAGTTTTTATATCATCTTCTTTCTAGTTGAGTTTTAGTCACCATCTTCTTTCTACTTGGTATGACAGTTTAAAACTTTGATGATCCCGAACGTTTACTAAAACTTGTACCCAATAATGAAACTAAACGTGATCTAAAATATTTTTGGTGGAACGTAACTACTTAATCATTCAACACTGGATGTTAATTGATGTGTAGCATTTGTTGTCACACTGTTTTGGACCGTTCCTTTACCCAAGGGTAACACGCTGATCAAGGACTTGCAGTCAAGGACCGAGATGGTCCATAAATGAGCCAGTTTTTTAAGAACCTGCTTCGGACTAATTAGAGACCGGTTTCAGTTCTAGAGTGTTATGCACATCTCTGTTTAGCTAAGATTTCAACTTGGAGGAACGCGGCAGCATTGACCATATCATGTTGCAATTTAGTCCTGAACAAATATTATAAATTGCATAACATTTTGCATCTATGATTAGAAATTTAAAAAGTTTTTGACACCTGAGATATAAAACAAGTTCGATAAGAGTTTTTACATTATGGTCTATCATGACACTAGCAAATGAAAAAACCAGACTACATAACTACTATCCAACTTTAACATTACTTAAGAACAACACATGAAAACATTCCTGACATATTCCTTCACAGCCCCTGACTCCCTGAGGCTCAACATCAACCACCAGATCTTCTAAATAGAAGCCGAACTCCAAGTCGATGCTGCATCTGTACACACTTCCATGAGGGTGCTTGGAATTCATACTCTTTACATCGCTTCATGGCGTGAGACTAACCAAACATATTATGGTTTGTTCTTGTTGGTTATCAATGTAGGCGTAATGGAGATGATCCCAATGAGAAATAAGGTGCCTATCGATTGTATGTCATAAAGGTCTCCAATTGTACGTAGTTCACCAAGAGCTATTCCAGCCTGTCAAATTATATGTTTGTTAAAAGTCAAAATTGGGCAGGTTATGGCAAGTTTCATTTCAATAACTAATGTGTTATGGTTAAAAAACTATTTTTTAAAAATTAAACGATTTATAAGGTTTCAATTTGAATCAATAAACCCAATCAACCCATTTCCATTTGAGCTAAAGTTCTAACTTAACAATTTTGACCCGTTAGAGAAAGTATAACTGAATTGACCCGTTTACCAAAAAAAAAGATTTAAAATTCCCGCCGCTAAGAAAGAATAATCTATAGCAATAAAAAATATTAACCATACGGCACAAGCTTTCTATTTAGGAAAAGAAACTAACTGAAACACATATTTGTACATCACAAAAAGAAAAATGGCGAGTTTGTTATTAACTTTAAGGGCTGCCATAAATTAACTGGTTAACAAATCTTATAGAATCATACTTGATGGTGACACACGAGACAAGAGAAAACGTAAAAATAAATACCTTGACAGTTACATAAGCTGCCGGAATGAGCCCAATGGAAGTTGCCAAGAAGAAAATGTGATATGGCACGTTAACAATTGGTGACGCAACATTAATAAACGTATTAGGCAAAGTTGGAGTCACCCTTAAGAAAAGCATGTAATTCAGCAACCCACCTCGCCTTTTTGCCACCTAAGCAAATAAAAACTAAATCATATACTTTTTCTATTAGTTAAAAAGATGACGACCCATGAAGACATGTAATGACCAAATTGATCCTCTAACCTGATCTTGGAAGAACACGAGTTTATCGGGCCAAAGAGAGTTAATAAGTGGTCGACCTATTAATTTAGACAGAAAGTAGCAAGAAGATGCACCGGCAGTTGCGGCAAACACAACCAAAGCTACACCTCTTAAGACCCCAAAAAGGGAACCCGCAAGTAATGACATGAATACGGTTCCTGGAATCATAAATGTTTGCATAAAGATGTAGACGGTGCAATATCCAACTAGAACTTGCATTGTGTAGTCACTTGTGTAGCTCTCGAGATGATCTCTAAAGAAAAATCACAAATAAAGACTCAGTTAATTAATCCATAATAAAGCGCCGGCCACGTGACTTTAAAAAAAAATTCAAATAATGAAATAAGCATGTGTTTTACATCTATCTTAAATGGTCAATATTCTTGCAACAACTCATTACCTGCTTCATAAAATATGATAAATATGGATCCTAAAGAATCAGAAAATTGTATTCATAATCAAGTTTTGCCAAACACCATAAGCTGGATATTACATTTTCAAGTAGCAATAATCAACTTAAAAGCACATCCAAACACCCACCTAAATTTCTTTTTTAAGGTTATGATGTACTCCGTAATTTTGAATAATTATTTAAGCATATAGTTAGTTTCAATGAAACGGGTAGTAGAGCACAGTGTCTATTGTGTTACTGCAGTTTGAAGTTGTAACAATCAGATTATCAGGTGTGTAAGAAATTTTAATTATTTACCGAAATAATAGATAAAATGACCAAAAAAGGACACGTATGTGAGAAAATGAGATACATTTTGTGGAATGGGAGTCCCTTACCCTTGGATTATCGGTTTTGTTGCAGTTGGTAACCCTAACTAATCAAATCATCACAAGCAAAATGTGTTTATTTAAGCATTATACATGGTAAGATGAGCAGTTCCATAACACACATCCAAACACTGTTCGTTAACTAATGAAGTGCAATACCTATTTGGGACTTGATAGAAACATTATAAAAACTAAATACGGTAGTTAGGTCATCTTCAACGTATATTATTGAATGCACCACATAGTCAATAAGACTCGTGCCAAAATGATGTCATTGGTACAAGTCAGTGCATATCATTACTTCCAAATTCTTGGTAACAGATTATTTTTGGTATAGCCTTTTCGTCTCCTAAGTTTTTCGAGGTTCAAGTTCAAGGTAAAAACAGAAATTCACACTCATTGAGCTTTGATTTCTATCTCAATTCATGGATCCAATTACAAGATTCAAATTTAGATTACAAAACATGCATACATTTATGTCATTCATGTAGCTGCCAGTTTCACTGCAAACCAAGATATGATGAACACAATGACAATAACTTTGAAACTTATAAATATGATACAAATCAATTTCACTATAAACATTAAGTCATGAACTATCAAATAGCTCTAGCAAATCCAACAACAAATTTAATTCTGAGTAAACCTCATCTATCTAAAACACAAAAGAAGCAATTTTTAGCAAAACCCAACGAAAACCCAATTTCAAGCAAACCTCATTACCTAAAACACATAAAGATCAAATATTGAGCAAACTCCATATCTAAAACACAAAAGATCCAAATTTGAGCTAACCCCATTATCAAAAATTAAAACGATCAAATTTTGAGCTAGCCCCATTATCAAATTTTTAAAAAGATCAAATTTTGAGCTAACCCCATTATCAAAAATTTTAAAAGATCAAATTTTGAGCTAACCCCATTATCAAAAACTTTAAAAGATCAAATTTTAAGCTAACCCCATTTTCAAAAAAAAAAAAAAAAAAAAAAAAAAAAAAAAAAAAAAAAATCATTATTCTAAACACAAAAATATCCAATCTTGAGCAAACACATTAATCAAAACCAAACCCCTGTATCTATTTAAAAAAAAATGTTTACATTTTGACTAAACCCCATTAATAAAAAACACAATAGATCCAAATAATCCAACATACAACAACATTAAAGGGTAGATGTAAAAAATGAATTCACCTTAAGATATGAAGATCTTCAATAGTTCTTGGAAGCTTAAGAAAACTATAATCAGATTCCGGCAAAGTCAAGTAAACTCCAGCAAGACCAAAAGCAAAGAACAAAACAACCCCGGACGCACCAGCCACTTCAAGAAACGTTAATGGAAACTTTTTTGATTCTTTCATTTTCTTCTTGTCATCAGATGATGATGATGACGTCATCACATGTTCCTGTTCCATTAGTTGATGATTGGTTTTTAAATTTTCTGTTACATGAAATTTAAAAGAGAGTTAATATAAAGTTAGGGATTATGAAGTTGTGCAAATAAATATAAATGGTAATTAAACATAAACCTTGAAGAGTGAGTTATGTAGTATTTAGTTGTTGAAGGCAAGAAAATGAAGGAGGAGAAAGAAGAAAGCTTCTTCCTAGATTTGCTTTCTCCTATATGCAAGAAAAAAAAATGTGGTCTTTTTATTTTATAAGCATTGGTTGCTACAGTAGTAATAAGTTGAAACCTAAATTCATTATTGCAAAGTAACATATATTAAACTAAATTTACATGTATCTAAAAGTGAGGCGCTTTATTTTCAATACCCAAAAAAATAGGCATACCATGGGACCAGATCTGACCTTTGGATTAAAAAAAAAAAAAAAAAAAAAAAAAAAAAAAAAAACCATTTTTAAGATTAAAAAACATAGAGAACCAATTTTGCCAATTCAGCAAAGTTAGGACACTGGCATTCATGATTCCGAAATCGTCCATACCTCCGAAATCCACCAATAATATCATTCCACCTCATTTCACCTCATTCATACTTTTTCCATACCTCTCAACCTCATTTTAGTGGCAACCATGCCTTTTTCATACCTCCCAACTTTTTTTTAATTAAATTAAACAATTTAATAAAAGTATAAATATTTCTTTAAAAAAACACATAATTAATTTTCGTTAACTCTTTTAATAAAAGTTACTAGTATTTGTAATGGGCCTTTAAAAAAATACCATGTGTAAGTTTGTTGGGCTTGTAAAGATGCCAAAGTTAATAATCAGTTTTATACTCCGTATATTACATTTACTTCTATATTTTAGGTTTTGCCTGTCATTTTTTTCACTCAGCCGCATTGAGTTATAGCTGCTGCTGTTCATGTTCTTCATTAAAAAAGACATTCAGGTAAGTCCAAAAAAAACCCAACGTTCCTAAATTTAATGCCCCAACGGCTCTTTCTCCTCCAAACCGCGGAAGCAAAGATTGCCGTTGTCACTATGCCGCTGGCCATACCGCCGAGGTGGCGGCGGTGTTCACCGGCAGTATGGCCATGCCGTTGGTCCATGCCGCTGCCACTGCCACCGTTCTTACTCTACCAACCCCACTCCTATCTTTCACTTTTCACCAATTAATGTAAACAAATTCACATTTTCTCTCTCTAAACAAAACCAAAAACTATGATAAAAATTTAAAATAAAGCCACTTTTATCCGTTAAAATCAAAAAATAAACACAAAAATGAAAAAATCATTGAGTCCACAAGCAGATCCGAAAAAAAAAACGGGTTCAAAATGAACCTGCTGAATCTCGAGATGAAGGTACGATACTTCCGACTAATTATTTAGTTGTTTTATTAGTATCTCTAGTAATTTAGTACTTATTTATGAATGTTATTGCTACTTATGAAGATTTTTTTTTTTTTTTTTAAATTTTTGATGTTATACTGTGATGATTACATACTTATTTGAGTTTTATAAGATATTTATTGAGATTTTACAGTTTTTGTTGATTTTAAATGCTTATTGATGGATTGTTATAATAATTTGATTATTGTTGTGATTTTCTTCATATTTTGATAGTATATCACATGTGATAAAACACTTGGTAGTTATTTTATTCAATTTTTGGTAGTATAACATTTGTGATGATGAACAGTGGTAGTTGTTTTCTTCGATTTTTTGTGGTTTATCATCTGTGATGAATGTTGTGATTGTCTTCAGTTTTTTGTAGTATATCACCTAGGGTTGTTAATCAATGTTGCAAAAATCGTGAGTCGGTAGTGAGACGGTTGAAGGCCTTGTAGCGATTAATAACAGATTACATGTAAAACCCTAAATTCTAAATACCTAATTTTACATCTAATTTGAAATTTTCCTAAGTTATAGATACGATTAATTATAAAACCGAAAGTAACTAAATGAATTTACCGTTAATCCAAATAATTAAAACAAATTATCATTATGGAAATCTCTGAACATATTTGAACTCTAAAATATTTTTTAAACATAAAATAAATCTGAGGAATCATTTTGGCTGCACGTGATACCATTTTGGGCCTTGTTTTCTTCGATACGCAACCATAACCCAACATAAACAACCCATGGACCAAAGTACTTAGCCCATAAACCCACTAGGCCTCTCTAAGCCCAAATTCGAGGCCCCCTTTGTAATTAGAGAACCGGTGTTTTTTTTCCCACACAAAAAAATTATTTACGTTTCATAAAAAAAAACCCTAACACAAAAAAATACGGCTGCTATCTTTTGCTCCTATCCCAATTCGATCCATTCCAAGCTGAAGAAGGTGTTTGTGATTCGTGGTGTTGAGAAACAGGGTGATTCTACTCGTTGGAAAACATATTGGAAGAGATGGGTTTGTTTTTTTTTTCGGTTTGAATAGTTTTGTGTCCGATTTCTTTTGCCTTCAATTCGACTCAAGGTATCATCATTAGCCTTGTTTTCTTGTTGTTTTTATCTCTCATAAACATGTCATAATCTTTAATTGAAACCCTATGATAATCGACACATATATATTAGAGTTATACGGTTGAGAAGTTACATAAAATCATGAAATATCACATGAAATCACATGAATAACTTGCAGAAAATCTGTTAATGTATATGTAATTCGACCTAACTAAGTTTTGTAAGCCCTAATAAGCTGTCATAATAAGCTATTAATGATGTGTTATAGATTAGAAGCCCTAGGATTTAATTATAGGTGATTAGGGCTAAAAAGGATTAGGGTTGTATTGTTTCTGTCCCACTTATATGCTGCGCAGAATTAGAGTCGAATTGAGAAGGGTGAAACTTGATGATACCAACTTGTTTTTGCTTGATTTTTGAGTCTAAACATAAGTAATACTTGTCTACTTTCTGGAAATATAAGTTTCATGGTGATTGGAGGTCGGGAGGCAAGCTTTTTGATTTTTATAAGATTAAGGGTCAAACCTGAGTTTTGGGAACATAAAATCAGTTGGAGTATGAGATTTTTCATTTTCAAACCATAAAGAGTTAAGGGCTCTCCTTTTTCAGGAGTGATATTTGTTATATGTGTGACCTTCTGGAATTTTTGTAAATTTTTCTGAAGTGTTTAAATGGGTAAACCAAGGGCCAACTTTCGGGGTGTTTCTGCAGTTCATTTTCTGGACAGGTCTGGGTAAATGATTTTCTTTAGGGTATTTAGACTTGGAAATAAATTCTAGGAAAATTCCTTCAGGTTCTAAAGACATTGAAGTATATGTGTAAATTTTAGTGAATTTTACTTTTGAGTTTTGATGTGGTCTAAAAATTCGGAAAGTGGTGACCTGTTTATGAATAAAAGCTGAAAATACAACTAAAAGACTACTTAAGGTTATAACTTGGTCATGGAAGGTGAAATTGATCATAAGCTATGATTTTCCAATTAATTTGACGTTAAGGAAGGTTTTGAACATAATTAAACTTAAGCGGCCATTTTGTAATTAATTAAACTTAAAAGACTAAGTTGTAAATAATGAAACTTAAGGGGTAAATGTGTGAAATGAGTAAACTTGTACTTAAGCCCTAAAACTTGTGAACTTACATATTAAACCCTAAACTTATGTAATTGATATTATTAACCCTAAAATATGTTAAACTATTAAAATAAACCTTAATCTTTCATAATTAACATTTTGAACACTTAACTTATCCAAACGTTGATTATAATCATGAATGACTAATATTACTGATTGTGGAAACCTACTAAATAAGGAAACCTTTTAAATATGGAAAATTACTAAATATGGGAACCTGCTAAAACTAGGAAATTACCTAATTTGCATAAAACAACTAAAATTGGAAAGTTACTATTTTTGGAAAATTACTAAAAATGGAAAGCCGACTAAAACGAGTAATGTGATTTATGATAAGTTATTAATAATAAGACGATCTTTAATTCGTGTAGATTCGCTGAAGAAGGAATAACTTCCGATCTTTATGTCTTCTGGTGTGTTTTGCATTTGCGGTTAAGGTACAGATATTCTGTCTTTTTTGTAAAGGCCATCTTTCCCTCTTTTGTTTAATATTTCGATTATGATCCCTTCAGTTAAGCCATTGCTATGTTCCCTTTATTTGATTCGTGCTTGTTGATACTTGATATTGATATGAGCTTGATATTCGTTTGCATGCTATATTTCTTTTCTATAGCATTCTTGATTCTATGCCCATTATGTGTTACTTGTATATGATTTGATTAATTTGTAGCCAGTCATGGGGAGTCCATGGCCTTGCCACTGATGCACCAGTGGTATTGACACTATCTGTGGAGGTGGGTTTTAGTCCACAGCGTTTCCTTTAAGCTAGCTATTCAGGCCTATATTTATTATTGTATATGTTTACTTAGTCTAGAGCTTTGTGCATATATATTTGTTTTGCAGGAGGCGTATGGATGCATCCTAGGTACTCAGTTTAGTATAATTTGGTGAATGGACTTGTGTGTGTGCAATACACCCCTTTTAACATTTGGTATATCGGAGTCTGCAGCTCCTATGTACACTATGATATACGTTTGTTGGGCATTTCCTATTAGTTCTACTTTTCTATGATCTTTATAATCCTGTCATCTCTATTGTGATTAACTTATGCTTGCCTTTATTTCTTTTGCTTACACTTATTACTCATTTCATTTCGTTGATTGTTTGATATCCATTATCCGTATTTCCTTTTTCATATTCCATGTTTCCATATTCTTGATTTCTATCTCAGCAGGTTCGCTTAGACCTATGTCGTATTCACCTTCGTTTTCCTTTTGTTATTAGTTTCCGTTTGTTTATATCTGTTCACTGGGCTTTTTAAGCTCAGCCGCATTTCTTTTCCCGCGGCAGGTTTTTAGAAGGAAGCTGGGTTGGGTGAAGAGTACTTAGGAGCTCTTAGTGGACTACACTGTTGATAGCTCCCCATGGATTAGAGATAGACATAGAGATTTCCATCTTGGTTCTTAACTTGTAATTAATTTGGAAGTTGTAATGCTTAGAATTAGTCATGTATCTTTTCTTTAGAACTGTTTGTGAACCTTGTATTATTAATGTATTCCGCTTGCTTATGTTCTGATTTGACCCCATAATGTTACACTTTATCCCTTTTCGGGTTGGGGTGTTACAATTATGGTATCAGAGCCAGGTTTGATCGGCGGATTCAAAACCCGTAGAGCTTAGGCTATGACCTGTGAGTATTAGGCCCGCTAAGTTTTGAACCATAAGAGTTAGGGAACAACCGTTGAGAACTTGCTTTAGGATTGCCACTCTCAAACTTAAGTTATGATCGGTGAGGATTGGGTAGACTATAGGGCATTTGTTAAGTATCCTTGCTTCCGCATTCCCTCTGATTCATGCTTTGCTCTTAGTTAAGCTCTTTTAAGAAATTCCCTTCTGGAGATTTGAAACTTATAAGTCTGCACAACATGAGATTAGTGACCATGTAAGTTTAGAATATGTTGAGAATTCTGCAGTAGTGTTTGACATTACACAAGCTTTGTTTTCTTTTGATTCAAACCTCTGATTCAATTGCTAACCCTTTAGATACCTCTCCCGGTATTCTGAGAATTCGTATGACCATAATGTGTTTGACTGTTAGGTCACCATTTATGTAAACACAAGTATGATAATGAAAGAAAATAGATGAGAATGAGAGATGGTTGATTATAAGAAATGAGAGAAGATAAATTGCAAGAGTTTCACTAATGTATTCAAATAACCAACAAATGTAAGAGTTACATAAGCTTAGTATATATAGGGGAGGAGTAGGGCGACACTCCCTTCCTCCCTCATCATGCTTAAACGTGGGCTTTCAAGCCCATTGGACTTTCATACTAAAACCTTGTAACATAAACAATGTAAAATAAATAACTAAGCAACCTATTACAAAATGTAATGACCGAGACTTGACTAAAATACAAAAGTATGATCCCAACAATCTCCCCCCTAAGGGTCGGTCATCACGGTTGCTTGACGTCTTCATCTTTGTCGTTGATTTGTGACATGTAAAGCTTTTAGACGTCTTCAAAATGGTTGAATGATAATGAATGTACTTTGCTCTATGTCTTTGTTCTTTGGTGATGATGTAGTGATTGTGTCATGAAGTAGTCTGCCATTCGTCACTCCTGCGTCTGTGGTGGTTGTCTGCCATTCCAACATACTCATACATCTTCGGACTTATACTTTCACGTGCACGAAGTTCCTTTTTCATATTCTGAGATCTTTAAGTCTTTATACTTTGTAGATTCTTCTTAATTGACGTAGAATCTTTCTTTGAACTTTGTGGTGCTAAGATCTTTTGGGGGAGCTATCATTTGCTTCAAGATGTATGTATGAGCATGTTGGAATCTATCATCATGGAAGTGAGGTACCTGCAAGTAAACAGTTAGCAATAAATACCCGGTACTTACAGATAAAGAATTAGTGTTCATCAACAGCATATTGTGAAGACTCCCTCTAATCCTTATCCAGGCCGTTCCCATATCAGATACTCCCGAAGGAGCTTACGAGACCTACTAAGTAGCTCAATGACTGGGTGAGTCGCTGGGGATCACTCCACGACTGTAGACCGTTATGAAACCACCGCAAACACTAAGCGTAACCCTTGTGGGGTTACCGAAGTGACCTGCTGTCAGGGCTGCTTGATGTTGACCCTGATAGGAGTTTCCGTTCAATCATTGAGAAATACATAAGTAATCCTCTCATAAACGTTCTCGGCAGATTGCTTAGATCTGCGAAGGACTCGATAATTTACAACTGGTGTCCATTGATGTAGAACACCAGTTGTAGAGATACTAAGTGTTCCTAAGAGATCTTTGATGTATCTCAAGGCTCTAGACTCTATAAGTGCACACTTAGGTTTCCTATGCGGAGACTAGGGAGGGGTCTCCTGCTTCAATATCAACCATCTCTAAGAGATAGGTCGATAGGTTATGTTGGTTCCCCGTGAGAATGAAACAAGCTCTTTTAAGAGAACTTGAGTGGTTAAGAAGGTTTAGTGCATTGCGTCACTGGGTCCATGACGACTTTATCTTCAATACCGGTGTCGTCTTTTGCAACAACCAGTAGCATATGTATTGAACCCGGTGTCTGCCCTAAGGTTGAACATATGGAGGGCTATTTCTTTTCACCCTTTTCTTTACTTTTCTTTTTAATTCTTCAACTCATTCTTTCCCTTTCATTCTTTTCTCCTTTTTTTGTATCATACCTAAGGACTTCTAATTCTAACTATAGGAGATGTCCTTGGGTAGATCCCTCCGGCTCTGGCGGATCATAAGACGGTTATTCCTATCTTAATCACCTTATAACTCCGACAATAGCCAAGAAACCTTTGATTGAAAATCTCTCAAAGTGTTTGTGATAATCAAATATTTTGGTTAACACTTTGAGAGTTTTGTGTACACTTTTGAAGGGCTCCCCCTGCACATGTGCTCATAAGTATTTAATAAATTTGCACATGCGGGAGGAGCAAGCATTTTGAATTGATCCACTTTCCGTGAACAAGACCGATTCGAGACACGTTTACATCACTAGTTAAACTAGCTTGAAGTTATTACCCGGCCTGATCTAGTCCACAGAAAGTTTCTCGAGACGGTACATTTCTACTAAGACAAATCCTTTTCGAGACACGCTTACGTGGTTAGTTAAAGAGATCCATTGTCAGCTTTTAGGTGACAACTAGCTCTAGTAACTAACTTGATGTTATTACCCGTCGAGGATAAGTCTTTTCGATATTACTAACTTTTATTGTCTCGTCAATTCCTGAGTCTTATATTTTAATTTTTTTTTTTTTTTTTTTTTTTTTTTTTTTTTTTACTAACTTTTAGCTCTCACATGATATAGCTTTAAGCTTTGACTTCTTATATTTTAATCACTTTTTCATTTTCTCCCCCTAAAAAATAGCATATAAAATGATGTTTTTGACAATCTTTTAGATTAAAATATGCCTTTTTGAGTCTTACAGGGAGATTCACCAATAACTTTTGATTTAGAACAAAGTATTTTGTTTTTGACAAGTGCTCCCCCTCAACAAGTGATTAGGTCTTATTGAGGTGAAATACTTGTCCTTTTGAGCAGAATTATGAAAATTCATAAACATTTGATTAATTCTACTCAAAAGTAAGAAGCATTCGCTCCTTATATATAGGATTGAGGCACTGATGCGTACCTCAGGGTCCTTTCTTTACAAGTTCGGGTTGTGCACTGTAATGCGTACACAAGCCATTATGAAGTATAATATTGACAAATCAAATCAAATTCTTACAACATTCTACCATTCAGGTCTCTGAAATGTTAACACCGGAAATCCTGGTCTGCCTCCAACATAACTTTCCAATCTCCTGAACTGATCCCTGCGCTTCAACCGGTTCTCAATCCTTGTAATGAATCTCCGAGCATCCCTGGCCTCATTGGTATTCCACCTTTTAGATTTACCCAGTGCTATGTCATCCAATCTGCTTTTGATTCCATCTCTGACGAACTTCAAGGTTTCATCACAGAACTTATGTATTTCTCCATAGGCCATGAAACAGTTGCGACCGTTTACACTGCGGTAGGTGAACCCAAATGCTGGATGTCTGATCAAGGAGTATTGAGGTAGATGTGGAAGGTTGGGGATGTCAAACATATTTGGTTTGGTGAGATTCAGCTTCTTCTGATAACTTTCCACTCCCAGTTGAAGATCTTCTACTCTTTCTCTGATGACTATCTGCCTAATGTAGATTAGGAGAGCTGTGATAAAGGCAAGCTGCATCTCTTTGGGTAAGTTTCAAACCTTTCCTTGAACTTTGAGCAGGTACATATCTTCAATATCGTTGAGAAGTAGTCGTGGAAAGTCTGACTCGGAAATATCGTACTCCTTTTCATCAAGTCTTTTGAGTGTGATTTTGCTGAGGAAGGGGTACCCAAAGTGAGTGACAGTCGAAATGAACTGAATCGAGACTATCTTCAAATCACTTGCCACATCACCCATCGTCTGATTGAGTCTGCTGCTACGATAATACTGTGCCCGGTTATCTGGCCAATGATGTATACCATAGAGTGCATTCCAGTCATAGTCAACAACTTTGTCGATGAATAAGGCAGAGGCTTCTTCTTCGATGGCATTGTTGAGATATCTAGCTGCAGGGAGAAAGGCAAGTGAGTTGACGTACTTCTTCTCAATCTTGCTGCCGAGTTGCAAAAATTCCAAGTCATTGTTGAAGAAGAACTTGTAAGGGATCTTTGGTTCCTTAGGCTTCCCAATCATCGGTAGTGGTTTGGACCAGTCAGTTATGTATGGTGCGGTTTTCCTTGTGACCGGATCGACATAAGATTCAGGATTGATCCAGTCAATATTGCTTGACATAGCTCGAGCAATATTTTCCAGATGGTACTCAAGTTCGATGGAGTTAGCAGACCGATCTTTCAGAAGATTGAACGCATCATTCTTGATTCTTCGCAGCTCTTTCTTATTCATCTTTTTCATCTGAAACTTATGCTGAATCAACTGAGCGTATTCCATTGTTCGACCATCTTGAGGTTCTTGATTGTCTGCAAGTGGCGGTTGCGAATTAATCATCTTTTCAAACCAGGAGTAATCGGCAGTATCGTCTTGGTCTAGCCATTTGAGGACGGTTTTCGGTTTCTTGGGTTCTGTGCCTTTTGATGAGGTGTCCGGTTTGTGTTGATGATGCTTTCGTTTCCTTTCTTTCTTCTTCTTGGAAGACGGTTCTGGTACTTCATCGGGTTGAGGAATCTCGTCACCACCTGTGTATTCAAAGTGGTCATGTGCTTTGGGAGCGGAACCAGATGCCTTGGGTTGTTGTCAAGATGTTGTAGTAGTAGGAGGGATAACCGGTGCTTTTGATTGAGATGAGGGTCCTTCGGCTTGCTTATGTTTCTTTGCCTAAGAGTTAGGATCCTGATCTTCATCATCTCTTGGACGTTTCAGTTTGTCCGCCTCTGTGCTGCATGTCTCTTTAGTCATTTTGGCTTTCAAAGCTTCCAGGACTTTAGCTTCTTCTAGTGATAATGTGAACTTGCTTGCCAGTTTGTCCAAGAGTTGGGCTTCTAATTCATCCATAGATAACCCCGGTAGTGGAACAGTTGATTTATCAGCACGAAGAGTAAACGTGGTAGATCGGATCACTTTCTTGACTGCTTGCTCTGCGAACTTGGTGAGTTCATCTCTCATAGGTGCCAGCAGCTCTTTCAACTCAGAAACTAAGTGTTGTTCCATGTACTGGTGTGCTTGAACAGCCAATGTGGCTTCCAAGTTCTCTTGCACATCCTTTGCTAAGAAGGTGTCAACCTTATCTTGAAGTTCCTGGACATGAGTGTTGAGCTTTGTCAGTTCAGCAACTTGGCTTGCTAGTGATGCAACCTGATCTTCCAATTTGTTTTTCTTCTTTTCATGAACTCTTCTAAATGCTGACTTTAGCAACTTGGATGCAGCAGAGGCATTGGTGCTTGTTGGTTTCTTGATTGATTTGTCGTGGGTTGATTCGGATGCAGGAGGTGATGATTGTGAAGATTCTATGTTGGTAGTAACGTCCTTATCATCTCCTCTTTGTGATTCGGGTTCTTCAACATTCTTTGCTTTGGCTGCTTCCTCTTCCAACCTTTGTTCTTCAGCAAGTTTGTCAGCCTCGACCTTAAGCCTTAATTCTTCAGCAAGCTTGGCTTCTTCTTCTCCTTTTAACTTTTCTTCTGCCAGCTTGGCTGCCACTTCAGCCTTCCTGCTTTCTTCCATACGGATTGTCTCTTCCAGTTTGGCTTGTGCAAGCTCTTCAAGCCTAGCCTCCTCAGCTTCTTGTTTTTTTTTTCTTAATTCTTCTTCTTGAGCCCTTTCTCCGAGCTCCATTTCTTCCATAGACATCAACTGTGGAGCATCAGTATCCATGGGATCTTCCTCTTCCTCTTCTCCCGTTGCTGAAGCATTAGTCATTTCTATGTCTGTGGGAGATACCGAAGGATTGTCGTAGGCGACCAAGTCAGTATTGATTCCTATAGCAGAATCAGGAATGCTACTAGATCCGCCAGCTTCGGTAGTATGAGAGAACACTGGAGGTGGAGGTAGATCAGCATTGAATGCATCTATCTTGCTATGGAGGAGACCCAGCTTAAGAGTTCTTTCATTTTCTTCTTCTACTGAAAGACCTATATTAGATTGAGCAGACTCTTGTTCAGCAGTCATGGGTTCCTTCAGCTTCTCTTTCCTGACCCTTTCTTCTTCCAACTTTGTTTTTGCTTCAGTGAAAGGTCTTTGATTGAGATCTGCTGGGTATTCAGCATTGTCAGCAAATTCATCAATGTTCTTCTCCCAATCTTCGAATGTCAAGTCTTTATCATCAATATCTTCAAGATTGACATTCTCGGTGATATTGGCAAAGGCTTCCCTGTAGACCGGACCTTCGTCGGACTCGGTTTCAGAGTTAGACGGTTTTGGAGAAGATGGTGGTGATGGGAACCACCCAGGTTCAGGAATGGATGCAGGTTTCTTGACAGGGGTTCTTCGCTTGAGTGTACCCTTCTTCTTTTGTGTAGACTTGGTAGAACTGCCGGAGCTCCCAGTCTTGCTACCTTTCTTTCCTTTCTTCTGCATGCACGAAGGTAGAACAACTTCGTCCAGGAAACCAACTTTGTCTGCTTCAAGAGCTTGAAGGTAGTACTTGTAATTCTTGCAAAGCTTCACCTTTTCATTCAAGAGACAATCGGGAAATTTCTTTCCTTGCTTGCGTGTGCTGGTGTCAAGTCTCTTGATGATTCTGAGAGTTTCCTCATTTCTGAAAGTGTGCTTGGCTTTATCATCAAGTCTTTGTGGAATATCGTCATACTCACGAAGGAAGCTTTCGATGAGTAATTTTGTGAAACGGACAAATGGGATGTTGTTGGTCTTGTGTTGAATGTGCCACACAAGGTCTTCCCAGATAATGCTGGCATAATCTACTTTTTTGACGTTTGCCACTGCCCAGAAGAGTTTGAGGTGTTGAAGCTTGGGGTGTTCATGGCCAGTGTCTCTGCCAGATAAGGATTTGGCAATCAGAATATACAGGGTTCTCCATGGTTGTGGAAGAAATCTGATGTTGACCCTAGAATGTCTTGTCACAACTTCTTCTGATTCATCATAGCCAATATCCCGTAACCACTCTATCAGCTCTTCCTCGGTGGGTACTTGATCATATTCTTCATCTGGGCCAAGTTCGGGTAACCCAAGAACATTCCTAAGTGTGTCTATGTCCACAGTGACCTGTCTGTCATGAAGCATGCAAGTGAAGGAAGCTTCCCCAAGGTCTAGCTGAAGTGTATGCCAAAACTGGTGTATGTAGAAGCAGGAGACTGAAGCTGACTTAGTGAACAAGAGTTTGTTGGGGTGATATAGGAGAGCATCCACTGCAACAATACATGAGGATTCGTTGCATGTGATTTTGTTGAAGTTGATTCGTAAGTTGTTCTTTCCTATCTTTCTGGTGTAATCAGCGGGAAAGGTCTCTTCCCATGAGAGTTTTGGTTCAGGTTCTGGTCCATATGGAATGTCATTTTGTTCTGCCATCTGAATTGATCATAAACAAATACAAACATGGCAATGATTTATATTGTTAGCTCAGACATACAATTACATGATTGTGCATATTATGAATTGATCAGTGGGTGTTTGTGTGTGTTAAAACTTTTGATATATGACAAACTTGTTTTATTATCACATGGTAGAAACTTATAACAATTAAGATACAACATGAGTTTATCATTACAAGAGATTACACATTGGAAATTTTTCCAACACTTAGAAAATTTCATGAATTGGACAATGTTACGCGTAAGTGGAAAATCCTACGCATAACTTATATTAAGCGTAAGAAATGATATTAGGCGTAGGTGCAAAGTCTACGCATAACTTTATATGTTACGCGTAAGTTCCATCTTTTGCGTAGGCTTAATTTTATGCGTAGGAGTATATCTTATGCGTAAGATTAGAGCTTATGCAAAGGATTGAACCTAAGGCGTAAGATATAACTTGTGCGTAGGTTTTGACTTACGCGTAAGATCATGTCTTAAGCGTAAGACCAAGACTTATGCGTAAGTTAATCTTTATGCGTAAACATTGTCTTATCCAAGACAATGTTTGTCAACGTGTCGAATCTTACGCGTAAGATTCAATCTTACGCGTAGGATGAACATTTTATGCGTAAAAACGTCCTTTTTCAGAAAATCACCTTTAGAAATTTGAGTTGTTTGATTCCTGAAAGTGTACAAACATAACCACTGATCAATATTTAAACCAACACACTTTATACACACATTTTATGCGTAAACATGTCATGATTCAAAGTTACGCGTAAGACCGTATGAACACATAATCACAACCACATTCAAACATGATTTTGGGTAGAAAATAACTTAGGGCAAGTGATTCTAACATCCTAAGGAACATATTGTCCAAATTTTAACACCAATTGACCACAGAATCACAAGATCACAACTGCTAGTGCGTTCGAACCCTAAATCTTTTGATTCATGATCAAGAGATGAAATTGAAGCAATTAAACCACATGATTGAGTTCCTAGGCATGTAACAACACAATCCCCATCATCAATTTCAATTATAACACACAGAATCAATAACCCCTAAAAATTGCGTATGAACCCTAATAATCAAATAATTCAATTTCGTGTTTCTGGGTACAAATGAAGTTTTGTGATATGTTTATAATCATCCTAAGACCATTTCCCATCAACCAATTCAACCTAAACACAACAAGTTTCTGGGTTTAATTTCTACGCAAAACCCAAGAACAATTTTGACGATTAAGATAAAATTAGCCGTTGGATTGATAAGAAATTTAAAACCCTTGTTAATAATCATGATCAAAGCATGTTACAACTTACAGATTAGAAGATAGATACACAGATTAGTGAAATGATTGTGAGTCGTTGATGAAGGTTGGTGAAAATTTTAAATGTGTGTAAGTGAGATTTGTAGGTGCAGTAAATGACTTGGTCAAACTTAGTTTTGACCAAAGGTTAATCCTAGTTTCAATGTTTGGCAATTTTGGCCCCTTAACCTTATGAAACATTTACTCATAATGCCCAAGTTAACTTACTCATTTATCTTTCGTTAATTACACCAAGTTATGACAAGAACAACTTGTGGTACTCCCCCTCGACCTTAGACCGTAGTCAAAAGATACTGAAATTTTATTATATTGGTCAAGGAGAGTAACCCGAAACACTTTTGAAGCATCACTTTTTTTTTAAAAAAACGTATTATTTTTGGTAAAATGCAAGTATAAAAGTAAATATTACGAGAAAATTTTAAGAAAATACTTTTTCTCCCCCTCAACACTTGTTTTTAATAATTAAAGACATTTTACAAAAATTAGTGTTGAAAAAAGTGGAATATACTTGTATTTTTTTTAAAGAAATATTTACAATGATAGTTTTGATGTTTGACAATCAATTGTGTTTTAAAAACTTTTCCAGATCATCTGGAGTCAAACATCGCATACCAATTTGGTGAACTAGACTAGCAAACCTTGATGGTGCTAAGGATTTGGTAAGTAAGTCCGCCAATTGGTACTCAGTCCCAACAAAATAAAGTTCAACGGTACCCTTTTCAACATGCTCTTTGATGAAGTGATATCGGAGATCGATGTGTTTGGATTTGCAATGATGTACTATGTTGCAGGAGATAGCAATTGCACTTTTGGAATCACAGTAGATTGGAATCTTGTTGAATAGGTAGCCATAATCCTTAAGTTGTGATCTCATCCAGATGACTTGAGCACAACAAGCAGACATGGCTACATATTCAGATTCTGTTGACGACAGTGATGTGCAGTCCTGCTTCTTAGATTGCCATGACACAAGTTTGTCTCCGAGAAACTATAATCCACCAGATGTACTTTTGCGTGTGTCTAAACATCCTGCATGATCAGCATCTGAAAAGGCAATTAGTTCAAAACCAGAATCCTTCGGATACCAGATTCCCAAGTTAATGGTTCCCTTTATGTATCGAAGGATTCTTTTGACCTCACTGAGGTGTTTTTCAGTTGGTTTAGACTGATAGCGAGAGCACATGTAGACAACAAATACAATATCAGGTCTACTAGCTGTGAGATACATGAGTGACCCAATCATACTTCGGTATTTGGTAGGGTCAACTGGAGTCCCATGTAAGTCAGCATCTAGTTTTGTGGTATAGCCCATTGGTGTATTATAAGTATCACAAGTCATCATTCCATGTTTCTTTAAAATTTCAAGAGCATATTTGGACTGATTTATAAAAATTCCACGGGGTGATTAATGAACTTGTAGTCCTAGAAAGAACGAAAGTTCACCCATCATGGACATTTCAAAATTATCTTTCATTAATTTTGCAAAATCATTAGAGTAACTTCTTTTTGTTGAGGCAAAAATAATGTCATAGACATATATTTGAACAACAAGTAAGTCCTCCCCGTAGGTTTTTGTAAATAGTGTTGGATCCACCGATCCTTTAGAAAATTTATTGGCCAGCAAGAAAGTGGACAGTTTGTCATACCACGCCCGTGGGGCTTGCTTAAGTCCGTAGAGTGCCTTTTTGAGTCGGTAAACGTGATTAGGACGCTCAGGATCAACGAAGCCGTCTGGTTGGCTTACATACACTTCTTCACGGAGTTCTCCATTAAGAAATGCAGTTTTCACATCCATTTGGTAAACAATCATGTTCCTGTGTGCAGAGTAGGCCAAAAAGATCTGAACAGCTTCATGTCTAGCCACTGGAGCAAAGGATTCTGCAAAGTCAAGTCCTTCTAGTTGGGAGTATCCTTTCGCTACCAGGCGTGATTTGTTATGTATGACAGTTCCTTCAGCATCTAGCTTATTCTTCCAGATCCATTTTAACCCGATGACAAAGACTCCGTCAGGTCTTTCAACTAATTCCCAGATTTCTAATCTTATGAATTACTGAAATTCCTCTTGCATAGATTCAATCCAGTTGTCATAAGTCATTGCTTCTTTAATGTTCTTAGGTTCTTCGTGACAAACTGTGAGTGCATAGATACAAGTTTCTCCATCAGTGTGAAGTCGTTGTCTTGTCATTACAGGTGCATCTGGATGGCCAATAATATGAACTAGTGGATGGTCTCGAGTCCATTTGTGTGTTGAAGGGTGTAGTTGATATGTATCTCGCATATTAGCAGGATCCAAATTGCGTGTAGATGACTCAGCTATATCAGGAAAGGTAGGAGCCGGTGCAAACGGGTTAAAGAACGCATCAGGATCATGCTCTGCGGGTTGTGGAACTGATTGTGGTGTAGGATCTTCAGCTGATTGGTGGGAGTTAGAAACAGTTTGTTCTGCTGTATATGGTGATGCAATTGGAGGACCGTCCCTCTCAACAGTTGTAGTAGTTTGTTGAGGTGAGTTT
The DNA here is from genome assembly GCA_030686995.1 of Artemisia argyi. Taxonomy (NCBI): domain Eukaryota; kingdom Viridiplantae; phylum Streptophyta; class Magnoliopsida; order Asterales; family Asteraceae; genus Artemisia; species Artemisia argyi. The sequence continues at coordinate 73,976,947 of CM060692.1, read as the reverse complement.
GGTACTGGAAGGTTATCAGGTTGAGCAGCGGAATTAGGTGAGACCTCAGTAGAACGGTATTCAATTGTATCATCAAACAGTGGAGCAAACAAGGTTTCCAATTCTTTGCGGTTGAGTGGCAATGGTTCAGCCGAAGATTCCGGAGAGTTAAGACGGTTGAATTCGGGTCCTAAGCTGTGTTGCTCAGAAGCCATTTGTGTGAGTTCATCAAAATTAGCGTGAATTGTTTCTTGAATTTCTCTTGTTCGACGATTCCATATCCGAAAACCTTTAGAATTTTCACAGTATCCAACGAACACTCCGATGTCAGCCTTTGCTTTAAGTTTACCTAAATCATCACGATCATTTTTCGGATAACAAAGTGCTCCAAATACATGAAATTAATCGATATTCAGTTTTCTTTTGTGAACAATTTGATAAGGTGTTTTGCGATGGCGTTTTGTAATCATGCAACGGTTTTGAGTATAACATGCGGTTGAAACAGCTTCCGCCCATAAGTAATCTGGTAATTGAGCATTAATCAACATAGTTCTAGCAGCTTCCACTAACGTCCTGTTGCGTCTTTCAACAACTCCATTCTGTTCTGGGCTTCTAGGAATAGATGTTTGATGTTCAATTCCCACTTTCTCGAAATATGACCGAAGTGTCTGATTCTTAAATTCAGTTCCATTGTCAGTTCTGACTATTCGTACCGTATTGCGTAACTGAACTTGAATTTTAGTGAGAAAGGTGATGATCATTGAAGGAGCTTGATCTTTACTTCGTAAAAAATAAACCCAAGTCCATCTAGAGTAATCATCCACAATTACAAGAATGTAGCGTTTACCGTTGATACTTTGAACACGCATCGGCCCACACAAATCCATATGTAGCAATTATAAAACATGATTCGTATTGTGCTCTGGTTTTGAAGGAAAATGAGCCCGAGTACTTTTTCCTTGTTCACAGGCTGAACATAAGTGATCTTTGGTAAAACGGAATCTTGGAAATCCATCAACAAGTTTGTAACGAGCAAGGTCAGTCATGGTTTTGAAATTCAAGTGCGAAAGACGTTTGTGCCATAACCAAGATTAGTCGATTCCGCTTTGGAGAGAAGACATATCGGAGATGTAGCAATCATATCTGACATAGATATTGTATAAAGGTTAGAACCACGTGAGCCAGACATTAGATCGTTTCCTTGTAAATCACGAACGAAACAAGTTTTCTCACGAAATGCAACTTCTAGATCCCCATCACAAAATTGACCAACAGAGAAAAGGTTGTGTCCAAGGCCTTCCACATAATAAACACGACTGATTTCAATGTTCCCACTTACATAGTCACCATATCCCATTATTAAAGCGTAATGATCGTTCCCGAATCTGACAGTGCCAATGAACTTTGAAACAAAGTTGTGTAACAGTTTGAGATTGCCTGTCATATGTCGGGTGCATCCGCTATCAACAATCCAGAGAACAATCTGTACCACCTGCATCACAAGAAGACGACACGGATGGAACAAAAGTAAGGGTGGAACCCAAAGAAAGTGCGGGTTCCTGTTGGTTAGAAACACATGTATTCAACAATTTAGGAATCCATTTAAAGTCTGGTTTGTGTTGTAACCAACGTTGCCAATTCCAACTAGTTCTTGCTTTCTTAATGGTGAATTCACTAGTGGTTGGCTTATTCCTAGATTTGTTCTCGGCACTTATGGGGGTAACTTCAACTTCATTAGAAACCGTAGAAGGCGACTTTCCTAAGTTAGACTTAGAGGCAATAGTGGGCCTAGAAGGAATGCGTGTTCTACATTTCTTATGACGATTCAGAAGAGAATTAGCTATACATTTTGTATGATCACCAGATGATACGCTTTTACGACAAAACACACAAGATGCATTAATATTCAAAACATTCAAAGGTTCATCATTCGTTACATTTAGATTTTGATTACAATTTGCCAGATTAGAATCTAAATCTGATGCAACATGAGTTTTATTCAAATTCCTAAGTTGATCTTCTACTTCTTGAGCTTCTAGTGATCCTCTCTTACGTTGCCAGAGCCTATTCTTCTTTTTACTTTTTCGCTTGGGTCTGCTAACGCTATTAGTGGAGACTAGTCCTGTAGAAGTGGAGTTATCAACATTAGTATTTTGAACAATATTTCCTTTAGCAGTTTTATCTATTTGATACAATCCTGGTGCTATCACCGTGGTGTCAACAAACTTTCCTTTTTGGAGTATCTTGATTTTCTCTTTCAAATCTATGATGATGTGATTCTTATCCTGAATATTTGACTCAAGTACACCATTGCAATATTTGATGTCTTCGTGGTTTTGTTGATATGCAACGTTTTCACTTTTTAAATCCACAATTTCTTTCTCGTATTTGAGACACAGACTTTTGAAAGACTCATTGTTTTTGCAAAGCTGACAAGAGTTTGATTTTGACTTTGAAGTTTCAATTCCGTTTCAAGACTTTGAGCTTGACACCATTCAAGCCTTTGTTTGAGTTGACAAATTTCTTTAGAAAATTGTTTTGTCACATCATCATTTTGTATTCTTAGCTTATCATTATCATGTTTAAGTGTCTCAATTTCTACATTCAACAAGTTATTATCAACACAAAGATCATCCATAAGTATAGAAGTACCAGATTTATAGAGATCATTCATGATAACAGACAAAATATCAGCATTGAGAACTTGTTCCAAGAGTCGATCAGCATCATTCTTTAAAATTCTATTTCTTTGCTTTTGAACCAAAATCTCATTTTCAGTAGAGTTGAAAACGTTTATCATATTTTTGACCTCGTTTTGAAGTTCCTGATCCCAACGTGTAGCACAGAGACGGAGGTGTTTGACAATTGGCAACATTTGTTTTTGAAAAATATCTCTCTTTTCTCGCTCGTAAGTGGATTGAAAAGTTTCAATTTTTATTTCAGAATTACGTTCAATTGTTTCCTCCAAAATTTCGATGTCTTCCATAAAAGTTTTGAAATAATTTAAGACACGAAAACTTTTTGGTAAAGGTGTAAGTTCACCGGATGATGGTAAAGGACCATTTACCTGTGCTACAGTTTGGACAGGGGCTGCATTAGAGGATGAAACATAAGACTCAGTGACATACCATGATTTCTTAGGTAATTCCTTTTGAGGAACAAAAGATTTAGAAATGTGTGGAGCTTGTGAATAATCATATGGTGTCCAATATTGAACATAACTCATTTTTGATCGACTCTCATCTTCAAGTTCTTCTTCTTCTTCAGTATCAAAAACAACAGCACGCACAATCGTATTATCAAGCATGTGGTCCATACTGTAAATCTTAGGATTTTCTTTGAATGCTGTGTGAAGAAACATTGATTTGAAATCGCAAAGTGCAAATCCTTTATCGGGTCTCGGTTTTAAAGAAAATTTCTGAATTGTTGTGACAGAGTTCCCGTGTTTGTAAACAATGTTACGAAATTCTTTGAGTTGTTTTTCAAGATCAACAATCTCACCGAGTAAGTCATCTATGTACTTCCTTTTTCGTATTTTATGTTCACAAAAATCCTTTTTACAACTTGACAATTCTGTTTCTGTTTTTGAAAGTACTGTTTGAAGATGTTCAACTTGCATTTTCAATTCACACTTCTCACTTTCAAGTTTAGAAATCAACTTTCCGTTTGACTCAATTAAATCTTGCATTTTGTGTTGAAGATCTTGCTCTTTGTTATACGAATCTTGAAAAGCTTTTTAAAAACTTTTTGCATGTTTAATCTTGTCTTCCTGATTTGAAAGTTGAATTTTATAACACTCAATGTCTCTTGCAAGTGACGCATTTTTTTCTTTTAAAAATTTGTTTTTCTCGTTGCATTTTATGATTTGCAATTGTTGTGCATCCAATTGTTTAGATAACAATATTAGGTCAGGGTCTGGATCAAATGATGGTTCATGTTGTTCTATATGATCATGTTTATCATTCTCAATAGGATCATCAAATGAAACAGCTGTGTCATCATCAAATATGACAACTGTGCTTATTTGTTCATCTGTTTGAGAAGATGAAGATGAAGATGATTTAGATGGAACAACTTGCGCCATATCTGATTCAGAAGCAGAGGGTGAGGCTATTTCATGTATTAGGCATGCTTTTTGGTCATGTACCTGAGACAAGTCGTCAGTGTCATACACTGGACCTGAATCATTAAACTGAAGTTCCTGCATGTTGGCCATAAGCATCACAGCTGCATTGGCTTCCAGATCTTCCATGTCATCATCATTGTTCACATTTGCCATGAAGTTGTTATCTTGTTCAGGGAAATGTCCATCTTTTTCATCTTGAAGAGCCATGAGTAATGCCTGCTTGTGAAACTTACTACCCCGAGTTCTCGGTTTGGGACATGCTGTCGCTATATGACCTTGTTCATTACAATTATAGCACCATACTGCATTCCCTGAGTTGGAGTTCCTAGTTGCAACTGGTTCAGACCTTTGCTGAGAAGATCCTGAGTTGTTCCTGAACCCCCCATTGTTATTAAACCTCTGACCATTCCCAAAATTTCCTGAAGAACTTCCTGAACCAGATCTACCATAGTTACGATTCTGAATTTCCACTCTTCCATCATTGACAACAGCTTGATTCCTTGTGTTAGAAGACGAACGTTGACGGTTGTTTGTTTTGTTGGAGAATTTGCTGAAAGCACGAGCAATAAGAGCAAGTCCCTGATTCAAAGTATTAAAGTCATCATCGCCATCTTCATTGGAGTTGGAGTAATACACTACATCATTGTTGTTCAATGGAACAAGTTGAGTAGAAGTATTCTGTGGAGATGAATCATAAGGGACCATTTGATTCGAGGTAGAAGATTGTGGATAACTGAAGTAGTTTTGCTCTTGAACATATGCATGATTAGACATAGGTGGTGGAGCATAGGGAGATTGAGCTACGAGTGCTAAAGAATTTGGTGTTGGTGATGGTGAGTATCCTCCTCGAAGAGCCCTATCTTTTTCCACTTCAGGTTCATGGTGTTTCAGAAAATCATACAACAAACCATATGGTGCATCATGAAGATTTTTGGTTTGTCGAACAAATGTCACATATTTATGCCAATCAGGACCAAGACTACCAACGAATTTGGAGTTCACTGCTATCCTAGGTACTGTGATTTTGTGACGTTCCAGATCATTGAACACATTTGTGAAACGATGATAGTAGGATTCAAGTGACTCTCCTGGTTCAATTGTGATGTCAGTGTATTCCATGTAGAGTTTGGATTCCATATCATCTTTGTTCAATTGAGTGCCTTCCATAAGGAGATGAACATGTTCCCACATAGCTTTGGCTGTTTTCTGAGCATCGACACTTCTATAAATTGGATTAGGTATACCTTGAAGTATATAAGCCATTGCATACTCATCAGCTTCACGATGTAATTTCTGTTCTTCTGTGAGTTGAGATTCTGGAAGAGGTCTATCACCAGGAGGACGTGGAGGATCAGCAGTTGGATCACCAATTTCAAATCTTGTTGGCCACTCAAATGGTCCTTCAAGTATCACTTGTTTCAAGAATTTCCCATGAGGTTTCTTTAGTTCAAGAAATCGTAAAAATCGACTAGACCATTGAACATAGTTCCCAGGTGTTAGCATTGGAGGTGTTTCAAGTGATCCTGCCTCATGTCTGGATTGTTGAGTTGTAATAACTTCACACATTCTATCAAATCAGTGAGGTTGTTTGGAGGAATACTGATTGTTTTGTTGTGACATTTGATATGGTTGTTGTTGAGGAATGATTTGATGTTGTTGCATCATGAGATATTGTGGTTGTTGGTTAAACGGTTGTTGATGAAAGTGAGATTGTGAAGGTTGTTGATATGATTGTTGCTGATGGTATTGTTGTTGCTGATACTGCTGATGTTGTTGCTGAGGATTAGAGAAGTAGTAATGTGGTGGTTGAGACATCTTTGAACACTTGTGTAGTAATGAATCTTTGTAGTAATGAATCTTACGCGTAACAATAATCTTACGCGTAAACTTTAGGTTATGCGTAAAGAGTAGTTTATGCATAAACAAAGAGTTTATGCGTAAGTTTTCTCTTTACGCGTAAGCTTTGGCTTATGCGTAAGTTTAGACTTATGCGTAAGGTTAAACAACCAAATAAATCTTCCATACTTATCCAAGCTTGAAAGATATCCGAAGTCGAAGTATTCCACTAACTTATCCAAGCTAGGGAAGTACTGAGTCACCGTAACACAAGGAGAAGACCTTTGATGAAACTTAAGCGTAGATTCTGGCAACTTACGCGTAAGATATGATCTTATGCGTAAGAACTGAACTTCTGCGTAAAAGGAGGCAACTTGTGTGTAGGATGGGACTTCAGCGTAAGACTTAGGCGTAGGAAGTAGACTTGCTCGTAGGTTTTAGGCGTAGATGACCAAGTTAAGCGTAAGAACAGGGTTTTGACCTTAGTTACGCGTAGGAAAAGGGTTTTGACCAAATTTTATGCGTAGAAGGGACAAAAAGTACTGTTGACAGCTTTTGAGTCGTACAATTCACGTAAGTTACGCGTAAGGTGGTCAGAAGCTTGAAAAATCTCAAATTTTTGAAGAGAAATGCTTAGAAATAAGGTACTTTTGATCAAATAACTTCACCAATACTTAGAAAACACTTAAAATGAAAGATTTTGCTACCAAAAACTAGTTTTCCACTATCAAAGAAGCTATAATACCTTAAGAAAAGCCTTAAAAATCAAAACTTTATGCAAAAACTAAGCTTCAAATCACTATATCAACCTTGAAACTTGTCCAAGCTTCAAGATTTGAGTGAAAGAAACAAAGAAAAATGCAAAAAATAGATGAGAATCACCGTAAACCCCACGTAAATACCAAGAAACACACTTCAAACTCTAGTAGGCGAATGATACCACTTGTTAGGTCACCATTTTTGTAAACACAAGTATGATAATGAAAGAAAATAGATGAGAATGAGAGATGGTTGATTATAAGAAATGAGAGAAGATAAATTGCAAGAGTTTCACTAATGTATTCAAATAACCAACAAATGTAAGAGTTACATAAGCTTAGTATATATAGGGGAGGAGTAGAGCAACACTCCCTTCCTCCCTCATCATGCTTAAACGTGGGCTTTCAAGCCCATTGGACTTTCATACTAAAGCCTTGTAACATAAACAATGTAAAATAAATAACTAAGCAACCTATTACAAAATGTAATGACCGAGACTTGACTAAAATACAAAAGTATGATCCCAACATTGACACATTCTGTGAAATCTCTTGCTTTTGATAAGCATACTTAAGTTTCCCTACACCATTAGATTTTGCCTTATCCAGTTTTATTCCTATGAGAAGTCTTGTAGTGATCAACCACGAGTATAGAAATGTTATCCCTCACTTCTGAATGATAAGATTTGCTATGCTGATCTGTCTTTCCTTGGAAAGTTAAATTCGATGCAATTTTGGTATGGATTAGTTGACCGGGCATCAAGATGCTAACTGCTGCCATACTACATCTCGCCTTTGGCATTTGAACCACTCTGATTTATTTTACCATGATTCCCGATTGTTAAACTTTTGGTTATCCTTACCACCCGGGAAACTCGTGCGTTACTTTCGCGGTTGTGAAGTTTTCCTAGCATCTATTCTTGTTTCCACGGGATGAATCTCACTTGAGAGTCTATTGGCAATCGGAATTTTTCCGATGTAATCCCTGGTTGAACCACCAAGATTTACACCAGCTTATGAATTTGCTTTGACCTAACACTGAGAAATTGTTTAGTCACGACTCGAGGTTGAATATGATTTTCCATAAAGGCATGTTTATATGATGTAAGTATTATGACGCCTGGCCAACGTAATAATAATTACATCATATAACTTGAACTTATGGGGATCATGGAATATCTTTGAGAAGTGCCTGAGAACAGCAAAAGTTTGATGAGACAGAACCCTATACGTATAAGAATGATGTTTTGCTTGATTTTGAAACTCCATATTGAACAGCACTAGCCAAGTTGAGAGAACTGGAGGAGTGGCAACCGAAAGCTATGAAGTAGTTTGTTTGTCATAGTGTATCTCTTTGGGGTATTTTAGTTCTATCTGCGATGAAGAAGGATGGTAGCAGGAGATTATGCATTGACTCCAGGAAGCTGAATCGTATCGTTGTTAGAAATCATCATCCCCTACCACGAATCAAACATGTATCTGGTTGGCCTTAGTACGCGGGGTTCCCTTTAGATGGAGTTATGGCTTGAAGTCATTTTTGTCTTTCGCATTCGTAACAACCCTTATGACTGTTAGTGATACTAATAGTTTTAGCTGATGCTTTGACTATTTTATGGACGTGATTAATCGTGTTTTCGTGAGTACTTAAACAAAGTTGTCATAGTATGACATCTTAGTACATTTCGAGACGAAGAAGAAACATGAGAATCATTTTCATATTATGCGGAAATATAAGGATCATTTGTATATTCTGGTAGCTTGACATTGGTTAGAAGATTTTCATGACATAGCAACGGAGTTTTGGAAAGCTGAAATAGAAATTAGCCTCCATACCTTCAAGTGAGTATCAATTTTGAGACGATACAAGAAGGGACGTGGTTTTCCCCTTATGCAACCCGGGGAAGTCATTGCTTATGCATTAAGACAACTAGAACCATTCGAGGAGAATTATTCAATGCTTGACTTGGAGTTGGCGAGATTGGTGTTGCTCTCAAGGTTTGACGACATACCTTACATGGAGATGGAATCCAATTACCAATATTAGAAAGCTCAGAAGTAAGATGATGAACTATGATCTGTGAAGACTCGAAAGAAATATGTTATGATTAAGATACATTTCTACTTTTTCTATACCTATTGGTTGTACTAAGATGTATAAGGGATCTAAGCAGGATTAGAAATTTTCATAAACCTGGTAACGAAATCTCCATGCACACTTAAAAAGAATGACATAATTTGAGTTATGATAGAGTTAGTCAGCTCACTTTTGCCTCTTAGAATGTGTACTCGGTTAGCAAGTTGGCATAAATCCTCCGGCAGAAGATTTCTTAATAACTTAGCGTACCTGCAGTGATCGTGTCAGAGATTTGCGTTGCTACCTCAGAATAACAAGGAGAACTACTAGAGGCTTGAGGGACCAGACTCAAGTATAGGAATGCTTTTCACCGACAGACTGATGGATAAGCAGAACAAATATTCAGACTTGGAAGAAGTCTTGAACAGGAAGTTGACAAGTGTGTAGTCTGATTGTGTTTGCTCATTAAGATCGATTGCATACAAGTGACAAAGTTTATCCTTTCAGATAGTGTATGAACGGAAATGTAGAACACCTTCGGTTGAATTAAGTCGAGAAGCCGCTCATTGAATCTTTGGAGCTGATTAAAATGACTGATGGATTTGTTGTCATTGTGGAAGAGGAAGTTTGAAAGTTTAGATAGGAATTTGTGTGTCCCGTATGATGTTTCCGTACAGAAGAGTTAGACGTGTTGGAATTAAGGAAGCTTTGGTTCATGATACATTAGTCCTTAGATTCAATCTATCCGTGCGGTTATCGTACCTATCCCATTATACATTATAATATGATTCGATACTCCGATTTGCGCTTAGTTAATCGTTAATACGATTAGGTTACCAACCTCTTTAGGAGACTTTTGGAATGACTGATAATTCGATATATACTCCTCTGATTTTAGCAAGATCATTAGTTCGTTCAGAACCTGATTTGATTTGTGGAGTTTTCTATCATCTAGTTTCACTTCCGTATTCTTTCCAGATTCATCTGATGTTCATATATCTCTTTGTGAGATTACAACTATCATTTGTCCATGTTCATTTCGTATTTGTTGGATCAGATTTGTTTTATGTGGAGAGCCCGGGGATACCCTATTTTATACAGATCGAGTCATGAGAAAGTTTTCCGTTTGTTAAATTTCCTTGGAGAAACTATTCTGAGCAAGTTAACCACTACCTTTTCATTTCGTGAATTTATACGTTTCCGTTTGATCTCTTCATTTCAGTTTTCGAGGACGAAAATTTTCTTTTTAGAGGGGAATAGTTGTAAAACCCTAAATTCTGAATACCTAATTTTACATCTAATTTGAAATTTTCCTAAGTTATAGATACGATTAATTATAAAACCGAAAGTAACTAAACGAATTTACTGTTAATCCAAATAATTAAAAAAAATATATCATTATGGAAATCTCTGAACATATTTGAACTCTAAAATATCTTTGAAACATAAAATAAATCCGAGGGATCATTTTGGCTGCACGTGATACCATTTTGGGCCAAATTTTCTTCGATACGCAACCATAACCCAACATAAACAACCCATGGACCAAAGTACTTAGCCCATAAACCCACTAGGCCTCTCTAAGCCTAAATTCGAGGCCCCCTTTGTAATTAGAGAACAGGTGTTTTTTTTTCCCACACAAAATTATTTACGTTTCATCAAAAAAACCCTAACACAAAAAAATACGGCTGCTATCTTTTGATCCTATCCCAATTCGATCCATTCCAAGCTGAAGAAGGTGTTTGTGATTCGTGGTGTTGAGAAATAGGGTAATTCTACTCGTTGGAAAACATATTGGAAGAGATGGGTTTGTTTTTTTTCGGTTTGAATAGTTTTGTGTCTGATTTCTTTTGCCTTCAATTCGACTCAAGGTATCATCATTAGCCTTGTTTTCTTGTTGTTTTGATCTCTCATAAACATGTCATAATCTTTAATTGAAACCCTATGATAATCGACACATATATATTAGAGTTATACGGTTGAGAAGTTACATAAAATCATGAAACATCACATGAAATCACAAGAATAACTTGCAGAAAATCTGTTAATGTATATGTAATTCGACCTAATGAAGTTTTGTAAGCCCTAATAAGCTGTCATAATAAGCTATTAATGATGTGTTATAGATTAGAAGCCCTAGGAATTAATTATAGGTGATTAGGGCTAAAAAGGATTAGGGTTGTATTGTTTCTGTCCCACTTATATGCTGCGCAGAATTAGAGTCGAATTGAGAAGGGTGAAACTTGATGATACTAATGTGTTTTTGCTTTATTTTTGAGTCTAAACATAATTAATACTTGTCTACTTTCTGGTAATATAAGTTTCATGGTGATTGGAGGTCGGGAGGCAAGCTTTTTGATTTTTATAAGATTAAGGATCAAACCTGAGTTTTGGGAACATAAAATCAGTTGGAGTATGGGATTTTTCATTTTCAAACCATAAAGAGTTAACGGCTCTACTTTTTCAGGAGTGATATTTGTTATATTTTTGACCTTCTGGAATTTTTGTAAATTTTTCGGAAGTGTTTAAATGGGTAAACCAAGGGCCAACTTTCGGTATGTTTCTGCAGTTCATTTTCTGGACAGGTCTGGGTAAATGATTTTTTTAAGGGTATTTAGACTTGGAAATAAATTCTGAGAAAATTCCTATAGGTTATAAAGACATTGAAGTATGTGTGTGAATTTTTGTGAATTTTACTTTTGAATTTTGATGTGTTCTAAAAATTCGGAAAGTGGTGACCTGTTTATGAATAAAAGCTTAAAATACAACTAAAAGACTAATTAAGGTTATAACTTGGTCATTGAAGGAGAAATTGATCATAAGCTATGATTTTCCAATTAATTTGATGTTAAGGAAGGTTTTGAACATAATTAAACTTAAGGGGACATTTTGTAATTAATTAAACTTAAGGGACTAAGTTGTAAATAATGAAACTTAAGGGGTAAATGTGTGAAATGAGTAAACTTGTACTTAAGCCCTAAAACTTGTGAACTTACATGTTAAACCTTAAACTTATGTAATTGATATTATTAACCCTAAAATATGTTAAACTATCAAAATAAACCTTAATCTTTCATAATTAATATTTTGAAAACTTAACTTATCCAAACGTTGATTATAATCATGAATGACTAATATTACTGATTGTGGAAACCTACTAAATAAGGAAACTTTCTAAATATGGAAAATTACTAAATATGGGAACCTGCTAAAACTAGGAAGTTACCTAATTTGGATAAAACAACTAAAATTGGAAAGTTACTATTTTTGGAAAATTACTAAAAATGGAAAGCCGACTAAAACGAGTAATCTGATTTAAGATAAGTTATTAATAATAAGACGATCTTTAATTCGTGTAGATTCGCTAAAGAAGGAGTAACTTCCGATCTTTATGTCTTCTGGTGTGTTTTGCATTTGCGGTTAAGGTACAGATATTCTGTCTTTTTTTGTAAAGGCCATCTTTCTCTCTTTTGTTTAATATTTCGATTATGATCCCTTCAGTTAAGCCATTGCTATGTTCCCTTTATTTGATTCGTGTTTGTTGATACTTGATATTGATATGAGCTTGATATTCGTTTGCATGCTATATTTCTTTTCTATAGCATTCTTGATTCTATGCCCATTATGTGTTACTTGTATATGATTTGATTAATTTGTAGCCAGTCATGGGGAGTCCATGGCCTTGCCACTGATGCACCAATGGTATTGACACTATCTGTGGATGTGGGTTTTAGTCCACAACGTTCCCTTTAAGCTAGCTATTCAGGCCTATATTTATTATTTTATATGTTTACTTAGCCTAGAGCTTTGTGCATATATATTTGTTTTGTAGGGGGCGTATGGATGCATCCTAGGTACTCAGTTTAGTATAATTTGGTGAATGGACTTGTGTATGTGCAATACACCCCATTTAACATTTGGCATATCAGAGTCTGCAGCTCCTATGTACACTATGATATATGTTTGTTGGGCATTTCCTATTAGTTCTACTTTTCTATGATCTTTATAATCCTGTCATCTCTATTGTGATTAACTTATGCTTGCTTTATTTCTTTTGCTTACACTTATTACTCATTTCATTTCGTTGATTGTTTGATATCCATTATCCGTATTTCCTTTTTCATATTCCATGTTTCCATATTCTTGATTTCTATCTCAGCAGGTTCGCTTAGACCTATGTCGTATTCACCTTCGTTTTCCTTTTGTTATTAGTTTTCGTTTGTTTATATCTGTTCACTGGGCTTTTTAAGCTCAGCCGCATTTCTTTTCCTGCGGCAGGTTTTTAGAAGGAAGCTGGGTTGGGTGAAGAGTGCTTAGGAGCTCTTAGTGGACTACACTGTTGATAGCTCCCCATGGATTAGAGATAGACATAGAGATTTCCATCTTGGTTCTTAACTTGTAATTAATTTGGAAGTTGTAATGCTTAGAATTAGTCATGTATCTTTTCTTTAGAACTGTTTGTGAACCTTGTATTATTAATCTACTCCGCTTGCTTATGTTCTGATTTGACCCCATAATGTTACACTTTAGCCCTTTTCGGGTTGGGGTGTTACAATTATGGTATCAGAGCCAGGTTTGATCGGCGGATTCAAAACCCGTAGAGCTTAGGCTATGACCTGTGAGTATTAGGCCCGCTAAGTTTTGAACCATAAGAGTTAGGGAACAACCATTGAGAACTTGCTTTAGGATTGCCACTCTCAAACTTAAGTTATGATCGGTGAGGATTGGGTAGACTATAGGGCATTTGTTAAGTATCCTTGCTTCCGCATTCACTCTGATTCGTGCTTTGCTCTTAGTTAAGCTCTTTTAAGAAATTCCCTTCTGGAGATTTGAAACTTATAAGTCTGCACAACATGAGATTAGTGACCATGTAAGTTTAGAATATGTTGAGAATTCTGCAGTAGTGTTTGACATTACAGAAGCTTTGTTTTCTTTTGATTCAAACCTCTGATTCAATTGTTAACCCTTTAGATACCTCTCCCGGTATTCTGAGAATTCGTATGACCATATTGTGTTTGACACATTCTGTGAAATCTCTTGCTTTTGATAAGCATACTTAAGTTTCCCTACACAATTAGATTTTGCCTTATCCAGTTTTATTCCTATGAGAAGTCTTGTAGTGATCAACCACGAGTATAGAAATGTTATCCCTCACTTCTGAATGATAAGATTTGTTATGCTGATCTGTCTTTCCTTGGAAAGTTAAATTCGATGCCATTTTGGTATGGATTAGTTGACCGGGCATCAAGATGCTAACTACTGCCATACTACATCTCACCTTTGGCATTTGAACCACTCTGATTTATTTTACCATGATTCCAGATTGTTAAACTTTTGGTTATCCTTACCACCCGGGAAACTCGTGCGTTACTTTCGCGGTTGTGAAGTTTTCCTAGCATCTATTCTTGTTTCCACGGGATGAATCTCACTTGAGAGTCTATTGGCAATCGGAATTTTTCCGATGTAATCCCTGGTTGAACCACCAAGATTTACACCAGCTTATGAATTTGCTTTGACCTAACACTGAGAAATTGTTTAGTCACGACTCGAGGTTGAATATGATTTTCCATAAAGGTATGTTTATATGATGTAAGTATTATGACGCCTGGCCAACGTAATAATAATTACATCATATAACTTGAACTTATGGGGATCATGGGATATCTTTGAGAAGTGCCTGAGAACAGTAAATGTTTGATGAGACAGAACCCTATATGTATAAGAATGATGTTTTGCTTGATTTTGAAACTACATATTGAACAACACTAGCCAAGTTGTGAGAACTGGAGGAGTGGCAACCGAAAGCTATGAAGTAGTTTGTTTGTCATAGTGTATCTCTTTGGGGTATTTTAGTTCTATCTGCGATGAAGAAGGATGGTATCAGGAGATTATGCATTGACTCCAGGAAGCTGAATCGTATCGTTGTTAGAAATCATCATCCCCTACCACGAATCAAAGATGTATCTGGTTAGCCTTAGTACGTGGGGTTCCCTTTAGATGGAGTTATGGCTTGAAGTCATTTTTGTCTTTCGCATTCGTAACAACCCTTTTGACTGTTAGTGATACTAATAGTTTTAGCTGATGCTTTGACTATTTTATGGACGTGATTAATCGTGTTTTTGTGAGTACTTAAATAAAGTTGTCATAGTATGACATCTTAGTACATTTCGAGACGAAGAAGAAACATGAGAATCATTTTCGTATTATGTTGAAATATGAGGATCATTTGTATATTCTGGTAGCTTGACATTGGTTAGAAGATGTTCACGACATAGCAATGGAGTTTTGGAAAGCTGAAATAGAAATTAGCCTCCATACATTCAAGTGAGTATCAATTTTGAGACGATACAAGAAGGGACGTGGTTTTGCCCTTATGCAACCCGGGGAAGTCATTGCTTATGCATTAAGACAACTAGAATCGTTTGAGGAGAATTATTCAATGCGTGGCTTGGAGTTGGCTAGATTGGTGTTGCTCTCAAGGTTTGACGACATACCTTACATGGAGATGGAATCCAATTACCAATATTAGAAAGCTCAGAAGTAAGATGATGAACTATGATCTGTGAAGACTCGAAAGAAATATGTTATGATTAAGATACATTTCTACTTTTTCTATACCTATTGGTTGTACTAAGATGTATAAGGGATCTAAGCAGGATTAGAAATTTTCATACACCTGGTAACGAAATCTCCATGCACACTTAAAAAGAATGACATAATTTGAGTTATGGTAGAGTTAGTCAGCTCACTTTTGCCTCTTAGAATGTGTACTCGGTTAGCAAGTTGGCATAAATTCTCCGGCAGAAGATTTCTTAATAACTTAGCGTACCTGCAGTGATCGTGTCAGAGATTTGCGTTGCTACCTCACAATAACAAGGAGAACTACTAGAGGCTTGAGGGACCAGACTCAAGTATAGGAATGCTTTTCACCGACAGACTGATGGATAAGCAGAACAACTATTTAGACTTGGAAGAAGTCTTGAACAGGAAGTTGAAAAGTGTGTGGTCTGATTGTGTTTGCTCATTAAGATCGATGGCATACAAGTGACAAAGTTTGTCCTTTCAGATAGTGTATGAACGGAAATGTAGAACACCTTCGGTTGAATTAAGTCGAGAAGCCGCTCATTGAATCTTTGGAGCTGATTAAAATGACTGATGGATTTGTTGTCATTGTGGAAGAGGAAGTTTGAAAGTTTAGATAGGAATTTGTGTGTCCCGTATGATGTTTCCGTACAGAAGAGTTAGACATGTTGGCATTAAGGAAGCTTTGGTTCATGATACATTAGTCCTTAGATTCAATCTATCCGTGCGGTTATCCTACCTATCTCATTATACATTATAATATGATTCGATACTCCGATTTATGCTTAGTTAATCGTTAATACGATTAGGTTACCAACCTCTTTAGGAGACTTTTGGAATGACTGATAATTCGATATATACTCCTCTGATTTTAGCAAGATCCTTAGTTCGTTTAGAACCTGATTTGATTTGTGAAGTTTTCTATCATCTAGTTTCACTTCCGTATTCTTTCCAGATTCATCTGATGTTCATATATCTCTTTGTGAGATTACAACTATCATTTGTTCATGTTCATTTCGTATTTGTTGGATCAGATTTGTTTTATGTGGAGAGCCCGGGGATACCCTATTTTATACTGATCGAGTCATGAGAAAGTTTTCCGTTTGTTAAATTTCCTTGGAGAAACTATTCTGAGCAAGTTAACCACTACCTTTTCATTTCGTGAATTTATACGTTTCCGTTTGATCTCTTCATTTCAATTTTTGAGGACGAAAATTTTCTTTTTAGAGGGGAATAGTTGTAAAACCCTAAATTCTAAATACCTAATTTTACATCTAATTTGAAATTTTCCTAAGTTATAGATACGATTAATTATAAAACCGAAAGTAACTAAACGAATTTTCCGTTAATCTAAATAATTAAAAACAAATATCATTAAGGAAATCTATAAACATATTTGAACTCTAAAATATTTTTGAAACATAAAATAAATCCGAGGAATCATTTTGGCTGCACGTGATACCATTTTGGGCCTTATTTTCTTCGATACGCAACCATAACCCAACATAAACAACCGATGGACCAAAGTACTTAGCCCATAAACCCACTAGGCCTCTCTAAGCCCAAATTCGAGGCCCCCTTTGTAATTAGAGAACCGGTGATTTTTTTCACCACACAAAAAAATTATTTACGTTTCATCAAAAAAACCCTAACACAAAAAAATACGGCTGCTATCTTTTGCTCCTATCCCAATTCGATCCATTCCAAGCTGAAGAAGGTGTTTGTGATTCGTGGTGTTGAGAAACAGGGTGATTCTACTCGTTGGAAAACATATTGGAAGAGATGGGTTTGTTTTTTTTTCGGTTTGAATAGTTTTGTGTCCGATTTCTTTTGCCTTCAATTCGACTCAAGGTATCATCATTAGCCTTGTTTTCTTGTTTTTTTGATCTCTCATAAACATGTCATAATCTTTAATTGAAACCCTATGATAATCGACACATATATATTAGAGTTATACGGTTGAGAAGTTACTTAAAATCATGAAACATCACATGGAATCACAAGAATAACTTGCAGAAAATCTGTTAATGTATATGTAATTCGACCTAATGAAGTTTTGTAAGCCCTAATAAGCTGTCATAATAAGCTATTAATGATGTGTTATAGATTAGAAGCCCTAGGAATTAATTATAGGTGATTAGGGCTAAAAAGGATTAGGGTTGTATTGTTTCTGTCCCACTTATATGCTGCGCAAAATTAGAGTCGAATTGAGAAGGGTGAAACTTGATGATACTAACATGTTTTTGCTTGATTTTTGAGTCTAAACATAAGTAATACTTGTCTACTTTCTGGAAATATAAGTTTCATGGTGATTGGAGGTCGGGAGGCAAGCTTTTTGATTTTTATAAGATTAAGGGTCAAACCTGAGTTTTGGGAACATAAAATCAGTTGGAGTATGGGATTTTTTATTTTCAAACCATAAAGAGTTAAGGGCTCTACTTTTTCAGGAGTGATAACTGTTATATGTGTGACCTTATGGAATTTTTTGTAAATTTTTCTGAAGTGTTTAAATGGGTAAACCAAGGGCCAACTTTCGGGATGTTTCTGCAGTTCATTTTCTGGACAGGTCTGGGCAAATGATTTTTTAAGGGTATTTAGACTTGGAAATAAATTCTGAGAAAATTCCTGTAGGTTCTAAAGACATTGAAGTATATGTGTGAATTTTTGTGAATTTTACTTTTGAATTTTGATGTGTTCTAAAAATTCGGAAAGTGGTGACTTGTTTATGAATAAAAGCTGAAAATACAACTAAAAGACTAATTAAGGTTATAACTTGGTCATTGAAGGTGAAATTGATCATAAACTATGATTTTTAAGGAAGGTTTTGAACATAATTAAACTTAAGGGGCCATTTTGTAATTAATTAAACTTAGGGGACTAAGTTGTAAATAATGAAACTTAAGGGGTAAAGGTGTGAAATGCGTAAACTTGTACTTAAGCCCTAAAACTTGTGAACTTACATATTAAACCCTAAACTTACGTAATTGATATTATCAACCCTAAAATATGTTAAACTATCAAAATAAACCTTAATCTTTCATAATTAACATTTTGAACACTTAACTTATCCAAACGTTGATTATAATCATGAATGACTAATATTACTGATTGTGGAAACCTACTAAATAAGGAAACTTTCTAAATATGGAAAATTACTAAATATGGGAACCTGCTAAAAATAGGAAGTTACCTAATTTGGATAAAAAAACTAAAATTGGAAAGTTACTATTTTTGGAAAATTACTAAAAATGGAAAGTCGACTAAAACGAGTAATCTGATTTAAGATAAGTTATTAATAATAAGACGATCTTTAATTCGTGTAGATTCGCTGAAGAAGGAGTAACTTCCGATCTTTATGTCTTCTGGTGTGTTTTGCATTTGCGGTTAAGGTACAAATATTCCGTCTTTTTTGTAAAGGCCATCTTTCTCTCTTTTGTTTAATATTTCGATTATGATCCCTTCAGTTAAGCCATTGCTATGTTCCCTTTATTTGATTCGTGTTTGTTGATACTTGATATTGATTTGAGCTTGATATTCGTTTGCATGCTATATTTCTTTTCTATAGCATTCTTGATTCTATGCCCATTATGTGTTACTTGTATATGATTTGATTAATTTGTAGCCAGTCATGGGGAGTCCATGGCCTTGCCACTGATGTACCAGTGGTATTGACACTATCTGTGGAGGTGGGTTTTAGTCCACCGCGTTCCCTTTAAGCTAGCTATTCAGGCCTATATTTATTATTGTATATGTTTACTCAGCCTAGAGATTTGTGCATATATATTTATTTTGCAGGGGGCGTATGGATGCATCCTAGGTACTCAGTTTAGTATAATTTGGTGAATGGACTTGTGTGTGTGCAATACACCCCATTTAACATTTGGTATATCGGAGTCTGCAGCTCCTATGTACACTATGATATACGTTTGTTGGGCATTTCCTATTAGTTCTACTTTTCTATGATCTTTATAATCCTGTCATCTCTATTGTGATTAACTTATGCTTGCTTTATTTCTTTTGCTTACACTTATGACTCATTTCATTTCGTTGATTGTTTGATATCCATTTTCCGTATTTCCTTTTTCATATTCCATGTTTCCATATTCTTGATTTCTATCTCAGCAGGTTCGCTTAGACCATTGTCGTATTCACCTTTGTTTTCCTTTTGTTATTAGTTTTCGTTTGTTTATATCTGTTCACTGGGCTTTTTAAGCTTAGCCGCATTTCTTTTCCTGCGGCAGGTTTTTAGAAGGAAGCTGGGTTGGGTGAAGAGTGCGTAGGAGCTCTTAGTGGACTACACTGTTGATAGCTCCCCATGGGTTAGAGATATACATAGAGATTTCCATCTTGGTTCTTAACTTGTAATTAATTTGGAAGTTGTAATGCTTAGAATTAGTCATGTATCTTTTCTTTAGAACTGTTTGTGAACCTTGTATTATTAATGTATTCCGCATGCTTATGTTCTGATTGACCCCATAATGTTACACTTTAGCCCTTTTCGGGTTGAGGTGTTACATTACAAGGCCGATTAGCTTGTAAAAATCAACAAGGTGAAAGGCCGTGCACCTTGTAATCGCCAATTACAAGGCCGAGTTGACTGATTTTTGCAACATTGGGTGTAATCGAGTCAAGCTGAGCTCGAGCTTGACAGGGCTTGAGCTTGGCTTGAAATGTATAAGGTAGGCTTGAGCTTGGCTTGATAGCTTGACAAGCTTTAATCATCCAGGCTTGAGCTCGGCTCGTTTAAGGCTCGAGCTCAGCTCGAAAAGCTTGAATTTACAAATAAAAGTTAAATTTGATAGTGAAACTCTTAAATAAATTGAAAAAAATAGGCTATGAACTTGAGAGGAAAGAATTTATACAAAACATTCGAGAGGATTAAGGTTTAAATGGTCCCATTACAAGTATTTAATTATTATACTAATATTCACGTTAGTTTTAAGTTGTTTATATAAATATGTATACTAAAAATTTATATATTCTTGAAAGCTTAAAAAGCTAGATAAAAGCTCGAGCTCGAGCTATTAAAAGCTTGAGCTCGGCTCGTTATGTGTTTCGAGCTTGTTTATTAGACTCGAGCTCGAGCTTGAGCTTGATAAAAGCTCGACTCGATCGAGTCAAGCTCAAGCTCGAGCTCGAGTTTCTTGATAAAAAGCTTGGATTGATTGCACCCCTAATATCACCTGTGATAAAACAGTTGTAGTTATTTTTTTCAATTTTTGGTCGTATAACATCTGTGATGATGAACAGTTGAAGTGGTTTTCTTTGATTTTTGGTAGTATATCACCTGTGATAATGAGCACTTGTAGTGATAATAACTATAGTGCTAGTATATCTGATGTGATTTTTTTTCTTGCTTTTGAAAAAAATGCATCACAGATTCAGTTTTTGCTTTTGAAAAAAATGTAGAAGATGATATTTATGAGCATCTAGACACTATAGAAGCTTTAAACAATTATGTTGAGGAAACATTGACGAGATCACTTAATGTTTTAATGATGACAAATAAACCTTCGAAACACATAAAATAACAAACGTTAGCCGAAATTCCCCGACTCAATATCTGATGCTTAAAAAGTCAACACTAGGTGTTGAGTGAGAATCATAGGTTTAGGGGTTAGTGAATACAAGTTCCTTGGGTTCAGTTGTTACACCCATCTGGGAAAATGCAAGTTTTGTGATAATTGTGATGCATGCACAATTATCAGGAGTTTAGTAGGTTGCACTAAGCTCATGAATCACACCTTAACGATCCGGGTCATGTGGGCTGCAGACCCAACATGAGGGGATGGAAGGATAACTTGCCAAAGTTATACCTTGAGTGGATTCAAATATAGTACTTATTGGTACCACCTAGTGGGGTGTTAATACCAACGGGAGTTGTCAAACTCCAATAGATCTATCAACTATATTCGCGTTCACTTGGGTAAAACGTCTCAAACGATTAGATTCATGAATTTTGGTTATATAGTGGTGGCAGTTAATTTACTCGTGCAAACAACAAAAGAAAAAAACTTGTATTCGGTTTTAAGTAAAGCATTTAACATCTATCCCCCTCACAGGGTTTGTAAAGCATTTAAAGTGAAAGCATTATAAAAAGTATAAGGCTATGAACTCACAGTTATTTAAAAATATGTGAGGCTACGAAACTCATAGTTATTTAAAAAGTATGAGGCTATGAATTCACCTAGGTGTAGAGTAATCTAAGTGATGTGTTGGTACAAAAGTTGGGCGTTCCTGGTTATGGGCTCTTGCTCTCGTACCAATTCGCTTCTTAGTACTTGTAACCTGCGCACTAAGAAAATAAACAACACCGTTAGACTTATCGTGGGATTGTCTCCCACGATTAGACTCCGGCGTGAGAGTAAGTAATCGATTTAAGGTTCTCGTAAAGAGTTAAGGTTTGTGAATCGTACCTTGAATGAGAGTTATGTCATTCCTTATATAGGCGCAAAATCCTTGTAGGGTTCGTGCTCCTTACGTTTCGCACCCATGGTGCTTATCCGGGTAAGGATATCTATTCCATAGATAGATGATCCTTATCTATACCGTGTATAGTTTTATTTGGGTTTGGGCTTACGTGAGCCTGGTCCCATTAGTGATGCGGCCCAAGTTATAATAGCCCATGCACGGTGGTTTTGGGCCTTAGTAATGTTTATCATTTGGGCTTGTGGCCCTTATGTAGACTATACGTCATCATGTCCTCCCAGTCTAGTATGCGTGGCTCGTAGCCACGGATGCTAGACTAATATTAACAGCGGTAAGCGTGGCGGGAGAACATTGAAATATTGCCGCCCATTCGAAAGTGCAATGCACCTAGTCATAAATATCTCAAAAGGGATACCTCGAAAATTGGGGGTTGTGTCCACGTGGCCCTCGTAAATCGGGAAAAAGTGCATGTACCGGTTCGGTTCTAGCCACACGTTTTTGTGAGTGGGATCCACGTGGGGATAATCTAGGGTTTTCTTACTCCCTATATAATAGTCACCGCCCCATTTTTACAATCACACACAGTAAAACACACACTCACCATTGTTCACTTTCTTGAAAGCTATCTTTTGCAAATAAGCATTTCCTTAGGTAATTTTTGAGTGCGTTTTACTAGTGAATTAATGAAAATGGTTTCCCAGTTAGAGGACTTTCGCTCTGCGATGACGGAGAATGATGTCACTGAGTTTTCATCTGACTATTTCATTCCTCTGGACGTGCGTCCAGAGGCTCCAGATGTTAAAGCGTGTATAGATGATTTCCCCGAAGGGAAAATAGGGCTATACACGAAATTCTTTGAGTGCGCGAATTACCGCGTTCCAATATCTATTTTTCTTAGCGATTTGCTCAACCACTATCGCCTCCACATCTCACAGCTGCACTGTATAGGTGCGGCTAAGGTGTCGAATTTTGAAGTAAACTGCCGTTTACTTGCGATAGAACCAACCATATCCTTGTTCCGCTCCTTTTACCACACGACGTGGTCAAATGGGTGGGTATCGTTTGCAAAGCGCCCGGGGGCGCTTCAGTGTTACACTGAGAAGGTAGACTCCCTAAGAAATTGGATGGAGCATTTTTTTCTGGGTGGATGATGTGGTTTTTCCATCGCCCTACGAGTTTTATACTCAGGATACTTTGCCAAGGGATGGGCGCCCCGCACCCGGTTCCTATAGGCTGACTGATGCGCAGACTCTTGATGCCAACCGCCTAGCCATTAACCCTTATCCAGAGGAGTTTTTGGTACATATGGGGTTGAGTCGCAATTACTTCGGCGCTGCTGACGAGGTGCCCACTTTTGTAAGTGAGGAAGGCCGGGGTGGGTGTTCGTCCCTTCTACTTCAAGTTTCGTAAGTCTTTTTGTATGCGCACTTTTAATAACTAATCCTTTTTGCTTTCTTGTTTTTTTTATGTGCGCAGAGATGGATCTATTCGCCGTTGTGAAGCTGGACAAACCAAAGCAGGCGACTATAGGAGTGTGCCCTCTAAGGGAAGGTGAGCAGCCCCTACTGGAGGCGACTGAGGGTCGCGTGACCGTGCTGCCGGAGGTTGTCCCTGAGAACACGCCGCCACTCAAAGTGGCGCCCGTTCAGAGCGTGGCGCCAGATGTGGAGGTGGCGCAAGAGGAGGCGCGTGCTGAGTCGTCTGACAGCATCGAGATCCTAAAGCCCGAGGAGGTGTTGAAGGAGGAAGTGGCGCAGAATATTAAGCGCAAAGGAGAGGCTGGGACCAGTGGCCCCAAGAAGAGACGTCGCCACCTCATTCGGGATGCGGAGTCTTCCGCGGAGGAGGAGACATCCGCTCCTGTCGCGGATAAGAAGGCTGCTGAGGCCTCTCCATTTCTGTAAGTATCTGCGCCTCTATTATCCCTTTTTTTTTCTTTTTTTTTTTTTTTTTTTTTTTTTTTTTTGTATATTACTTGTCACAATATGTACTAACTGCCTTCTTCATGTCTTGTAGGGATGATGCCGCGAAGAATGATGGGGTCTTCGTGGATGTGGTTTCCTCTCCGCAGAATGAAAACAAGGAGGGGAAAGCCAAGATTGATGAGGGTGGAGAGGCGCAGCAGTTGATGGATGAGCTGGCTGCGACCGCTGCGCGCCAGGCTGAGCTGGTGGCTCAGTTGAGGGAGAAGTATGTCGGGGAGAGCAGTACTCTCGCCCAGAGGGATGAGGAGATAGCGAAGCTCCGTGCGCAGCTGGCGGATGCGCAGGCGGAGTTGGAGTCCTCGCGGGTGTACACTGAGAAAGTCACCCACGAGAAGTTGTCTGCCCTGGCTGAGGTGGAGGAGGCGCGCGGGAAGCTTCATCATTACAAGTCTGACATGACTTGGGCTGTTAGATTTTTGGAAGAGAAGAAGGTGGAGCACTTTGCTAACATTGCCAAGTTCAAGGAAGATATGATGAAGATCATCCAGCTGCAGGAGGATAAGTTGCGCGGCCTGAGCATCGAGTACGATAAGGAGTTATATCCTCATTTGATGTCGACCATCGCTGAGCGCAGGTATCTCTTTTATACTCTTCTTTTTCATAGCAATTTTTGTTGCTGTGCTTTTTATTAACACAAATTGTCTTTGTGGATGTAGGTGGTTGATTAGACACGGGCTGCGCCTGGCAGCTATGGGGACTTTGGAGTCCCAAGAGGTGTTGGACGCCTTTGGGAAGGTGGTTCACTGCGCGGTGGCGCGCGGGGAGTCGCAGGCTATGGAGGATCTCCACGAGGCCAAGCTTCTGACCAAGGACTTAGCAGAGGTCCCTGGTTATAATGCGGCTGCCTACGATGAGTTGATGCAGGCTATGGCGGGGTTAAAGGTCCTCGAGCTGCCGCACATTGGGAGGTTGGAGCGCGAACAAGACAACCCCATAGATGTACTTATGGCGGGGTTGACGTTGGAGCGCCATCTTGGAGAGGATGCAGAGGGGCAATCAGATTACTTTCTGAAGCCTGATGTGTCGCAGCTGCAGATTCCTGTGTTCGCGCAGCCTCGCCATATCCTTACCCCGTTTGCTCTTGAGAGGGAGATTCCCTTGAAAGAGGTTTTGGAGCGTCACGCGCAGAGGGCTGCTCAGAAGAAGGGCATTAAGGGCAAGGCAGTGTTGTGTGGCGTGGGTGCTGCACATATCCCTAGGTCTGATGGTGTGCCCGTGAGTGTTCCTACCGTATCTCCCAAAGACGCTTTGATTCTGAGGAAGCTTCAGGAGGCGGGGAGTTCTGCTGCCCCGGAGGAGAGCCCGGAGCATCGCCATAACGTGTAGGCTTTTTTGTATATGTGCTATGTAAATAATGAAGTGTATATTTCCTTGTAATTTTTGTGTAAAAAATATTGAATAAGATACCTTTTTGTTGATTAAGTGCGTGACTTAAGAAATATACTTGCATTGTTTTGCTAAGTTTAATTATTTGACCAAGTGTATTGGCTCGTTAAGTGCGTGACTTTAAAAATATACTTGCATTGTTTGCTAAGTTTAATTATTTGACCAAGTGTATTGGCTCGTTAAGTGCGTGACTTTAAAAATATACTTGCATTGTTTGCTAAGTTTAATTATTTGACCAAGTGTATTGGCTCGCTATTTGCTAAGCTTGTACGGTGTACTTAATATTTGCGCACCCGTCGTGGGATGCGCACGTGAAACTTACCTCGACGTCTCAAAAGTAAGGCGCTTAGCAAGGATACGTGATCCAATGTTGATGGGTTTGCAACCCTCTTACTCAACAAGTGAATTAGTAGGTTTACTCATCCTTTATGCCTTCGTGGGTCTTTAATTAGTGCATGCACGCCATGTAGGCAAAAATATAAGATAACGATATTGACATATATAAGTATGTATGCAATAAAGTGGAATATGCTATGGAGTTAGCTAGAAACCATAACATTTTATTGATACTTGCAAGTTTTTGAAAAAAGAAAAATACAATTCCTAGGAAAGTAAAGAAAAACAAACACTTATTGGGCATCTCGTAGGATGCAAAGGTGTCTGTATAGTGGCCGTAGCCTAAAAGTAACATCTTTTGAGATTGCAGATGTTCCAAGTGCGCGCTAGGTTGTGACCTTCCATGTCACGCAGTCTGTATGCGCCGTTGCCGAGCGCATCTGTGACCTCGTAAGGTCCTTCCCATTTTGGTCCGAGCTTGCCTGTGTCTTCTGCGTGGCTCGCATCATTAGCGCGGTAAACAAAGTCTCCTGGTCTGAATGAAGTGTGTTTGACCTTTGCATCATAATACTTCTTCATTTTGGCCTTAGCCTTTGCTTCGCGTATAGCTGCGCGTTCACACCTTTCTTCCAGTATGTCTAAGTCTATGCGCCGTTCCTCATCATGCGTTGTGACGTTGACCTCTGCTGTTCGTATAGTTGGCATTCCTATCTCAGCTGGTATGACGGCTTCTGTTCCATAGACGAGGGAGAATGGCGTGTCGCCAGTACTGGTTTTGATTGTTGTGTGATGCGCCCATAAGACATGCGAGAGCTCATCCACCCATCTTCCTTTGTGTCTGTCAAGGCGCGCTTTTATCCCTTCACCTAGATTGCGGTTTGCGCGCTCAACTAGGCCATTGGTTTGTGGGTGTTTTACTGAAGCGAAGTGTTGCGTGATGTTTAATTGCGCGCACCAATCTTTGAATGGGTTATCACAGAATTGTTTTCCGTTGTCTGATATAATCTCTCCCGGTAGTCCGAAGCGACAAACAATGTTATCCCAGACAAAGCGTTTGACTTGGTTTCCTGTGATGTTCACCACCGCCTTTGCTTCAATCCACTTCGTAAAGTAGTCTATGGCTACTATGAGGAACTTTACTCCTCCTGGTGCAACTGGAAAGGGGCCCGCGATGTCAATGCCCCATTTATAAAATGGCCATGGTGAGGTAATAGGTGTTAGCTCTTGTTGTAGTCGGCGCGGGATTGGCCTGTGTACTTGACAATTGCTGCATTTCTTTATCAAATTGCGTGCGTCGCGATGCATGGTTGGCCAATAATACCCTGACCTTAGAGCGCTTGCCACCACAGATCGCGGCCCTGAGTGCATACTACATGATCCAGCGTGGTTTCTCTGAGTACGTAGTCTGCTTGAAGAGGTCCAACACATCTGAGCCAGGGTTGTAAGAAAGAGCGTCGATAGAGTATGTTGTCTCGTAGTTCAAACCGTTGCGCTGTGCGCCGCACTCTTCGAGCGTCCATATGATCTTGTGGTAAGATCCCCTTGCTGATGAATTCAATGATAGGCGTCATCCATGTAGGATCTTGTTCTTCTATCACTGTGGATATCTCCATTTCCAAGATTGATTTATTTTTTAGGGTTTCTACCAATACCTGTTTTGAGAGGTGCGCGAAGCTTGTGGATGCGATTTTGCTGAGCGCATCCGCTTTCCTGTTATCTCCTCTGGGCACCTGTTTTATCGTGAACCTGTCAAAGTTTTTGATTAAGGACTTGGTCTTTTCTAGGTATTGGATCATGTGTTCATCCTTGGCTTCATATTCACCTAGCATATGGTTAGCGACTAGCCGAGAATCTACATTCGCTTCTAGGTTGCGTACACCCATTTGGATTGCGATGCGTAGTCCGGCTAGTAGGGCTTCGTATTCTGCCTCATTGTTTGTGGCTGTGAATTCAAAGCGTAGCGCATAGGTGAATTCCATACCTTCTGGATTTGTAAGAATAAGGCCCGCGCCCGATCCATCTACACATGAGGACCCATCTGTGAATAAGATCCAGGGTTCCTGTAGATCTATTTTGGTTGCAGGTGTTGGACTGTCGTTATCTGAATTCTCCACAATGAAATCGGCTAAGATTTGTCCTTTGATTGCAGTTTGCGGTCTATATGAGATGTTATATTCACTTAACAATACACTCCACTTCTGTAAGCGTCCTGATGCGTCAGGTTTAGAGATAACTTGTTTGATTGGCTGATCAGTGATTACAGCTATTGGGTGCGCTTGAAAGTATCTGCGCAACCTTTTGGCTGTGAATACTAGAGCTAAGACCAGCTTCTCCATAGCACTGTAGTTAGTCTCTGTCTTCTTCAGGGCTTTGCTTACAAAGTATATGGGTGTCTGGACGGAGTTCCTATCTGTCAATAGTACTGCGCTAACTGCCCCATGCGTGGCCAATAAGTACATGATTAGCTCTTCCCATGGTCGCGGTGCGACAAGTTTGGGAAGAGATGCCAGATGGTGCTTTAGTTGTTGGAAAGCTTCCTCCGCTTCTTCGGTCCAGCGAAAATCTCCCTTTTTAGTGCACTTCGTGAGTGTTTTGAAGAGAGGAAGGGATTTGTCTGCTGACTTGGATAAGAAACGGTTTAGTCCTGCTAACTTTCCATTCAATGACTGGACTTCTTTGATTGTACGCAGTGAGGGGAGATCAATAACAGCCTTTGTTTTTTCTGGACAAGGCTTGATTCCATCGGGTTTTATTAAGTATCCAAGGAACATACCTTCGGTTGCGCCAAAGGTGCATTTCTTGGGATTTAGCTTCATATTTATTCGTCCCAACGTTCTGAACCTCGATGTCGCGCACCAACTCATCCTCTGTGTGGCTTTTAATGACAAGGTTGTCAACATAGACTTCCAAGTTGCGGCCTACTTGTTTCTTGAAAGCTGTGTCACCCAGTCGTTGGTATGTCGTGCCTGCATTTTTTAAGCCAAAAGGCATTTTTGTGTAGCAGTACACTCCTTGACTGGTGTGGAAGGCTGTTTTTTCTTCATCTTCGACTGCCATCTGAATTTGATGATACCCTTTGTATGCGTCTAGGAAGCATTTGAAAGGGTATCCGCACAGGGATTCTACCTTCCAGTCTATTTCTGGCAGTGGGTAGCAGTCCTGTGGACATGCTTTGTTGAGGTTCGTGAAGTCCACGCACATTCTCCAACTGCCATCACTCTTCTTTACCATAACTGGGTTAGAGAGCCATTCGTGGTATTACACTTCGCGCATGATGCCTGCGTCTACGAGCTTATGTACTTCTTCCAGAATAGCCTTTGCACGATCTGGGGCCTGGCCGCGCTTCTTTTGTCGTATTGGAGGATATCCTTGTCGGATTTGTAGCTTATGCTCTGTGATAGAGCGTGGCACTCCTGTCATGTGTTTTGGTTCCCATGCGAAGATGTCCAGGTTCTTCTGCAAGAGTGCGCATACGGCTGCTTTACCTTTGTCAGATAAAGATCCACCAATCGAAACTTGTTGTTCCGGGTAATCGGGATGAATAGCGACTTTTAGGTTTGGTGTTTTTTCTGTGCGCTGTTCTGGAATAGTCTCTGCTTCAGTTTTTACCGCATTGCATTCTCTTGGTGGTACTGTTGTGTTATAGAGGGTGACAACTCCTCCTTCCACTGGAAACTTAAGCATTCCGTGCGCTGTGGATGGTACCGCGCGCATGGATGATATTCCAGGTCTCCCAATGATACCATTGTATGGTGAGGGAGATTTTATTACCATGAAATTTATCCATGTTGCGGTTGAGTGTTGTTCATCTCCTACGACCACCAGCAAGCGTAACTGCCCCATGGGCCAGATCTTTTCTCCTGTGAATCCAGTCAATGACGTTGTTGCTGGTATCAATTGATTTTGGATTTCAGGTCGCAGTCTCTTGAAACAATGGTCATATAGGATGTCTGCGGATGCCCCTCCGTCAATGTACATGCGGTGGATATCATGTCCTCCCGTATATATTTCAATAGTTAGAGGTTCTACCACTGCGTTGTCCGCAGCTAAAGTAGGGAAAGATATCTCTTTTTCGGGAGAGAATTTCTGGCTGACTTTTTGCTTTATCTTGCGCTGCCATGATTATATCATGTATATGGTGTCAGCTTTCTCTTTGGGGGGTTCTTTCTTTCCCCCGATCCTCTGTTTATCTTTTCCCTCTTTGATATTTTTTACGAGGTGGTCCATTCGGCCTTCTCTTACTAACTTTTCAATTAGTTGTCTTAGCTGGACACACTCGTTAGTTGTATGGCCTTTTTGACCATGGTACTCGCAGTATCCATTCCCTATGCGCTTTTCCTCTGCGGTGTGCATTGGTGGCGGTTTTGGGAAGTTTGCACCTTCTATTACAAATATTTCCCTCAGAGTTTCTGTGAGAGGGGTATACTTGCCATTGTCTCTTCCACTGCGGTAATTCCTGCTGCGGTTGTTATTCTGATCGTTGGATTGTCTCCTAGGCTGCTCTTGCTGCCTATAGTTCGAATAACCCTTTTTGCTATCCGCGGCGGCTGCTTCTCCTTGTATAAAGGATCTGGTGCACTTTGTTAGCTCGTCAAAAGTTTGGGGAACTTTGTCATTTAGCTTTCGGATAAGTTCTGGGTTGTTAATCCCATTCATGAACCCTGAAATTTTTAGGATTTCAGGACACGCTTTGACTTGTATGCACTCATCCTTGAAGCGTTCCATAAAAGCGCTGGTTGATTCCCCTTAGCGATGTTTCACTCTTGCTAATTCAACAGGGTTTTTAGCGCACTTCTTTCTCTGGGTAAAGTTGAGACGGAATGCTTTCCGTAATTCCTCGAACCCACCGATGCTCCTTTGTGGGAGTTTGCTAAACCATGTGCGCGCATTCCCTACTAATGTAGAATTAAACATGTGGCACCACACAGGCTGTGGCCAGTTTTCGATAATGGCGGCTAATTCGAAAACTTTTAGATGATCATCTGGATCACCTGTTCCATATGTTTTCACATTAGTGGGCATGCGCCTGCGTTTGCGGTCTGAGTAATCGCTGATGCGTCGTGTAAACGCGTCAACTTTCTGGCGACGCCAGGGAAGAGACATATCTTCATTCTCTTCTTCGCGACGTCTTCCTCTTGACTTCCAGTGTCCTGTTTCTTTATCCTCGTTGTCCGAGGAGTCGCTGGAGGAAGGGTAGTCTCTTTTTCGGCGCTTGCGCCGGCTTCTTTCAGAAGAAGAGCTTGAGGGACTTTCACTTGGGGATCTTCTTTTTCCCAATCTGTCATGAATCCTCTTACTCCCAGGTTTGGAGGATCCTTGGCTTGGCGAATGTTGAGGTCCTAATCGGTCTTGTATTCCTCGACTGCCAAGTCTAGAATGAACATTAGTACGCCTCTCGCTGTCTTCTGAGTACTGTGAATCAGATGTCGTACCCAGCCTATCGTGGATAGTGGTACGTTCTGTGCGTCTTCCTCGTGGGTAGCGCAGTGGTGATGGTTCGCGTTCGGGACCAAAATTGAGTCGAGCTTGTAGGCTCGTGCTTGCCCTTCTCCTTGCTTCTTCTTGCATGAGGGCAGTTAAGGTTTCATAATTTTGGGATACAAAATTTCCCAACATTAGATTGGGTGTGTTCTCCGTTGCTGCAAGAATATCTGCCTCGGTATTAGGCACCCTATCTCGGTTAGGCGCGCCTGGCGGCACAATGTTGTTCACTGCGGGTACAGTTTGGTGAGGAGTGGTGAAGAGGGTGCGCTGGAGTTCTTCAGCGCTTTGGACCACTGGGATGATTTGGGTAGTCCTTACTGGTAGTTCTACCTCTGGAAGAGGTTGGGTTGTTCCCGCCTCTTGGTGACCAGGTGCGCTGGTTGTCCCAGCAACCTGCCTAAGAGTTGAATCTTGTTGATTCTTTCTCTGGGGGTCACGTCTTTCTGACTGCGGAGTCCACTGGCTTGAATTCTTATTCTTTGTCATTCTAGTTCTTAGTAGGGTCCCACGGATGGTGCCACTTGTTGATACAAAAGTTGGGCGTTCCTGGTTATGGGCTCTTGCTCTCGTACCAATTCGCTTCTTAGTACTTGTAACCTGCGCACTAAGAAAATAAACAACACCGTTAGACTTATCGTGGGATTGTCTCCTACGATTAGACTCCGGCGTGAGAGTAAGTAATCGATTTAAGGTTCTCGTAAAGAGTTAGGGTTTGTGAATCGTACCTTGAATGAGAGTTATGTCATTCCTTATATAGGCGCAGAATCCTTGTAGGGTTCGTGCTCCTTACGTTTCGCACCCATGGTGCTTATCCGGGTAAGGATATCTATTCCATAGATAGATGATCCTTATCTATACCGTGTATAGTTTTATTTGGGTTTGGGATTATGTGAGCCTGGTCCCATTAGTGATGCGGCCCAAGTTATAATAGCCCACGCACGGTGGTTTTGGGCCTTAGTAATGTTTATCATTTGGGCTTGTGGCCCTTATGTAGACTATACGTCATCATGATGTAAATAGTGACTCGGGAACTAGACCGCCTTACTCACGTATCCTAGTGTGTTGTTGGTTTTGTATGTATATCAAGCTTTAGTTATCATGTTTATGTTTCTTAATTTATTGTTTTTAGGTTCGTTAATGTTTTATATATATAACATAACACCGTTCAGGCCATTGTAATTCAGAAGTATATGACTCCTCACATTAAGCTCCCTATTGTTGTATTATGTTATCAACATAATACCGTTCGGGACATCATAATTCAGAAGTTAGTAATCCTCACAAAAGCATCCTATTATTGAGTTATGTTGTTATTAGGGTTTAGTTATAATCATATCACTGTTCGGGCCATCATATCTCAGAAGTATATGCAATAATCGTTCGAGGAGTCAGGGAACTTTAATTCGTAAACCCAACAAACTCGTCAAAAACGAAATATCCACATAGTACTCCTGGCATGAAGCTCCCTAGTATTGTGTTATGCTTCTAACTTTATTTAGGTTTTATACTTATATGATATTTTCACTTTTTACCCTTATAGTTTATATATTTGCGTTTTCTACCCTAAATTTATGTTACTTATATTAGTTATATTAATAACTATCTATACTTGACACAACTAGTCCCTAGACTTTTATATTTTATGTAACTAACCTAAGAATCTTAAGTTTTCAATATTTTACCATTTAGACCTTTAACTTTATACTATTTATGTTTTTAGTCCTTTTTAGTTTATACTTATTTTATTATCTATCCTAAGGTTTTAGTATTATGTAAAACTAGTCCTTACTACTTATAACTTCTAGGAAATGTTAAAAACAGTCTCTAGACTTTATAATTTCAGGAATTTATAATATATACCCTTATGCATGTAAAGTTTTGCAAAACTAGTCCTAATATGCGTGTAACTTATATTTTATCTAGTAATTAAGTTTTCTAGCCTATGTTTTACTTATTTTAGCTTATCTAGGTTATGTATAACTAGTGTATGACCTAAAGTAATGAATTATAGCATGCATGCAAGTATATGACTCGATCTAGGGTTTTAAAACTTAAACTAGCAAATGAAAGGGTTCAAGGCTCATGCAAGGGTTCCTAGGCTATCTAAAGCATTCTAAATCAATCCTAAGACTATACTAAAGCTAAATTAACTAAACGTAAGACTTACTTGGCTAGGGGGTTTACGTGGGTGAAAACTAGGGATAGGATTTTTCTAGGGCTCGTACGACTTCAAACCACAACACAACACGACCAAGGCCTAGCTACTCATTCCTTATGGCTTCTAAAAACTTAGTACTACAGAAATGTGAGGTAGAGAGAAGAGGGAGAGGTGTGAAGAAGAAATGAGGGGAGGGGAGGGTATTTATAGCCTTGCTAAGGTGGTTTGGGGTTGGAACGGGTGTTTAGGTGTCGTGCATAGGGAGGGCTGAGCAAGCAAGGCAAGGAGGGGTGGTGGCAGGTCTAGTGGTGACGAGGAGCAACTACGTGGTAGCTAGGGGGCTGAGCTTAGGCCGGTTGTGGTGTAGAGAAGCCGTGGGAGGTGGTTAAGGGTAAAGGGTGACAAGTAGCTTACAAGGAGGTGATCCACCACCTTGCTTTGTAGCATGGAGGTGCTTGTAAGCTGCTTGGTGGGTTAAGTATGGTTTAGGGTGATTAGGGGTGGATTAATGGAGGTTTAAGGTGGATTAGTGGTGGATTAGTCAAGTAGGTGATGCACCTACTTGTGTGTGTGCTTAGAGGTGTTAGGGTGTGTGCTTGGGTATAACTAAGGTGTTAGGGTGCTATGCTGAGGTGTTTGAGGTGCTTATGTTTAGGTTTTACTTGTTTTAGTTAAGTTTAGACCTAGTTTTTACTTATTAAGTGTTTAAGGTTTTACCTAAGGTTTAGTGCCTAAGTTAAGTTCCTAAGTGTGTCTAGTGAATAATCCTAAGACCTAAAGGGTTTATTCTAAGTGAGGGTAACTTATGTGAAAGGTTTGACCTAGTTTTGTAACCAAAATGACCTAAGTGTGTTTAGTGAGAGACTAGGGTTTATCCTATGGTTTAGTGCCTAGAATAGTGTCCTATGAGTGTCTAATAACTATTCCTAAGTTCTAAAAGGCTTATACTAAGTGGTAGTGACCTATGGGGAAGTTTTGGGATGGTTTAGACCTAATTCTAGTTATCTATGACCTAGTTATGGTTTAGGGCTTAGGGGGTTTGTATCTAAGTTCTAAAGGGTTTATTCTATAGCCTTGAACCATAACTAGGTCATAGATAACTAAAATTAGGTCTAAACCATCCCAAAACTTCCCCATAGGTCACTACCACTTAGTATAAGCCTTTTAGAACTTAGGAATATTTATTAGACACTCATAGGATACTATTCTAGGCACTAAACCATAGGATAAACCCTAGTCCCTCACTAAACACACTTAGGTCATTTAGGTTACAAAACTAGGTCAAACCTTCCCAAACCTTTCCCATAAGTTACCCTCACTTAGAATAAACCCTTTAGGTCGAGGCAGTGTGGGGAGAAATGACAAGAAGATATTGGAACATAGGATTAGTCACTAGACACACTTAGGAACTTAACTTAGGCACTAAACCTTAGGTAAAACCTTAAACACTTAATAAGTAGAAACTAGGTCTAAACTTAACAAAAACAAGTAAAACCTAAACATAAGCACCTCAAACACCTCAACCTAGCACCCTAACACCTTAGTCATACCCAAGCACACACCATAACACCTCTAAGCACACACACAAGTAGGTGCATCACCTACTTGACTAATCCACCACTAATCCACCTTAAACCTCCATTAATCCACCCCTAATCACCCTAAACCATATTTAACCCACCAAGCAGCTTACAAGCACCTCCATGCTACCAAGAAAGGTGGTGGATCACCTCCTTGTAAGCTACTTGTCACCCTTTACCCTTAACCGCCTCCCACGGCTTCTCTACACCACAACCGGCCTAAGCTCAGCCCCCTGGCTACTATGTAGCTGCTCCTCATCACCACTAGACCTGCCACCACCCCTCCTTGCCTTGCTTGCTCAGCCCTCCCCATGCACGACACCTAAACACCCGTTCCAACCCCAAACCGCCTTAGCGAGGCTATAAATACCCTCCCCTGCCCTCATTTCATCTTCACACCTCTCCCTTTTCTCTCTACCTCACATTTCTATAGTACTAAGTATTTAGAATCCATAAGGAATGAGTAGCTAGGCCTTGGTCGTGTTGTGTTGTGGTTTGAAGTCGTACGAGCCCTAGAAAAACCCTATCCCTAGTTTTCACCCACGTAAACCCCCTAGCCATGTAAGTCTTACATTTAGTTAATTTAGCTTTAGTATAGTCTTAGGATAGATTTAGAATGCTTTAGATAGCCTACGAACCCTTGCATGAGCCTTGAACCCTTTCATTTGCTAGTTTAAGTTTTAAAACCCTAGATCGAGTCATATACTTGCATGCATGCTATAATTCATTACTTTAGGTCATACACTAGTTATACATAACCTAGATATGCTAAAATAAGTAAAACATAGTCTAGAAAACTTAATTACTAGATAAAATATAAGTTACACACATATTAGGACTAGTTTTGCGAAACTTTACATGCATAAGGGTATATATCATAAATTCCTGAAATTATAAAGTCTAGGGACTGTTTTTAACATTTCCTAGAAGTTATAAGTAGTAAGGACTAGCTTTGCATAATACTAAAACCTTAGGATAGATAATAAATTAAGTATAGACTAAAAAGGACTAAAAACGTAAATAGTATAAAGTTAAAGGTCTAAATGGTAAAATATAGAAAACTTAAGAGTCTTAGGTTAGTTACATAAAATATAAAAGTCTGGGGACTAGTTGTGTCAAGTATGGATAGTTATTAATATAAGTAATATAAGTAATATAAATTTAGGGTAGAAAATGCAAATATATAAACTATAAGGGTAAAAAGTGAAAATATCATATAAGTATAAAACCTAAATAAAGTTAGAAGCATAACACAATACTAGGGAGCTTCATACGAGGAGTACTATGTGGATATTTCGTTTTTAACGAGTTTGTTGGGTTTACGAATTAAAGTGCCCTGACTCCTCGAACGACTATTGCATATACTTCTGAGATATGATGGCCCGAACAGTGATATGATTATAACTAAACCCTAATAACAACATAACTCAATAATAGGATGCTTTTGTGAGGATTATTAACTTCTAAATTATGATGGCCCGAACGGTATTATGTTGATAACATAATACAATAATAGGGAGCTTCATGTGAGGAGTCATATACTTCTGAATTACAATGGCCTGAACGGTGTTATGTTATATATAAAACATTAACGAACCTAAAAACAATAACTTAAGAAACATAAACATGATAACTAAAGCTTGATATACATACAAAACCAACAACACACTAGGATACATGAGTAAGGCGGTCTAGTTCCCGAGTCATTATTTGCATCACTTAGATTACTCTACACCCAGGTGAGTTCATAGCCTCATACTTTTTAAATAACTGTGAGTTTCGTAGCCTCACATCTTTTTAAATAACTGTGAGTTCACAGCCTCATACTTTTTAAAATGCTTTCACTTTAAATTTACACACACTACTCACAACCATCTCACTCTCTACACACACTAGGCTCCCTATCACATCCAACTCATCTCTTATAATCCTTACACACTCTTCATCTCAACCATTCATTTCTCTACAACACATCTCAACCATCCATTTCTCCTTCCCCCCTAAGAAATAGAATATTCTTTGGAATATGCTTCTCTTAACCCAACCATGGTTCACTTCTAACTAAACTATGGTTAGTTCCCAACTCACCTCATTCTCACCCAACTATGGTTAACTCTTAACCACACCAAGGATGGAACATTCCCTTGGATACACCCTTTAACATAACCATGGTTCACCTTCTAAACTAATCATGGTTTAATCTCTATACACTTCTCTCTAAACCTAACCATGGTTATCTCTTAACCTAACCTCACTCACTCTTCCCTATAGAGGAATATCCCATGGCATATTCTCTTCGCTCTTTTATGCCATGTGAGGAATACCTATTCTACCCCTACCCAATTATCTCTTCTTTCTTTCTATCTTTGATAATCGGTTTTCTAATAAACCTTCACAAAACATTTTCCAAATTGGCTATTTGAGTTGGTAAACCTTAGATTGATTAATGTTAAGGTTTAGTGTGAAGTACAATTGGGGTTTAGCAAGGTTAAGTATTTAAAAGACCAAAACCCAAGTTTTTGGAAAATTGTTACAGAGTCCCTGGCGCGTCACCCACGCGTTGACGCGTGGGCATCGCACCGGGCTCGGTAAAATTTTCCCAAGTTAGGTTTTGCCTATAAATACCCCACCTTGGCTCTTGTATTCCTCACCCCTTGCCATAATTCTTTCTCTCTTATCCTCTAATTCTATCTTGTGTTCTTAGTTAAACACACTAACACCTTTGAAAGAACACATCTCCTTGCAAGGGAAGAATCTCAAGAACTTAATCCACTCTTGTGATTGTGTCGAGGGTCTTCTTCTTATACCATTTCTATTACAATCGAGTCTCTAGGTTAGGTTAGGACTTGGTTGAACAAACACTTATTTAATCATTCAATTGTTTGCAAGGTAAGTCTTGTATCTTGGTAACCAAGCCTAGATCATTGGGGATCTAGTTGGGGTTTGATAATTTCGGTGGGAAGTCTTGGTGACCCTTAGGTGAAGTCGAATTGCGAGATTCTTTTGGGTGGTTTCCGAGGGCGGAATACCGTGGGAGTAACTCCTTCTTTGTGAGCATCGATATTTGCGAATATCGATGGAGTGAATTGTAACGGTTTGTAGTCCACCGAAAAGATTATACTAGTGGAATAGTATCGTGTCGTGGATTCGCAACTGGACGTACAGAAGGTATAAACCCCCCATCTTGAACCAGTATATATCGTGGTGTCTCTTTACTCGCTTTATATACTTGTGTTTCTATTAGTGGTTGTTCTTGATTAAACCACTTGGTGATCTTCTTGGCTTAAAGTTTTTAAATATCTAAAAAGCCGAAGAAACCATATTCACCCCCCTACGGTTTTACAAATTAGTTTATGTTAATTGATGTGTGGGAATTACACCAGGCTTTAC
Organism: Artemisia argyi; assembly: GCA_030686995.1. NCBI lineage: Eukaryota > Viridiplantae > Streptophyta > Magnoliopsida > Asterales > Asteraceae > Artemisia > Artemisia argyi. The sequence goes on along the minus strand of CM060692.1, from coordinate 73,938,844 downwards.
CTCTCAAGGGATCTCTAGAAGCTTACAACCCCCACCAGGCAATGTACCTGATCATTGTAGTATAGTATAGTGACAAGTACCGGGGGATTGATCGTTCAACTCAGGAATAGTGTCGCTAGGATTAGAAAGCCTAAAAACTAGGTCTAGAGGTGAGGGATGATTCTTTTTTGTATTTTTATATTTTATAAAAGCAAGTAAAAATCTCAATTTTGGAAGAGTGGGCGGAATTAGTTGCTAGTCAACTAACCCAATAACTACAGATGCAATCAAAATAAAATAACAAAAATGTAAATTAAAGCTAATTAAACTAGTGGTGTGAACAATATATGGGAGAATTGTGTTTACTTAGATTTCACTACTCCCTAGATATCTTTTACAGGTTAATTGTTTGTTACAGTTGCGTGGATGACGGGTTATATTCCTTAATATCAATCATGGGGTAGCGTACTTACTTCCCCAATTCTATAAGCTCCTACTTCACTCCTATGTCGAACCTGCAAGAAGCTCCTAACATGGGATCACTAGAATTCGCTCATGCATTAAATACAACCATAAAAACCTAGTACACATCGGTTCATGTTTCTTAAGACGTTCAAGCAAGTTACACAATGAAGATCTGCCAGTTTCTTAAGCCTAACATTGAAATCATTCATCCATTACAACTATAAACAAGCAATCAACCTATAATCAACATCTAGGTTTTATTACATCTAAGCAAACACACAAGAGATCTAGCCTAGCATGTTAAAATCAAGACAAGTGTAAGATATATTCAAACAACACATAGACATATTGAATGAATTGAAAGGATACTTATCTCAATTGAACATGAAGGGTTTCAAGGGGTGAAAACCCTTGAAAATACTATAAAAGTCGTGTTAGGGTTTATTAAGTTCGACCCTAAAATTCTCCTCACAAGTTCCTCTCTTAATGAATGAAAAATAGAAAAGTATATATAGATTCTGTGAGGTGACGGGGTTAAGAGTAAATTTCTGATGCCGTCATCTCGCCGCTAATAAAGTTCTCGAACTGCCTAGATTTGGGTCTGACGCCGTCATGTGTAATTCTGCTCCAGGCCATCACCAAAATAACTCTTGATGCTCTACTTCTGACGCCGTCACGTTTTCTCTGGGTCGTCATGCATTTTGCTCTTGACGCCTTCATATTTTCCTTCTTGACGCCGTCAGGTACTGTTCCCAGCATGGAAAATTAAGTCTTTGCCGTTTTCTTCACTTTTATGCTCCAAAAACGTCCAAAATGCTTCATTTTCCAGAATTTCTCTCAAAGTACCTAAAATCACAAAAGGAACGATTTAGGGCAATATTTGATCAAATAAATTCAATTCCGGGCTTAAATGACCCCCTAAAATGGTTCATTTTTCGCCTCATCATATACCCTTACACTTGAGATTTGCTTGTCCTCAAGCAAATGCGCTTTTATTCTAGTCAAAATACAAGTTAGGGGTCATTTAACACTAATATAAAAGTAATTAAAACAAATAATCGTTCCACTTAAAGACCAAAGACAAGCACGGAGGTCATATACTAGCACCTCACAAATAGTGTTTAGATACTCACATCTCTCGGGTGTAATAAAGTATATATCACAATATGGAAATGGAAAACATCTCTCACTACCTGTCATAGCAAAATAGATTACCATAGGCTTGGGAAAGGAACCTCCACCACATGGCGTAAGCACCTAGGATAAACTATCAAAGAGGTCTTTTAAAGGGTTGTAATGTTAGGTGTAGGGATATGAAATACACGGTTTTGTTGGATATAGGCAATCTTTACTGGTGGCGAGTTAACAATCTTGGTTAATTACATGTACAATATGGCGTTGCTAAGCCAAGACTAGACTTGACTTAAGCTAATAAATGAAAAATAACAAAAACATAAAATAAACATAGAATGAAACGGGATGGTAGTCCGTATGTTTTTTCTCTTTTCTTTTTCTATTTTTTTTCTTTTTCTTAACTTTTTTTTTCTTTTTTTTTGCATACACTTTTACCCTACCATCCAAAATAATACATCATAGGGAATGAACATTCCCCTTACACTTGAATTTTTACATACTTTACAATAAACTAATCTAATGACTCGAATTAAGATAAACAAAACACTTGGAGTACTTTTAAGATTAACGTACATATGGGGGTAATAATATGATGTTCTTCCCCATTACTCCATAAAATAAGTACTTTACCCATGAGTCCCAATCGTCCCAAAGCAATATGTACAAGGATATGACTCGACTTAGCAACCATATAATCAATTAGATAATTAACTAAGGGTTTAAATAGATAACAATAATGCACTAAAGATAAGTGCATACAGGGAAGGCTAAGGCGATTTGGTTGTACATTTAAGTGGGGTGTAACAAATTCTTCCTTTAAGTAAGATGCTTAAAGTTAGAAATGAAAAAGATAGGCTCGGAGGGGTGTACTAGGGGTTTCGTGTATTAAAAATGAGTACAAGGCTAAGGTGTGGAAAAAATTAGTTGACCTAACTAGCCAAGTAATATGACTTAAATGGTCAAGTAATTATGATACGGGTTTAACACAAGGGTGATCCTAATGCCTCTTATCGTGTAGTAAATCCTACTACACAAATGTAGTCTCACTAGCGGTCTCGGGATGCATCACTAACGCAAGTTCTAGAATCTAAATGCTACCGGTACACTCTTATGCACTAATAGTAAATGCTTTTACTATCAAATCTAAAGGCGAACCTCACATATTTGGGTGGAAAATTTTTCTGAATGATACGGTTTTGTGCTAGTCATACAACTCCTATCCATGAGACGCTTGCTATGGTAAAGTTTCACTCCTAAATGTTGTAAAAAATTTTAAATTTGGCGCTAAAATTACACTAACAAGTATTTCTCTTAGTTTTATTACACATCTACCATCAAACAAACAAACTCAAGTGAAAGTGTATCATATAAGGTATCATGATTTTACCCTCCCCTTACACTTAGGATGAACATTGTCCCCAATGTTCAATTAAAGATTGTAAAAGTAAAATAGGTAAAAGAATGAAATCAAATACTCCCCTGATTCGCTCGGTATGGATAGTATGGTAACAAGGTTAGATCTTCCTCCAAGAAAATGAACAATCATAGCTTCCATTCCAGAATATAAATCATCTTCTTGTCATACATAACCTGTTAAACCTGAGAAAACAAACAAGGCAACCTCGCGTAAAATCGGCGGCAATCTATATATGATAATAAATCCTAGAAAACAATGTAAGATATAATGCTTGTGGAATGAATGTTTGCAGATTTCCTGGAGTTTATAAAACTAAAGATTTAATAAAAACTTTAAGACTCCGTTAGAAAAACAAAACTAGCAAAATTTCCAGATTTTTACACGTGACGCCGTCAGGAATTTCTTCCTGACGCCGTCAGAAGTGACCTGCAGAAATTCTTACGTTAAGTTTCCGAAAAATTTCTGGAAAAACTTATGTCCTACTTCCTGGAAAATCCTGCAAAACATCATTATGACTCGATACAAGCATTTGACTCAAACAATTACTAATACACATGTTCATTTAATATTGTTGTGGTTCATGCTCAATTTCGTTCTTATAAACAAATTTGGATCTCCCTTACACTTATCTTTTGCAAAATACTTTTATATGCAATTAAGACGAAGTTAAAAACAAAATAAAGCATTTTCACAATTTACTTTGAAACATGAGCCACAAACAACAAAAATAAAACATGCATACGGAAACAAATAAAATCAAATAAACAAACAAACAAACAAACAAATAAATAAATAAAGCTTGGGTTGCCTCCCAATAAGCGCTTGTTTTTGTTCGAGTCACGAGCCTGACTCTACCCTTATTTAACGGAAATAGGGGAGGTTTTCCCTACACTTTGAATTAAGTGCGGGTGGAAGTAGCGATACACACCCTTAGGGTGGAAATATGCCACATGAGGAACATGTGGTGGATGAATTATATGCTCAAAAGGGTGTGCTATCATCATAACCTTACCAAATTCAATCGGGTTAATGGGTGGATTAAGATTTTCTCCTAGAAAGGGATCATTTTCTATCAACTTCAAGAGACTACTAGTTGGGGATCCATCTTGACCTAATAAACCCGGTTTAAACCCATAATGTTTCTTTCGATCAATCATAAATGGGTAATGTAAAGGTCATTTTCCACTCATATATTGGCTTCCTCTCTACAAGGCTTAGAGTCCACTACCGTTATCCTGAGAGTACTCAGACTATATGGTTTGATGGGTGGATCGGAACCTATTTCAATTCCTAAATTCACATCTAATGATGGAAGATTAGGTAATGGTTTTGGTTGAGGCTCCGGTTCATCAAAACTAGGAACTTCCTTGGAACTAAAAGAAAGGTCATCACTACAATTGTTAAAACCTATATTCTCTAGTTGTGCTTGGTCCAAGGGTTCTACCTGTATTGGGGTTCCTATAGTCTCCTTTACTTCTTCCGGGTAAGTCACGGGCGGTGTGTGTGCCTCAAATGATGGTAGGACTTGTGGGGTACTTGGTGGGCTTAGATTTTCAACTCCATCCTCCATCTTATCAATATTACCAATGTGCTCAGCTTGTATTGTGGTGAAATCAAACTACTCCGTGCACCCAGTTATCTCATCTATAGTTTTATCCACAAACAATCTTCTTGCTTGTTCCCTTAAACTTGCTATCAATTGATCCGTAACAACGTTTGTTGGGTTGTCCATTTTTTTTTGGCAAGTATGGCAAAATTCTCTATGGTTTCCCATGCTTCATTAACACTTAATCCCCAAAGGTCCCCATCTGCGGCATGGTCAATGTCCATTTTGGTATAGTGGTCGACACGATGGTAAAATATTTCAATTTGGGACCACAGATCGAAATTATGATGAGGGACTTTTTGGAGTAAATATTTAAAACGAGCCCATGTATCATAGATAGGTTCATCCTCATATTGTTTAAACATCAAGATGTCATTTAGAGTTGGTGAATTTCGTGGTTGGTAGTATGGTGGATTCGCGTTCTCCATAATGGCTAACGGAATAGTCAATGGAAAGGTTTTTACAAACAAAGACACAAAGAAAAGATAGACTAAAGAAAACCTAAAAAAAAATAAATATAAAATCTTACTAGAAAAGAATCTAGCAAGCAGACCTAATAAAAAGAAATTCTAACCTAGACAATAACTATTCCCCGGGCTGCGGCGCCAAAAACTTGATGCGTGGGAATTGCACCAGGCTTTACCTCTCGAGGGATCTCGAGAAGCTTACAACCCCCACTAGGCAGTGTACCTAATCGTTGTAGTATAGTATAGTGACAAGTACCGGGGGATTGATCGTTCAACTCAGGAATAGTGTCGCTAGGATTAGAAAGCCTAAAAACTAGGTCTAGAGGTGAGGGATGATTCTTTTTTGTATTTTTATATTTTATAAAAGCAAGTAAAAATCTCGGTTTTGGAAGAGTGGGCGGAATTAGTTGCTAGTCAACTAACCCAATAACTACAGATGCAATCAAAATAAAATAACAAAAATTTAAATTAAAGCTAATTAAACTAGTGGTGTGAACAATATATGGGAGAATTGTGTTTACTTAGATTTCACTACTCCCTAGATATCTTTTACAGGTTAATTGTTTGTTACAGTTGCGTGGATGACGGGTTATATTCCTTAATATCAATCATGGGGTGGCGTACTTACTTCCCCAATTCTATAAGCTCCTACTTCACTCCTATGTCGAGCCTGCAAGAAGCTCCTAACATGGGATCACTAGAATTCGCTCATGCATTAAATACAACCATAAAAACCTAGTACACATCGGTTCATGTTTCTTAAGACGTTCAAGCAAGTTACACAATGGAGATCTGCCAGTTTTCTTAAGCCTAACATTGAAATCATTCATCCATTACAACTATAAACAAGCAATCAACCTATAATCAACATCTAGGTTTTATTACATCTAAGCAAACACACATGAGATTTAGCCTAGCATGTTAAAATCAAGACAAGCGTAAGACATATTCAAACAACACATAGACATATTGAATGAATTGAAAGGATACTTATCTCAATTGAACATGAAGGGTTTCAAGGGATGAAAACCCTTGAAAATACTGTTCTCAGCATGGAAAAATAAGTCTTTGCCGTTTTCTTCACTTTTATGCTCCAAAAACGTCCAAATTGCATTCACTCCCAAAGTACCTAAAATCACAAAAGGAACAATTTAGGGCAATATTTGATCAAATAAATTCAATTCCGGGCTTAAATGACCCCCTAAAAATGGTTCATTTTCCGCCTCATCATTAATAAAGCATTACACATAAAAATTGCAGATATTGTGTCACTATCTAAACAAAATTGTAAATGCAGTTGTGTCGTCAAGCAATTTTTGACTCTATCTCCAGAGATTGATAAAAATAAGGGGGTGTATGGTTCACCGAATTCTTTGTAATTTGGTGTTATTGTAATTGAAATTCCAATTACTTGGTGTGTTTGGTTGGTTAATGGGCCGAATTGTAATTCCCAAAATTACATTCGGCACACGTTTTTTATGGAATCTTAATTACAGCGCTTTAGTGAAGGAAAGTTTAATATTACAAAGGAATTTATACAAATTTATAAAAATAACCCAACTCATAAGAAACCATACTCTTTATCTTCACACCGTATCTTTTACATCTCCACTTTCAACCTCATGTCTCCCATTCCATAGTTTTCTTACTCACTTTCTTCATCTTGATTTTTTCAATTTCTACAAACCTGCTTATATTCACTACTGATAAAAAGGTTAGATTTCTTTATTTATTTGTCCATAAAAAAATTTCTTACATTCGCTTCTATGGTCTCCAAAAACATTGTATCATGCACCAAACAAATATTTTACACACATCAACATCAATTTCTTTTTGCTAAACAACATTAAATAAAGTTTGTAACAATATGGAGTAATAAAATACTTAAATCATGCTTTTTTGTTTTCTCAATTGTTTAGTAAAAATTGAGGTTAGGTTCTATCGTATGTTTTCTTGATTAAATTCATAATTATATATGTTAAGTAATTGAAAAAAGAACATATAAATCATTCATAGTTGGTGTATTTTTCATATTGCAAAGGTCTATAGCAATCAATAAAAAATGGGTTAGGCTCCATTGTATGTTTTCTTGATTTTTATATATGTATTTTTTGTTATGGTTATAGGACCATTGTTTGTTCTCTGTTACATATATTGTCACACCCCCAAAATACCAGAATGGTAGCGGAATGGAATACCTGAGGGTGTAACGGATCATAGCACACAACCAGGATATATTGAACGACCTAAAGTGTCGTTTTAAAAAAAATACGTCGTTTGATTCATTCAAAAGATTCAGAGTTATAAAGACATAGGTCCCAAAAGTTGGAAAAGTTTACGGAAACAAGTTTAATACAATCAAACGACATTTGAACATAAGTGCAAGAAAGTCCGAATGAGCCATATCATCCTTGATACACAATGTGACTCCATGCATGCCATGAGAATATGCCTTAGTTACCTGAGAAATACATTGCGAAAAACGGTCAACATAAAGTTGGTGAATAATCATAGGTTTATAAGTAAAATCTAGTGTACATATGCCATAAGTAATGCCAAGAAATAGGATGTCCGGAAAGTATATACATTGGCTCTTAAGCTCATGACCCCGAAGCTAGACGATACTTGGCCCCAATGAGTGTTTACCAGACACTCTAATAATAAAGACATGAAATGCATCTGTAATACTGTTGGAGCAACCCAAACACAGATGGAGGAGTCACCCTCAATAGATCTATCCACTCACTCCCGCTTAGTACTAGAAATTAACGGTCCATGATAATAAAGGGGACTTGTCAAGACGTGGTAAATAAGGCAACTTAAGCAATGTATGAAATTTTATACTTAGGCATGTACACAAAAACAAGTAATGCAATGTATTCTCCCCCGTGGGATTTGAAATCAAAATATAGAATTAAAACGGGGCTATGAAACTCACCTCGAAGTGATGGTACAAAGATGGTGCAATGAGGTAAAAGTAGTCGGGACAATGAGGCGCGCACACTAGCCGCAACCTAAATGAATAATCGCGATCTAATCAAGATCAAGCCGTAATGAAATGAATGCACATGCACATGATGCTCATACCACTCGTAATTTGGAAATACTAGTTATCGTCATAGAAAAATAGTTTCCATACTTAGGAAAATAGGTCCATTTAGAGAAGTATATAACTTGTCATATTAACTCGTACGAAAAAGTTAGCGTTATGTTCCAAGTATCAAAACCTTAGAATGACGTCGTCATGTCGTATAAATATTCCTTCGGGTCGTACGTATTTATTTGATAAGAAAATAGTCCTTAGTAACGTTTCGAGAAAATATACCACTTAATACGTGCGTTATTATTTTTATTTGTGACCAAAAATATATATATAGTTTTGACGATGTTAAAATGGGTATAACTCGGTCGTTTTAAGCTCGTTTTCCTTGTTCTTTATGTCCACGGATTCGTCTTTGTATATACTAGTATATTTTTGACAACTCGGCTCCTTTAGGTTACGTTTAATGCCTCTTCTTACCCATTGAAATCTGCCAAACAGCAAGCAGTTTTTGTAAAAGTAGTTTTCGTCGTTGAATTTGCAAAAATCATATCTCCTTCGTTATAAGCTTGTTTTAGTCCATTCTTTCGCCTAAAGTTTCGTTTTTGAATGTATTTTCTAAATATTTGGTCAAAACTTGGCCACCATCTACTGATTTTCCCATGAAATTAAAATAGGGACAGTAGGTAATCTTATTGTTTCAAAAACCATTTTCAAGTCTCCAAACTAGTTCCATCCTCCATCAAACCACTTTCAAACACCACAAAGCTAATCTAATCCTACCATACACCTTCTTAGGGTGTCATGGGTCCTTAAACATCATCAATCCACTAGGTCTAACAAGGGTTACTCATGTGTTCATTTCTAGGGCTCAAAGTTAAATATGTACAAAAATAGAGTGGTATAAGTTAATGCATGTATGAGATCTTGTAAGAAAATTATATAAACATGGTAATAACTTGTAAAAATCATAAAAATGAGTTTGTTAACTTACTTGAAGGTTTAGAGAGTTTGGATGATAAAAAACCTACTAATCCTTGAGTTTTTATTTCAAAACTCCAACAAGGATGACTATATGATCAAGTTTATACCAAGATCTTGTAAAATTTGTTCTCCTTGCTCCTTGAACACCCTAGTTCGAATTCACCACAAGAGAAAAGAGAGAAAAAAAAGTTTTCTAGTGCAAGTAAAAGTGATTTGTGATAAATGAGTGAAAAAAGTTTATTATATATTAGGAGACAATAGTTTGGTAAGCATTTAAGAGGTTTGGTGTGGTTTAGATATTTTAAGACCAAGGGGGGGGGGGGGGGGGGGGTTGGCCGGTCCGAAAGGAGGGAAAAGGGGGGGGGGGGGTTTGTCTTGGGTTTAATTAGGGAAATTAGTGGTAAAGTGTAGTTAAGTTAGTTTTAGGTTTAATCGGGTATCGGGTTTGTTAGAAATAAATTTTATTGAAGTTATTCGGGACGTAATAAAGTCGTAAAAATTGTAAAAATATGCCGGGTACAAGTACGGAGAGTTTGGGTGATTATCGTTTAATTTTGGTGAAAACCGTCGTTATTAAGTTAAACGTATGATACGTAATAATTAAATTTCCAAAATACCGGGTAATTTAATATTATAGTTTTTATATTATAGAAATGAGTATAAAAATATATTGGGATCATAGTCGGGAGTGTCGGACATGTTAGACACATTTATAGTTCGCGTATTAGTGTTTATTTAAAATAAACGTACGTAAATCGTTAATTGTACCAAAAGTATAAATTTAATTATCCTACGAGTGGAATAGCATGCAAGTGCCCTAATGATGATATGCAGACTATTTCTAGTCCGTATGAAATGTCCCTGATAATAATGCATGAATTCGCTCCTGAACCAATACGGTTACGCGAATTTGAACACTCATAAACTAAATTTACGACGACATGAGTAATGCACGTGAATAGTGGTTTCCTCTCGGAAATGAATAGTGTCAAGTGAATAGTAAAATTTCTGAATGTGTCTCGGAATGTCAAATTGACCTCAAAAACGATGAATAGTAAAACGATGAATAGTGATCGATGAATAGTAATTTGTTAATAGTAGAATGTCGAAGTTTGGAAAAATGACCTGAAATTGTGGGTTGTGACAGTCGCCCATCCAAAAAGGAATTCAGTCCCTGAATTCAGTTAGTGTTGGTCTCGGTAATAGGCTCGGTGAAAAGTTGTGGATACTTGCGTCGCATTTGGTCTTCTCGTTCCCAAGTAAACTCGGGTCCTCTTCGAGAATTCCAGCGAACCTTCACGATCGGAATTCGACTTTGTTTCAACTGTTTGATCTCGCGGTCCATTATTTCAACTGGTTCTTCCACAAAGTTAAGCTTGTCATCGAGTTGTATTTCTTCTAATGGTATAACGGCAGACTCGTCTGAAAGACATTTCTTGAGGTTCGAAACATGAAACGTGTTGTGTACGTTGCTAAGTTCTGATGGAAGTTCAAGCTTGTAAGCAACCGGACCAATCCTCTCCAGGATCTTGAATGGCCCAATGTATCTCGGGTTCAACTTCCCGCGTTTTCTAAATCGTATCACGCCTTTCCAAGGCGAGACTTTCAACATAACTTTGTCCCCGACCTGAAATTCCAATGGTTTGCGTCGAACATCTGCGTAGCTTTTCTGTCGACTTCTAGCAGTTTCAAGTCTCTCTCGAATCTGAATTATCTTTTCTGTTGTTTCTTGTACCATCTCCGGGCCAGTACATTGTACTTCACCGACTTCGGCCCAACAAACTGGAGATCGACACTTACGACCATAAAGTGCCTCGAATGGTGCAGCCTTAATGCTCGAATGGTAGCTGTTGTTGTAGGAAAACTCGATCAACGGCAAATGGTTAGCCCAACCATTTCCAAAGTCAATCACACATGCTCTAAGCATGTCCTCAAGTGTCTGAATAGTTCTCTCACTCTGACCATCGGTCTGAGGATGGTAAGCAGTGCTCATGTCTAAATTGGATCCAAAAGAATCTTGTAATGACCGCCAAAAGTTTGAAGTAAAACGACTATCTCTGTCGGAAATGATGGAAACTGGTGCACCGTGTCTTGAGACTATTTCCTTGACATAAAGTCTAGCAAGTTGTTCCATTGAATAAGTCTCTCTAATGGGTATGAAATGTGCTGATTTGGTAAGACGATCAACAATTACCCAAATAGCATCGAAACCTCCTGACGTCTTAGGAAGTTTAGTGACAAAGTCCATAGCAATACGTTCCCACTTCCATTGTGGAATTTCTGGTTGTTGAAGTAACCCTGACGGTTTCTGGTACTCGGCTTTCACTTTAGCACAAGTAAGACATTTGCTGACGTACGTAGCTATTTCTGCTTTCATGTTCGGCCACCAATAAAGCTTTTTGAGATCCTGATACATCTTATCAGAACCGGGATAAATAGAGTACTTCGACTTGTGTGATTCATGCATAATCAATTCTCGCACTCCACCATAGAGTGGTATCCAACTTCGGTCCTTGAAGCATAACACTCCATCTGATCTCTTTACAAAGCCATTTTCGCTTTCTGGCATACCATAAAGTTTCTCAAGTGGTCGATTTTCTTCTTTGAGAGCCTCAATCTGAGCTTCTAGAATCTTCGATGGTAATGGCGAAATGATAGTCATTCCCAATGACCTAACTCTCAAAGGTTTGAGTCGTTCTTTTCGGCTAAGTGCATCTGCTACAACATTTGCTTTTCCTGGGTGATATCGGATTTCACAATCGTAATCACTCAACAATTCTAGCCAACGACGTTGTCTCGTATTAAGTTCCTTCTGATCGAGTATATGCTGTAAGCTCTTGTGGTCGGTAAAAATTACACACTTTGTACCATAAAGGTAGTGTCTCCAAATCTTGAGTGCAAAAACTACCGCACCCAACTCCAAGTCGTGCGTAGTGTAATTCTTCTCGTGTATCTTAAGCTGTCTAGATGCATAAGCTATCACTTTCTCGTTTTGCATTAGCACAGCTCCAAGTCCTTGATGCGAAGCATCGCAATATACCACAAAGTTCTCAATACCTTCAGGTAGTGACAAAATCGGTGCGCTACAAAGCTTTTGTTTCAATAATTGAAATGCGGACTCTTGTTTTTCTCCCCACTCGTACTTCTCATTCTTTTGTGTCAGCTTTGTCAACGATTTCGCTATCTTAGAAAACCCTTCAATAAACCTTCTGTAATATCCGGCAAGTCCTAGGAATTGACGAATTTCCGTAGGAGACTTGGGCGTAGCCCAATCCTTAACTGCCTCGATCTTTGCCGGGTCGACTTGTAAACCTTGGCTATCAATAACATGACCAAGAAATTGAACTCTTCGTATCCAAAAATCACACTTAGAAAACTTGGCATACAATTGCTCCTTCTTGAATAGTTCCAGGATTGTTCTGAGGTGTTCTTCGTGATCTTCCTTACTCTTGGAATAAATCAAGATATCGTCAATGAATACGATCACAAACTTATCAAGATACGGTTTGCACACCCTATTCATGAGATCCATAAATACCGCAGGTGCGTTGGTTAATCCAAAAGGCATCACTTGAAACTCATAATGACCATAGCGTGTTCTAAACGCCGTCTTCGGGATATCCTCTTCCCGAACTTTAAGTTGATGGTAACCGGATCTTAAATCAATCTTGGAATAAAAACTAGAACCTTGTAACTGGTCGAACAAGTCGTCAATTCTGGGGAGTGGATAACGGTTCTTCACCGTTACATTGTTCAGCTCACGATAGTCGATGCACATTCTGAAAGTTCCGTCCTTCTTCTTCACAAACAAAACCGGCGCTCCCCAAGGCGAGGAACTCGGTCTAATGAATCCTTTGTCCAAAAGTTCTTGTAATTGATTCGACAATTCTTGCATTTCCAAAGGTGCAAGTCTATACGGTGCTCGTGCAATTGGTGCAGCTCCTGGCACTAATTCAATTTGAAACTCAACTTGGCGTGTAGGCGGAAGTCCTGGCAATTCTTCCGGAAAAACTTCCTGAAATTCCTTAACAATTGGCACATCTTCAAGTCGTTTCTCATCCGACTTCTTCTCCGTGATGTGAGCCAAGAATGCATAACAACCCTTCTTTATGTACTTCTCGGTCTTAATGCACGATATAATACTGAGTCTAGTTCCACTTCGCTCTCCGCGAACAACCAAAGTTTCACCGTTATAAGGAAGGTGAACAACTTTCTCATCACAAATAATTCTCGCTCGATGCCGAGATAACCAATCCATACCGATCACAACGTCGAAACTTCCAAGTTCTACGGGCATAAGGTCTATATTGAATGGATGGTCTAGGAAATTTATGGTGCAACCACGAACAATGGTGTTGGTGTTAACTAAAGACCCATCGGCTAATTCGACGATATAGGAAATGTCTAATGGGGTCGGTTCTATGTTAAGTAAAGGTGCAAATGCAATAGAAACAAAACTTCTATCCGCTCCTGAATCAAATAAAATGGATGCATAACGATTATTAACGAGGAACGTACCCGCAACAACATTCGGGTCTTCTTTGACATCGTCTCCTCCCATAACATAAGCTCTTCCTCGAGCCCTTCCATCTTGATTTCCAGTTCCTTGATTCTTCCCCTTCTTTGGACAATCACTCTTAAAGTGTCCAATTTCTCCGCAACCATAGCATGTTACTGGTGGTTTCTGATTGTCACCCACGATTGGAAGTCTACAATCTTTGATGTGGTGACCAAGCTTCCTGCAATTGCCACACAAATCTGGACAACGACCCGGGTTATGATGCTTCTGACACCTTTCACATTTAGGTAAGTTACCAGTGTAACCTTTCCTTTCAGTCGGCCCTGCAGCATAGGCCCTTGCCACTTCTTGTCTCTTAGGTGGCGGCTGAACAGCGTTTCCTCCTTGGTTGTAATCAAACCTTCTCTTGTTGTTGTTGTTATTGTTTGAATTGTTGTTTCGGTTATTGGGATAGTTGCGGTTCCGATTGTTGTTATAGTTGTTGTTGTTCCGAGTGTTGGTGTAGTTGGTGTTGTTTGAACGGTAGTTGTTGTTGACAGCAGATTTTCCTTTTACCACTTGGACCATGAGTTTCTGAGTTATAGGAATAGCCTCTTCCATTGATTGAGGGTCAAAAGAAATCACATCTCCTCGAACACTTTCGGGCAATCCACCAACAAAGTTTTCCATCTTTTTCTCATCATCGGGAACCATAGTTGGACATAGTGCAGCCAACTCCTGAAACCTCCAGAAATAAGTCTCAATGTCATCACCTTTAGTCACAAGCTCATAAAATTCCGTTTCCATCTTTTGCACCTCGGTACGAGGGCAAAACTTCTTTGTCATCAATTTCTTGAATTCCTCCCAAGTAAGCTTGTGAGCATTTTCCATACCAATCGGCTGAGCATACGAATTCCACCAAGACATAGCTTCATCAAGAAGCATACCCGTAGCAAATTTTACTTTGCTGACGTCCGGGCATCCGCACATGAGAAATACATTCTCAGTCTTTTCAAACCAGCGGATTAAAGCAACCGCTCCTTCAGTGCCCTTAAATTTGATAGGATCACTAATCTTGAAATCTTTCCATGTACATTCCCTCTTATTAGTGGGTGGTTCAACCGTCCCTGTATTAGAAGCAGTCTCAGCAGCCCTTGCAGCAACCTCAGCTCTCTCAATCACTAGAGCTTCTGCAATACTATCCTTGACCAACTTTCGGATAGCGGCTTGAGTCATAGCGGGTGTTTCTGGTGCAGTCTTACTCTTCCTTGGTGCCATATTTCTGATAAATCACAATGGAAATAACCATGAGAAAAATCATAATAGAAATAGTCATCGAACCAAAGATATACACCCACAACATGTATATATACAACCACGACATGTACGAATACAACCACAATCTGTCTAGATATCACCACGACAAGTATATATACAACCACAACAACCACGACACGTATATATACAACCACAACAACCACGACACGTATAGATACAACCACAACCTGTACAATGCGGTAATAATAAAGAGCAACCACGAAACATCACAAATATAATCACAACACATGAATATAATACATGAAAATTTTGGCCTACATGGACCGATATAATATATAGCACAACATTTCCAACATAGTAGAGTCGCACTTGCTATATTTGTTTGTACAACAACCAAAAGACTACAAGTTCTTGAACTATGTCCCACATCCCGGGACTAGGAAAATAATAAAAGCTAATATAATACCAGTCTACGTCTAGGCTCCTCCAGGTGCTCTAGATGGTCCAGGCTCTCCCCTCAAGCGGCGAATCTCACGATCCATCGCAACCACGATCTCCTCAAGATGCTGGACACGTAACTGAAAAGAAGCATCCCTGCGCTCCAAAATAACCAACCTCTCTCGAAGCAAAGTCAACTGGTCTACCTGCTCCCACTGAGTCTCCTGTGTCGCCTGAGCTCTATCTCGAATCTCAGGTAACTCATCCCTAAGTAGCTCAATCTCCTCCTGGTGCCTCAACTGTCGTGCCTCGAGTCCATGGTAAGACACATCAATACCAACTCTACCCTGAATCAAATCCTCAACCTGCTCCTTTACAGCCTCAAGTCGAGTGGTAATAATCTCGTCAACTCTATAACCCAAGCTATCGACTTGCTCCTGCTGAGCATCAAACTGATCCTCTAGTGTAACGGCTGTAGGATCCCTAGCTGCAGCCGCTCTCGAGCTCTCACCTATGTGGTATACGGGTGGTGGTGAAAGGTCAGCAGTCTCGGTAATGGGTGAATCTGGGGTGGTAAGCCTTGCACGCTTCCTGAGCGGCAAGAGTGAGGTAGGTACAGGAGTAGTAATGGGTATGGCTGGTGGTGGTGGTGTAGGCACAGTAGGACTAGGGAGGGTCCTATAAGTAGATGTAGCATAACGAACTCTCTTCCTAGCAGTCTGGATAGTCTTATCCCTAGGAAACATACGTCTCGGCTCTGAATGGATAGTAGTAGTAGGAGATGATGGCATGTCAGTGGGTACAGTAGGATGGACATGAGAAGTAGGAGCCGTATCCTCCTCCTCGAAAGGCTCGGTGTCATCATCTGATGCCAAGAGTGGCAACTCAGGTGTAGGGGAAACAAATGGTGAAACAGCAGTGGAGGACACAGAGTCCTCATCATCAGAATCTGATATAGTGTAAAGTATGACAGTGTCGGGATTCGAAGACATGACTCTGTGATAATCAAGGTGAAATGAAAATAAATAACTCGCAATATGGAATCACCTGAAATAAGTAAATATACACTTATGATGAAATGATGATATGCTATGATGGTGTGGTTATAGTCTAGGGTCCATGATGCAACCTAGTTCGCTATAACCTTAGCTCTGGTACCAATCTGTCACACCCCCAAAATACCTGAATGGCAGCGGAATGGAATACCTGAGGGTGTAACGGATCATAGCACACAACCAGGATATATTGAACGACCTAAAGTGTCGTTTTAAAAAAAATACGTCGTTTGATTCATTCAAAAGATTCAGAGTTATAAAGACATAGGTCCCAAAAGTTGGAAAAGTTTACGGAAACAAGTTTAATACAATCAAACGACATTTGAACATAAGTGCAAGAAAGTCCGAATGAGCCATATCATCCTTGATACACAATGTGACTCCATGCATGCCATGAGAATATGCCTTAGTTACCTGAGAAATACATTGCGAAAAACGGTCAACATAAAGTTGGTGAATAATCATAGGTTTATAAGTAAAATCTAGTGTACATATGCCATAAGTAATGCCAAGAAATAGGATGTCCGGAAAGTATATACATTGGCTCTTAAGCTCATGACCCCGAAGCTAGACGATACTTGGCCCCAATGAGTGTTTACCAGACACTCTAATAATAAAGACATGAAATGCATCTGTAATACTGTTGGAGCAACCCAAACACAGATGGAGGAGTCACCCTCAATAGATCTATCCACTCACTCCCGCTTAGTACTAGAAATTAACGGTCCATGATAATAAAGGGGACTTGTCAAGACGTGGTAAATAAGGCAACTTAAGCAATGTATGAAATTTTATACTTAGGCATGTACACAAAAACAAGTAATGCAATGTATTCTCCCCCGTGGGATTTGAAATCAAAATATAGAATTAAAACGGGGCTATGAAACTCACCTCGAAGTGATGGTACAAAGATGGTGCAATGAGGTAAAAGTAGTCGGGACAATGAGGCGCGCACACTAGCCGCAACCTAAATGAATAATCGCGATCTAATCAAGATCAAGCCGTAATGAAATGAATGCACATGCACATGATGCTCATACCACTCGTAATTTGGAAATACTAGTTATCGTCATAGAAAAATAGTTTCCATACTTAGGAAAAATAGGTCCATTTAGAGAAGTATATAACTTGTCATATTAACTCGTACGAAAAAGTTAGCGTTATGTTCCAAGTATCAAAACCTTAGAATGACGTCGTCATGTCGTATAAATATTCCTTCGGGTCGTACGTATTTATTTGATAAGAAAATAGTCCTTAGTAACGTTTCGAGAAAATATACCACTTAATACGTGCGTTATTATTTTTATTTGTGACAAAAAATATATATATAGTTTTGACGATGTTAAAATGGGTATAACTCGGTCGTTTTAAGCTCGTTTTCCTTGTTCTTTATGTCCACGGATTCGTCTTTGTATATACTAGTATATTTTTGATAACTCGGCTCCTTTAGGTTACGTTTAATGCCTCTTCTTACCCATTGAAATCTGCCAAACAGCAAGCAGTTTTTGTAAAAGTAGTTTTCGTCGTTGAATTTGCAAAAATCATATCTCCTTCGTTATAAGCTTGTTTTAGTCCATTCTTTCGCCTAAAGTTTCGTTTTTGAATGTATTTTCTAAATATTTGGTCAAAACTTGGCCACCATCTACTGATTTTCCCACGAAATTAAAATAGGGACAGTAGGTAATCTTATTGTTTCAAAAACCATTTTCAAGTCTCCAAACTAGTTCCATCCTCCATCAAACCACTTTCAAACACCACAAAGCTAATCTAATCCTACCATACACCTTCTTAGGGTGTCATGGGTCCTTAAACATCATCAATCCACTAGGTCTAACAAGGGTTACTCATGTGTTCATTTCTAGGGCTCAAAGTTAAATATGTACAAGAATAGAGTGGTATAAGTTAATGCATGTATGAGATCTTGTAAGAAAATTATATAAACATGGTAATAACTTGTAAAAATCATAAAAATGAGTTTGTTAACTTACTTGAAGGTTTAGAGAGTTTGGATGATAAAAAACCTACTAATCCTTGAGTTTTTATTTCAAAACTCCAACAAGGATGACTATATGATCAAGTTTATACCAAGATCTTGTAAAATTTGTTCTCCTTGCTCCTTGAACACCCTAGTTCGAATTCACCACAAGAGAAAAGAGAGAAAAAAAAGTTTTCTAGTGCAAGTAAAAGTGATTTGTGATAAATGAGTGAAAAAAGTTTATTATATATTAGGAGACAATAGTTTGGTAAGCATTTAAGAGGTTTGGTGTGGTTTAGATATTTTAAGACCAAGGGGGGGGGGGGGGGGGGGGGGGGGGTTGGCCGGTCCGAAAGGAGGGAAAAGGGGGGGGGGGGGGTTTGTCTTGGGTTTAATTAGGGAAATTAGTGGTAAAGTGTAGTTAAGTTAGTTTTAGGTTTAATCGGGTATCGGGTTTGTTAGAAATAAATTTTATTGAAGTTATTCGGGACGTAATAAAGTCGTAAAAATTGTAAAAATATGCCGGGTACAAGTACGGAGAGTTTGGGTGATTATCGTTTAATTTTGGTGAAAACCGTCGTTATTAAGTTAAACGTATGATACGTAATAATTAAATTTTCAAAATACCGGGTAATTTAATATTATAGTTTTTATATTATAGAAATGAGTATAAAAATATATTGGGATCATAGTCGGGAGTGTCGGACATGTTAGACACATTTATAGTTCGCGTATTAGTGTTTATTTAAAATAAACGTACGTAAATCGTTAATTGTACCAAAAGTATAAATTTAATTATTCTACGAGTGGAATAGCATGCAAGTGCCCTAATGATGATATGCAGACTATTTCTAGTCCGTATGAAATGTCCCTGATAATAATGCATGAATTCGCTCCTGAACCAATACGGTTACGCGAATTTGAACACTCATAAACTAAATTTACGACGACATGAGTAATGCACGTGAATAGTGGTTTCCTCTCGGAAATGAATAGTGTCAAGTGAATAGTAAAATTTCTGAATGTGTCTCGGAATGTCAAATTGACCTCAAAAACGATGAATAGTGATCGATGAATAGTAATTTGTGAATAGTAGAATGTCGAAGTTTGGAAAAATGACCTGAAATTGTGGGTTGTGACATATATCATTATGTTCCATATTTTAAGTTTGAACCTATGTACTAGGAAATGACCCGACTTAGTTTAACAACTCGCAAACGTAAGGAAATGAGACAAACACTAGTTTTGACATGGTGGAACCAAGTTACTACAATTGTTGTTTGGTTTGTTATCACTATGTTCATGTTGGTACTCAAATACGACATGGATAAGCCACGTAATCGATACTCTTAGAGAAAAATAGATCGTTTTTCTATATTGCATAGATACGTTTATGAGAGTGACACTATGTCCATATCGCAAGTTAGGATGACTCGAGTGTGTTTTATAAAGTTGTGTAACATGCTTGAAACGTTAGGAGGATTAAAAGCTAGTAGGAATATGGATATTGATGAACAAATAGCCATTTTTCTTCACATGATAGCTCATAACGTTAAGAATAGAGTGATGGTATGTCGTTTTCATCGGTCGGGGGAAACGATTAGTAGATATTTTTCTTGAGTTTGCAGCGCGGTGATAAGGTTGCATTCACATTTGCTTAAGAAACCAGAACCTGTTCCCGAGAACTCAGATGACCATAGGTGGAAATGGTTCAAGGTATATATAGTTGGTATTTAGTTTTGGTATTCTTACATTAGTAACCTTATTGGTAAAATAACTTTTATTATCTTTTTGGTTTTAGAATTGTTTAGAAGCTTTAGACGGAACTTACATAAAGTGCTTAGTGCCACTAGAAGATAAGCCTAGATACAGAACACGAAAGGGGGATATTGCAACAAACGTGTTAGGGGTTTGTTCACAAGATATGCAATTTATTTTTGTGTTACCTGGTTGGGAAGGGTCAGTGGCCGATGGTAGAATACTTCGCGATGCTCTTCATAGGCCTAATGGATTGAAAGTTGCAAGGCCGGGTTATTATTTGGTGGATGTCGGGTATACAAATGGAGAGGGTTTTCTTGCCCCTTATAGAGGTCAAAGGTACCGTTTAAATGATTGGCGAGATGGGTACGAACCGACTACTCCAAAAGAGTTATATAACATGAAGCATTCATCCGCAAGAAATGTCATTGAGAAATGTTTTGGTATTTTGAAGGCAAGGTGGGGAGTTTTGAGGGACAACTCATATTATCAAATTGACTTAAAAAATAGCATCATAATGGCATGTTGTCTACTTCATAACTTTATAAGACAAGAAATGCCGGTTGACCCACTTGAGACCCAAGATGAATCAGATCAGGGAACTGGAGACCTAGGAGAAGCTGAAGATAATATACATTCTATTGGGACTTCAAATGAATGGACCGAATTTAGAGATAATTTAGCGCAAAGTATGTTTGAGTCATGGAGTGCCACCAACAGAAAATGTATGTAACTTGTAAAACATGTATTGTACTTTTTTTATTAAGACATTTACAACAATTTATATATAAGCACCTGATTGTTATTTGGCTTCTTATACTTATTGATGTTTCTGTTGTGTTCATATATAATTGGCATCTTATACTTATAAATGGTGCGACAAGTGCTAATCAAACACCCCATGTAAAGTTTTTGTATATAATTGGAATTCTAATAATATATAAGCACTTTAGCACCTGATTGTTATTAACATCTTATATTTAATAATGTTTTCTGTTGTGTTCATATATGATTGTTCTATTCATATTTGTTACTTATATTTAGGTATGACTAGTATTAATCAAGGAACGACAAGTGCTAATCACGGTATGACAAGTGCTAATCAAGATGCGACAAGTGCTAATCAAGGTGCGAAAAGTGCTTATCAAGGTGGGACAAGTGCTAATCAAGGTAGGACAAGTTCATATCGAAACTATCATGGGTGGACAAGCAATGAGGATGAGAAGCTTATTGAGGCATTACTTCATATGGTAAACACAGGAACATACAAGGCTGATAATGGGTTTAAATTAGGATATTTACAAATTCTGGAAGCTGCACTAAACAATCACTTCCCAACTCGGGTATCAAAGGTAAGCCGCACATTGAATCACGTATAATAACTATGAAAAAAGATTGGCAAGCTGTTTATGACATGGTGCATTCTAGTGGGTTTGGTTATGTTGAAGAAAACAATTGCGCCATCACCGATGCTCCGGGTGTATGGGATTCATATATCTTAGTAAGTTTTTATGTTATTATTGTTTTTAATATACTTGCTAATTCCTATATTTCAGTAAGTTTTTACATTATTATCTTTCTGATGTTCTGTATTTTGTTACTCTTGATATGCGAAATAGAGTCATCCAAGAGAAGCTAAGTTGAAGGAAAAAAGCTTGCTAATTATCCAGAATTATGTCTTATATTTGGAAAAGACCGAGCTCAAGGTAATAAATCTAAACTTGTTACTGAAATGGAAGCTGAAGTGAACAAGGAAGAGCACGAGCAAAACTCAAATGATGCATTTGATGAACCGACGGAAGTAAGCCATAATGCACGTACAAATATGAGTGGTGTTGGGGAAATTTCAAGTGTTCGTTCTAGAAAAAGGAAAAGCTTGGGCAGCGTTGCTTCTTTAGCCAAGGTGGTCAATGAAGCAGGTATTTTACTTGGAGATCAAATTAAAGATTCATCAGCAGAAATGAGTGAAGGTATAAAGCTTGAAGTAAAATTAAAAAAATAAAACAAACCTCATAAAACTTTTGAGCTTCAAAAAATAAAACCATTGACTAAAGTGGAAAGGTTTAGAGCAATTAGAAAGATAAAAAGTGAACCCGACAGCGTGTTGACCTTTTGGGATTTGAAAGAAGACGAAAGGGAGGAGTGGGTGTGCTTCATGTTGTCGGAATGAGTTTGACTATGGTAATGTGTGGGAATGATCTATAGTGTTGTTATTATAACTTGTTATGCGTCCTTTTGGGTGTTTAAGTTGGTAATGTATGTGAATGATCTGTAGTGTTGTTATTATAACTTGTTATGTGGCTTTTTGGGTGTTTAAGTTGCACTTTGTAACCTGTAGTTGTGGTTAAGAACTTATGATCATGGTGATGAACCTTTTGTACTTGACATTTGAAGATTATCGTTTTATGTTGATAGAATGTGTTTGTGATCTTTTTTTAAGCCATGTTTTTATAAGCATGTACTGATATTGATAATGGTTTAACTATTATTAACATATATGACGAACAAAATTTAAATTACAATTCCTATTTACAAACCAAACATGATTATGTAATTGAATTTATACTGAATTACATTACATTCTGTCAACCAAATACATGACAGATTTCAACAATTCAAATTACAATTCCTTTGACAGATTACAATTCTATCAGAAACATTCAGCGAACCAAATGGCCCCTAAAGGTATATTGCTTATTTGTAGTATATCACCTGTGATTCAACAGTTGTAAGGATTGTTTATTGGTTGTATATCACATGTGATACATCAGTTGTAAACTTGTAATGCTTGTTGGTATTATATCACCTCTGATATTTGATGACATATACTTATTTAGTTTATATATCACGTATGATATTAAAAAAATGAACTATTCATACACTAACATGGTATATATTTTATGTAGATTTGAATATAAAACTCATAACTATCAAGAATAAAAGAAGCAAAAAAGCAGGGGTTGAAGAAGTGAACAAAGAAACAACATCATCACCGACAACACTAACAATACCAAGCAAATTAACAAAATCCGTTGCTATACGTTTAAGCTTAGAAAAAATAACAAGAACAAAAACAGAAACACTACCAATAAAATACTGAAGAAACATCTGTGACATCACGTGTGATATAACAGGATCTACAACCACCAACACTACCAACAATGACTGTTGAACTGACAACAGAGAGTGCATATAAGAAAGCAAAGACGGTTGTTGAAAAAGAAGAAGAGGAATGAAGAAGAAGAGGCTGCAAAAAAATGAAGTGGGAAAGAAGACAAAAAGAGGTGATGCTCATAAATCTGGCAAGAAGAAAGTTGTAGAAAATAAAAAGACAAAAACATCAATTAGTAATTTTCTTTTGCTACTTAAATTGTAATTTTCTCTTGCTACTTAAATTGTAAACAATGGTAATTTATATCCAGTTGTAAGCAATACTTTTAGTTTATCTGAATATAACCTTCTTTTGCTAATTTTATTAGAGTATCAAAAGTGATACTAATGAAAAGTCAGTTAAAAAACCGTTGACTTCATGAAGAAAACTATGAAAATAAAAATTTGACATATTCTCAAAATCAAACAAGTATAGGATTAATTAAACAATGCTTTTGAGTAACATAACGATTCGGCAAAAAGAATCTCAACATATATATATATATATATATATATATATATATATATATATATATATATATATATATATATATATATATATATATATATATATATCGATTAAAGAATAATATCACATGTGATACATGTCAAAAACAAGTAAACTCATAAATGATATAAAAAATTTTATGCTTTATCGCAAGTGATAAAACACATTTTATTGATACAAAACAACATAATTATACAGAGAAATGAAAATATCACAAGTGATACATAACTTCTAATTTATGACAGTCTAATTAATAAATAAACTTTTACATTATTTTAAAGCTTTTACATGATATGCGTGCAAAGCCGAGGCTTGGAACAAGGAAGCTCAGTTGCAATTGCATTTCACATAGCATCATCTTGATCAGTTACAATGATTTCGGATAACACACAAAAGCTTTCTTGAATGCTTAGAGTAACTATACATAAGATTCAATAGTTTCATTCTTAAGCAGACCGGAACCAATAGTAACACATCTCCTGTGAATGTCAATTGCAGTAAAAGGCAGAAAAACTATCATGTACCTGGAAAGAGAAATATCTCAGGTGACAATATACACAAAAATGTACAAAAACAATAAAATATCACAAGAAATATTACAAGTTGAAAAGCATACTTGTTTGTTTTGTATTTGGCTAAAAAGAGACGATGTCACCAAACTATTTGTGATTGCAAACAAAAGAATAAAAAACAACTGCAGTTGTGGTTCGAAAAAGCACAACATCTCCACAAACAAATTGAAGAAGGTCAAACACTTTTGATATTGCCTGTGGTATCACCTGTGATATCATAAGATCCTCCATCACCACAACAGATTCAACAAATAAAAGAAAGTTGACATAACTGTGATATCACCTGTGATATCAAACGTGATATCAAGGTTATAGTTAGTACTCTACCCATGGGTTGATAATGGAAAGTTTTTTGGGTTGGGAACTGACTTACAACTAGCAGATACGCAAGGGGCCACGATATACAAAAGGCTATAAGGATTACGAGCTCATGCTTAATCTATAGTTTGGGATAAGGTATCAACTGGATATTCATATCTCGTTAAAATGTATAATTTAATGTAAGAGAAAGGATGTATATCTCTACTATGAGCCATGAGTGCATCCAAGGCAAGCTCATGCAGGGTTCCTACAGTGCAACCATTACCCCATGCCACGATTTTTCATTCCTGTATAACCAAAGAAGGACACAATGCAAAAGGAAATTTAGTATCTTATACTATAATGAATAAATAATCAGTAACTTATACAAACAACCTAAATAATAAGCAATATTACACTATAATTAATAACTTATTAGTAACTTATACTCACAAGTCACAGCTTATCCCCACAACCTATATTCTCATCCTCATCAAAATATTAAAAATATTATACAAGAAAATTAAACATCTTAACATAAACAAATTATAAATAAACGGACTAACAAAACTAGCTTATAATCATCAACTTCAAATATCACTGGTGATACCACACATATGTTACATAGCAGATTCAAAACAACAATTAGACACAAAAACAACATTCAAATGCAGTTAAAAACATAAATCCAACTAACAACTTAATTAATAAGCAAAATTACAAGAGCAGATGACAAGAATATAAAACATTCTTTATTCACACATTTCATTAGACACTTGGTGTGCAACTTGGTAAGAAGAAATATTAACTTGATTCACATAATTATCAACCGATTCAACCACAACAATATCAATCAAATCTGCTTATGAAACAAATGCTTATTTCAAATCAAAATAAGCCTTAAAAATTATGAAAATCATCAAAACAGTGATGGTGATCGGAGTGGTGATGGTGATGGCGATCGAAACGGTGATGATGAAAGAAACGGTAACGGTCGATTGGAACAGTGATGGTAATCGGAGTAGTGATCAGAACAATGATGGTGATGATGAGATGATGATCGGAATAGTGATTGTGATGATGATCAGAACGGTAATTGTGGATCAGGATAACTAATTTTTGGAGGGAAGGAATGAGAGCAGAGGAAAACACACATGAAGTGTGGAAAAAAATGAAGCGATGAAAAAAAAGGCTTTATATAATAAAAATTAAATCTTAGATTAATCTAGACCATTAGATCAAAATGGATGGATGGTAGAGTTTTGTCTCTTGGTAAGCACCAAAATAAAGGTATGCAATTGAACTTTTCTCTTTAGTTTGTGAGTTTATTAATCATTAGTCAGGTACTCGCCGCCTCATTCACGTATTTTTGCGAGTAAATGTCATTCGATAGTACATTTTTCAGGGATCAATTTTTTCGGTTGCATATTTTGCTTCATGATTTTTTTTTTTTTTTTTTTTTTTTTTTTTTAATTTTTTTACATGCAAAGAAATAATTGAGTAATTTATTTTTATAGTTGGTATTTTTCTTTCCCCTACAATTCCTTTTTTTAATTAGTCTATTATTTTGTGGGTATGGTCTCATATATTAATAATGAAAACTAAGGAAATAAATCATGACAAGTTGGTGAGTTAGTGAATTTATTTAGAAAAGGGCATCATAATTACTAGTTATGAGTCCCATTTAGGCGTACACGCATGGTATTTACAGGTAAATCAAATTTATTTTAAAATTTTAGTTTACTATATGGATATATAAGAATTTATCCGTGAAAATTGTGATATAAGTACAACTAATAAATATGCATGAGTTTGTCATTATGTATTAATAACTATTAATATTTTATACAAAATTTTATTGGATGAAAGATTTAATTTTGTTTAGTTAACATAAATGTTGAGGTTGATATTGATGTTGTTGTTGTTTAACTTTAACTATTGATATCATGTTGTACAAAATGTGCTAGTTTAGTAAAAGTTAATGAGCGTTGATGAAGTTAAAATATACACCGTAAAGTTTTTTTTTTAAATATTTTTCCGGATATCCATCTATAAACTTTAAATAATAATTACATGAGTCGTTGTTATAAGTATAATCGCGTATATTTTTATTCATATCACAACAACTCATGATTAAAATTTGGTATTTATATTACCATTAATAATAATTTAAGCGTATTTAATATTCAAATCCGTATACGTATATATTAAACTTTTAAATAGAATAACATGAGTCCTTATTTAACGTACATAGTAAAAAAACTATTTTAATAAATAAAAGTTTAAAACTAATATTTATTTTAAAAACACTTAAACGTAGATTAAACATAATTCGTATATTTGTAAAATTTTGTAAGTTTGATAGATGGAAGTCTCAAGCTAATACTAATACTCATGTAATTGTAAACAAAGTTTATATTATAAACTGTAGGGAGTATAAAGTATAAAAGGTTATATTTTTATTATCTAAAGTTATAAAAAAACATGGAGATTTATAAATTTACACTTAACTCCATATAATATATTTAAAATTCAACAACTAATGTTTTATTAATTACCACATCTTTTTTTAATTTTTTATTTTTATAAATTTGACACCTATATTTTTATGTGTTTTTTTCGTCAATCAAATTCTTCACCAAATTTATTAAAGATTGATCAAAATCAATTCAATTTTGACTTTTTATTGGCCAATCATATTGTTTGATTTCATTTATGTGTCAAAATCGAGCTCTCCTATTGGTCCAATTTTTTTCTCATAAGATTTTTTTGTCAAAAAATCTTCGAAATGAGTAATTCCTTTATTATATAAGAGATTTTATATTATTGACTAAATAATGTGAATAAGTTTTAAGGATAATTTAAATTATCTTGTGCTTAGTTTTTCAATAATGTGATCCTCTATTGTATGTAGACTAATAAGTTAATTTAAATTTAGTCAACAATAATGTGATCTTCTATTATTGTTGACTAAATAATGTGAATAAGTTTTAAGGGTAATTTAATTTTATGTAATAAATTTATCGCACTTTGTAGATGTGGAATGAATATTCAAGGTTGCATACCATTATGTAATGTTAGGGTGAGGCTCCATTTTGACCATTCACAATTAGTCATAACGGGCCTTCAATGTAATAGTTACTATCAATTTATTTTGACTATTCACAGATATTTTTCTTACAGTAGTTTTGATGTAATTAATCATGGTAACTTTTTTTTTTTTTTTTTTTTTTTTTTTTTTTTTTTTTTTTTTTTTTCCCGAGTGCTTTTAACAGCTCGATGTTCCCTAACTTACTATCAAGTTATCTAATGTCAAATTATCTAATACTCCGTACGTATATAGAAACTAATCCAAACATATGAACTGCATCCCGCATTGCTAAATGTCAACTGCTTAAGTTTGACAATTTTGACATTTATTTGGTACCTTTTATAGTACAAAATTTTAGTATATCTTAGCCATGAATATCGAAAGAGTGTTGATTGTCACACTTATTTTTTTGAATTTTTCATTTGCACATTTCGGTTTACAAATTGGAAAAGTAGTATATAACAAATGTACAATTTTTTATAATATAATATGGAGTGTACAAATAAAATAAAAGAGTGCGCAAATCTTTTACCTAATAAAACAAAACCTCTAGTGGGGACTTTTTATTTCAAAAAAATCAAATCATACTTTATTAAGTAATAATTTTATTATTTTTATTTTTAGAAAAAGTATGTTTAGTAAAAAAAATCCATAAATATTTCCACATTAGGCCAAATTGTTGTTCAATTTTGTTTTTTCTTTAAAAATAAGTAAAAACATACATGTGTAAAAAATATAAGAAAATAAAACTTTGGGAAGGCGGGGTCATTCTAAATAACTTGAGGGGTAAAAATAAACACACACACGCTCCTCTTTACAACCAAAAAAAAAAAAAAAAAAACGATACCCTGAAAAAAAAACCCTAGCGTGACTAAAAAAAAATCTAAAATGATCACCGCTTAATCTTTTTGGTTAATGAATTTAAGGTATATTAATCTATAACTTATTGATTTATGTGATAATTTAGGCGTTTTGCTTTTTTTTTTTTTTTTTTTAATTAAGTTGTGGGTATGTGTTATTGTGCATTAATTGATGTTGGTACGGCTTATTTTTTTGTAAACATTGAGATTATATAGACAATAATCATATAAAGATAAACTATTATGGATCTTTTTTTTTTTTTTTTTTTTTTTTTTTTAATTCAATAGTTAATTTTGTTATGTGTTGAGGAATTAAGAGAAAAGTTTAAGAACTTTTGCTTGCCATAATTGTTACTTTTGGTGTGTTTAGAATTTAAGGTTGAGGTTATGTAAAAGTAATGGTGATTCATATACGATGTTTTATTATCGTCTTATACGCAAGCCTCAGTCAACATCCACTATATTTCAAGAAGTGCAAAATGCTTATCAAGCATCAAGTGATATTAAGGGGTGAAAGTTTTACTTGCCACTTACTGAAAATCGAGTGTTTATTAAGTATCCGGAACCCATTCTTCAAAACCTGATAAAACCGAAGAGTTTGCGAGATAAGAAACAGACAAGCTGGATAGACAACAACAGTTGTTGAGGTCAAGTTTGTTACAAGTTATTACAGGTAAAAAGCACACAAATTTAAGAACATAGCTTCTTATATTTGCTAATTGCTATCATGGAGTGCTAATTCACCATGCTGAAGTTTGATTATTAAAACAAATTGGGGTTATCAAGTGTAGGCACACTTGCTTCTACTTGCTTCTTTTCTTGAAGCTTGCTGCTACATGCAGCTTGATGGTGTTGCTGCTTAAGATTGGAAGGGTATGTTTAATTGCAAGTTGTGTTATACTATTTATGTATGTTTAGTTGCTAATTCGACCCATTCGTAATAAAATAGATTGAATTTATCACCTCTACCTCATATCTTTCTCCCATTCTTATCATGTGCAGACAATTCATTCAGGTGCAGATTTCGAGTCTGAAATACAGAACAACATGGGCTATAAATCTGAGGTAATACCAGTATTTTGGTTATGTCCCTCAACATGATAGGTTATATGCTCTAAATTAATAATAATAAAAAAAAAGACTTATTGTTGTGCTGTTGTTAATGTTTCAAAATGTCAGGGACAAGGATTCATGGTTGTGGTGAATATAAATCTTGTCTCTGGTCTGAAACATATGTTTTAAATACCGACTAAATGTTTGGTTATGTGGATATCAAGTTAAAAAATCAAAAGTTTGGCGATCATGAGTACTAAAATCAGAATGTTTTTAATTTGTATTATGAAAATGTAGTCACCGATGCTCTGATATGTACTCATTTTATACAATTGTTGAATATATATAAATACCCTTTCGAGTTTAACAATGCTGATTTGTAGGTGGAAAATCTGTATTGCAGGGGTGTTTGGACTTGATATCAAATGTTTAAAGAGCATTACTATGTATTTTATGTCGTCTGTTTTAGTAAGGTCATTTTTTGTGTCATCTCCACCAGTATGTTACTATTTAGGTGATCTTTTATATTACACTTCTTATAGCCTGATACATGGGACGAAGATGAGGTTGGGATATGGAGAGCACCAAAAATACCAAATCTAGCATACAAAGGCCCATGGAAACCAAAGGTATGGATGAGTTTTAGAAACTTTAAATATTGGTTTAGCTATTTAGGATCCATAAAACATATTCTATTTTGAGCGAATCGCTTGTGTTGCTACAGAAAATTAAAAATCCTAAGTACTAGGGGAAATGGAAGATTTGGATTGATAACCCATGCACTTCTTACTGCATTCACATGCATGTTATCGTTGGACATAACTATATTGTAGTGGTTGCAAAAAGACGGGTCAGGTGTTTTGGTTAATGGGTCAAAGTAGGCATCTGTTTGCTACTGGTTAGGTCAGGTTGATCTTGAACACTTTTGCCCATGATCTTTTATTTATTTTACTTGAACACTTACTATGTCAAAAATGATTACGAAAATTCAATGTGTATTCGTATAGGATATTATCAAAAATGGATGTTTTGCAATTCGAGACTCACAAGTTTTATATAATCTCATTAGATACAATTGTTATTTTACGCATCTAAAAAAATGGAATTTGACCCAGAATTGGTCGAATTTACCCATTCTAACCCATTTTGTGTTGAACGGGTCTTAGGTGCTGCAAAGAAAAAAGAAGGATTATATATCATTATATTGATGACTAGAGTAGAATGTGCCAACAAGGTATAGTCACTTAAAAAAATGTAATAGCCTTAGTAATTGTTTAATCAATTTTAATGTGTCTTTTTGTTTGTATGATGATACAAGGAGTTAATAAAGGATTTTTTCAAGGAGCCAAGGGATTATTGTGTGAGACTCTCGGATTGGAAAAGATGGTTACCTCAAGAAAGCCAACCAATGTGAGCAACTACATACCATGCACCCGATGAAAAACTTATGGAACTTCCAGCAGAAACGAATTGGAACTTTGATGTCCACTGGTATCCAAAGATACCAGGGGTTATTTCGGCATCCACTTTCGATGGAAAAAATTGGTATTTTATTCATTCTTTCATTATATTACAAAACAAGAAATATATCTTAAAACATGCAAAAATCCTATATAGCGGATTCTGCAATTTCTTTTGTTGATACTATTATTGGTTGAACACGCAAGAATTACAAACTTTGGTGGTCTTTTTTCCCCCTTTTTATCAGTATCATGAAAGTTTTGCATAGAGATACCAACTAAAAAAGTCTTTAAATTCTAATCTAAATGTATTGAGTTCTCCAAACTAATGCAGCCCATTAGTTTCTTTTTGAGAATTATTTTCTTTTATGTTTCGCAACCATTGTTGAGGGCTGACTACATGCTTCTTCTGTTATGCACACTGATCTTATATGGACAGACAACCTAGATAACATTTTGCCAATTATTAAATGAGAATGGTATTAATGTCTCGATATAAAAGTGAGTAAGAGTTGAAACATAGTCCTATTTTTCATATTTGAAGTAGTTGAATCGTACATTATGCAAACTAACTGTATCGATATATGCAGTGGCGACAAAGATGGAGTGATCGCAATTACATGCTCAAGGTACAATGTAAATAAGATGAAGCTTCCTATAGAGACTGCATGGTGAACATGGTACTACGATAAAAAGGTATACAATAAATAGATCTTTTATACAATGATCACATAATTTAGTGATAACCAACTTATTAACAAACCGATTGTAGTAGTAAATGAATGTGAATGTGATAATAGGTTGGAGGATAGGTGGTTATCTCAATAAAATGTTTAAGCCATACTGTCCCGTTCTGTTAACCACAATATTTTTTTTGAAAGGCAGCCTTTTATAGAAACCACAACAAAAACAATACAAACAAACGGCATTCTTCCTCTCCAAACAAGCCGATTAAAGAGAAGGAACCCGAACAACAAAAAAACACAAAACTACATGCCATGTTAACCACAATATTGTTGATGACCTCATCATTTCTTCAAGGAGAACTTCCTCCATCTTTGAAATAATAACTAAATAATTTCAATATACTAGCAATGAATAACATGCTTGAGTTAAATGTACTTTTTATAGTTCTTAAAGCTGTGACAAAATAAAGTTACGCATTCTTATCACAGATATCACTACAACAATGAATATTGCAACCTTTATCTATACTAGTTAATTTCTAAAATTATTATTGCTTCAACTCAAATGGACCCATTTTTAAGTAAATGGGTCGAAATTGTCACCTTTACTAGACCACTAACTCTATAATTACAAATGGATAATTAAGGTAATGAAGATTTGCAATATGAGAATCTAGCTCTTGAAGA
The DNA here is from genome assembly GCA_030686995.1 of Artemisia argyi. Taxonomy (NCBI): domain Eukaryota; kingdom Viridiplantae; phylum Streptophyta; class Magnoliopsida; order Asterales; family Asteraceae; genus Artemisia; species Artemisia argyi. Next base: position 73,906,383 of record CM060692.1, on the reverse strand, counting down.
GTTTGATTGCCATCTATGCTAAAAGGAGAAAGGGTGGTATGTATTAGCGGTTTAAAATGGAACTTGATAAAGTTAGACATCTTAATTTAAGTGAACACGAGCTTGAGAAGGCAACAGAGACTCATGGCCGACGTATCAATCTTCAATTTTGTAGTTGTTATTTGATGAGAACAAGCAAATCGGACCACGTGTCCACATCATCAAGTGAAATTATTTTGTTATACTAATTTTCTATCCGGGCTTGAGAAGCGAGAACACGCCTAAGAAGGGCATCGCGGTTATGAGCTACATTTGGAAAAGATGAAGGAAGGTATGGATATGTTTCTTATGTATAGATTAAATGTTTATGCAAAGGTTAATGTTAGTTATGTTAGGTACAATATATTGCTTGCTGCCTCCTTTTCCCTATTTAGTTTTAACATTGAGTGCATACTCCATTATATGGCCACGATTGGACTGGGTATATTGCATGATGATCATCTACCATCTCATCAAAAAAGAATTCCTATGAGGCGGGCATGTTGAAGGTAATGGAAGACCCGACATTATGGGTTTTGTATACTGATATGGAAGCAGAAATTCATCTCGAGCAAATATGCATATGGTTTGGTTTTACGAGACTTCAAAGCTCAATTAGATGCAATTACTTTGGGTATGATTTGCCTTGAATTTGTGTACTGCAATTTGTTAATCTGTGTATTTGGTTTGTATACTAAACCACTTCTGTCAATTACTATCACAATATTATTTTTGCATTTTTATTATTAAGTGGTGGTGGTACTACCACTTATTATTTATTGCCCTTTAGAAATGGTACAGAACTATAGATGACACTTAGCAGTTTTGGAACTTTTTGAATAGAATCCTCTCTTCTGTCAACTAAACTACTTTCATAAGTAATTGCAGTCCACATCTTTGTATTGTCAACATTTTAAAAACTTATATTAATTAATCTGATATGTTGATGTTTGTACTCGATAACTCAAATCACCCGACCCGAATCCTACCCGAACCCAATAAACCGATTCTTAATTGAGTCGGGTTGCGGGTTGCTTAAAAAAAAATCAAAAACTTATTCAACCCGACCCCATAAACCCGATAACACCTGTATGTACATCAAACATAATTATAAACCAATAGTAAGGACAATAATTTAAAAAAAAAAAAAAACAAAAAAAAAGATACGCTATTTATTTTTTAATAAATAAAAATATATTATTGAAAATTTTAGAAAAAACCCGCGCGTACGCGGGTATTATAACTAGTTATTAGCAAAGCGAAAACCGTAAAGGCCCGAAAGTCCAAAACCGTAGAGGCAATTAAGACATAACTTTTTTTTTTTTTTTTTTAACAGAATTAAGACATAACTTGAAGACAATGTTTTACAATCTTTCTAGATGACCACTTACCTCTTTTTGGTTTCTTTCTTATTTAAAATATAAAATTTGAAAGGCAAATTATAATGTGTTTGAGTAAAGTTTCCGGCACCCCACTTTATAAAGCGTAATGGGGACATGATTTATTGTTACCATATGCTTTAAATTTAATAAATACTAAAACGTTTTACTTGTGTCTTCGTTTTCTTATACATATCTAATCATGGAATATTAAATTAAATGACACGTCTACTACACGGTAGATATTTATTAAATACTTTTAGAAAATCAAACTTATGTCTTTTTTTTTTTTTTTTTTTGAACAAAAAGACTTATGTCATTTATGAAATATGTTTTAGCTTTTTTACGCACTAACAAATTGTTTTGTATATCTAAATATTCTCATGTTACTTGCACGCATGCAAGTTATTTTTCTTCCCCAAATGGAACATTGTGATGAAACGAAGGCAACACGAAAACAAGACAAGACATACACATTCATCCATCTCGTATACCAGACGATTATCCACACATAGTAGCGACGGTTTATAATATCGTTAATAAGAGTGAAGAAATTTGATGGTTTAAATTATGATTAAGTATTTAAATATTTAATAGATTGTATTGCTTTTTATAAGTAAGATTATTTTAGCTTAACAACATTAGTAATTAGGGATATTTTACTCTAAAAACATTACTCATGTTTTAAGTTTTTGAGTTTTAAACAAATGTGTTTTTTACACTGTATAGAACTACAATTGAAAATGAACTAAATAACAATATAGCATGTTACATTTTTACTACTCAGATATGAGAACTTCGTGTCTTCATGTATTGTACAACAAATATATATATATATATATCCTGAAATCCATAATTATCATCCACCATAAAATATATTTTTGTTATGGACCACTTATAAAACATACATGGTACGTCTAAACCATACACTTTTGTATCAAGTCTAATATTTACCATTAAAAACTATAGAGAGCAACAGCCTGTCATTTCTTTGTGTGATTATTATTGATTCTAAATGAAAAGAGTCTATATGTTCACATTATGCTATAGGATATACCTTTCGTCATAGCTAGACACCATTACTATATATATAATTCCTGGGCAAATGACGCCAGCTGACGCAAGCTGGGCTGCCGAAATTTTTTTTCCCAACAACAAGCCCATTTTAATATAGGTAAAAGCCCAAAAACATATTTACAAAACACTAGCAGGGTTTCCGCGCGATGCAGCTACGAGCACCCTGTAATTTAATTTTTTTCGGCTAATAATTTATTTTATTTGTACATTTTTTGGCAATAGCTTTGCTGATTAGTTTTTTATAGCAAACGTTTGATGAAATTTTGCTTAGTTTATATTATTATTATTATTATTATTATTATTATTATTATTATTATTATTATTATTATCGTTTTGTTTAGTAGTTTGCTTGGTTTGTACAATATTTGAACATATTTTAGTTTATTATGTTTTTTTTGACAATAAATTTATAGATATCAAAAATTTTGTTTAGCTCATGTCCGTTCGGGCTCGAGCCCGTTTGACCCTTGCCCGTTCGGGCTCGAGCCATTTGGCCCATTGCCCGTTCGGGCTTGAATATTTGTATAATATGCTTTATTATTTGTATTAGTGACATTTAATGCAGGAATTGTATTTAAGTTGGTTGTACAATATGCTTGATAATTTGTATTTTTTATATAATGGGTGTTTTAATAAGTGCATTAATTGTATTTATTGACAAGTTAATTAATTGTATTTAATATACATAATGATTTATTTATTGTATTTAATGTTAGTATTAATTGTATGTTAGAATTAAATATGAGGGAAATTTCTATAAGTAGCATTTGTTATTGCACTTATAGCTTTAGAAGTTGTATTGCTTAATTTTAAGTATTTCTATTAATAGTAAGCCTTCATGCTTTATAATATACTAGCAGGGTCTCCGCGCGATGCAGCTGCGGGCACCCTGTAATTTAATTTTTTCGGCTAATAATTTATTTTATTTGTACGTTTTTTGGCAATAGTTTTACTGATTAGTTTTTTTATGGCAAAAGTTTGATGAAATTTTGCTTAGTTTGTATTATTATTATTATTATTATTATTATTATTATTATTATTATTATTATTATTATAGTAGTTTGCTTGTTTTGTACAATATGTGAACACATTTTAATTTACTATGTTCTTTTTGACAATAAATTTACGGATATCAAAAATTTCGTTTAACTCGTGTCCGTTCGGGCTAGAGCCTGTTGGCTCGTGTCCGTTCGGGCTCGAGCCCGTTTGACCCATGCTCGTTCGGGCTCGAGCCCATTGCCCGTTTGGGCTTGAATATTTGTATAATATGTTTTATTATTTGTATTAGTGACATTTAATGCAGAAATTGTGTTTAAGTTGGTTGTATAATATGCTTGATAATTTGTATTTCTTATGTAAGGGGTGTTTTAATAAGTGCATTAATTGTATTTATTAACCAGTTAATTAATTTTATTTAATATACATAATGATTTATTTATTGTATTTAATGTTTGTATTAATTGTATGCTGGAATAAATATTGAGGGAATTTCTATAAGTAACATTTGTGTTTGAATCACTTGTACTTTAAGCTTATAAACTTGTAAGGCTTAATTTTAAGCCTTCTAATATTAGAAGACCTTCCTCCATTATAATATAGTAAGATAAGATATGATACTATTTACTATATAATGGGTTAAAAAACAGCGCAAAACACTATTTACGAAACATACCTCCTACTATATAATGGCTTGCGAAAACTACTTTAAACTTTTATCTAACATATATTTAGCTAGCTCTGCCGCAAAACGCCATAAAAAACCATGCCGTTTTAATTTTTTTCCCGACTTTTGAACCCCGCACCGAACACTTGACCCACTTTCTACTTAACAAAAAAAAAAATGTAATAATCAACGACATGAAACAACGCCCCGCTGCAACGCGACGGACCGTTGCCCACCTCGTTATGTATAATATATCATCATCATGATGGTTATTATTTATTAGCCACATTTTATATAAAGACAAGTAGATCGACAACCATGATATAACGATTAACAACTGCATCGAAAGAGAATTGTAACTTTAAAATATGCAAAGATTTAAGTTGATTGATATGGAAAATGATCAAATTTAAGATTAGAAATTGGTAAAATTATCGCTATAGCCCTTACTCTGAATAACTATATTGGCAATAATATACAAAAAAATAAAGTATTAATACGAATTAACATTTTAACAACTAATAATCAACTGATACATGAGTTTGGATTAGGGATATACAACTATAAATTTACATGTCGAATCAAAGTGTATCACCTTAACATGATACATTACATGTCGAATCAAAGTGTATCACCTTGGTTTCGTCAATTTAAAAAAGAAAATAATCGGAACTTTAACAATTTTAGTTGCACTAAATAAAAATTTTTAATTTTATTTTAACGATAGTGTCATTTGTCAGATTTTACTTGAATTTTATTCTTACAAATTTAAGATTGATCTTATTTTATATATATATATATATATATATATATATATATATATATATATATATTAAAAGAGTTGTTAATACTCTATTATACATTAGGTGCGAACTACGCCGTTTAAAGTGAAAATATATATATATATATATATATATATATATATATATATATATATATATATATATATATATATATGATGATGTCGTGCTCTAGCATGCCGTTTTGTAGTTTTACCCATGTCGTTTGGTAAATGAGTCATGAGATGTTGTTAACCGAGTCATTAGATGTCATATTATTTTAACTCCCTTTTTTTCCTTTTTATTTTTCTTTTTTTTTTGGTAGTCACTTCATGTCTTTCTTTCATCAACTTTCATAAAACTATAGTGACCCATTAATACAATTAACTCTAAACAAAATATCACACTATTGAGAACTAAACAAAAACAATTTTTTCTTCTAAAACATATTCGATTTTTGAACAAAAAATTGTTGCAAAGGATATAACGCCAAGTTATGGAATAATATATATTCGATGAAACCAATGTTGGTAAGTACAAGTGAGCCATGACGTTCCACGTGACGCTGAACATGTCCCAATGCAGACAAACTACGCAAATGACCGACAACCACTGCTTACATTCTACATTTTTGTTCTTTTACTAGAAAACAAATGCATCTGGTTTTAGATTCTAGGCCCAACTACTCGTCCCTCCCTCTTCCTTCCTCGTTTCACTTTTTAAATATGGCCTTTTCTAACATGTGCTCTAGGGTGCATGTTAAGCACAACAAAAAATATATAAAAATATTCATGGACTCACGTAAAAGTATAAATAAGTGTACTTTTGTATGTCTTTTTTCGTGGGTTCTATAGTACTTTTTGTGTGCTTAACATGTGCCCTAAGACACATGTTAGAAAAACCCTTTAAATATTTCTTTTTTAACTTTGATTTTTAAATATTTTAATTTGTGTTATATAATATTTGATAAAAATTATATCATAAAAATACATTTAAAAACTAATTCATTCATGCATATTTTAGTCTTAAATAACATAAACAAAAATATTTAATGTCAAAATTAAAAAAGAAATACTTAAAAAGTCACGAAGACTATAATTTTAACACGGAAAGTGTAATACTCTACTAAACAAACCAAACCCAGTATTTTACATCAACGTCTTATTATCATTTAACACATCATCAAACTTGTGACCAAACAATTATAATAGGCGCGTGACGAGAGAGGAGGGTAATAAGGATCAAATGTGAGGAATTGGTCGTGGTTCACCTTCCATTATCACTAGTCTTAGTTTTTAAAGAGGCCTTGTACTGCCCTTGTCAATGATCAAAACATATAAAAACTTAAAAAGTATAATTTATTAATGCACGTTATACTCATTGGTGCTTGAGAAATATTTTTCTTTTTAAACGATAAACACATAATCTTAAGGTATATGTATATTATTTACATAATTTATTTTTTACTTTTTATTTTTATGAGACTTAATTTATAACGATTTGATTTCTCACAAACACATCTAACTATCTAAGCTACTAAATTCTTTGATTTCTTTTTTCCACTTGCTACTGATAGTCGTGTATGTATAGTATGTATATAGGCCCGATTATAATGTGGCCTAGCCCACAATCTAGAATAATCTTGTGCATGTTGTATATTGGTTTGTACTCATCTATTATTATCAAGGAAAATCACTTTCCAATATGGTATCAGACTAATAAACGATCCTCTCATAAAATCCCTCCCCAAAGTCGTCTTCCCCCTTTTTTTCTCCACAACATAGCCGCTCCTTCTACCCTACCCAAAATTTCTGAAAATCGGCAACGATGGCCGTTTATAATACAGTTACTTCTAATTCATCTGATAATAACAGTACCCATAATGCTTCCGTTCATGAATCTCAAAGCCTACCACCACTATGTAATCACTTCACTAATAAGGGCAAATGTAAATTTGGAGATCGCTGTAAATTTATACACGACCACAAAAAAAGACCCGGATTGTTTTCTAATAAAACCATATGCCATAATGCTATTGGTCGTCTAATAGGTACATCTGCTACTCCATTGTTCCATAAACAATACCAAATATATGCTCCTTATGATTCCCGTGTACAAAGACATGTGACCCAGCCCATGTTTCCCAACCAACTGGGCCACCTCGTCCCACAAACAGGCCACACTCCCTTTGCTATTCAACAGGTCCAACACACCCCTATGTATTATATGGCCCAACAGCCCTTACAAGCCCAACAATTTCCCATATATCCCACCAATTTTCAGCAGGTTCACAATTCATCAAGTGGTATTCTTGGAGCAGCTCCGGGTTCGTACCCTCCTCAAGCAATTTCATTTCCTAGTGCTTTTAGCACTATGACTCCACAAGACCCATCATGGAACATTGATACAGGTGCATCATTCCATTTAAATTCCAATGCAAGTAATTTAAGTACTATTTTTAATAAACGCTTATACCCATCTGTACACATTGGTGACGGTAATTCCATTCCCGTTACCAACACCGGACATATCATTATTCCTTCTCTTCATCGCCCCCTACACCTTCATAATGTACTTGTCACTCCTAATATCATTAAAAATCTCAGTTATGTTCGTCAGTTTACTAGGGATAATAATTGAACTATTGAATTTGACGCGCTTGGTTTCTCTGTGAAGGATTTCTTGACTCGTCATATCCTTCTTCGGTGTGACAGCTCGGGTGATCTCTATCCAGTTACCAAGCCGTCAATTCTCCCTACTGCCTTTGTATCCACAATCCCCTCCACGTGGCATCAACGTCTCGGACATCCCGGTGACGATGTACTACGGTCTCTTGTGTCTCGTAAATTTATTTCATGTAATAAAGACAAAAAATCCACACATGTTTGTCATGCTTGCCAGCTTGGCAAACATGTGAAGCTTCCTTTCTACAGTTCGAATTATGTTGTTGAGCATTATTTCGATATTATTCATTTTGATTTGTGGCCCTCTCCTATTGTTAGTTCTGGTGGTTTTAAATATTATGTTCTTTTTCTCGATCATTTCTCTCATTACTTGTGGATTTATCCTCTTCGTAACAAATCTGACATTTTTTATAAGTTTTTGCATTTTCGCACTTATGTTAAAAATCAATTTAAATGTGAAATAAAAAGTTTCCAATGTGATCATGGTGGTGAGTTCGATAATAACCGACTTCATACACTTTTTGCTAATAATGGTATTCAACTTAATTTTCTTGCCCAAAAACCTCTCAACAAAATGGCAAGGCGGAAAGAATGATCCGCCCAATAAATAACGTCATCCGTACTCTTCTTTTTCAAGCACATCTACCACCTACCTTTTGGGTCGAGGCCCTCCACATGGCTACATATCTCCTCAACCTTCTACCCTCAACCGCCATAAACAATGAAATGCCCTACACCAAACTTTTCTAAAATGAACCAGACTACTCCCGTTTACATATATTTGGGTGCCTTTGTTATCCTCACCTTCACTCACCTCACAAACTTGCACCACGAGCAACCCCATGTATTTTCTTGGGCTTTCCCGCATATCATCGTGGTTACCGTTGCCTAGACCTTGAAACAAACAAAATTATCCTCTCTAGACATGTCACCTTCGATGAAACACAATTTCCCTACCGCTCCATGACACCCACATCTCCATCATCATACACGTTTTTAGAACCTACACCTTCCCCTCTCCTCCACCAAATTCTTACTAATCCTGTCACCCTTCCTCTAAAACATCCATCTACTGAATCCCACAACCACAATCAACCCAATTCACTACACCCTAACTACCCCGATACCACCTTTCACCAGGTTCAAAACCAAGAACAAACCCCTCCACAATCGGAAACAACCCGAAACCCACTACCGCAGGCCCAACAACAACCTAACACTTCCCAAACACATCCCAATAATGAACCAACAACCTCGGCCCAATCCCCGTAGCCCGCTAACGAACCCACCCGAACTCACCGCATGGTCACTAGGTCTCAATCAGGCATTGTCAAACCCATTGATCGTTTATCTTTACACACATCTACCATTTCTCCTATACCTAAATCCCCGTTCGTTGCTTTAAAAGTCCCTCAATGGCGTACTGCTATGTATGAAGAGTATAATGCATTAGTTAAAAATGGTACTTTGGTTCTTGTACCGAGGCCCTCTGGTGTTAATATGATTCGTTCTATGTGGTTATTCAAGCATAAATTTCATGCTTATGGGACTTTGAGCCGCTATAAGGCTCATTTGGTTGCTAATGGCAGTAGTCAACAAATTGGTATTGACTGTAACGAGACTTTTAGCCCAGTTGTTAAACCGGCTACCATCCATACTGTTCTCAGTCTTGCAGTGTCCCGCAAGTGGCCTATTCATCAGCTTGACATTAAGAATGCATTTCTTAGTGGTGATTTATCTAAGACTGTCTATATGCATCAGACGCCAGGATTGGTGGATTCTCGGTACCCTCATCATGTTTGTCTTCTACAAATATCTTTATATGGACTAAAGCAAGCACCTCGTGCTTGGTTTCAGAGGTTTGCAGGTTATGCCACACGAGTCGGGTTTTACCACAGTCGATGTGATTCTTCATTATTTATTCTTCGACAGGGTTCTTAGGTTGCTTATTTACTTATCTATGTGGATGATGTTATCCTTACAGTTTCTTCTACAGCTCTTCTTCAACAGATCATTGCATCTTTACACAGTGAGTTTGACATGACCGATCTCGGGGCACTTAATTATTTTCTTGGTATCTCTGCTACTCGTCATTCTACAGGTTTGTATCTATCTCAGCAGAAGTATGATCTTCAGCTTCTTGAGCGTGCTCACATGGCCAACTGCAACTTTTCTAGAACACCGGTTGATACAGACTCAAAATTGGGTCCCGAAGGTGTTCCAGTTCAGGATCCTACCTTATATCGCAGTCTTGCAGGTGGTCTTCAGTATCTCACATTTACACGACCAGATCTCTCTTGTGCAGTGCAGCAAATTTGTCTTTACATGCATGATCCCCGCGAGCCACATTTAGATGCACTTAAACATATCTTATGATACGTTCGGGGGACTTTGGATTTTGGTCTTCACTTATATTCGTCTTCTACCACTTCCCTTGTTGGATATACAGATGCAGATTGGGCGGGTTGCCCATCCACACGACGGTCTACTTCAGGTTATTGTGTTTTTCTGGGTGACAATTTACTGTCTTGGTCTTCCAAGCGCCAGAAGACTCTATCCCGTTCTAGTGCTGGAGCTGAGTATCGGGGTGTTGCTAATGTTGTGGCCGAGACTGCATGGCTTCGTAATCTTCTCCGTGAGTTACATTCTCCTCTATATACTGCAACCCTTGTCTACTATGATAACGTTAGTGCCGTCTATCTATCTACCAACCCTGTTCAACATCAACAGACAAAACATATAGAGATTGACATACATTTCGTCCGTGACATGGTTACCGCTGGTCAGGTGCGCGTTCTACATGTACCCTCCCGTTATCAGTATGTTGATATCTTCACCAAGGGACTCCCTTCAACTTTGTTTGAAGAATTTAGATAAAGTTTGAGCGTTCGCCTTCCTCCCGCTCCAACTGCGAGGGAGTGTTAGTCGTTTATGTATAGTATGTATATAGGCCCGATTGTAATGTGGCCTAGCCCACAATCTAGAATAATCTTGTGTAGCTTATATATTGGTTTGTACTCATCTATTATTATCAAGGAAAATCACATTCCAATAGCTACAATGAACATACTTTATAAAGAGATTTGGTTTTAAAACTTGTTGAAAATTTAACGAACACTTATCAAATGTTGTTTACAACAAATAAAAAGATCACCTTACATCAAGGCGTAACTAATTTAACAAATGCTTTGCCCAAAAGTATAAAGGATAACTAAAATAACAATAAAAAATGGTATCAAATCAACTACTGGTGTAAAAAAATAAAATAAAATAACATATTCCTATATATATACTAAAAGGCAGAAACACTTACTGTAGCACTGTAGCATCTACAGTGGACAAAACAGTAGCCATTCGAACTTTAGTCCCTAAGGTGTAACTATGTTTGCAAGCAAGGTCTTTCACGGACTACTACAGTGGTTAACGGTCGTTAGTTATTTAACTGCTGTTAACTAACGACCGTTATCTTTAACATTTTTAAAATACATTGTACGCACTTGGTCCTTCATCTCATCGGTTCATTGCAAATTTAGTCCTCACATAATTTACATAAATGGTCCTTCATGCTATACATCAATAGCAAAGTCAGTTCTAGGTAACTAACTTCACGTTAAGTAGCTAACGGTAGCAAAAGAATTCCGCAGCATCGTGCGGGTACGAGGAACTGATTAAGATTGCAAAAAAAAAAAAAAAAAAAAGCGGCAACGCGCGGGCTACCCCACTCGTATATACCAACGATCAAAGCTTTACTTTTTATTTGAAATCATCGTCATACTCCACTTGAAATAGAGTTTAGCCAATATTCAAAACACTATATCATATATCTTTAACAATTTTTTGTTTGTAATGAGCTTTGAGGCTCGGAGTATATTACGGATTATAAAATTTGAGACCTCTAAAACTCGGAGGCCATGTGCGACAGCGCGAGTGCACACCTCACATGCTTCGTATATGGCCCTGCCTTACATGTGAGTTCCCAACATGTTTCACAATAACATGGATAAGGTAAATCACAGTGATAGCATAAACTATGTGTCGAGCATTATTTGAATTATTGACTTCCGCGCAATAGTTGTATATAGAGGTGTAAAAAAATGACTGAACTCGAACCAACTTTGGCCTCGTTTGATAGCCTCTATGGGGATGGCCAGTGATTCAGCAACTTCTAATTATCATAAATACCCTTTTTTCACTGACGCAATCCACCCCACAAGTCGCACCCAACTCACGAAAAATTCTATTCTTGAATATGCTAGTTTATCTTGATCCCATACAGTTGCAGGTAAAAACTTTATTAATTTATGGAGTATATATTTTTTCAATCATTATTGCATCTTTGCTGATGAACACATCCTCGTCTATATTTTCGGACATGTCATTTGATATATAGCTGAACATCTTGTCATCTATGTGTTCACTTGTAATTCTGAATTCTGATAATATTATCAACAATGATCTATGCTATGTTAGAGCACACGGTGTAGATGCAAAAACACATCTCGCCTAGGGATGGCACCCGTGGGCAATGGGCACGGGTACCTCTAACCCATCACCCACCCACGTAGTTTTTTTCTCACCCATCACCCACCCGTCACCCACCAATGGGTACAAATTTATACCCATGCCCTTGCCCGCGGGTATTTGTTGCCCATGAGTAAACCCATGAATTAGTGTTATGCAACAAAAATACAAAACAATGATATGAAAACTAACTATGAAACTGCGTAATAAGAAACCAATCAATTTGCCAAATGCAACTTTGATTATTTGATCTTTCATACTCTTTTTTTAGTCTTGAAACTTAAACAAACTTTTAGGTTAATGTGTTTTTTTTAGACTTGGCAGTAACTGATAAATGTATACATGCAACATCATAAATATTTTAATTAGTATAATTAATTTTAACATGGGTTTATGGGTACACCTACGAGTATTTTGACGGGTATACCCGTGGGTATTTTAAATGGGTGTCATGGGTTTACCCGCGATGGGTATGCCTTACCCGTCACCCACCCGCCACCCATTGATGGGTAAAGATTTTCACCCACGACCCACCCGTGGGTGAAAATTGACGCATTTACCCACCCATTTATGGCGGGTACCCGCGGGTTGTGGGTTTTTTCTCGCCGATTGCCATCCCTAATCTCGCCGCTCCTATGTGGAGGGGTGAATGGCTCCCCGTTCCTCTTCACCACATCATGACCCCTTCACCGTTCCTTGTCGTTGGTGAGTTCTTCGTGGCCACAACGAGCCAAATGACTGACAAAAAAGTTGTAAGTGGTGTATGTTTGTTTTGTTTTGTGAGGAGGGGGAAATGAATAAAAAAATAAAGTTGTAAGTGGTGGGACCCAAATGAAGAAGTTGAGGTTAGTTGTTTGGTGAGGAGGGGTTAGTTGTGAAGAGGTGTTGGGTGATGTGACACACATGAAGCCCGAATGAAGAGGTTTGGCTTACCATCTACACTTAGTGCTCTTATTGGTTGTGGTGTAGGTTATGTTATGGGAATATGGGCTATTATCTTGGCTATGATCTAGATTAGGTTCAGATACGTATGACCTATTATTAATTTGACCGTCAACGGTTAATGTAGTTATAATTCCGATTTGATAAAGATATGTTTGTATGAACAACTTGTGATAACTGGCAAAATATAGATCATGGTTTTATCAGTAATTTACTGTCATCTTTCAAATAATTCAAATCGTTTGTTTAGATATAATTGTAAAGTAAGATGTCCACATCAGAAATGATAACTCTCTTGTTGTTTAGTTGTTACTGTAAGTTATGCACATTAATACTACTAGGTAAGATTACTACTGAAGAACAAGGTGAAAGAAGTGGGGGACAAGGCATGGACGGCATACAATGAGGTCCCCAAGGCAATGAATATATGGCTAATCTCTGTAACGAGATTGCTAATCAGTTATTTTTAAATGCTTCGACCTAAGATTAGTTCGTAAATTATATTGTTTTATGATCTTTCAATAAGACGATTTATTTATTTATTTTGTTTATTCCAACATTACTTATTTTTATTTGAGTTAATAATTATTTTATTAAACGGTATATTTTATTCAATACAAAATCAAACAGAAGGTTAAATTGGTAATTTCAGGCAACTCAAATTGCTTATTTAAAAAAAATATCAAACAATCATTTTCACTCACAATCAGGTTCACTCAGCATCTAGGAATTATTCAGCAGCTTTGATTATTCAACATTAAATCATATATATATTTTTTTTATCAAACAACCCCTTAATCTTATTATGATGACTGATTAGTGATATAAAAGCTTAAATGATATATGATTTGACCCGACAACTTATTAGGTTAGGGTTACATGTTACTCCGTATTGTGTTTAAGCCACGTAAGTATCCAACCCCGTTTGCATTTTACCTGACAAGGAAAAATCCAAATTGGATTCATGGAACAGCTTAGAATCATTTTTCTTTTTCAATTTCAGAGTTGAGTTAGCCCACCTTATTAGTCCATTAAGGACGTGTGGAAAAAAGCCCAACTTACTAATTTTGTCAATACGCGGTGTCAATCAATTTTCATCGCTAATATTCAACGGTACTCGATCCTATATCTTCCATGGGGTATGGAGGAGGTGGAACATAGATAGACTTACATACCCCTACTCAAAGGTAGAGATGATGCTTCCAGAGGACATCCAACTTTTTTCCCAAAAAGTGAGGACTCCAAAAGAAAAGAATTTTTCCAACTAACTAATCAACATTGTCTAAGGTTACATCAAGACATTTTCTTTATGTGCAAAAGCTTCTAGAGAAAAATGAATTTGTCTATGGTCATTGACTTTTATAACTGGTGTAGTAGTCCACAGATCACCCTCTCCTTTTCATTGTGGATTTTATCCAAGAGAGTTTCTTCAATACCGTGGTAGAATAGTCATGAGTAGGGCTGTAAACGAATCGGATGAACATGAACGAAACCTTGTTCATGTTCGTTTATTTAATTTTAACCGGACAAACAAACGAACACGAACACTTAAACGGACGAATGATTTGTTCATGTTCATTTATTAAGACACTAAACGAACGCTAAACGGACATAAACGATCGAACATAAATAAATATACACAAACAAACATAAACTTTATTAAATTATGCATCTATATTATTTTATAAGTGTTATTTTGTTTAAACAAACTAATTTTAAAATTATACAATTAAAAGATATGATATACGAACACAAATAAATAAATGAACATAAAAACGTTAACGAACGCATAATCGGACGTTCACGAACATAAATAAACGGACGTGACTTTTGTTCATGTTCGTTCATTTAACTAAACGATCGTAAAATATTGTTCATGTTTGTTCATTTAATAAATAAACAAATATAAACGAACTTTTTACCGAACGGTTCATGAAATGTTAACTGAACGTTCAGTTCGTTTACAGGCCTAGTCATGAGCACTATTTTTCTCTCAGTCTATCATTGTTAGTCCTAGACCACAACCACACGCTTAACAAGTGATATAAAAGCATACATTGCATTGCTTTGCGACGAATAATGAGAAAATATAAGTAATTGTTTTTGACAGGTATAAAAGATAGAATTTTCGTCCAGTATAGCTAAAATTATCCACCTAAGATAATAGTGTTGTAATAGGACTAGAGTTTTTCATCAAAAATCCCACATTTTACACGATATACATTGACAATACAATAGAGTAAAAAGAATATTACAAGTTCTTTCAAATGTAGTTAAGTCAATAATAGGATCCAAGCTGGTAGAAGAATTTGGTTACACCTTTAAAGTAGTTATTAGGAGAATCTTATCTATATCTTGAATTAATCAAGATACGTTGTTGAACCAGTAAATAACCCTTGACGTATAAACCTTTTTCTAGAAATTGGAAAATGTACAAGATGTTCATAAATAATAATAATAATAATAATAATAATAATAAAAAAAAAAAAAAAAAAAAAAAAAAAAAAAAAAAAAACTCATTAAAAAAAGCTTGATCTGATCTATTAAAGTTCAAGTCTTTCTGCCTGTTTTTTAACCGGTTTTATGTTTATGGTTGATTTCAGAACCAATAAATTTACGTCTATGTTTTAAAATTCATGCTAACCACATGTTTCCTGCAAAGATGATTATTTAGGTTATTTGGCGTGCTGGATAAATTTGACACTTTGGCAAACATACTGGATGAACATGAAATCTAACATGGATACCACATCAAAAGATTTCATTCTAAAAGCATCCGCAATGCAAGGTTGATGGAGAGTTCAATAAGATAACAATTGACAGTACATATTAATTGGGTTAAACTTTGCATTGCATTGAGCGGAAATTTAATTAACACTTGACCTTCTCGTAAACTCTACTGTCAATTATTCGTTTAACACCGTATAATTCACTATAATAGGATACACCAAAGATTTAAAATTCGTCGTTAAAAAAAAAAATGCATCATAGAAGCTCTAAGTGGAATGGACACAAATCTATAGACCAACTGCTAGAAGACTTTTGAAGATCTCACAGATATTACTTAATCTAAGTAAACGTCGAAAATTTTATTAAGACCAAAGTCAGAGATTCCGTACAAAGTTATCCAAATGATTTATTAATATATTTGCATGGAAAATGATACCAATGTTGGACACGGTTTTTGAGTCTTTTTAAAGATACCAAGTTATGAAAACATCGGTAGGTGGTATAGGTGAAACGATGGATATAAACTAAGTATCCTTTTGACTAGAAAACAAACATATATCCACTACTTGGTAAAATTCATATCAAAATGAGGTCACGATTTAAGATTTGGTAAAAGTTTGGTTGACATTTGTTTTAATTTAATGGAGGTAGCGTAGTTTACCATTCTACAAACCACTATGTTCCCTACTAATATATGGTCATCCAAATTACGTCTTGCACAATATATATTTCATATCAAGTTAAACTTGCATTGTTTACAAAGTGTATAACTTGGCGGATATATGATAGAGGTGGTACTTCAAAGGTTTATGATATCTGTGTTTGATCTGTATTTGCATTCTTTTGAATTTTGTGTGTGTTTATCATAAAGCAATCAAATGATTGGTCCAAGAAAAACCTTTAAAGACTATACGAATTCGTTTGTCCGTTAGTCGTTAGTGTTTTAAGTTATTAACGTATAACAGATGATCAATAAATGACAATTTTATGAGCGTTCATTATTAAAATGACATATGAGAGCAGGTCCGACCCTCTGACCTAGTTGCTGGTCGCAAACACTTCTAGCTATCGGCTTGTCAAATCTCCATGCCAAAAAGAAAAAAGAAATTCCTAATCCTATCAATTTTTGGCTTAAATCCTAGCCGATCACTATTTCGACCACAATTCGCAATCCGTAAAGAGTTAACTCATGGTGTTAGTGCCATTGATCACATGTTCAATTCTTAAGGAAAGCATGCCGGAATTGCTGGGAATGCGAGGAAGTATTAAATGATAAGATTATATTAGCAGTCCGAGCCTAGTTTACGAGTTTTGTCAATTAGGGTTTTAGGTTATTAATTAATTTGCATTGTAAATTGATGTTCATTAACGATAATATCTACGCAGTTTTATTACGTAGTATTAAATAAGGCCGGTTATTGCCGTATAAAAGGATTCAAAGCATGTCTTCTTAAATCAGTGTGTTTGAGTAATATGAGATGCATAAAAAGTTTATACATAAATGAAAACAATTAAGTACTCCATGTCAAATACAAACAAGTTCCTTGGTTAACGATGAACAAGAACACATTCTAATAATAATGATTTTCTCTAGAATTATGTGAATGTGCTGCTTGTTGCACAAGCTACCGACGGATTTTGTGGCTATGCTACTTAGATCATTTTCAAGGCTAAGTTTTATCTAAGCTTTCTTTTCTACTAACTATTTTATAAAGTTATTACTTTCTCCTCAAAAAGTATTCAAGACGTAGTTCCTTTCTTTTTAGGTGTGAAGCAATGTCAAACCAAAGTACGTAATTAATATTTTTGTTTGTCTTTTAAATAAATGTCTAGTTATATTAAATGATTTAATTATAAGTTTATCTACATATCAATAAATTACTCACTTTAACAGTCATTTCAAAAATTTAATATCTTTCAAACCGTTAATAGTTAAGGGGGAAAAAAATTGCTATGACGAGTATTCAATTATTTATCTATAGATAACACTTTAATATACTTTCAACAATTTTTTTTTCACGTGTTTTTTCGTTTTATTTTTCTTACTTTTTTCTTTGTTAAAACTTGCTTAATAAATCACATATGATTTAGCACTTTTTTTTATGTTCGAGCATTAAAACATGTAGTAAAATGAACATAGTTTTTTTACACAACTATAAAAGTTTCACATTTTTTTTACTTGAAACTAGATATTCATAAGTTTCTAACAGTATATACAGATTATATTTCAAATTATATATAAGAGTAGTTAATTTGTACAACACCTAAAATCACATGTGATTTAAAAACATGTGATCTATATCACATGTGATCTTTATCACATGAGATTATATAGCTTTTATAAATAAACTGCTATAATTTAGAAGTTGATATACACCGTGTGTTATATGTTTGGAAAGTCATATTTGGTTTGCATGGCTAAAAGCGGGGAAGTTTTTAATATATACACAAATGATTATGTCAATTTTAATATACTACATCCGTCCCATAATTATAGTTCACTGTTGAATTTTTAAGCCTTTATTTTGCAACTTTGACCTTATATATTTTTATTTGCGTATATAATACTTGATAAAAATTATACAAATAGAAAATACATTTAAAACTCAATTCATTCATATATTTTGCATCAAGTAATATATAACACAAATTAAAATATTTATGGTCAAAGTTGAAAACTAAAGACTTCAAAAATCAACAGTGGACTATAATTATGAGACGGAGGGAGTAGTTTTTTAGTATTCAAAATATCAAATTATAGTTGAATCAATATGATATATTATGTGAATGTCAATACTAAAAAATGTGAAAAAAATGAAAATTTTATTTTCTCAAAATCATATGAAATTGATTGTTTATGGTAAGTTAATAAAATGCTTGTCGCAACAATACAATTTGTTTTAGCTAACGATTAACGATTCATGAGATATTTATATTATAAAAAAATACGTATAATTGTATTTTAATTAAAATATTAATTAATATTCTTGTTTTTTTTTCTCAATTGAAAAATAAGTGATGAGATTTGTATTTGATTGGGCTAATACCAAATTAAAGCATCATACTTTGTTAAAAAAAGCTCTTTTGAGTAGCGAACTTTTTTTTTCCTTATTGGTATACTAAACTTGCATTTTATTGCCAAAAATACGTACTTTGTACTATTTTTTGACCTTTTTATGATATTTTTGCCCCTGACTTTTTAATAACTTGAGGGGCAAAAACATCCAAAGTACGTATTTTTTGCAATAAAATGCAAGTTTAGTACACAAATGAGGAAAAAAAAAAGTTCACTACTCAAAAGAGGTTTTTTTGGACAAGTATGATGCTTTAATTTGGTATTACCCCTGTCCTGTTTGATTTGTAAATTATCTCTTCTCTTAATAATAATAATAATAATAATAATAATAATTCAACATTAAATAGAATTAGTATTTTAATTATTGCATCAATGCAACTATAGGGTAAAAGCGATATTTTTTATAACCAAAATCTGCATTAGTTGTACATATTATAAATTGTAAATTTTTTGTTTGTAGACAATTTTTGTGGGACGAAATGAGTAGTGAAAAAATTAGTTGATAAACGCTAAGCTTTTGTATTAGTATCTTTCACATTTTAAGCATATCGTATCTCCGCTTAAAAAGCTTTCGTATACTTTTTTTTACGTCGGAAAAGATATGAAAAAATAGATTCATATAATGGGTAGAAAAATAAGCAGGAATAAAATTATAAAATGTAAGAGTGTGTAGCAATGATAAAATACAAAAGTAAAAAGCTAAGACATTCATGACTTGATGCGTTAAGGACACTTTGATGTGTTTGCCGGTTTACCAACATATACATTGCCACATGAACTTTTTTCAGAAGTACGTACCCACTGCTGACTACAACGTTCATTAGTGATGGATATAATGTCTGATATATGAGTAGTATTTTCATAAGCGAAACATAATGATTCGGACCATCTTTATTGTATTAAGCTCGAGTTCCATGCTAACATATCATTGAGTGACATTGATATGCGTCTATATCATAGCTACCGAGCTACGTACAAAGGGTAAAGCTAAAATCTCACATTATCAGGTGTTTCGATCTTAAGCCAACTGAGAACAACGTCCAAAGTTGCATGGCTGCTGCATCCTATAAAATATACAGAAAATAATTTATTTTAATTTATTATAATAAAATAATCATAAAAATAAACAACTTAATACTCCAAGAAGGTTGCTAAGCAACTTCTGTTCCTTCGTTTCGTGCACAAAATCGGCTTTTATACAAAAAAGTCCAAATAACAAAACAGTTAAGTTGAAAAATACTATTTTAAATACGTCACTCATGTTGCATATAAGAACCACATAGGCCTGATTAGTTTCCACAAGTTCACTCTTATTCTAAACCGAACTTGATAAGCTCAGTGTACTATGGGTAGGCCTCCTTGCTGCAACGAAAGTAGCGATTTGAAGAAGGGGCCATGGACTCCCGAAGAAGACGAGGTTCTTACTAGTTATATTCAGAAACATGGCCATGATAGTTGGCGAGCACTACCTAAACGTGCTGGTTTGAATAGGTGTGGAAAGAGTTGTAGATTGAGATGGATTAATTATCTTAGACCCGATATCAAGAGAGGAAAATTCACCGAAGAAGAAGAGAATCTCATCATTAGTCTCCATTCGACTCTTGGAAACAAGTAATGTTCATTTTACCTTATTTCGCTTTTCTTTGTAAGTTTTAAGTTGTAATGGGTCAAATCTAGTACACTTTAATTAATAGCCTAACTGAGCATAAGTGATAATTGATGTAGTTTAACTCATTTTCTATTTTACGACTCGTTTTGTAAGTTTACAATTTGGTTGAAACCCAAGCTTGGTTAACGTTATGGCTTATACAAGTAGCATAGCCCCTTATTATTAAAGGCCATAAGAGTGTATCTTAAAGTATGTTCCCTTTGATAGGAATCGACACATTCATTTATGAGCATTTGCATATAAAAGGATCGTCGTTTCAGTCATTTTCAACATAGAGAACATACTTTCAAAATCAATCTGTAGACGTATTTGTTATAAGTTTATTTTGATTTAAAGTCTTCTTACATGCAAGTTGACCTTTTTAAATAGGGTTAATGGCATATAATAGCAACGAACTTTTTCATTTGTGTCATTATCAGATACGAACCCAAAAAATTACAACAATCAGATACGAACTTTCAAATTTTGCTTCATTATCAAATACGAACTTTAAAAAAATACCACAATAACCATCCAACTTTGAAATTTTTTTTCATTATCGTACGCAACGAGAAGAGATTTTTACATTGATAAAACAAAATTTGAAAGTTCGTATATGATTATTGTAATTTTTTGGGTTCGTATCTGATAATGGCACAAATGAAAAAGTTCGTTGCCATTATATGCTATTAAACCTTTTAAATATGCAAGTTCATAAATTAATATCAGTTTGAAATTAAAAACTTGCATAGGTGGTCAAGAATTGCATCACAACTTCCAGGAAGGACGGACAACGAAATCAAGAATTACTGGAACACCCATATGAGAAAGAAGTTCCTGAGGGAAGGAATCGACCCCCAAACACATAAACCCGTTCCTACTCTTAGTTTACTTCTCAATGCTATTTCTCAGTTAAACGCTTCTTCGTCTAATAACTTTCCTTTTAGGGTTCCAAACCCTATGAGTCCACTAATCAATATTAATGATCAGTTGTTGCATAACATAATGCAAATAATAAATATGACTCCCTTACCAAATATCAACAAATTATCAACTGTCTTAAATTCACCCTGCGATTTCAAGAAACCTGATGAGTTTCTGAGTGATGAAATGATTTATCAATATCTAATGAATCCTTCTGAAGATTGGGCAAAATATGTAAACAATGTTGCTTTGGAGCCAAACAGTGAATGCAATTCAAGTGGTACACATCTGATTTACGGAGATGGAATTCAGCTTCGTGAAACATTTACAGAATGTAAGGGCTCAAGTGATAATATCTTTATCGAAAATCAGCTTCCTGGTTTACTCCCAATGTCTCCTGAAGAAACGAAGAATAACGAAGTAATAAACAACACTAATTTGCTACAATTTAGCGCCTTTCAATCTGGTGTGGACGATTATTATGATATTCTCATGAAGATCTAGCACTAGAAGTCCAGCTATAAAATTAAGTTTACGGATTCTTGTATTTCGATTTAATAATGTTTGAACTGATTCGTAAAGATTGTATGCTTGCCAATTTGTTTTTCTATATATGTATAAATTAATACAAATATTCAATACAACTATATAAGTCAAACATTATATAGTTACATGCATACGTTGATGTTTTACAAAGTTTCTTGTTTACACATTAAGTTGACTATATAGAGTGACAGAAGTTGAGGACAAATATTTAGAGTAGATAAAGTTAGATGAAATATGAAAAGATAAGTTGCTTGTAAAACATAACTTAATTTGTTGAGGCTTTTAGCAACTATAAGCATCATGATAATGACCTTCTTCCCTTCTTGTCCAAATGTGTTTTCCGCTGCATTTCTTTTTATATATTTTTATAAAGGATATCAATAATAATATTAAGAAAATGATTGTAATGTCTAAAATGCATGACCAAATATATGCCTAAGAACAAGATGATGACAAGTGGAATAATCAAAAGTGAACGTTTAGAATGAAAAAATGCATGAGTGATGTGTCGAATTATTAATGGTTTAGGCATAAGTTTAGTAATATATTTTAGGTCTCTCTATCATACCTCTAAATATTATTGACTAGATTGCTGGATTTTGTTATCAACTTTATTCGTGCTAACGTCTAACCTTATCACCTAATGATATGGTTAATAGTAATAGTTATGTGTTGCAGTGCACACAAATCCTTTAATAAAAACCCGAATTACATCTGTGCAACAAGAGTATTATATCCTATGTAGAGATTGTGGTTTATGCACTCAGTCAGTAACGTGGTTTATGCACTCAGTCAGTAACGTGTTATATGTAGGTATGTAAAGAGGGATTTGGGACTTGAAAGAAAGTAGATCTAGGCGCATTTTTGAGGGAATGGTTACAGAGGGATTAGTTTCCCAAGAAAAAAACGATTACATAATTTTTGTTCAACTTATCACTTATTCTTTATTGTTTACTGAAGTATTTCTTTTCCTATTTAATATGCGATAGTTTTCCTTATGATGTGTATTATCACGAATAAAGTTCGATATATTTTAATGTTGTAAAACCCTACAACAAACCTGGAAATCTAGAGAGCGGATTACGATACTCGAAGACGAACACACACCAACAGTTTATTATATTGACAGAAAAGTAAACCTTGCACAAATTAATCCTTAATCAACCGTTTATTGATTAAATATGAAAAAATGATTATAATGACCCTTCCCCCTCACCTCTTTATTATAGAGATGAGGGAGAAGAAAACTAACCCTAGAAGAGTTGAACCGGCTGCAACAATGGAAAAACCCTAGACTCTCGAATGAACGGACTAACTTATCGTTTGACACCCTCTAATGGTATTTATAGAGTTGACATGTATGGATGAATCGACATACATGCATTCCCTATTTGACTACAAAACTGTGAACTAAACTTCCATATTACACCCCTAACTATGGACTAATATTAATACTAATATCTAACAATTTCCACCTTAGGATTAATATTAGCCTATACTGATACTCAGCAACTCCAACTGGTGCTGGAACCTTGGACCAAGGATCGCCTCTATCAAGGCATCAGTAGTAGCAACTGCTACTAATTTTAGTTCAGCTCCTGACTCTGTCGAGAGTCCTTTTAGCCAAATAGCCTCCTATGCAGCCTCCGTAAGTGTCATATATGCCGCTTCAGTTGTTGACAAATCCTCTATGCGCAGCATCATAACTTCCCAGCTTCCTACACATCCTTGTATCATGAGCCCGTACCTTGTGATTGATCTATCCATGACAGTGATCGATCTTCCCATGGCATAGTCGAAATCCACAAAAACATGTACGCCTGTCTGTAATCCACGATCAAACCCATCCAACTTACCCACATTTGCAGATGCTATGTCAGGTCTCGTGCAGACCATCTGATACTCCAGGCTTCCAACCGCATATATATATGACCACTTACTATTTTTTTTCCACATCATAGTCCCCTGATAGACTACCCTCCACGACAGTATGGAGTGTCCCGCCAACAAAGTCTGTATCAACTTCCCGTTGTGAATCCTGGACTGTGACCCCCTTAGAGTATTACCACTCTGATCCCTGATGATTTCCATATCAAATATGCATCCGCAAGCCAAATAGCCTCTTATGCAGCCTCCGTAAGTGTCATATACGCTGCTTCAGTTGTTGACAAAGCCTCTATGCATCCCATATCTCAGCAAACCCTTGGCAACCCAGATCTCAGCCTTGCATCTGCAAGAAAAAACCATACCATCTATATAGAGAAATAGATGTATGAACATACCTGGTGTATACTCCCAGTAATAGTTGTGGCTGTCGTCACTACTTTTCCTGCAACTGTTGCTGAGCATACATATATTTGACCGAGTATCCATATCTTCTTTCAATCCAGCTTTCCACTTGGAAATCACCTCACAAGCAACTGTATCATTGAAAGTCAATGACTCATGTGTATATATCTTTTCCACTACAGCAACTGCAAAAATAGCCTCATTACTGTCTTCCCTATACCTGTCTAGTTCCCATGCTATGTGTTGCTCCCTATCATGTGCTGAATGATAGTCTATCAAATCCTGAGTTTGTACTTCCGGTGAACCAGCTACATGACCGACATTCCCCTGAGGTTCCACCTCAAATGTATGATCCCCAAGCGGTTCCACCTAAAACTCAACTCCTTGCAACACCTGCACTGAACCTCTGAAGTAACGTCGTTAAACCTCCAAATCTTATTACCCACTATACCTTTACGGTATCCCAGGAATATGCACTTGACCTTAACCGGTTCAAGCATCCCTTGCTTATTACTAGCAAGCCAACCAAAAAATCCTAACATATCTATAGGTGTCTTGAATCCAATCGCTGACGATGGTGACCTATTCATGAGATCCACAAATAACCTTGGACATGGTTGTATCCGCTGCCCAAATAACCTTGGACATACCAGACTAAATCAGAAAACAACGTACCTTAGCCAAGTGTGTCACGTTCGTCTTCTCAACCAACCCATTCTGCTGTTTTATCCCTACAACACCCAAATGTTTAGCGACCCCACTCTTCACACATTGTTGTATAGACCTCTGATTACAAGACTCAAGAAAATTACCTTTCTTGATCTTCCTTCCAGTTTGAGATTCTCCTAACTACTTCCTACCCTTCAATGTATTCTCGGTCATTACATGACCATCAAGGGTATATACGCAATTAGCCTTTGTTGTTCCTGATAAAACAACCAGTGGACCCTTTATAACCTTGATCTTGCGCGACTACATCTTCATAGTAAAACCCTCTTTTTTTTTTTCAAAGAGTACCCAGCGATATCAAGTTTTGTCTTAATTCCGGAACATACCTGACGTTGTCCAAAATGAAACTTGGCTCATCCCTCATCTGTACTTGAACCTTACTTATCCCTCGTATACGACATTCCCTGCCATCACCCAGTAGTACATTACCACCATCATACTCCTCAAAATCAAACAAGTAATCTCTCTTGTATGTCATATGGTATGATCCCCCTGAATCCATGATCCTATATAATAGTTGTTCCACACTCATAGCCATCATAATATCAGCACTGTCATACCCATCAGCTCTAGAACCGAATACCTGATCATCAATCCGGACAAAACCTTAAGATTTCTTGTGATTATACCTAGGACAATCCCTTTTCAAATGCTCCTCCGACTGACATATAAAACACTTGAGTCTGCTTCTTCTTCCATGTGACTTTGACCATGCACTATTTTTACCATGCTGCATATCACTTTGATCAAATTTCCCCTCACAAACAACCCATCACCACCATCACCCTTTGCTTCTGTCATCTTATGAAGTTCCCTAGAATTAAGTGTCGCGATCACGTCTTCTAGCTTCTAAGTATTCCGACCATAAACCAAAGTATCACAAAATTACCGAAAGACTATGGTAAAGATGTGAGTAATAACAATGCCTGATCCTCATCCGATATAGCAGTATCTATAGCCGCTAAGTCACCTACCAGCTGAATTTTACCCGGATGCATGTGAAAAGTATATAACTTTTTTTTTCAAGTACAAACGATTAGCTAAAGACTTTTTTCATGTCTAAAGTCTCTAACTTTTTCCAAGCCACAATCGCCTCTTTGGTGATCTCCCATAGGACCCAATCAGCCAAACACAAGATCCCTTTTGTGAATTTTCTTACATAAAAACCACAATCTAGCAAAGTTACTAGTGTGTAAAAATCCCTTGCTTGATTGATATAACCCTAAGAATAAACCTTCTTAGAAATCGATCAAAGCAAGAAACCCTTTAAAAGCAAAAACCTTTCTTAATCAAATATCGATTGAACCTCGGAATCAAACCATCCAACAAATCGACAACCCTTGAATCAAGAAAGTACCCAATGATTTTTGAAGTAACACTTGTCGTACTTTATTTTTGCTAAATAGATTTCTTGTAACCTAAGAAACATTGCAACCTCGACAAGTCTTCGACTTTCTTTTCTCCAATCCTTTGTTTATTCTGATAACCTTGTGATGTAAAATTCACAACACCGAATCAAACAAAGTACCTTGTGCAAATTAAGCCCTTCAAAGTTTTTCTCTTTGTTTATACAACCAACTTTCTTTATTGTAAAACACAACCTTGAAGTTATCCACCCCGCCAAGAATAACAATAAAAAAACACAATTGATTATAAAACCATACTTTGAACTATTAACGTTAATTATCGAAACCAAAAAAAAATGACACACCACCTGGTTCCTTCTTTTTCGTTGTCGATACCTGACAGAATCTCAGTCGATCTTCTACAACCTGAATACTAACAACCCTTGAGCCTTATTTAACCCGTGTCGAACCTCGACAACTCGAAAACTCAAGAACCTTTAAAGCCTTCCTTGTCGTAAGAACCTAGACAAACTAAACTTCAAAGAACTCTTTTAAGTCGAACACACCTGCTGCTCCTTCTTGCTATCCAAAAGAGTGAATCCAAACCTTGTTGTCTGACCCGATCAAGAAGAAAAAAACAAACAGCCTTGCTGTTGTGAAAACCGAACAGCTGGTCTTTGTAGTGCAAGTATCGAGCAAAAAACCCTCAACGCCTTTTGAAGCTCTAGAAACCGTGACTACAAAGAAACCTTGCGTTGAAATTCAGTTTTGAACAAACCCTTCAAAACTGAAACCTGCTCGAATCCCCTTGCTTCCGAAACCTTGTCGTCACAAACCGATCAACAAGAACCTTGTGACAAACTTCCAGCAAACTCGACACTATTAGAGACTTTAGACCTAAAACCTCAAAGCTAACCTTGTGTCGACACAAATTTTAAAAGAACCTTTAAAACTGAAAACCTTTTGCTACCCAAAGGTTGATCGCATAAAACCCTTCACAAGTATCGACCTAGAAAACCAGTGAACCCGCGAACCTGAGCTCTGATACCGCTTGTTATAAAACCCTACAACAAACCTGGAAATCTAGAGAGCGGATTACCTGATACTCGAAGACGAACACACACCAACAGTTTGTTATATCGACAGAAAAGTAAACCTTGCACAAGTTAATCCTTAATCAAATGTTTATTGATTAAATACGAAAAGAATGATTATAATGACCCTCCCCCCCCCCCCCCCCCCACCTCTTTATTATAGAGATGAGGGGGGAAGAAAACCAACGCTAGAAGAGTTGAACCGGCTGCAACAATAGAGAAACCCTAGACTCTCGAATGAACGGACTAACTTATCGTTTGACACCCTCTAATGGTATATATAGAGTTGACATGTATAGATGAACTGACATACATGCATTCCCTATTTGACTACAAACTGTGAACTAAATTTCCATATTACACCCCTAAACTATGGACTAATATTAATACTAATATCTAACATTTAACATGATTATTCATTCAAATGCGATGATCGAACTTTATTCTTAAGTAGTTAGAAAAAAAAAAAAAAAAAAAAAAAAAAAAAAAAAAAAAACTTTATTCTTAAGGATGCACAGAATAAGTTTTATACATTTAATAAAAAGATGATAGTTTCATCCAAAATGAAAAAATTAGGTGTTAAGATTGATACATGTTTAGACCATTATCCTTTATTTATACCGTATATCTTTGTGAGGTCTAAATCATATTGTTATGTTAAACTCAAATAATCTTGTTGGGTATAGTTACTACCAAATCAGATAATTAGATAGTCATGGTATATGAGTTACAAAATGTAGTTATATAATGATCAACTTTGATGTCTTATTGCTTAAATGTTTTTCGTTTTCTACTTTAATATGAGCTTTTGGACTTCGTCGCTTGGATTGCCGGGAGTATTAGAGAATAAGCTAACATAATCTTAAATCTAATAGACCCTAAGCCCAAAATTAGGCTCTCGGGCCTTAACCTAGTCATCTAATAGGGTTAGATGATTATTCATAAATATTTAACTAATCGACGGTTATGCTAATCTGAGTATCCAAAATCACGTAATCATATAAGTTTTAACACCAAAATCTCGCTTAATCATTCATCTTTTCTCCCCATGCTTCCAAAATAACACCGTAATTTAACATAAATATGATTACATGACATGAATTGAAGATATCGTGTACGTTGTTTTGATTCCTTGCATGATTAGTATTATCTTACATTTTCCATTTTGGATAGCTAGCTACGTTATTAAGTTGAAATATTGTGTGGTTGTTTTAGAAAGTTAGGCGTTGTCACCTACTAGTTATGTCTTTATTTAAGTTGCTTCCAGTGTTATAGATCTTCTTTCTAGTAAAAGGATACAAAACCATATCATAAATAGTGAGACTTTTGTCATATGTATTGAGATTTGAACGCATATACTTTAGGTTACTATAATGATTATCTGACTAGCTAATTAAGTGATACTTATGGCCGGGTTATATTGCCTTTCTAATGGAGAAATGGTTAAAGTTTTGTTCCAACGTTGGAAATTATTAATGACGTGTCTCTAACAGTATCGAACCAAAAACTCAAATTTGGAAAAATATATGGAAACAAAGTAGTTTCCAAGATATGTGGACTGGAGTTGTGGAATCTCTGATGCTTGCCGAAATGATCTGGTTGCTTCCACGAGAGCGAGAGTTCAGGGTGCCCGAGTGCATTGCATAAGGAAATCAAATTACATTAAGGGCTTTGCGTGTGTGGAGATTTGAGCCCAATATGCAGCTTGGTGATTAAGATATACTGTATATCGTATCCATCTCTACCTGTATCCAACTTCATTTTTAACAATAAGTCTCTGTATCCGTCTCTACCTGTATTCCAACTTCGTTTGTAACAAAAAGTCTCTCAAGTGAGTTCGGCCATGGACATAACACGAGTATTCTAATCTTGTGTGGACACATAAATTCTTTGTGTTGTTTACGGTTACTTTAGGCAACTATTCGTATGAGTTTGTTTGGATCGTTTTTTCAAACAAGATACATTGTGTACCATGATTTCAAACAATTTACATACCAGGATTTCACACAGGGCGGACCACCCCGGGAACCCCATGAATTTTCTTGCATAGTCTCAAATTATATTAAATATACCGATTTTTCAAAAATGAAATGGTCTTTAATTTTTGTGTTCCAATTTCTGGTTTGTTCCATAAAGTGAATCTGATGACTCTTGGTCCTGAGTCCGCCACTGATTTCACACAAGATAATTTGGATCAGTTTTGTTCGTGTGGATATGTAATGGACATCGCAGAAAATAATAGTACACCCCATTTTTGTGTAATTGTAATGCTCTCCCTATTCCTTTAACATTTCCACTAAATTTTGCTTGGTACCACAATCTTGAACTAATGAGTCAGTGAACAGACGATATAAGATCTCGTTTATTATAGCTCAATGAGATTTTACAAGTCTAAGAGGAAAAAAAAAAGGCAAGAACAAACTAAGGACCAAACAACAAAGATTTTATTACATATCCAGTTGGATTGAGAGAACATAAACTATAGCTTCATTGTTGATCTAGTATTAATTAAAATCAATATGATACACTTCATTCATATTTGGATAAAATAGCCCAAAGTTTTGCTCAACTCCCGGAGGCTTAAGATCTTCGTTAAAAATGGAAAACACGTAAGTCTCTACATTCTTTTCCGGTTTTTTTGGTGTACCCGAATTCAACACATGTTTCACAAGGTTTTGATTATAGGTTTGAGCTAGTACGATTGTCGTAAAATCACCATTCCCTTTTGATGGCCACCCACTCTCGCAAATCACAACCTCAACTGTTCCTGCCCCAACTTTTTCCAACGCCCAATACATCGCATCAACCATTGCATCAAACATATTGGTGTACTCCAGATTCCCATCTCTCACCACAACATCTGTAGAATTCAACAGCACGAATGATAATGGAATCCTACTTGGGTCATAAACGTACGAGAAGTATGGGTAAGCCGTGACCAATAGAGGGAAACCATTTCCCGCCAAGAAACCCACGATCGCTTGCATTGTTTGTTTAACATCACTTGAAAAATCTGCATTTGATGGAGGAGATGGACTTGCTAGCAAGTAAATCCCAATTGCAGTACTCACGGGGATTTGGCTCAGATTAAAGTATTGTAAAGCTGCATTAAGATTCTTGATCGCAGGAAACACGAAAGAAACTAGATCATTACCACTTATTACTTCATTACCAACAGATACGCAACGAAATGTGACCGTTTGCGAAAAAGGGATAATGTTAGTTTGAACCCAATTTTTCGCGAAGTTGGTATCATTTGCTAGACTTTGAATATCGTTATCGAATGTTCCAACTATTACTTCAACCCCAGAGTTTTGTAGAGAACTGAGAACATTGTGGTCGGGGCTAAAGAGTCGAATTCGTGACACATTTCTTGATTTTACAAGTGATATGACTTGAACAGGAGGAGGGAGATTGTCTCCTAATAAGCCATAGTTCAATCCAATAACACCACCATCTGTGAATCCAAACCAAATCACAGCAACACATAAATTAAAAATAAAGAAGTTTAATGATTTCAAATCTAAATGAAGATTGAAGAACATATTAGTGACATACCAACTTGAAAATTGAGACTGATTATGCTGAGCCAAAAGATGTTAATTAAAGAAAAAATTGAACCCATAATTCGATGTTGTAAATTAGTTATTCTTGTTAAAATTTACAAGAAATTTTGTTTGGTTATATGTTATATTAAAATAGAATAAAACTAGCGAAGATGATCAATTCTTGTATTCATCGGTGTTGGAGCTAATTTTTTTTAAAAACCGGTAACTGTCCCATTTTCTTATTTTTTATCTTGGATACTCGTGCACAGCTGCGGTGATAAATATAATTATTTTATAAAAATAGTAAATAAATTGATAGCTCAACTCTCTCCCAAAATTCCTTACCCATTTAATGAATTTGTTTCACAACACTCCGAATGATATGCGTTAGTTTTATGTGTTTCTTGTAACTTTCTCGTGACATCATTATTCCCGCGTATAGACAGATCCTCACAATTTCTTACCCGTCAAACACTCCCTCCAAAAGTATATGATTTTGATGAATCAAGATTGTATCGGTTGAAATAAAAGTTAAAGTTGTAAAAATTTGAATAAAAATAAAATAAACCCACTAAAAATGTAAAAACTAAAAACTAAAAACTAAAAACTCAAAAAAATATATATCAAAATGGATGTTGAACTAAAGAGCACAAAATTTTTAAAAATATGGTGAGATTAGATTATTAAAAAAATAAATAGATAAAAAGATATTTCAATTTGAAAATAAAAGTGAATTTTAAGTTGGGAATTGACACATTTCACCTTATGATTAGAGCTTCTTATCTTAATATTTGGTTTAGAGTTAGGCTTGAAGTTAGTTGAAATGTGACACATGTCAACTCATGATTGGAGCTCCTTAACTTAATTTTTGGTAAGGAGTTAGGCTAGACTATCCGCATATAAGGTAATGATGAATGCAAAGGGGTTCTTTTTCTTTAAGTTCACATCTAAGAAAGGTGTTGATGATGTTCTTGAAAATGGACCATGGTTGATTCGGAATGTGCCTATTATTTTTAAACCATGGACATTGAACACCAATTTACTTAAAGAGGATTTGACTAACATCCCGGTGTGGGTTAAATTCCATGATGTTCCCCTTGCTATATTTTCTGATGATGGTCTTAGTCTCCTTGCTACATTGATTGGTACGCCCAAAAGATTAGATGCTTATACCAGCCAAATGTGCAAGGATTCGTGGGGCCGAAGTAGTTTTGCTAGATGCATGATTGATGTGAAGTCGGATGAGGTGCTTCGGGATAGCATCACTGTTGAGATACCTCTACTTGATGGTTCGGGTTCGACTATTGAGAAGATACGGGTTGAATACGAGTGAAAACCACCTCGTTGTGATAATTGTAAGATCTTTGGTCATACTCTTGTTGATTGTCCTAAATTTGTCCCACCTACTACTCAACCTACACCGAGTGTTAATGATGGCTTCCAAATGGTCAATAATAAGAAGAAGCGTAATAGTGGTGGTCAACCTGGTCCTAATAAAGGAGGTTTCACAAAGCCTAGTGTGGGAAAGAAGGTACAATATAGACCCAAAGCGCCTCCTTCTGAACCCAATAAAGTGGATGTCAACAGGAAGAAGAATGCTGATGTACCTAGTACTAGTGGAACGAAGATTGTTACATCTAATCAGTTTGATGCACTTATGATGGCTGATACTGATGAGTATGGTATTCCTACAAAGGAAGTGACTTTGGATGTGTCATCTGGAAGAACTGAGGAAGCTAAACAGGATGAGTCTGTTAAGACTGCTACTACAACACAAGAATCTCTTGTGCGTGATCTGAATGAAAAGGGAAAGGTTGGGACTTCTAAGCCTAGTTCATTTTCTTCTCCATCTACTTCTTCTACTAAGAGGATTAACCCATTTTCTAAAGTGGGAGATGTCGTTGTGTCTGAAAGTGATGATGAGGAGGTTGTTAACACGTTTGATGAGTCCGCTAATCTATTTGGTGAGGGTCACGAGCGTGAATATGACTATGATGGATATGATTACGATGACTATGCGCAACATGTTTATGATCTTTCGGGGAATTTGGATGCTTTTAATGCCATGTACGGCACTAAGCTTCAAGGTCTTAGGAAGTAATTTATTTTGTCATTGTCTTTTGTTATCATTTGTGTAGTGGTTTATTTTCCTTTTGGAAAATAGGTAGTATCTTGTTATGTAAGTTGTCGCCTATGTAACGGGCTGAGATATGGGACTCACCCATATCCTTTGTACTTAAATGTTTTTTGGAGTAATATATTTACTGGGTCTTTTGACCTTTTACCCAAAAAAAAAAAAAAACTATCCGTGCGTTGCGGCAACGAGTATCTTAAAATATGATATCTATTATTTTTTTTTAAATCCCAACATATCGAATTCTTAAAGGTATTCCGATCATGTTAAGAACGAGGAATTTGGACACCGCGCGTTGCGGTGGAACCAATTCAAGACCGATGTTTTTTCACAGATATGTTATTTCGTCAATGGTTGCAATGACTTATAATTATTACAAACAAACGACGAAAACATAAAATGTTTGATTTCAATCAAAAATTAAAAGAAGCTCGCCTTCTTTACGTATAAATACAATATAAATAAGTTTTTAATTAATGGATACATGATAAAGGTAGTCATGCTAAAGAGCTATGAGACGTTAGTTAGACCACTCAACATGTCACTCATATCCACTATTTGTTTTAATAGCAACTACGACTGACATGTCAAGTGGTCTCTCCAACCTGTTATAACTCTTTAGCTCGACCAGCTTGCCAAGACAATACATGTATACAAACAAAAAAGTACAACATTGCAACAAATGCTATTACATTTATTACGCACAAATGGTATCAATGTTAGTTTGAGATGCATCTTAAATTTATTGTATGCTTCCTCTAGCTCATTACATGAAACCTCAGATTCAACAGCATCCTTTCCACCTGGAACTAATATTCCCACAGATTTCCTCTTCTTAGGTGGCATCTTATCTTGCATCAGTTGCCTACCAATTGTTTAAGCACAATGATATTCAGTCCAGCATGGCCACAAGGCCAAGAAGCTTTCTATTCCATGTGTCCTTGCAGAATCTGAGGCTTTGTATAGGCAATGGGTAAACATATATACCAGGCAAATTCTAATTGCCAAACCACGTTCTAACATAACCACGGCATGCATTGTTCAGTAAATGCTTATCGCTTGTATATTGCAAAAATTTGAACATCACTGACATTGCAGAATCTGCAACATCCTTTACCTTGACCTGTACAAATGGATACCACATTACATGTACAACAAAAGTGTTAGCCAAAACATTATTCAATATATATTCAGAATATAAATCAAGACCACATATGCATTATCATACATAACATTTACTTTGATTTTTTGCACTCTGAAGTATTAGAATAGCATTATGGTTAAACCATTAATAAGTTAACATCATGCATCAATGTGAAAGATGTGCATAAACATAAAATAAAAAGCTTCTTGATCTCAAACTCTAGCAAAAATTAATCTCACAAAGAATTGAATAAATAATATACCTCAACAAAGTTACCTATTAAGGGACACCAACTTAAAGTCTCTAGTGGTGAAAAGCCCTCTTTCTAGCATTACCATGACATCCACATCAATTTCTTCCATCCTCGTCACCCAAGCACTGGTATATGCAATTGAAATTGTCCGTATATCCTAAATACAAAAGATTATAACCTATAAATAATTGTATCAAGGATATTGACGATTTGAGTCAGATACCATGTTAAATTTCCAATTTTTTTACTTTAGATTAGCCAAACATTGATAAAATAACGTATTAGCATTATAAAAGAAAAAGGAAAAAAAAAAAAAAAAAGATAACAACATGTGACATTGCCAATCTCCCTGTCAACAGCTTTAGGTTGGTCCCGATCCAAATTCCCCATGATACATGCATAATTAGCAACCTGAACGCAGATATTAGAAAATATCTTCAATAAACCTTGAAGCAGCAAAACAAATCAAAAAGATATGTAAAACAAATCCACTGCAGAAGAAAGTAAGACATGTACATTCATCTGTTAAAGCACAACTAATACAACGATGCATCATTTTCACAACATACATTAGATTGTAAAACAAAGAATAAACTTCCTATTTTTAACTAATTATGCAGCTTATAGCATAG
Source organism: Artemisia argyi (assembly GCA_030686995.1). Taxonomy (NCBI): domain Eukaryota; kingdom Viridiplantae; phylum Streptophyta; class Magnoliopsida; order Asterales; family Asteraceae; genus Artemisia; species Artemisia argyi. The sequence goes on along the minus strand of CM060692.1, from coordinate 73,871,227 downwards.
TTATGACCACAACTTATAGAAAATATATAAAACCTAAACTTTTGGCTACATATTAGACCTAAAAATATCCACTCAGGATACCATGTTCATGAACAATATCAAGATAACACATATCATATTGTGGTTTCCTACTCTATTATCTGAAACCTATATACTTCTTCCTTAGTAGGCACATAAATGTACTATGGTCATGTGTACTCAAGTGCAAGTGAAACACCTACTTCAAGCATCATACAAATTCCCTCAATCGATTTCACTCATCCTCTTCACTTATTTTTAGCAACCTATCACCATTGGTCTAATTTAAAGATTTTCCATATGCATTTACAAAAGATTCAGTTCCTTAAAGAATAGAATAAAAAATTACCATAAACTAAAAGGATATCACGAAATTCTTTTAGGAATGCATCTTATATACATCGCATAAAATAAAGCCTACGATAACATATCAAACTTAAAAATGGTAATTTCAAAACACATACACCTATCCTCAGTAACCTATAATATATCAATTTAAAGATTTCAGAACACATTTATTGCAGGCCCAATTCCTTTAAACACGTATCTAGAAAAAAAAAAAAAAAAAAAAAAAAAAAAAAAAAAAAACAACAACAACAACAACAACAACTCCACAAATCAACTTCAAAATCATAAAAGTCACGGACCAAACTAAAACACAGTGTTACACATGTAGCAACAAGTCAAACTTACAGAGATAAACATAATAATGCTAATAGGAATCAAATGCAAACGATAATAGGATATGAATATTTGTTTTTAGAAACTTATTTTATCTAAAGATACATTATTTCCATAACCCACGCCGGACTATAAAACAAAGAAACAACCTCGTATTTTAATCAATATTTACAAATAAAATCAACAGTTATGACCGTAAGTTATAGAAAACATACAAAACCAAACTTACGGCTACATATCAGTCCTCAAATGATACCAAGAAGCAATTATTTTACAAATCTAAAAAAAAAACAGGCAAGGCCAATAAACAACAGGTTGTTACCAAGGTATTCCTTTAAAGATGTCAAATTGATCTACAAAATATGCAGTTCCTTAAACCACGGAATCTAAACCTTCCACATATTAAACTCAAAATCAGAGAACCCAATCAACAACTAAAAGTCAACATTATATAGTCCATTTTAAACTCAAAATCAGAAAAGATTTCAAACTGCATTTACAGAACCACAAAATCGAAACCTTCCATGTATTAAACTCAAATCAGAAAATCGAAGCACTTGCAGGCTCAGTTCCATTAAACACGTAGTGAGATAAAACTAAAAAAAATCCATGCATTAGCTTGAAAATCATAAAATTCATGCACTAAACTAAAACACGGTGTTACACATGTGTTAGCAAAAATGCAGAAAATTATTGATTATGTACATTTAGTTTTAGAAACTTATTTTATACAAAGATATCTTGTTTCCATAACACACGTCGGACTGTAAAACAAAAAATAAGCCTCGCATTTTAATCAATATTATATAAAATCATCAGTTATGACCGCAATTTATACACAACATATAAAATCAAAACGTACGTCCACATGTAACACCCCCAAAAATTAAGTCGCAACGGAAGATAATGTCACTGGGTGCTACTAAATTGGTATCACAACACAAAGTATAAAGAAAGGTTTTACCTCAACCGTTTAGAAAAAAAAAATTCATAATACAAAATATTAAGTTTATATCATTCTAGAAATAGCGAAAATACAGACCCAGAAAAGAGATAGAGTGGTCCCAAATATATATCAGGGTTGCCCTTTACCGTGCCAATGCCAAGCACCTCCAAAAATAAGCTATGCAGCATTAAAGATCAACACCTGAGATAAAACATGCTAAAATGTCAATACAAAGGTTGAGTGAATTCATATGTTTATTAGTAAAGCAGTTGATCACAAGATTTCAAGTTTAAGAGACAGTGGGCCACATTGTTGCACCTATAAATCTAGTAGTTATTATTGCACTAAGCTCATGACACCATAGCGTTAACAGAGTATCAGCAGTAATTGATAGTATCGACAATAATCGACATAATAATGGTATCAACAGTAATTGATAGTATCGACAATAATCGATAAAATAACAGTATCAACAGTAATTGATATTGACAGTTGCCCTAGTAGGTAATTTTCCATCTTACACAGAGATCTCAAAATCGTGCGTGTGTTTACCTACCCAGTCAACACAAATGGGATTCGTCAATCCCAATAGGCCTATCCACAATATTCGCGCTCACTCACAAGTGATTAATGGTTCATGATGTAGGGACTTAAGTTTGGCAATAGTGGTACTTAGTTCTAATAGAACGTTCAGTTTGGAATACAGTTTTCAAGCAATTGTGATCATAATAAAAGTAGTAGCATGTATCTCACCCCAAGTAGTTCAAAACGAGTAAAAGTGGGGGCTATAAACTCACTTCAGCAAATGGGGAAACAAAGTATCACAACGGAAGTCAGGTAGTAGATCATAATAGTACGAAATCGGCACAACCTATTAGTTATACAATTCATTTCAGAAAAAATCCCGCAAACGTTGTACGATAAACATAAGTTTACAAAAAAAAGTAGTCTTCGTGGAATACTCGTATTATTATTCGTAAAAGTCCAGTTTCAGTGTCGTAAGAAAGTTTAATATTAACGTCTCGTGTGGTGGTAAGAAAATATAGACTCAAAGTAAAACTCATGCCAAAACGATAAGATGTTGGAAAATAACAAATAGCAATGAGAAAAGAATAAAGAAAATAAGTTAATAACGAGGAAAAGAATTTGTCAATGATATGTTTCGGTGTTTACCCCGTAGACCCAAATAGTTGGAGACCATTTTAGTTTGAAAGAAATCGAGTTATATAAGTCTCCTTTTAGAAATTGTGGTAACATTTACAAGTTTATAATTATTTAAGTTTGGAAAGATTTTATAAATTTCAGCATGATATGTCCGTTTATTTCACGTACCAGGTCATCGTGACTTTTGAATAAACCAAATTTTAGTTACAATATCTTATAAGTTTTATTTATCCTTATCATTCACGTAGTTGTTAGTTTCGGGTTTATTGAATATTTTGTATCCGTTCGGGTCCTAATATATTAAGTTCTTTACGAGTCTAATATATTATTCCGTCTTAAGTACAAAATCGTCCAATAAGTCCATTGGCTAATACTGTAAATCCAATAATGATCAAATATCAAGTCCCATCCAAGCATAAGGTGTTACAATATTCGCAATCCAAAATCCAAGTATCAATAAGTAACCATCCCAATGCATCCGAAACATATAAATAATCACAAATAATAATTCAAGTTAGTATACGATCACATAAGTGTAAAATAATAATACACTTAAATTTTACACAAGTATTTCTAAATCAATAAAAAGACACACTCTTATAAAACATTAGGCTTCGGCCCAACGTATACCATACGCACCCTATGAATGAGTTGGGGTTGTGAGCCCAAAGACACACAAACACATTCTTATATTAGACCTTGAGTTTTTGCCCAATTCATATCAAACACACCATAAAACTCACCTCTACGACGGGGTTACAACACATTCACTGGCGACCAATAAACTAAAACTAATCAAGTCCCCCATGAGACGACTCGTATCGTGGGTATACAACACGAGCACACCCCTTTGGTGCATCGTTAATTCCTTAACAAACTGTTGGAACACAAGAAGTGTAAATCATTAGAGCAGGGACTTCTATTTGTATTTTGGTATAGTATAGGGTGTGTTGTATAAGATCATAGTATGTTGCGACAACATATTACTCTCGCAACACTTGTATAGTTGTGATAGGATGCTTGGCTATGTATGTGTATAAATACCCCCTACCTCATGGGTTATGAGGTGTGTGTTTCTCTTACTATCAATGTGAGACTTTCTTTCTTTCTCTCGTTCCTCTCTCTAAACTAAAATGTCCACACCCACTTTATTTCACTAACATTAATAGAGTAGACGTGATATTATTGGAACACAAACTAAGACCACCCTTGTGGTCGTACCACACCAACATCCAACCAAAACAACCCTTACAAGAGTTTTGACTAAACCAAATGCACCATTTCAAAACTGAGTAGCCAAGCCATACGATTACAACAACAACATTAAGACTATCATACCACGGATTCAAGAGCATCACCTAACACAAACATAAACCGGTTAACTCGACATGTCGTGACTCGTAATGAGTCACGACTCATCCAAACGGGTCTACGCATACTCGACAACAACAACAATAATATATTCAACAAGATGCTAGAACAACAAATCTAAACACAAACATGAGTCGAATGATTTCCTCTTTAAAACACAAGATCCACACGAGTTATATTAGTAAAAACATTATACAAAAGATTTAACCACGAAAACTTTAAAACCATTTTGATCCAATCGGTTTTATATATAAAAAATCATAAAAAGGGTGTGATGGTGGTGCTTACCCAACGGAAGAAAGAAGAAGATGAGGGAGGTGATGACGGTGGTGGTGGCAACGTGACGGTGTCAAATAAAAAACACCAAAACCTAAGTGCCTTTGCTGTTAAAACCTTTTATACGATCTTCTTGCATTCCTATTGACCCAAAAATGACGGCGGCGTTTGGTGGTGGACTGGCTAGAGAATGGAAAATGGTGCCGAATAAATATGGGGAAGAGAGAGGTTGAAATGAAGTGTTATAACCCTAATTAGGGTATATAAACACCCAGGGGTAATTTTTGGCCAAAAATGGAAGTCGGGGGTAGGTGGTGTAAATAAGGAAAGGGGCTGTTTTGACTATCTTGCAAGTCTTTTATATATAAAGGATGTGGGCCCCATTTTAGCTAGTAAACAGTCGATTCAAGTCACGAAACTTTTGTCATTGCGTCAGGAATAATTTTTTTGATAAAAATGAGTATTCACATGAATAGTTTCTCATAATTAATTTAATTATTAAATCAAATCATCTTATGAGTTTTAGGTTGTGCTGGTTTGTAAGTGCGCAGTTTTCACGTCTAACGAAATAACTTCTCGTTTTCGAGTTCAAATTGACTCAGAAAAAGTTCAATTTGGAAAAACAAGAAAATAATTAATATAATTTATTATTTAAAATAGATTTTGAAAATTACCGGTTGTTACACCAGATATCAGTCAGGAAGCAATTTATTTACAAATCTAAAAATAGGCAATGCCTATAAACACCAGTTTACTATCGACGGTCTCCTAAAAGATTTCAAATTGATTAGCAAAAGATTCAGTTCCTTAAACCACAAAATCAATACCTTCCACATAGTAAACTCAAAATAAAAAACCCCAAACTAAAACTCAACGTTATACAATCCATTTTCCTTTAAACTTTTTTAAAACTGCATTTACAGAACCACATAATCGAAACCATCCACCTATTAAATTCAAAATTAGAAAACCCAAGCACTAAACTAAAAGATAATCTTATACATTATGTTTTCAAATAATCAGGAAGGCCAACTACGAATCACCAACTGACACCCACATCTACACACATGCAGTAGCAACTGGAGAACCTAAGCAAAACAGTTTGTTCTCAAACCTTAAATGATTTAATTCTGACAACTAATAAATCACAGACTTATAAAATTCATATTCAGAAGATGAATTTAGCCAAAAAAAAATCAACTATTAGCGATTTCATAAAACAATGAATACCTTTTAGCTTCTTTCATATTCTGTGCAGTAACAATCATGAAAATATTAGGCACTCAAACACTCTCTCATAATCCTCCACACAACAATTTTTGAAGATAAAAAACTATGATAACTATAGAAAAACAACATATACGGATCACATAACAAAATTCATTAATCCAAACTATTAAAAATTAAAACGTGTCAAAAATTTCATAAGCCCTATCTCTCAAATAACAATAAAATCTCAAAAACTTACAATTCATTCTTAACAAATAAGAATCATCAGACCTAAATACGAAATACGTACATGCAATAGAAACTAAACTCTATCGTATCCAATTGACATAAACTTACAATTTACGAACCTCCCACATCCAATTGAATCTTCGAATATGTAATCTTCCCGTCCTTTGAATCGGTGACAATATCAAGAAAAACACCACAAAACACATGGTCACACATACACACATACACACAATTCACAAAACAAATTGTCTCACACTCACACACAGACTCGTTTTGTAGGTCACAATACACATCACACGTGTTCTTCAAGAGCATATATGTAAGACACGTGACCATATACCAAAGACTTGTATAAGGTAAACAAGAAAGCAAAACACCGTTGTTTTGGTCCAACGTTATTTCCACTCATAAAGTGGCGTCTATCATTAAAAAAAAATTTAAAAAAAAAAAAACGTCGTTTTGGAAGCCCATGAAAGGGCGTCGTTTCCCATGGTAAATGTATAATGGAGTAATAATTAGTTTTACAAATATGTAACTTCTGGAATTTATATTTGTGCAACTTGTTATATTGTTAACAATTTTATTTTTTATAATTTCTCACATAGATGGAAGATGTAAATTAAAGAGTGTTTAATAATAATAATAATAATAGTAATAATAATAATAATAATAATAATAATAATAATAATAATAATAATAATAATAATAATAATAATAATAATAATAATAATAATAATAATAATAAATAAATAAATAAATAAATAATCCAATGCTAAAAAACATGTGTATATAACTTAGAAAAAACTTAATTAATAAATAATTTATATAGTATATCAAAGATTTAACACACAGTATTTTGCACCTTTGCAACATATGCCTTTACAAAATCATCCACATTTATTGTTTTGCGGTTGGTTTTGTCTTAAAATTTCAAAAGATATATATATATATATATATATATATATATATATATATATATATATATATATATATATATATATATATATATATATATATATATATATTTGCAAAAAATTAGTACATGTTACGTTATTTTTTATGAACACTAGGTGTTTAATGAATTTCCTTAAAGATTTCTTTTTTAGGTTCATAAAATTAATAGTATTGGTACAATATGTTGCGGCTTGATGCGTGATAGGTGTTCTTGAAGACACTTTCCAAATGTTAATGTCTCTAATAGTTTATCGTGCAAATGAGGTTTCTTGGTTTCTTTGATGTAAGTTTCTCTTAGTTTATCATAATCTTTATAGTATATTGCTTTATAATACTGCTTCACATATGAGGTTACATATGTTTAGGATTTTTTTTGGAAAGTTAGTTTGTTTTATTTGTTAACTCTATTGATCTTGAAGTATAACACCTGTGTGGCTGGAAAATGATTATAAAAATGAATGTAAGTGCAAAAACCTCTTATTAATTATTACCAAAAAAACAACCATTTATAGAGATTGTTTTTAGCCACTAATTATAACTAAAGTATAAAACCCGTGTACTATTTATCATAGACTTATAGGCCCTATTGGTTTAGGTGAGCCCAAACCCGAAAAAACATATACCGGCTTATTTGGATCTATCTCACATCTCTCTCTCACCTCCTCTCTCATCTTTTGCTCAGACACCGATCCAAAAAGCCAATTGAGTAATTGCTCCGATCCGACAATGGGATATCCATAGTGCAAGCTGTGAGTGTTTCTACAGGAGCATCTACAGTCTGCATATTATAATATTATCCCTCGCTTCCAGAACCCTCTCCCATTTTCTTCACCCCACAAAACACACACACATATCCACAAATGATCAAAAGCCAGAAAAATTAGGTTTTTGCTATTTTTATTTTTTCTTTGTTATTATAAAGATTCAATTTTTTTGGTTTTGACCATTTCAGATTATTAGGGGTTTTGTTTGATTATGATGGGTTATTCTTTTGTAACAGGAAATCCCAAAAGAAATACAATCGATTTCAACCATGGAGCCGATTATGTGTTTTGTTGGATGAATACGTTTCGGCAACCTTTGCCTTTGAACAGGTAATCAAGGTTTTTTAAGATATTGTTATAATTTTATCGTGTTGTTGATAATGGGGTTTGCGGCTACAGTGAGAGGCTTTTTGATGGCCACATCTTCTCGCCCTCTTATTCTTATGCCTTTATATGTTTTTAGATCAGGTTAGACCAAAAAACGAGATTAGGGATTAGGTAAAGGTGGATCTGATCAATTTCGTTTTTAACGAAAACAAGATTGATAATAGGTGTGAGATTATTGTTTTATGCTTCTTTTAATTTGATGATGTTAGGCTTGCGCTTTCAATTGATGGGATTTTACCTATTGTTGTAAAAAAAATTGATCGAAGTAAATTAGGCGTTCTGTTTTAGAGTTGTGGATTTATAAGCTTTATTGCACTTTGTTATGTTAGGATGGTTTACGGTGCTTTTCAAGATTGGTGATAGGTTTCAAATTATTGTTTTATGCTCTTTTAAATTTTATGATCTTAGGTTTGCAGTTTCAGTTGATGGAATTTTAGTTAGTATTACAGTTTCTTATGATAGGATGGTTTGAGGGGTGTTTAGGTGCTGAAATAGGGGATGAAACGGGTGGGTTTGGTTGATTTTTGATGTTTGTCTTTTGTGTAGGCCTACTTAATTTCTATGATTAATATGATTAATTTGTAATATCATTTTGGTCTTAATGTGACAGTTATTTGCGTATACAGGAGCTACTGCTGGAGCAATAGATGTTGGTAATTTGTTGAAGTCGATGCTTGGTCACGGTGTTGCTCAGGTTGGAGCACATAATGTGCTACGAAAAAGGGTGATCGTTTATTGCTGCACTAAGAGCAACATAGCTGATGAGGCGAAAAATGATCCGTTTTTAGGGGGTCATTTAAGCCCGAATCTGACTTTATTTGATCAAATATTGCCCTAAATCGTTCCTTTTGTGATTTTAGGTGTTTGGAGAGTGAATTCTGGAAAAGAGGCTATTTTGGACGTTTTTGGAGCATAAAGTGAAGAAAACGGCAAAGTACCAAAAATCCAAGCTGGAAATACAAGGTGACGGCGTCAAGACCAAAAGCTTGACGGCGTCAGACATGAAGAATTAAATATCGAAGGTGGTGACGGCGTCAGACGAACTGGTGACGGCGTCAAAGTGGCCAAGAATAATTTACCGTGGGTGGTGACGGCGTCACATAGGCCGTCATAAGTGGATCAAGGCCGTCCGAGGAAGTTTATGGCGGCGAGGTGACGGCGTCAGAATTAACTCTTGACGCCGTCAGAACGATTTTCCTATATATAGTTTTCTAGTTTTTTCATAAAAGAGAGAGAAGTTTTGGTGAAACCCTAAAGACGATTTTGGTGCCTCTTTTACAGGTTTTTCAAGGGTTCCAAACCCTTGAGACCTTGCATTGTAATTGAGATAAGTGTACTTTCAATTCAATCAATATGTCTATGTGTTGGTTGTTTATCTTTTGTTCTTATCTTAATTCTACTATGCTAGGCTAGATCTCTCTTGTGTTTGCTTAGATCTAATGAAACCTAGATGTTGATTATGTGTTGATTACTTGTCTATTCTTGTTTTGAATGAATGATTTATATGTTAGGCTTAAGAAAACTGGCAGATCTCCAAATGGTAACATGCTTGAACGTCTTAAGAAACATGAACCGAGGCGTACTAGGTCATTATTGGTTGTATTTAATGCATGAGCCACTGCTTACAATCCCTATAGTTGTGCTGGGTCATGGTGTAGGAGGAGATAAGAGCTCATAGAGTTGGGGAGTTATGTATGCCACTCCACGAATGGTATTAAGGAATACAACCCGTCATTCATACAAGTGTAACAAGTAATTAACATGTAAAAGATATCTAGGGAGTAGTGAAGTCTAAGTAAACACAATTTCTCCAATTACTGCTCACAACCTTAGTTTAATTAGTTTAATTTCATTTTTATTATTTTATTTTGATTGCATCTTAGCTTTGGGTTAGTTGATTAGCAACTAATTCCGCCCACTCCTTCAAAACCCGAGATTTTACTTGCTTTAATAAAAATATAAAAATACAAAAATAATCATCTTTCACCTCTAGAACTATTAATTAGGTTTTCTAATCCTAGCGACACTATTCCTAAGCTGAACGATCAATCCCCCGGTACTTGTCACTATACTATACTACAACGATCAGGTACACTGCCTGGTGGGGGTTGTAAGCTTCTCGAGATCCCTCGAGAGGTAAAGCAAGGTGCGATTCCCACGCATCAAGTTTTTGGCGCCGCAGCTTGGGGAATAGTTATTGTCTAGGTTAGGATTTCTTTTTATTAGGTCTACTTGCTAGATTCCTTTCTAGTAAGATTTTTATTTTTATTTTTAGGTTCTCTTTAGTCTATCTTTTCTTTGTGTCTTTGTTTGTAAAAAAAAAAAAACCTTTCCATTGACTATTCCGTTAGCCATTATGGAGAACGCGAATCCACCAAGTCCGACACTAGAATATTACCAGAACAAATATAATTACACCAGTTTGGATATACCAAGATGGACGAATGAAATGAGGCGGACAGGATCTTATATTGATTTTATTGAGTACCTTGAGAAAAGAGACCATGTGCATAAGACTTTTAAAGAATTCACCTTAGGAGCTCCATCAACCCCTCAAAATGCCTCACTTCGTGAAACCTATGCACCATATGAGCCTTCACCTAGGATAGTTTCGTATGAGCCACCTAGCTGCATGTCATGGTTAGGCCCTACCATAATACAGGATGAACACATAGGTGACCTTGATGTGATGGAGGATGTAGCCAAACATGATCACATTGATCAAAAAGACCTAGGTTTTATAATCGATGATGATGAATCTCAAGAAACAGATGATGAATCTCTTGGGCAATTTGTATATAGCAGTCAGAATATTGAAGATGATCCTTATGATTCGGACATAGAAGTTGAGATGCCTAGAGAAGCACGTGAGATACTTGGGAGAATGTTAGGGCTAGATCCTGACACATGGAGTGATGAGGTAAATAACATAAGCCCACAAAATACTCAACCATCATTTGAGGCACACGCACCGCCCGTGACTTACCCGGAAGAAGTAGAAGAAACTTTAGGAATTCCGATAGAGGTAGAACCCTTGGACCAGGCACCACTTGAGGATATAGGTTTGAACACTTGTAGTGATAACCTTACTCCTAGTTCTAGGGAATTTCCTAGTGTTGATGAACCGGAACCTCAACCTTTACACAACTTTCCATCCTTAGATATATTTCTAGGAGACAAAAGAGGAACTGACCCACCCATCAACCAATATTATCCGGGTAGTTTTAGGATGAAGGAAGCCATTCACTCACCCCCTTCACCTCACGTGGCATATTCACACCCTAAGGGTGTGTATCGCTACTTTCACCCACACTTAATCCTAAGTGTAGGGAGAAACTCCTCTATTTCCGTTAAATAAGGGTAGAGTCAGGCTCGTGACTCGAACAAAAACAAGCGCTTCTTGGGAGGCAACCCATGTTTTGTGTGTTTTTATTTATTTGTTTGTTTGTTTGTTTGTTTGATTTTATTTGTTTCCGTATGCATGTTTTATTTTTATTGTTTGTGCCTCATGTTTCAAAGTAAATTGTGAAAATGCTTTATTTTGTTTTTAACTTCGTCTTAATTGCATATAAAGGTATTTTGCAAAAGATAAGTGTAAGGGAAGATCCAAATTTGTTTATAAGAACGAAATTGAGCATGAACCACAACAATAATAAATGGACATGTGTATTAGTACTTGTTAGAGTCAAATGCTTGTATCGAGTCGTAATGATGTTTTGCAGGATTTTCCAGGAAGTAGGACAAAGTTTTTCCAGAAATTTTCCGGAAACTTAACATAAGAATTTCTGCAGGTCCATTCTGACGGCGTTAGGGTTTGCTCTTGACGGCGTCAGGAGTTAAAATCTGGAAATTTTACCGGTTTTGTTTTTCTAACGGAGTCTTATAGTTTTTGTGAATTATTAAGTTTTATAATCTCCAGGAAATCTGCAAACTTCATTCCACAAGCATTATATTTTACTTTGTTTTCTAGGATTTAGTAACTTATATAGGATGCCGCTGATTTTACGCGAGGTTGCCTTGTCTACTTTTGTCAGGATTTACAGGTTATTTGTGACAAGAAAATGATTTATATTCTGAAAGGGAAGCTTAGATTGTTCGTTTTCTTGGAAGAAGATTTAATCTGGCCAACTAAAATCCATACCGAGCGAATCAGGGGAGTATTTGATTTCATTCTCTTTACTTTTTAACTTTTACATTCTTTACTTGAACATTGGGGACAATGTTCATCTTAAGTGTAAGGGGAGGGTAAAAAGATGATACCTTACATATGCACTTTCGCTTGAGTTTGTTTTGTTTGATAGCAGATGAGTAATAAAACTACGAGAAATACTTGTTAGTGTAATTTTAGCGCCAAATTTAAAATTTTTTTACAACATTTAGGAGTGAAACTTTAGCCATAGCAAGCGTCTCATGGATAGGAGGTTGTATGACTAGCACATAACCGTATATTCAGAAAAATTTTCCACCCAAAAATGTGAGGTTCGCCTTTAGTTTTGATAGGAAAAGCATTTATTATTAGTGCTTATGAGTGTACCGGTAGCATTTAGATTCTAGAACTTGCGTTAGTGATGCATCCCGAGACCGCTAGTGAGACTACATTCGTGTGGTAGGATTTACTACATGATAAGAGGCATTAGGATCACCCTTGTGTTAAACCCGTATCATAATTGCTTGACCATTTAAGTCATATTACTTGGCTAGTTGAGTCAACTAATTTTTCCCACGCCCTTAGCGTTGTACTCATTTTTAGTACACGAAACCCCTAGTACACCCCTCCGAGCCTATCTTTTCGTTTCTAACTTTAAGCATTTTACTTAAAGGAAGAATTTGTTACACCCCACTTAAATGTACACCCAAATCGCCTTAGCCTTCCGTGTATGCGCTCATTTTTAGTGCATTATTGTTACTCCCTCCGTCCCAAAATTATTGTCCCCTATTGACTTTTTCGGTCTTTCTTTCTCAATTTTGACTATAAATATTTTTGTTTGTGTTATAAAATTATTGATAAAAATTATACCAAATGAAAATTCATTTAAAACTCAATCCGTTCATATATTTTGTATCAAGTATTATGTAATATAAACAAAAATACTTAAGGTCAAAGTTGAAAAGTAAAGACCGAAAAAGTCAATAGGGGACAATAATTTTGAGACGGAGGTAGTATTTGTTAAACCCTAAGTTAACTTTCTAATTGATTACATGGTTGCTAAGTCGAGTCATATCATTGTACATATTGTTTTGGGACGATTGGGACTCATGGGTAAGTACTTATTTTATGGAGTAATGGGGAAGAACATAATATATTACCCCCATATGTACGTTAATCTTGAAAGTGCTCCAAGTGTTTTGATTTTCTTAATTCGAGTCATTAGATTAGTTAAATGTAAAGTATGTAAAGATTCAAGTGTAAGGGGAACGTTTATACCCCTATGATGTATTATTTTGGATGGTAGGGTAAGAGTGTATGAAAAAAAAAAAAAAAAAAAAAAAAAAAAAAAAAAAATCGAAAAAACAAGAAAAAGAAAAAGAAAAAAAAATAGAAAAAGAAAAAAAAAAAAAAAAGAGAAAAAACATACGGACTACCATCTCGTTTCATTCTATGTTCATTTTATGTTTTTGTTATTTTTCATTTATTAGCTTAAGTCGAGTCTAGTCTTGGCTTAGCAACGCCATCTTGTACATGTAATTAACTAAGATTGTTAACTCGCCACCAGTAAAACTTCCTTTATCCAACAAAACCGTGTAATTCATATCCCTACACCTAACGTTATAACCCTTTAAAAGACCTCTTTGATAGTTTATCCTAGGTGCTTACGCCATGTGGTGGAGGTTTGATCCTTTCCCAAGCCTATGGTAATCTATTTTGCTATGACAGGTAGTGAGAGATATCTTCCATTTCCATAATGTTATATTACTTTATTACACCCGAGAGATGTGAGTATCTAAACACTATTTGTGAGGTGCTTGTGTATGACCTCCGTGCTTGTCTATTGGTCTTTAGTAGAACGATTATTTGTTGTAATTACTTTTATATTAGTGTTAAATGACCCCTAACTTGTCTTTTGAGTAGAATAAAAGCTCATTTGCTTGAGGACAAGCAAATCTCAAGTGTAAGGGTATATGATGAGGCGAAAAATGATCCGTTTTTAGGGGGTCATTTAAGCACGAATCCGACTTTATTTGATCAAATATTGCCCTAAATCGTTCCTTTTGTGATTTTAGGTGTTTGGAGAGTGAATTCTGGAAAAGAGGCTATTTTGGACGTTTTTGGAGCATAAAGTGAAGAAAACGGCAAAGTACCAAAAATCCAAGCTGGAAATACAAGGTGACGGCGTCAAGACCAAAAGCTTGACGGCGTCAGACATGAAGAATTAAATATCGAAGGTGGTGACGGCGTCAGATGAACTGGTGACGGCGTCAAAGTGGCCAAGAATAATTTACCATGGGTGGTGACGGCGTCACATAGGCCGTCATAAGTGGATCAAGGCCGTCCGAGGAAGTTTATGGCGGCGAGGTGACGGCGTCAGAATTAACTCTTGACGCCGTCAGAACGATTTTCCTATATATAGTTTTCTAGTTTTTTCATAAAAGAGAGAGAAGTTTTGGTGAAACCCTAAAGACGATTTTGGTGCCTCTTTTACAGGTTTTTCAAGGTTTCCAAACCCTTGAGACCTTGCATTGTAATTGAGATAAGTGTACTTTCAATTCAATCAATATGTCTATGTGTTGGTTGTTTATCTTTTGTTCTTATCTTAATTCTACTATGCTAGGCTAGATCTCTCTTGTGTTTGCTTAGATCTAATGAAACCTAGATGTTGATTATGTGTTGATTACTTGTCTATTCTTGTTTTGAATGAATGATTTATATGTTAGGCTTAAGAAAACTGGCAGATCTCCAAATGGTAACATGCTTGAACGTCTTAAGAAACATGAACCGAGGCGTACTAGGTCTTTATTGGTTATATTTAATGCATGAGCCACTGTTTACAATCCCTATAGTTGTGCTGGGTCATGGTGTAGGAGGAGATAAGAGCTCATAGAGTTGGGGAGTTATGTATGCCACTCCACGAATGGTATTAAGGAATACAACCCGTCATTCATACAAGTGTAACAAGTAATTAACATGTAAAAGATATCTAGGGAGTAGTGAAGTCTAAGTAAACACAATTTCTCCAATTACTGCTCACAACCTTAGTTTAATTAGTTTAATTTCATTTTTATTATTTTATTTTGATTGCATCTTAGCTTTGGGTTAGTTGATTAGCAACTAATTCCGCCCACTCCTTCAAAACCCGAGATTTTACTTGCTTTAATAAAAATATAAAAATACAAAAATAATCATCTTTCACCTCTAGAACTATTAATTAGGTTTTCTAATCCTAGCGACACTATTCCTAAGCTGAACGATCAATCCCCCGGTACTTGTCACTATACTATACTACAACGATCAGGTACACTGCCTGGTGGGGGTTGTAAGCTTCTCGAGATCCCTCGAGAGGTAAAGCAAGGTGCGATTCCCACGCATCAATAGCTTTCATCTTCAGCTCTAAGGTATGACCTATGTGGGCCACTTGGTATGAGCCCCGAGGAAGTAGAAAAGAAGATAAAGGAGGATATGCTGAGGCCTACGATCCAGGTAATTCCTGATCATAGTTTTGTTATACTTTATACTATATAGTCTATATGCAACGAATGCAATATGTTATAAGATATAAACCAAAAAAATAAACTTAAACAGAGACCAATTAAATGTAGGATCCTTGATGTAAAAATAATGTTGCTTATAAGGAGTACACGCTATATGAATAATAAGAATCATATATTCAGGTATAATGAAAAGTCGTGATGTGGTGTTCAAATTCTGATGTTAGTTTTATGTGCAGGGTTGGTTTATTTTTTGGGTGGGCTGGAATTATGGATTTACCAAACGTGTTCAGATTCAAGGTGATTTTCTTGCGATGTGTTATGATTATAATTATAAGGTAAAGCTTCTATTTACCATATTCTGTAATTTCAATTAATTGATGTTTGCATTGCATTTTCATGGATCCTATAAATTAGTGTTATTATCATAGGTAAACAAGCACAAAAGCAACGCGATAGGGATTATGTTGATCGGTTAGGTAACATTTTGCCAAGTACGTTCTTTTGTTGGTAGTATAATGCAAACACAAGTCTGAGGCGTTTGGTGGGTTTCGGAGGACCAGTTGTCGATCCTTTTGTTATCTTACTTTGGTGCCTTTGATGGCATTGGAAAAGATTGCAGCAGCTTTTTCAGGAGCAATAAAGATGGTTCGGATATTAGCAATTGAAGGTGCATTATATTTAGTTTTGTTAGATTTGGGTCTTTGAGATACCACTTTACATGAATAATATCGTATATTAATTATTAATTCAGAGTTGAACAATGGTTTACATAACCAAATACTTATATATTGATTTTGGGTTTGTAACAGATCAGAGGAAAAAAGATTTCTTGAAACGGCCACACAGAATGGGAATGACATAGGGGTTGAAATGGGTGGGTTCGGGGTGCTGAAATAGCTCAATTTGGAAGATGAAATGGGTGTCGGATTGGCTTGCTGAAATGGGAGCTAAAACAGGTGTGTTTGGGTACTGAAATGGGTGTGTTTAGAGCCTGAAATTGGTCAATTTGTGTGACGAAATGGCCCGGAAATCGGTGTGTTTGGGGGCTGCAGTGGGAGCTAAAATGAGTCAATTTAGGGGCTGAAATTGGTGTTGGATTGGATGTTGGAATGGGGCATGAGAAGGGTGCATCTGGCTACTGAAATGGGGACCGAATTAGGTGCGTCTCACTACTGAAATAGCACGCTTAGGTGATGAAATGGGACAAAAATGGATGTGTTTCGGGCTTGCAGTGCGGGATAAAATGGTAAGTTATATTTTTTACAATTCAGAACCAAAAAGTTGGCCTCTAAGACTGTTACCTAATTATTCTATACTGATACAATTTTTTTTAACATATTTGACACGTTATTTGATACATTTTTCATTAAAATAACATATTTGACATATTGATTATCTCTTTATCGCAAGGTTTAATTTTTTCTTTATTATTATAAAGATTCAACCTTTTTGGTTTTCATTATGTATGTTTTATGTTTTTAGAGGAATTGAGTCACTAAATCAGGTTATGGGTCAATGATGTTCATGAACCGTTTAGACAGTTGTTGAGGTACCTTTTTCTTTTATTGTAACAGATTTAATTAGGCAAGAGTTACTTTTTTTTCTCTTTTTTTTTTTGTTAAATTACATTTTCTTACGACTTACCCGGGCTGCCCATTTGTCCATTAGTCCTGTAGTGGATTATGTGTTTATGTGTATGAAAAGTCTACATAGTGAATCTTCAACGGTTGTGTTCTTGAAATATGTTAAAGTTTACGAATTAAAGAATGATACGAATGGGCATACATTAATTAACATAGAACAAATAGCAAAGCAGCGGAATGTGAATTGGGAATTGATAGGAACCAAAATGTGGCAAAATGGGCTGGCAAGTCACTTTGGGTAAAATGTCAAAAGGGGTAGTTCTGTATGAGCATTGTTTTTCAAAAATTTAAATTTTGGTAAATATTATATGTGTATATGTATTGCTTAGGTGGAAGAATACATTAGCAAACATGAACGACGAAGTTTCCATTTGTAGGCTGAGGTCAATATATACACTTTTGTGAGGTTTTAAAATAGCACATTTTGTCTTTTTAATTTGCATTAAAGTTACTGAGAAGAAATTGACAATTTTTACTATGAGATTGTTGATTTAGGGGGTGTTTGGAATTGCTTAAAGTATCTTATCAGTGCTATAAGATTCTAAAAGAGTCTTTCAGATTGCTATTTATTTGATAAATTGATATGAATGTTTTAAGTGACTTAGATGCTAATATCAATTAAAGAGATGGCCACTTCGACCCATCTATTGCTGAAATGGCTGGGTTAATTTGCTTAGCTGTAGGCACATGGGTAAGCAAAGTTGGAAAAGTACAAAAGGCAATCTCTATTAAGCTCTGGTACAAACTAAACCATATGCGCAGATGAGCATTAGTAGTTACAGTAAAAATGATTAAATGTAATTTGATATAGTTTATCGGTGCAGGAATTGTGGCTGTAGTCGTGGAAGAGAAACTAACAAATAACGATATGGAAAATGGGATACTGCTAATGCGTATGCGCCAATATGTAACGAGGCACCCGTTTTATAATGGGCGTCCATTATTTGGTTGTAATATTGGACCTGCCATCACCGATGTTCGTTTCTATGAATTGAGAAAAATAATATTTTCAAACAGGGGTGATAATGGAGAATGTACTGGCTTTGGTTCAAAAGGTAACTGGGATTTTATTTGTTTATTTATTTATTATTATTATTTTATGTGTTTCCTATATCAAACATTAATGTTGTAAAAACAATATTGTGTAGTTACAATTGGTGGTAGAAGAATGGTATAGGAACAAGATGATAGAAGCAGTTGTACACTGTCGACGGGTTGCTATAATCAGTTAGATTACATGGTAGTCACTATAGAGACCAAGTACAAAAACCAAGATCCTGTTCTAACAGCTAATATGCATTTATTTCGTCCTTCTGTTTCTTAGACAATCCTTTAAATTAAAACTTTTTTGGACCAACAGATTATAGCGGATACGTTAGAGCTATAGGAGAAACCATAAAAAAAACATCATAACATGTTAAAATGCTTCCGTAGCTAAACGATTATATATTTGTATTTGCCTTCATTATAGTTTATATTTTAAGATAATCAATATGGTGATTAGATTGCTTATCTGTTACAGACTTTGGAAAACGAACTCTCACGACACCAGAATGCATAGATCATTTCGTGCACCTTTCGGGCTGCCCCTTCTCCAGAAAGTGGCCTGCAATACATGTTGGAAATGGATTATTGAACGAACCGTTATTGAGCTAAATGGATTACTAAACTGTCTTCACAATCATAAAGTAGGCTTTTGTTTTTACACTTGAGGTTTTAGTCATTCAGTTTGTTTTTATTTCTCACATGTGTAACAATTGAATTGTAATTTGATTGAAAGAAAGATTTGGGTAAAAAGTCTTCTAACTTGAGATTCTAGGGCCTTGAATACTATAGCATGCAAAGCTTTCGTCACATATAATTCTCATTTACAAACATCTCGCATATAATACTCCGTTCACAAACATCTTGCCGCAACGCACGGGCTACAAACCTAGTTATACTCATTTGCTATCTTCACATTGTTTATCTCATTAACAGAAGAGGATAATCGAATAGCTCCACATCTCGCTGAGGTAATTCCTGCGGGAGGACAACTAGTAACCTTAAACCCGTTTTCTTTTAGTAAACATGTTTCAAATATTACCATTTTCACACATTTAAAGATTAAATACTGCCTTTAACGGCTCATTTAAAGATGTGAAAGTAATTTACTTACTCGTGTAATGAAGTGTGAAATAAGGCAGTTCAGTGAAGTTTTGTATTTTTTACATTATGTAAGGAAGGAAATACTTCATGGATATTGACTCCAAAGAATCCACAATTGTATGATGTTGCGACAATGGTGATATACTTAGGTGCATATTTGAACGATTATCGTGTAGGTGAGCTGCTTAGTGTTGGTTAAAGTATGCGTTTAGACATGTGATGCGTGTGTTAATGTCTTATAAATTTGTAATATAGTTATGAATTTTGTCTAATCTACACTATAATACTCGAAAGGCTCAACATAATATGTATAAAATCTAAACACATACTTTAACCAACACTAAGCATCATCACTACCACCAATAGCAGTTAATTAGCCTCAAAGGGCATCATTGGCAAAAACAAGAACGTTACAAACAACCTGAAACTCAAAGAGCATCATTGGCAAAAAAACAAAAAAAAAACAAAAACGTTACAAACAACCTGAAAATCACGAGATCTAAAACAAAATAATCTTGAAATCTTTAGATTCACGGTTTTTGTAGGTTGTGGAAAACTAGAAGGGGGTTGAATAGTTTTACGTCTTTTTAATTTATTATGAAAACTTTTGTTTACTTTAAAACTTTAATTCGATCTTATGTGAATTCAACACTTGGACAATATGAACAAATAAATGTAAATGAAAGTAAACAATGTAAGTAAAGTAATGAAAGGAAATATAGGGATGGAGAGATCAAACCAAGACACGGAGGATTTATAGTGGTTCGGCTACGAAGCACCTCGTCGCCCTACTCCACTCCCGAGCACCTAACTCGAGAGTTCTCTTCACTATGTCAACAAACTCCCTTATGGCGGAGAAAACCTTACACAACTTTGCTTACACCAATTAACGACACTAAGCTAAATGTTGAGTTCTAATAGTAGCTAGAACTAGTCTTACATGTGTAGACGTATAGTCTGGAATGGGCCCGGCCCGGCAGAGAGCGGCCCACTCTACGCCTAAACCCTAATCCATGCCTTATAAATATAAGGCTGGTATTCTCTTCTTGACAGAACACAACAGGTTACCCTAAACCTAACTCTTATATGCTATATCACATGGAGACTAACTTGACCGTCGGAGGTGGATCCCGGGGCTACGGCCTCGGGTCCACTCCTAATGGGTTCTCTTTGTTGACAGGTCTACTCAGGGCTCGAGAAGACGACGAACGGCTCTGGGAGAGTTGTCGAATCCAGCCCGCGCCATATTATGTATCAACAAGTTGGAGCCATCCGTGGGACCCAATTGCGACAAGTTTCGGGCTCTCACACCACTGCTCTCTCAAAAGTCGGTATATATATAATATGGGATCCTCACTTTTATAAACACGGTATTAGTTTGTTTGAGTATAAGTAATTCGAATACATTTTTACGAATAATCGAATCAAATAATAATGAATAATAAACAAAACTAATTTTAAATTATTTATTTGTCATTGTATATTCTTATTAAAATTTGACCCAAGTGATCAAACCTCGCACAAAAAGTGTAACTAATTATCTTTTAAGTATTCATAAGATTTTATGTAAATCTTTTAACTTGGTAAACACGATTTTATATATAGCCACACTAAGTCCGCACGATCGGAGCTACTTTATCTTTTAACCGCGCATTAATTCGCGCACATACTGCTTTTACAGTTGGTATGCCTGTTCACGCTTGTTTGCACTATAGAACTACGTGTTCGAACAACGCAGTCATGATAAATCTACTCGCGTTAGGCCGTGCGTTCGGACATCTTCGCAGATTAGCGCCATGAGCGCACTGTCACGTACAGGCACCACGATGCTAGTCAATCGCCATGAGCGCACTGGACAAAATCCGTGGTCATCTGCGATCGTCCACAAATGTTCGAGTCTATGCGGTCACGATACGTCCATCTGCGTTTGTGCGTGCGATTGAAACTATTAGTCGCGGTCACGGTGCGTCCATCCGGGGGTTTTTTTTATATATAAAAAAAACAATTAATTATATATGCTATGTGCTATATATTGCTTCACGCTAATCTTTTACTTCATTAGGTTTTATATGTTGCGATTCGCGGCATATACTTTTAATATTTGCATTAAAGTGTTTTCCAGGATTTGAATAACTAAGTTTAATGCTCCTACAAGAGTAGCACCATCAAACTTGGGGGGCTACCAGGGTATATAATACCATTGTTTCCGTACGCGTCACTCAGGTATATTTGGAAGCAGATCGTATGTAAGAGGTATTGCAAGCCCGGTACAAAGACGGATTTAAATATTCGCACCATCTTGCCACAGGGGAGACGTCCTCTGTCGGTTGTAAAGACGGATGTAATGTTCGCACCTTGTCACGCACAGCGCGCACCTTTTCCACAGAAGCATGTATTCTGTCACATCATGTTGCATCGCTACTGGTACAAAAGGTACGCCCTTACCCAGGATGCAGCATACGAGATCCACCTTCACCATTGTGAGACTCTCACAATCGCAATGTTAGTATTACCCCAACTATAGAACTACGTGTTCTTCTTACGGGGTCTTTACTGTCACACTGTGGCGGGAAACCTAGCATATGCGCATCTCTCCCCGTCATGTAAGAACGGGTGTTACTCAGGTCATCGCGGACGCATCTACAAAGTCGCGGATTCGGATATAGTATAATGGGCTAAATAGGAGTGCACCATGGGCCCAGTGCGCACTGTCGCATTTAGGCTGAGCAGTATAGTCCATCCCATGTGCACACCTGAGTTGCGCACACATGGGCCATGCCGTCGTGGTTGATTGGGCCTACGTGGCCATGAACATAACTTAAGTCTAGCATAACATAGCCATGCACTATGTCACACTAGACTTGGGGGGCTTGTGGACGTATAGTTTGGAATGGGCCCGGCCCAGTAGACAATGGCCCACTCTACGCCTAAACCCTAATCCATGCCTTATAAATATAGGGTTGGGATTCTCTTCTTGACAGAACACAACAGGTTACCCTAAACCTAACTCTTATATGCTATATCGCATGGAGACTAACTTGACCGTCGGAGGTGGATCCCGGGGCTATGGCCTCGGGTCCACTCCTAACGGGTTCTCTTTGTTGACAGGTCTACTTAGGGCTCGAGAAGACGACGAACGGCCCAGGGAGAGTCGTCGAATCCAGCCCGCGCCAGATTATGTATCAACAACGTCTTCTTCACAACTTCTTCACGACTTTTTCACAACTTCTTCACGACTTCCTCTTCACAACTTCACTACTTCTTCACGACTTCTCACTACTACTACACACCTTAACTACTTCACAACTTATCACTATTTCTATACTACTTCTTTACACCACAACTACTTACTTACACTTCAATCTACTTAAGCACACAACACTTTACACAATTATCAAATACTATTTAATAATCTACAATACTTCTTCTATTGTTGTTGAAGGAGTATTCTTCTTTTGCACTTGGATGGTGGAAGCTTGAATCATTTGGAAACAAAAGCTTATGATTATATGATCAAAGGTTTTAGAAAGATATAAGAGGAGATTTAGAACAGAAAGTTTTGGGGTGCAAAAGGTTTGAAAAAAGTCAAGGAATAGTCCACTATTTATAGGTAAAGCTGAGGACAAGGGGAGCATGGCCGGTCCCTTTAAATATTAAGGGGACCGCCCTTATATTTATGGGGGCTGCCCATGTTGCCCATTGCTCAACATTGTCTTTTTGTGCGGAAGGTTTTTCTGAAATAATTTTGCCCTTTTTGGTTGAAAATTTGAATTCATATATTTATGGTGAATTAAACATATTTATTTAATACCAAAAATGGTTTTCTAAAAGATATAAAATGTTTATGAGATTTTATAAAAAATCTAGTGATTAAGAAAATGTTTCTTTGATCATAAAATGCATTAGGCATTTTGTTTATTCATACCTTGAGTGATTTAGTTGTTGAAGTGAATATTTACAACTAAATACTTGTTTACGTACTAATCTTTATGTTTAATGATTTTACATTTTGTGATTATCAAAACATAGAGATATCGAAAGATATTGATAACGTTTTTAGGCTTTATTTATATCAACATAGGTTCTCATGTTTCACCCATTTATTAAAACACCAACAGCAAAAAAAAGTTAACACAATAATAGCAGATCTCACATCTCATCACATCAGAAACAACATATCTAAGAACTAGAATAATCACAAGATCATCTTTTCCGAAAATTTAAGATCTAAAAATAAAAGACAAAAAAATCACAAACCTTGTTGTTATTGTGTTTAAAAAAACAACCAAAAAATAGTCATAAATAAAAACCAAAACAACCAGTAAGAAAAGCTAGCAACTGTAAACACCTGAAACAACTAGACCATCAAGAAATGATGGCGGATACGGCAATAGGTGGGGCGATGAAGCCAGAATCACCAATCGGAACCGCTTTTTCAAAACAACATAAGCCAACAACAAAAACATCAACTAAAGCCACCTAGCCTACCAAAACAATTTGAACCATCGAGCGACGATGGCTATATGGTAGACGGAGGCAGTGATGGTAGTTGTAAGTGTTTGGTGGTTTAGAGAGAGGGAGGGTTTAGGTGTATTTTGTGTGGTGGGTGTTTTTAGGTTTTGTGTGGATTTATATATATTTTTATGGTTTGTACTATTATAACAAATTTTATGAATTAGGTAGTTATGGAATGGGCCGGTTTAAATGGATTGTTATAATAGATTTTATGAAATAGGCTGCTACTAAGAAGACTCTTAAATTTTCAATTTTGAAATTTTTGTTAGGGTGTTATAAATGTTTCAAATGGGACTTAAATTTTTAGTTTTACATTAATCTCTATTTTTAGCAAGTGTTGAAGTCTGAATTTTAAGCCTTGCCATTTAGGGAAATGTCCTAAAAGCATTATAAGGTAGTAGAGACTAATGACACACTTGGAGTTATTTTGTTTTTTACATGTTAAAGATAGTGTGTGTGCCTGATTTTAAGTTCTAGAGTGAATTACATGACAAAATCATTTATTAAACATAAACAAAAGTTACGATTGTCATCCCTAATTAAAAATCAATATGATACACTTCACTCATATCAGGACTAAAAAGCCCAAAATTTTGCTCAATTCCAGGACTCTTCTGATTCTTGTTATATAGAGCGAACACATATGTTTCTATACTATTTCCGGGGTTCTTTGGTGTACCCGAATTCGCGTGTCGCACAAGGTTTTGATTGTAGGTTTGAGCTAGACTATGAGTTGTATATTCACCAATTCCAGTTGAAGGCCACACGCTCTCGACAACTACAACATCCAATCCTCTTACACCAACCTTTTCTAACGCCAAATAAACTGAATCAACCATTGCATCAAACATATTCGCGTACTCTAAATCTCCATCCGTCACTTCAGTTTCTGTAGAGTTCATTTGCGCGTATGATAACTTGATATAACTAGGATCACTAGCATACCCGAAATAGGGGTACGCTGTGAGCAAGAGGGGGAAACCATGGCTGCTCAAGTAGCCTAAAATCTCTTGCATCATTGCCTTATAGTCACCTTTAAATTCACCACTTGATGGAGGATATGAACTTGCTAGCAAGGCAAACCCGACAGACGTACTCACTGGAATGTTGCCAAGATTGAAAGATTGCAAAGCTGCGTTAAGATTTGCCGTCATTGATAATACGCTAGATGCTAGCTTACCCGGGATAATTTCGTTACCAATGGATATGCAACGAAATGTGATAGATTGTGCATATGGGACAATGTTTGTTTCCACCCAATTTATTGCAAAATTGGTATCACTAGCAAGTTTTGGTACATCGTGATTGATTGTTCCTATAATTACTTGAATTCTTGAGTTTTGAACTGCATTAAGAACGTCATGGGTTAAAGATACAAATTATATCAATATTTTTGGATTTTATGAGGTTAATGGCTTGGGCTAGAGAAGGGAGGTTGTCTGCTATTAATCCATAGTTTACTCCAGCAGTACCACCATCTATATATGAATCAATGCAAACAAAACACACAAAAGATTAATGTCATAAAAAATATGTAAGAAATAAGGGTTTGGTCTAGCAATATTCGGCGTGTATCAAACAACAAGCAGATTAGTACATATTAAATCGAAATGAAGAGCAAGAAACATAATACATACCAACATGAGAGATGGGATGACTTATGAGCAGGAATAAAATGTTAAAAAAAGGGTAGAACCAAACCTATGACTAGAAATAGTTTTCCTTGTAGATATTACAAAAAAGAATTGGTTTTACTTTTTGATTTGGATGCTATAAGAGTTGAGTAAGATGGGGTATTTATATGCATCATGCATGAGGAAGAAGGCGATTGCATTAATCATAAGTTATTTTGGCACTAAAAATGACTATAAATGTGTGCTTATATCTATATATGTTATTTAGTAATAATACAAGAATATTGAAAATATTTATACACATTAGTTTCTTTTTGATGCCATGAGTTACCTTTTGTGACAATATTTGTAAATCTCATACTTAATAAGTAACCTCACAAGGATGATGACACGGTCAAAAATCCAAGTCGTTCATGATTATTAAATATATTGCTAGAGCGAATAATATAAACTAGCTTATTACTCCTTTTACAAACAATTTATATAGAATTACATTTACATAAACAAACACTATTTTTAACTAGATCCTAATTATTTTTAACAAAATTATGAATGAGTCGCCAAAATTTTGGATGAATTCATATTTCAGTTTATCTTTATCATTATCTTGCAAAAGGATAAAATTGTTCGAGTTATATGTCATTACTAAAGAATATTTTCCAGGTATAACATTTTCTTATTGAAATTATTTTTCAGTTGACTAACAAACTAAAGAAAAAAAAATCAAATATACAATCATGAAAGTTGATATGAGGTTGTATCACCTGTAAATTTACATGCAAAACCATTTAAAATCACTCATAATTATATCACTTTGTTTAAATATTTTTATAACACTGGAGACAGAGAAGTGATATGTGAGTAATGAAACTGCTTTTAATTGAGAATTATATAAAACCATTGTCGAATCTAGAAAAAAGATATATTAGTGTGAATCCAACTTACCTCATTTAAAGTTCTACGCACAATCTATACCAGTAAATGTATTATACATAGTCAAGCAAACTTACCTCATTTAAAGTTCTACGCACAATCTGTGCCAGCAAATGTGGCTCTAATATATATTTATGGGAGTCATTTAAGCAAATTAAAAACAATAACAATATGAAAGACGCATACAAATTATTACACAATAGTTATAATCCGAATGAAGCACAAAAGACACAAATGATTTATTAGCAACTAAACGCCATAAAATTAGGCTACCAAAGGCGACAAAACAATATATAAGATAACGAACAAATTATTAGCTAACGAACATCAAAAGTTAATCAAACAATCAGGCCATAGACTACGATCAGTATCAAGCAAACTATACATTAAACTTGCACTCAATCATTCAAAAATAATGAATCAAAATAGGCGTATTGAAGACTTACTAACAAATGTGTGTCGACTCGTACTGATTTTGATCACCAAACTACCAATTAACTAACTACTATTCGAAACTCAACTACCGATTAAGCACCTCAGATTCGTAACTGAACAACCAATTAACTAACTCCTATTTAAAACTGAACTACCAATCAACTAACTTGTATTCGAAACCTGAACTACCGATTAACAAACTCGAAATCCTAAGCACTGAGTCAAAACCCTAACCGCTGATTCAAAACCCTCACCACCAAATTGAAACCCTAACCACCGATTCAAAACCCTAACCATCGAATCGAAACCCTAACCACCGATATGAAACCCTAACCACTGATTTGAAACCTTAATTACCGATGAACTAACTTCGGATTGTGACTATCATTAACAATTTAAAGTTTTGATTAATTAGTTTTGAAAGAGATGATTACTGTTTGAAGTTTTGATTAATTTGAAGATATTAATTTGTAAGGGGATTGAAACTTATTAAGTTGATTTTGATTTAGAAATAGGTAGGAGAGAAAATTACTTAATCAGAATACCGATGTTATTGATGCAGGATTTCTGACCAGGATTTAATATTTATATTTTACTCGTCTACCTATGGTTTACCTTATGCACTAACAGAAAAAGAATCCAGTCGTGTGTAGAGTAGTAATTGGTAAAACCGAGGTCATCCCAAGAGTTATGTATGACAGATCAAATTTAAGTCTAATGTCACGTATTTAAAAGAGAATTAAATTGAAGGATTAATTAAGCTGGTGGATTGAAATGAATAAAATGCGAGGGTAAATTAAGGTGAATTTAATATAATCAAAAGGCACGGTTATTTGGCAAATAACTAAGGGGAATGATAATTAAAATGTTTTAAATCTTACAAGCTTCCTATTACTTCAAATGGGGCGGACATATATCACTAGGTTCATATGGTCAAGTTCCCTAGCCTACCTCTCCCGAATCCTGCCGAGAACCAAAGGCACTACCCCTTGCTAGTAAGACGACGTACGGTAGACGGGTTTGAGTCATTAAGTGCCATTACATGCTAGATTTATCCTTGTATGGTCCGGCCTCTCGGATCTTAGACCATACTCTAAGTGTTAGAAACCCTTTAACAAGACTCAAGTAACTGAGTGAATAGTTGCTCAGTGAGTCACCTTCGAGATGCTAAGGACGAATCTAAGAAGAAAGACTTTCCATTCAGTGAGGCAGAATCTCAGTGAGTGGCCCTCAGCCAAAGAAGAAGGTGATAGGTTCAGTGAGTGATGACAATAACTCACTGAACCCCATCTCCTCAACAACTATAAAGACTAAAGATTGAAAACCTAAAGCCTGAAGAATAGGCGGGACAAGGCGGGAAACTATTGAACATACAAGACACAGTCGTTATTAAGCAAAGTCAAAGTTTCTCTGAATGGCTATGGTTCAGGATAGAGTCATCACTGTACCTCAGAAAGCAACCTTGTCCTATACCTAAAATAGATTTATGTACAGAGACAAAATACGTAGGTCATCTTTGTCTTTAACAGCAATGGTTGTAATTTTACTTGTGTATAAATAGGATCATAAGTGAAGAGTAAAAGTTGACAAGTTTGTGAAATTAATGATAAGACATTCACAAACAACTTTTACTCCTCCAAACAGCAACTGTGTCCCTGAGATAGCTCAGTGGTTTCGTGAATAGTTGTTACTTAAGCTTAGCTTAAGTTTAGAGAGGATATTTACCATACTTAGGGCTGTAAACAAACTGAACGTTCAGTGAACATTTCATGAACCGTTCTGTAAAAAGTTCATTTATGTTCGTTCGTTTATTAAATGAATGAACATGAACAATATATTACGTTCGTTTAGTTAAATAAACGAACATGAACAAAAGTCTCGTTCGTTCATTTATGTTCGTGAACGTCCGATTAGGCGTTCCTTAAAGTTTGTTTATGTTTATTTATCTATTTATGTTCATATACCATATCTTTTAATTTTATAATTTTAAAAATTGGTTTGTTTAAACAAAACAACACTTATAAAACAATATATTGTGAAGAATTCTATAAAGTTTATGTTTGTTTGTCTATTTTCATTTATGTTCGATCGTTTATGTTCGTTTAGTATCTTAATGAACAAACATAAACAATTCATTTTTTTAATAAACAAACATGAAAAAGAAAATTTGTCCATTTAAGCGTCCGTATCCGTTTATTTGTCCGGTTAAAATTAAATGAACGAACATGAACAGGGCTCCGTTCGTTTTCATCCGGTTCATTTACAGCCCTAACCATACTTGTCATTTCAATCCCAAGTGTTGTTCCGCAAACTCTTGGGTATAATTCTTTTTGGTTAATTTCTAATAAAGAGTTAAACATTGAAAAATATTGTCTCTTATCTTTTACGTTGATTTAATTTAAGATATTAATCGTTGCATTGCTATATCATGGAACTTGGTTAGGTTAAGCTTAATCAAGTAAAAGGGAACAACATGGTAAAACCTGAGGATCATCAGCTCTCGGAGTGGAGGTTACGGTGTAACCATAGAGTAGGGTTACGCCGTAGTTGGTTCACAGAATGAAATCCTCAAACAGGAATCTTCGTGAGTGAGCCATACGTCATATTCCTTGCTCCAATTCCTGTAAAATACGTAAACAAACATACCAAGCATAAAATCCTATAAAATTTAAAATAAGAAGATAGGCGTGGGGTGCCTCCCACGAAGCGCTTGTTTTTGTTCGAGTCTCGAGCTTGAATCCATCCCTATTTACTACGTATAAGGGTGTTCATCCCCTCACTTGGAATCAAGTGTGGGTGAAAAGAGTAATAAACACCGTGAGGATGTGAATTTGCTATGGGATACGGGAATGATGAATGAAAGTTATACCTTGAAGGAGATTTCATTTCCCTACTTACTTTACCCAGATTGACAGATGCACTAGATGATTTGACACTCTTTGTTGTGGTTGAATGATTGGCTTCAATGCCTCATTTGCCTCCTTGTTACTAACGCAAGGGTATATGACCTTTCCTCCGAACTCCTTCTTAAGCTCAACCAAAATTGGTTCCGTAACCGATGCAAAATAATCATCTTCGAGTGGTGTGATAAGCATGGTTTGTGAGGTTAACGGTTGCACTATGTCATCCATCATTTCTGCAACCTGTATGGGAAAACTAGCAAGGTCATTAGTAACAAAAGAAGAGCTAGAAATCATACCATTTTGTGTCGTAGTTGATTCCACATTAGCTTGTGGAATCGCTTCTTCATCTTGTAAGTTCCTTGCTTCCATCTTCTTCACTTGATCTTTGCTCGTTTCTTCATTTCTCACAACCTTCAAACGTCCTGGGAATGGGATAGGTGGAACATACGGTTTGACAATAGGTAAACCACGAGGAACCGGCTCCTTGTTGACTTCCTTGATCTGTCCCATTTTGACTTTTTCTACCTCATTCTTTTTATTTTCCAGGACTGCTCGTTGTAATTTTTCAAACATCGCTTCTATATTCATCCTCCTAGCATCGAGCTTATTTAAGTTCAAGTCTGTGGTTTCCTTGAACTTTCTAATCCATTCATAATTTGAGTCATGCATCTTCCTTGATTCTTCACAATACATGTTGATGATTTCCTCCAAGGATTCCACATACTCATCCTGCTCAAATGCTTTGCATTCTTCACGAAGAGAACACTTATGTATAGTATGAATGTTTTCCTTAACCTCCTTCATATCACACCTAAGTCTATCAATCCTTTTGGTTATGTCACCAATGTCATCCAAGCTATTGCTATTCGTCAGCCAAGTGGTTGCTCAATCATACCTATTTTGTGAATGGTTTGCCATCATTTGTATTGAGCGAAGGGCTTGTGCTGGTGGCATCATAGGGATTGGCCCTTGAGAGTCAAGCATTCGGCGGGAAAGGATCCTTAAACCTTTGTAGAAAATGAAGACTTTCTGATGCTTGTCGAGATCAAAGGTTGGGCACATGTAAAGAAGGTCATTAAACCTTTCCTAAGCTTCATATAATGTCTCATCCTTCCCTTGTCTGAAATTCCTTATCTCATCCATCTTCTTGGCAATCCTTGAAGGCGAATAATATCTCCAAATAAATGCTTTCTCCAGTAGATTCCATGTATTGATCATCCCAGTAGGAAGCCTGTACATCCATCTTCTGGCTGCACCTGTTAGTGTAATCGGAAATACTTTAAGCATTAATGCATCATGGGTGACTCCTGGAATGTGGAAAAGATCTGCGATCTCCAATACTCTTCGCACATGCAGGTGGGCATCTTCATCGTCAGTTCCCGCAAAAAGCTTCAGTCTGAGCTCCTTCATCAATTGGCTACTGATCTCAAAGTTCATATTATCATTAATTTTGGGATATACCACACCCGATCTTTGGTTACCTTGTGTCAAAGCCATGTATTCCTCCATAGTGAGCATGTCAATATCCGAATTACCCATATCTTGTAATTTCAAAAACAAACAAAAACAGAAAAGAAATGAAAAAGAAAACTAAAAACAAAAGATCCTAAAAAGCAAATGAAAACCTAAAATTATAAAAGCAAAAAATATATACAAAACTTGAATTAAAATCCTAATATAGCTCCCCAACAGCGGCGCCAAAAACTTGATGCAGGATTTTTGACCAGGTTTTAATATTTATATTTTACTCGTCTACCTATGGTCTACCTTATGCACTAACGGACAGAGAATCTGGTCGTGTGTAGAGTAGTAATTGGTAAAACCGAGGTCATCTTAAGAGCTATGTATGATGGATCTAATTTAAGTTTAATGTCACGTATTTAAAAGAGAATTAAATTGAAGGATTAATTAAGCTGGTAGGTTGAAATGAATAAAATGCGAGGGTAAATTAAGGTGAATTCAATATAATCAAAAGGCATGGTTTTCTGACAAACAACTAATGGGAATGATAATTAAAATGGTCTAAATCTTACAAGCTTCCTATTACATCAAATGGGCGGACATATATCACTAAGTTCATATGGTCAAGTTCCCTAGCCTATCACCCCCGAGTCCTGCCAGAAACCAAAGGCACTACCCCTTGCTAGTAAGCCGACGTACGGTAGACGCGTTTGAGTCATTAAGTGCCACTACATGCTAGATTTATCCTTGTATGGTCCGGCCTCTCGGATCTTTGACCATACTCTAATTACTTAAATTTATCCAACCCAAAAAGTTGTCCTATGGTCAATTTGCACACAAAGAATTATGGTAGTATAGTGGTATATATCCCCTACCTATCACGTGGGAATTCTTGCCCATTCACACCAATTTCCTCGCAACCCAACTATGCCAGGGTCTTATGGTCAATTCTCCTAGCATACCAGGTATAACCGGTTCTTCAAAACTATCACAACTAAAGGATCTATGATAAACTAAGCATGCACACACTAGAAATAATAATAAAATAAAGCAAATAAATACCAAACAATTAATCACCAATTAATTAATTAATTATAAATCAATAAAAATTAATTGACTAATAATAAATAAATTAAAATACGATAACAAATAAATAAAACACAATAGTCACAAAGACAATCGAAAAATAGGCATAATCAAAATTTTGATCACGAATAATGAAACTGAATAAATAATTGAGTGTCAAGAAATAATACATATCGTGCTAAATAAATACTTTCGATCCTCTAGATGAGTACCGGGGCAAAACCCCGAAGGCCCCCTTAAAACCTTCGCCAACTAACTGCTACTGTTTCTCTTTCTCTTCTGTCGGCGGCCCCACCAAGGAAACCACGAATTCACCGTCTGTCTTCAATGTTACATCGTACCAACTATAATAATAGTATTTTAGGCTTAAACCTCAATCTTTCACCTTGTTGCAACTTTAGTCCTTGGCTTCATATTTGTCATGCATAACACATGTAAATGTGTTATTATAACTTAACTTTGACCAGATATAGTCCCTCGACTTCAATAACATAGCACCCGTATAATAAACTACGGCGTAATTAAGTCATTTAGTTACGCCGTAACTCTTCTCCTTTGCGCTCAAGTAATTAATCACAGCGTAACTAATTCACTAAGTTATGCCGTCGTTCCTC
Organism: Artemisia argyi; assembly: GCA_030686995.1. Classification (NCBI taxonomy): domain Eukaryota; kingdom Viridiplantae; phylum Streptophyta; class Magnoliopsida; order Asterales; family Asteraceae; genus Artemisia; species Artemisia argyi. Next base: position 73,838,189 of record CM060692.1, on the reverse strand, counting down.
GTCCGTCAATACTTATCTTCTATGTAGATAATTCTACGGCGTAACCAATTTACCGAGCTACGTGATGAGTGCTCAAACACTCATCATTTTTATCGTATCTGGACTGCCAAAACATCCAAAAACACCCAAAAACGCATCAAAATACACAATTTATCCCAAAAGTGTGTTTTATATGTTTTAGATGCAAAATGTTTAAAAACAAACGAAAAACGAACAAAGTTTGCACAATTGGCAGTTTCAGTCCCTCAAGTTTCAAAATTTGGCAAAACTAGTCCCTGAAAGTTTAAAATGAAAGAAAAGTCAACCCAAGGCAAAGAAAAGACAAAATTTATCAAAATAAGTCCTTGGGTGAAAAAGTTTGAGAAAATTACACTTTTACCCCTCAAAATCCAAAATTGACATAATTGGTCCCTGGAATTTCAGATTTTGGCAGAATTGATCCCTGGTGAGATATTTTTTGATGGAAAACAATTTTTTATCCTTGGAAGTTTAAAAATATTCAAAATGGATCCTTGGATAAAAGTTTTTCACAAAATGGCAAGAATGGTCCCTTAACTTTGAAAAATGCCATTTTTAGTCCCCGGGAAATTTTGAAAATTTGAAAAATGGAAGTTTGGTTCTTGGTTCATATGGTTCTTTGCATAATTGGTCCTTGAGAGTACTTTTGGAATTTTCCATAATCATTCCACAACTTTTGCCAAATTACAAAAATAGTCCTTGTGTTGTTTTTGCTATGTAATCAAACGGACCCTTTTGTATTATTACCTAAACCCACCAAACAGGCCAAGCCCATCTTTATACCATCTCAGCCCATCACCCTTTAGCCCACCAAAACCCCACAACCGTTTTAAATAAAACGCTCCCACCTCCTTCTCCCCCAACTTGCCTGCAATCCTCACCAAACACACAACCTCCCCCCTCCTCCACCTCAGCATCTATACCCTGTCTCATTGACTATCCACCAAAATCCAAATAGCATTAAATGCTTCTTCAAGTCTCCAAGTTACCAGAATAAGTTAAAAGGGAAAATGGCGCCAAAATGGACTTGAACGGATGAGATCATCCCCACCCAATCCAATGGGTGGGATTTACTCAGAAAAGCACAAGGAAGGAGAGGGTGGCCATATAAAGAGGAGAGAAGCAGTAGAAAGGAGTTTAGTTTTTAATTTTAATAATTCTTAGGTCGAATGTAATTTTCTTATTCAAATTATTGTAAGTGTAAGTTATTAACTGTTTTAGTAAGCTTAAGTATTGTATTTTGAACCTTTTTCAAGTAATGAATGCAAGCAATTCAGTTTAAATACCTTGTGTACAATTTCCATTGAAAATTCTAAATATGATCTAAAAGCTTTTATAAGATAGTTGTGAAGTCTCAGTTAAGATTATGTAAGTTCCATTGAAGCTTTCATAAGCTCTTAGTTACACAAAACTCAGTTCTAATAACTATTACTCAAAAAAGCAAAATGGTCAATAAAAGTCAAATTGTGTTATTGTGGTTGGAATTCTGACTCAGAAGCTTTTTGGAAAAGGAAGCAAGCTTTGGAATTGGGTTAGTGGCTTATGGAAGCCTTAGGATTGGTTCTAGTTCTTGGTTCTTTGATTTCAGCTTGGACACCTTTGTAAGCATTTTTCTTATGTTTTGGAACTCAACTGTGTACTATCTTATTGAATGTAATCTTTGTTGTTTCTTGTTTGTTTTATGATAGATGATGTGTTTATAGTCTAATATCACTCACTTGTTTGTTGTTTTTCATACTTGTTAAGTTTCCTAAATTTTAGTCATTTAGTGTAATCTTTGATTCCCTTGTCTTTTGTTGTTATTGTTGCTTGACACTGATCACTAGATCACAAATGATGATGATGTATGGTCTATATTTAGATTAGAGGATCAAGTCACTGATTTGCTTTAAAAATCATCAAGTTGAGTGCTTTAAGTGGTGTTTGGATCAGTGGATTCAACCACTGAAACCTGAGTTTTAGTTGTTGTTTGTGGATTAGGCATATTACTTAGGTCAATTTGTGCTTGTTTCAACCATTGAATTGGTCCTTTGTAACCTAAAAGTCAAAATTACAAAAATTACACCACCACAGTTAACTGTGGTGGTTTTTGAGTCCTAAATCCTTTTATTCCATTAGATAAGTTGGTGTTTTAACATAATTCAGTTCCAATTTAACTTACAAACATGATTTGAGTTAATTAGATCCTTCCAAAGTTCATAAAAGTCAAAGTACACCAAAATCTTTAAAAGTCAAAATCTGTCTCAGTGGATTTTGAGCAAACTTTGGAGGTCTGCAACTTGTTTGATTTAAGGTTTTAGGGTCTGATATTTGGCAAGCTTAATCTTCACCACGTTGTTGATTTTTGAGATTTTTCCCAGATTTTTAGGATTTTGTTTACTGGGTCCCACAAAGCCACAAAGTGACTTGCAGGGCAACACATCTGCCCTGCTCTCAGCAGATTACCCTCACACCACCACCTTTTGTGGTGGTTTGTGGCCTCCTTAGTGACCCTCAGCCATTGTTTTTGGTTCCACTCAACCCCCTCCTACCAGGGAGTAAGTTTGAACCCTTTGTTTGACCCCTAGGATAGTGGACCCCACCTGAAATTGGTCATAAACCTTGTCCCTTAATCTGCCTCAGAACACAATTAATTAAGTGCTTATTTTGGCTTTTTGGCTTATTGAAGCTTATTTGTTGGTTGTTATCTGCTTAATCTTGTTCATTGAACTCAGAGAAACCATATTCAATCATTGTGGACCCCACATTCCCCCATTTGAGCTAAAAATACTCCATAGTCAACAAAAGTCAACTGTGGGTATAATAAGCACTTCAAGTGCTTATTCTTTGGGTTAAATCAAAAGTGTCTTTGTTAAAAATAGTTGTTTTTAGTTTATTATTAGTTTAGAAAAAGAAAAAAACCAAAAAACCAATTTTAAAAATAGTGATAGCTTCTATTTAATAGGATTTATCAATTTATTTTTCTTTTTAATTTATTTCTAAGCAATATATCAATTTTATATTTTTAGAAATTCTATTTTAGGTTAAAATAATTTTATAAATTTTTCCAGATTTTAATTTTGTCTTTTAGTGGTTTTTCTAATTAATTTTAGTTTAATTTAGTTTTAATTAATAATAATCAATTAAATAGCATAATTAAATTTTATATAGTATAACCTAGTTTTTATAATTTTTCTAGCTTTTATTTTAGTTAAAACACTTTTATAAATTTTTCTAGAATTTTTACTGTTCATTTTCTATTTTTCATAATATAATTAGTTTAATTAGTAATTAATAAGTAATTAGAATAATAATTAATTAGTTAGCTTAAAAATACATAAAATTAACTTTTTATAATTTTTTATGATTCCTGTAATGGTTAATTAGATTTATAAAATTTTTCTTAATTTTCTAAGTCTTTTTAGTATTTTTAATAATTCTAATTAGTTTAATTAGTACTACCTCCGTCCCATTTAAAGTGTCCACTTTCTTAATGCACAAAGTTTTAGGAGATTCCACTAACTAAACTTTTCACCAATCAAATATTACTTTTACCCACTAAACTCTCATCTTATTGGTTGGAAGGTACAAGTGGACACTTTAAATGGGACATGCAAAGATTCCATTGTGGACACTTTAAATGGGACGGAGGGAGTATTAAATAGATAATTAGTAATTAATTATTAATAAATAATTAAATAGTGTAAAAATAATTTTTATTTTTCTAAAAATTTTCTTTAATTATTAGGATTGTAAAAATATCAATTTTACACTTTTAACCCTTCCCGTCCTTCAGTTGTACTTTTTGTTTTGTGCGTCTGTATACGTTTTTTAATTAAAACGTACGTTTTTAGTTTTTAGCTCAAATCTTCGTAATCTAAATTCCCGTAATCAATCACGTAGCTTTCCTAAGCTATATTTGTTAATAAATTCCAAATAATTCTGATCATAACCTTTTCCTGTGAATAATTACCCGATCACAAATACGCTAAAGTTACAATCCACACTTCAACGGGACTTAACGTCCTGGTGATACCTTATATTACCCAGAGCATTGACCTAGGCTATTTGACTTTGTTTACCATTATTTGGTCAATATAAGTTAGGTGGTTCAGGCTCAATCAACTTTTGGCGCCGCTGCCGGGGAAGTGTGCGCGTTTCTTTAGCGTTATTTGAGATTAGTGTTATCTCACCTCACTCACTGTACAAATACCACCACTTGTGTATATTTTCATAATCAAAATACAAAAAAAAAAATAATAATAAAAATAAAAAAAATAATAAAAAAATTATTAACACTTTTCCTAAAGTGTTAAAACACCAAAAAAATTAAAAACAACAAAACAAATCGTAACGTTTTCTGATTCGGTTTTCTTTTAAGGTGATTCTTAAAGAAAAACGATTTTGGTAAACGAAACGATACCAAAAATATTTTCCAAAAGTTTTTAAACCCATACACAAAACACAAAAACATTCGTCTCTTTCTTGTGAATAATAATTCTACATAAAATAAACCGTCGAAAACCAAGGCAGAACACCTTCCAATTGGGGGTGTGAACAAATAAGTTCCCAAATCAAAAAGATTAAAACTTGCCTTTGTATCCTTATGAGTGGTGTACCTTTTCTAAAGAAGCCACTCACTTGTGATTATTGGTTTAAGTTCACTGTGGTTTTGTCTCGACTTTGTTTTGATTGATTTTTGTTCCTAGTGCATGCGCACTCGTTCTTCTAGGTCTACTAGCCCATTACGTGAGCTTGTACGAAAACCTAGAAGACCTCGTAGACGTTCAGCACCAACAGTCGGATCTGAGATCCGTACTGTTGCCACACCCACTATCACCATGACGGAAGACCGTCCCATGTGTGAACTTCTCCAAGCACCCATCGAGGGTTACGGAGATGCCATTGTCGTTCCAGCCATCGTGGCTGATAGTTTTGAGCTAAAAACCGGGTTACTCAATCTTGTAACCTCAAGTCAATTCTACGGTTTTGAGAGGGACGATCCTCATGCTCACATTCGATGGTTCAATAAAATCACATCAACCATCAAGTACAAAAATGTCCCGTGTGAAGCAATAAAACTTCTTCTCTTCCCATTCTCCTTGGAGGGACAAGCCCGGATTTGGCTTGAAAAACAACTTCCACGATCTATTGAGACTTGGGAAGATCTTGTCAAAAAGTTTGTGAATGAATTCTTCCCACCTTCCAAGACCACGAGTCTTAAGAACGAAATCACTAAGTTCACTCAAAAATATGATGAATCTTTTGGTGAAGCGTGGGATCGTTTCAAAGAATTACTTCGCAAGTGTCCACATCATGGTTTCTCTGAGTTGATGCAACTCGATACGTTTTACAATGGCGTGAGCCAAGCTGATCAAGATTCACTCAATGCCTCCGCGGGAGGTAACTTTTTGAGTAAAACCACAAAAGAAGCTTTGCAAATCATAGAAAACAAGTCCAAGGTCCGCTCTACACGAAGCAAACCGATTGTTTCTCAAATCAATGCGGGACCTTCTACTTCATCTTCTGTGGGTCAATCTAGCACGGATGCTAAGATTGACAAGCTCACTGAAGCGATCCAAGCTTTGGTTCTCGCCCAAACAAAGAAAGTCTCATTTCCACAACATCCTCCACCTGCTGAGGTTAAAAAAGTGGAAGTCTGTGTAACTTGTGGTGGGCCGCATGCCTACTACAATTGCACAGCTACTGATGGTACTCCATACGAAGCTCATGCTTTAGCGGGGTCCCAAAATCAAGGAGGCAATCAATATCGCCCTCCTATGGACCCTAGCTATCGTCCTCAACATCATTATCCTGGACCTCCTGGTTTTAATCAAAACCAAAATGTCCAAAACCGTGGCCAAAATCAAAATAGAGCGAACCAAGGTTATCAAAACCAAGGTAACTTCAATCAGGGTCACGGTTTTCACAATCAAAACCAAGGGTTCCAAAATCAAGGTTTCCAACAACAAAATCAAGGAAACTTTAATCGGAACCAAGGTCAGGGTAATTTCAATCAGGGATATTTTCATGGGAACAACAACCCTAATCAGGGTAATTTTCAAAATCAAGGTCCCAATCCGAACAATCGAGCTCCAAATATTCCTCATCCGAATCAAGCCATTGTTCCAACCGGGCCTTCATCTGACGAGTTGTTGAAACAATTCATGAAGTCCCAAGAAGAGTTGAACAAGTTGCTGGTCAGCCAGATTTCTGACATCAAGAAGTCTTTAAATGATCGACCCTCGGGCTCAGGTACTACTTTACCGAGCAACACGATCGCTAACCCGAGGGGCGATGCTAAGGCGATCACAACACGAAGTGGTGCTTCATATGATGAACCCGCGATTCCTACTACCTCTTCTTCCTCTCTGCCAAAGGTAGTGAATCATGAACCTGAGGTGACAAAGGACAAGGTGCAAATTCCTAGCCCACGAAGTATAGCACACGTCCAACCTCAGGTTAATCCTGAAACCAGATGTAAGCCTGGAGTTGTCTTTGAACCACCAGAAACTCCAGTGGACAACCCTAAATCCAAAACTTCTATTCCCTATCCATCACGTCTCAGTGAACAAAAGCTTCGCGAAAAAGCAAATCACCAAATGGATAAATTTTTCCAAATCTTCCAAGATTTGCATTTTGATATCAGCTTCGCGGATGCTATTCTCTTGATGCCCAAGTTTGCATCGACAATCAAAAATCTATTGAGTAACAAAGAAAAATTATTTGAGATGGCAAGAACTCCTCTGAATGAGAACTGCTCTGCGGTTCTTTTGAAAAAGCTTCCTGAAAAGCTTGGAGATCCCGGGAAATTCCTCATTCCTTGTACTTTCCCGGGTATGGTTGATTGCTTCGCCCTGGCCGATCTAGGTGCTAACATCAACCTAATGCCATATTCTGTGTGGAAGAAACTCTCTCTTGCCGAACTTACCCCCACATGCATGACTTTAGAGCTTGCCGATCGTTTGATTTCTCGTCCCATAGGCATTGCCGAGGACGTATTCGTTAAAGTGGGGAAGTTCCATTTTCTGGCAGATTTTGTGATTGTTGACTTTGATGCCGATTCAAGGGTCCCTCTCATTCTTGGGCGGGGATTCCTTAGAACTGGGCGAGCTCTTATCGATGTATTTGAGCATGAGATCACATTACGTGTTGGAACGGAAGCCATAACCTTCAACCTAAATCAAACTTCGAGATACTCCGCCAATTATGATTGTGAGTCAGTGAATCAAATTGATATCATCGATGTTGCTGCTGAGGAGTATGCTCAAGAGATTTTAGGTTTCATTGATGATTCTTCGAGTGAAAACCTCACTCAATCTTCTCACCCCATCATTGCCAATTCTTCTCCTTCCCTCACTCCGTTTGAGGGAAGTGACTTCATCTTAGAAGAAATGGAGGCGTTTCTCAAAAGTGATTCGATTCCCGATGGAGTCGATAACCAAGAGATCGACCTCGAGAGGGATATTCTCATGCTTGAAAAATTGTTAAACGAAGATCCCTCTCCTCTTCCTGTTCTACCACAACAACTTCATAAAGAGGAGGTCAAAAATGTTGAGAAAACTGATGACTTCCCTGAGGTTGAACTTAAGGACTTGCTGCCTCATCTTGAATATGCATTTCTGGAGGGTGATGATAAATTACCCGTCATAATTGCCAGAGACTTAAGTGATGAGGAAAAGGCTGCTCTGATCAAGGTTTTGAAATCTCATAAACAAGCAATTGCTTGGCGTCTCTCCGACATCAAGGGCATTGACCCTGAATTCTGTACTCATAAAATTTTAATGGAGGATGATTTCAAACCTGCAGTCCAACAACAAAGAAGGGTGAATCCAAAAATTCACGAGGTTATCAAACAAGAGGTTTTAAAACTTCTTGATGCCGGATTGATTTACCCTATCTCGGACAGTCCTTGGGTCAGCCCAGTTCATTGCGTTCCAAAAAAGGGTGGCATTACTGTTGTCACAAACGAGGAAAATGAGTTAATTCCAACTCGTTTGGTTACGGGTTGGCGCGTCTGCATTGATTATCGTAAATTGAATGACGCCACTCGTAAGGATCATTTTCCTCTGCCCTTTATGGATCAGATGCTCGAGAGATTAGCGGGGAATGAGTATTATTGCTTCCTCGATGGTTTCTCGGGTTACTTTCAGATTCCCATTGACCCGCAAGACCAAGAAAAGACCACGTTCACGTGCCCCTATGGAACTTTTGCATATAAACGTATGCCATTTGGCTTATGTAATGCTTCGGGCACGTTTCAAAGATGTATGATGGCCATTTTTTCCGACATGATCGGAAAAACTATGGAGGTCTTTATGGACGATTTTTCGGTCATTGGGGATTCGTTCCAATCATGTCTCTCCCATTTAGACAACATGCTAAAACGTTGTGAAGACACAAAGTTGTGTCTAAATTGGGAGAAGAGTCACTTTATGGTCAAAGAGGGCATTGTCCTCGGCCATAAAATTTCAAAAAACGGGATTGAGGTTGACCGTGCCAAAGTGGACGTCATTGCAAAATTGCCTCATCCCACGACTGTGAAAGGTGTTAGGAGCTTTTTGGGTCACGCCGGTTTCTATCGTAGGTTTATTCAAGATTTTTCTAAAATCGCCCGGCCTATGACCCATCTCCTCGAAAAGGATGCTCCTTTTATCTTCTCCCCCGAGTGCATCGAGGCCTTTGAAACATTAAAGAAAAGGCTTACCGAGGCACCTATTCTTGTTGCCCCCGATTGGGACTTGCCCTTTGAACTTATGTGTGATGCTAGCGATTATGCTATAGGGGCAGTCTTGGGGCAACGCAGGTCTAAACACTTTCAGCCTATACACTATGCAAGCAAAACGATGACTGAGGCTCAAAGTCATTACACCACCACTGAAAAAGAATTATTAGCTGTGGTGTATGCCTTTGAGAAATTCCGGTCATATTTGATCTTGACAAAAAGCATAGTGTATACGGATCACTCGGCTTTGAAGTACCTTTTTGCAAAACAAGATGCAAAGCCGAGACTTCTTCGTTGGGTTCTCCTCCTTCAGGAATTTGGTATCATTATTCGTGATAAAAAAGGAGTTGAGAACCTAGCTGCTGATCATCTCTCCCGTCTTGAAAACCCTTACCAAAATGCTTTCGAGAAAAAGGAAATAAATGAAACATTTCCTCTCGAAACCCTCGATGCGGTTTCATTTCGTGGAGACTCGATTACCCCATGGTTTGCCGACTTTGCAAACTATCTTGCGGGTAACTTCATTGTGAAAGGGATGTCGTCCCAACAAAAAAATAAATTTTTCAAAGATGTAAAACATTACTTTTGGGACGACCCCTACTTGTTTAAGATATGCGCGGATCAAGTCATCCGGCGGTGTGTGTATGGTCAGGAAGCCTCAGAAATTTTAAAGGCTTGCCATGCTGGTCCCACGGGGGGCCACCACAATCCCAATTACACCGCCAAAAAGGTGTTTGATTCCGGCTTTTATTGGCCCTCGATCTACAAGGATGCCCAAGAATTGGTCAAGTCCTGTGACGCTTGTCAGCGTCACGGGAATATTTCACAAAGGAATGAAATGCCTCAAAATGCAATTCAAGTTTGTGAAATTTTTGATATCTGGGGCATCGACTTTATGGGGCCATTTCCCTCATCTCATGGAAACAAATACATACTCGTGGCAGTTGACTATTTGTCAAAATGGGTCGAAGCAAAAGCTTTACCCACAAATGATGCCCGAGTAGTTGTGAAATTTTTGAAAGCTCTCTTTGCTCGATTTGGAACTCCACGTGCTATAATTAGTGATCGTGGTACGCATTTTTGCAATGACAAATTCGATAAAGTCATGCAAAAGTATAGTGTAACTCACCGTCTTTCTACTGCGTACCACCCTAAACAAGTGGACAAGTAGAAGTTTCCAATCGAGGCATCAAGAGAATATTGGATAGAACCGTTGGGGAAAATCGTGCATCTTGGTCGGATAAATTAGATGATGCACTTTGGGCTTTCCGTACGGCTTACAAAACACTCATTGGGTGTACGCCATATAAACTTGTGTACGGGAAAGCGTGCCATCTTCCGATCGAGCTTGAGCATAAAGCCTATTGGGCTCTCAAGCATGCAAATTTTGACCTCAAAACGGCGGGTGATCATAGAAAAGTTCAACTCAATGAATTAAACGAACTTCGTGATCAAGCTTACGAGAACTCTTTGATCTATAAACAAAAGATAAAGAAGATTCATGACTCAAAAATCAAAAAACGTGTTTTCAACGTTGGTGATCGAGTCCTTCTTTTCAACTCTAGACTCAAGATCTTCTCGGGAAAGCTCAAAACCCGATGGACTGGTCCATTCCCTATCGCAAAAGCTTATCCTTATGGTACCGTCGAATTATCTCAAAATGACGGTCCCAATTTCAAAGTGAATGGACATCGGTTGAAACATTACTTTGGAGAGGACGTACCATCCATGGTCGTCCCGGATCTCCAAACTTTCCCCAAGGACAATTGAATTCGGGGATCGAGTCAAGCTAGTGACTCGGTGAACAAAAATTAGCAAACATATATGGGTTTTCACCCATATTTCTGACTTCTTTCTACTTTCTACCACCCTAGTGTGGGGGAATGGCCAACCCCCCGCTATTTGAAAAATGTATATATGTATATAAGTTCAAAAAAAAAAAAAAAAAAAAAAAAAAAAAAAAAAAAAAAGTGTGATTGTATGTACAGATAAATAAAGTGAAAAATACAAAACAAAATTCCACAGTTAGCTTCGAATTTTATCTTTTTACGTTCATAGATTCGGCATAATAGCCGGGACTGTGAATATTGAGGACAATATTCATTTCTAAGTGTGGGGGGGAAATTCTAGCGAATTTTATCGCAAAATACTTTCAAGTACCCCTATTTTGGCCCAAATTTTTCAAAAAAAAAAATCACTTTATTTCAAAATTTTTGTAGTAATCAGTCCGCCTTGTCTAAACGATAAAAGGGATTGGCTAGTCCAGGAGCAAACGGCTCTTGGTAAAGACAACTCAAATCTGTTCACGGCTTGCAATTTGCCCAAAATTGTCCGGTTCCTCAACTCCCCAAAAACAAATGAGTTGGCTAGCCCGCAAGATTATGGCTTGTGGTAAAGGCCGTGGAAAAACCATAATTGGTAATCAGCTCACCAAGATGTCGACTAGGTCCATCAAGATGCTGGCTAGTCCAGGAGCAAACGGCTCCTGGTAAAGACTAATCAAATCCGTTGACAGCTGGTGGTTTGCTTAAAATCACACGGTTATCAGGTGTGCCACAGTTCTTACACCTGGCTACTCCAGAAGTGATGGCTTTTGGTAAAGAGTTTCAAATCCATCAAGTTTTTCTCAAAAGATTGCTAGGGACTAGCAATAGCTTAGTGTGGGGGATTGATGAGTGCTCAAACACTCATCATTTTTATCGTATCTGGACTGCCAAAACATCCAAAAACACCCAAAAACGCATCAAAATACACAATTTATCCCAAAAGTGTGTTTTATATGTTTTAGATGCAAAATGTTTAAAAACAAACGAAAAACGAACAAAGTTTGCACAATTGGCAGTTTCAGTCCCTCAAGTTTCAAAATTTGGCAAAACTAGTCCCTGAAAGTTTAAAATGAAAGAAAAGTCAACCCAAGGCAAAGAAAAGTCAAAATTTATCAAAATAAGTCCTTGGGTGAAAAAGTTTGAGAAAATTACACTTTTACCCCTCAAAATCCAAAATTGACATAATTGGTCCCTGGAATTTCAGATTTTGGCAGAATTGATCCCTGGTGAGATATTTTTGGATGGAAAACAATTTTTTATCCTTGGAAGTTTAAAAATATTCAAAATGGATCCTTGGATAAAAGTTTTTCACAAAATGGCAAGAATGGTCCCTTAACTTTGAAAAATGCCATTTTTAGTCCCTGGGAAATTTTGAAAATTTGAAAAATGGAAGTTTGGTTCTTGGTTCATATGGTTCTTTGCATAATTGGTCCTTGAGAGTACTTTTGGAATTTGCCATAATCAGTCTACAACTTTTGCCAAATTACAAAAATAGTCCTTGTGTTGTTTTTGCTATGTAATCAAACGGACCCTTTTGTATTATTACCTAAACCCACCAAACAGGCCAAGCCCATCTTTATACCATCTCAGCCCATCACCCTTTAGCCCACCAAAACCCCACAACCGTTTTAAATAAAACGCTCCCACCTCCTTCTCCCCCAACTTGCCTGCAATCCTCACCAAACACACAACCTCCCCCCTCCTCCACCTCAGCATCCATACCCTGTCTCATTGACTATCCACCAAACTCCAAATAGCATTAAATGCTTCTTCAAGTCTCCAAGTTACCAGAATAAGTTAAAAGGGAAAATGGCGCCAAAATGGACTTGAACGGATGAGATCATCCCCACCCAATCCAATGGGTGGGATTTACTCAGAAAAGCACAAGGAAGGAGAGGGTGGCCATATAAAGAGGAGAGAAGCAGTAGAAAGGAGTTTAGTTTTTAATTTTAATAATTCTTAGGTCGAATGTAATTTTCTTATTCAAATTATTGTAAGTGTAAGTTATTAACTGTTTTAGTAAGCTTAAGTATTGTATTTTGAACCTTTTTCAAGTAATGAATGCAAGCAATTCAGTTTAAATACCTTGTGTACAATTTCCATTGAAAATTCTAAATATGATCTAAAAGCTTTTATAAGATAGTTGTGAAGTCTCAGTTAAGATTATGTAAGTTCCATTGAAGCTTTCATAAGCTCTTAGTTACACAAAACTCAGTTCTAATAACTATTACTCAAAAAAGCAAAATGGTCAATAAAAGTCAAATTGTGTTATTGTGGTTGGAATTCTGACTCAGAAGCTTTTTGGAAAAGGAAGCAAGCTTTGGAATTGGGTTAGTGGCTTATGGAAGCCTTAGGATTGGTTCTAGTTCTTGGTTCTTTGATTTCAGCTTGGACACCTTTGTAAGCATTTTTCTTATGTTTTGGAACTCAACTGTGTACTATCTTATTGAATGTAATCTTTGTTGTTTCTTGTTTGTTTTATGATAGATGATGTGTTTATAGTCTAATATCACTCACTTGTTTGTTGTTTTTCATACTTGTTAAGTTTCCTAAATTTTAGTCATTTAGTGTAATCTTTGATTCCCTTGTCTTTTGTTGTTATTGTTGCTTGACACTGATCACTAGATCACAAATGATGATGATGTATGGTCTGTATTTAGATTAGAGGATCAAGTCACTGATTTGCTTTAAAAATCATCAAGTTGAGTACTTTAAGTGGTGTTTGGATCAGTGGATTCAACCACTGAAACCTGAGTTTTAGTTGTTGTTTGTGGATTAGGCATATTACTTAGGTCAATTTGTGCTTGTTTCAACCATTGAATTGGTCCTTTGTAACCTAAAAGTCAAAATTACAAAAATTACACCACCACAGTTAACTGTGGTGGTTTTTGAGTCCTAAATCCTTTTATTCCATTAGATAAGTTGGTGTTTTAACATAATTCAGTTCCAATTTAACTTACAAACATGATTTGAGTTAATTAGATCTTTCCAAAGTTCATAAAAGTCAAAGTACACCAAAATCTTTAAAAGTCAAAATATGTCTCAGTGGATTTTGAGCAAACTTTGGAGGTCTGCAACTTGTTTGATTTAAGGTTTTAGGGTCTGATATTTGGCAAGCTTAATCTTCACCACCTTGTTGATTTTTGAGATTTTTCCCAGATTTTTAGGATTTTGTTTACTGGGTCCCACAAAGCCACAAAGTGACTTGCAGGGCAACACATCTGCCCTACTCTCAGCAGATTACCCTCACACCACCACCTTTTGTGGTGGTTTGTGGCCTCCTTAGTGACCCTCAGCCATTGTTTTTGGTTCCACTCAACCCCCCTCCTACCAGGGAGTAAGTTTGAACCCTTTGTTTGACCCCTAGGATAGTGGACCCCACCTGAAATTGGTCATAAACCTTGTCCCTTAATCTGCCTCAGAACACAATTAATTAAGTGCTTATTTTGGCTTTTTGGCTTATTGAAGCTTATTTGTTGGTTGTTATCTGCTTAATCTTGTTCATTGAACTCAGAGAAACCATATTCAATCATTGTGGACCCCACATTCCCCCATTTGAGCTAAAAATACTCCACAGTCAACAAAAGTCAACTGTGGGTATAATAAGCACTTCAAGTGCTTATTCTTTGGGTTAAATCAAAAGTGTCTTTGTTAAAAATAGTTGTTTTTAGTTTATTATTAGTTTAGAAAAAGAAAAAAACCAAAAACCAATTTTAAAAATAGTGATAGCTTCTATTTAATAGGATTTATCAATTTATTTTTCTTTTTAATTTATTTCTAAGCAATATATCAATTTTATATTTTTAGAAATTCTATTTTAGGTTAAAATAATTTTATAAATTTTTCCAGATTTTAATTTTGTCTTTTATTGGTTTTTCTAATTAATTTTAGTTTAATTTAGTTTTAATTAATAATAATCAATTAAATAGCATAATTAAATTTTATATAGTATAACCTAGTTTTTATAATTTTTCTAGCTTTTATTTTAGTTAAAACACATTTATAAATTTTTCTAGAATTTTTACTGTTCATTTTCTATTTTTCATAATATAATTAGTTTAATTAGTAATTAATAAGTAATTAGAATAATAATTAATTAGTTAGCTTAAAAATACATAAAATTAACTTTTTATAATTTTTTAGGATTCCTGTAATGGTTAATTAGATTTATAAAATTTTTCTTAATTTTCTAAGTCTTTTTAGTATTTTTAATAATTCTAATTAGTTTAATTAGTATTAAATAGATAATTAGTAATTAATTATTAATAAATAATTAAATAGTGTAAAAATAATTTTTATTTTTCTTAAAATTTTCTTTAATTATTAGGATTGTAAAAATATCAATTTTACACTTTTAACCCTTCCCGTCCTTCAGTTGTACTTTTTGTTTTGTGCGTCTGTATACGTTTTTTAATTAAAACGTACGTTTTTAGTTTTTAGCTCAAATCTTCGTAATCTAAATTCCCGTAATCAATCACGTAGCTTTCCTAAGCTATATTTGTTAATAAATTCCAAATAATTCTGATCATAACCTTTTCCTGTGAATAATTACCCGATCACAAATACGCTAAAGTTACAATCCACACTTCAACGGGACTTAACGACCTGGTGATACCTTATATTACCCGGAGCATTGACCTAGGCTATTTGACTTTTTTGACCATTATTTGGTCAATATAAGTTAGGTGGTTCAAGCTCAATCACTACGCCGTAGCCTTTATTACGACGTAATCTCATGGGTCATTTACGCCGTAATACCTTCAATATCGTTAATCACATACGATGTAATAATTACGCCATAACCTCATGTATTGGTTACAGCGTAACCTTCTTGATCACGAAATAAAGCTAACTCCACAGATAATTACGGCGTAACCTCAATAAATAAGCTACGCTGTAACTCTTCATCAGAACATGTTCTTTTGCATTTGTTAGCCTTTTCTTGTATCTTTCCCCCTCCAACACCTCAATTGTCCTAAAATGTAAATATAAACGAATTAAGTATTATATTAATACAATTGGGGCAATAAACATAAGAATTTGACATGTAAAATATCATATTATTTGATGTTATCAGTTATTAAGCTGAGTTTTGAAAGAGGAAATTCCTTTTAGGGACAATTCTACAAATGGCCCGGTTGCTCAAGTGTGAGTGTTTTTCTAGACCTACTTTGGTTAGTTTCTTCAAATGGACCAAGCGAATAGCGAACTTAATAGAAATGCGACATGTGTCACTAAAAAAAGCTGTGCCTAATCATTATGTGTCATACATGTGTAAGGTACAAGTAGGGGCTCCTTTTGAGCTACTTATCACTAGCGACTTTTAAAAGTTTAAGCGAACTTCTATTTTGTCTTTTTGTTCCAAAATAGTCAAACTTTCAATAATGTTATTTTAATCTTTTTTCCCATTCCCATCACCACCAACCTCTACCACCACATAACCATCACTACCACCCTTCATCTTCATCTTCTCTGGTGACTAAACCCAGAATCCGGTGACTAAACCCAGATTCCGTTCACTTTTCATAAATTAATAATGATCAAAGGATGTACATGGATCCAATTCTTTCGATAAAATACTTTTTTTTCCCATGTATCACATCAATCCAACCAAAACACCTAACACAAAAACCTAATGATTATTCAACTGATGAGTCGATCCACGTCTTTGCAACCTTGGCGGCAAACCCTTCACATCCGAAGACCCAGAACATGGAAAGATCCAGGTGAGGGTGACGTCACAGCCGTCGCTGTGACACTAGTAGTAGCCAATTAATCAATTTTGATATTATTATTACAAGATATAGTATTGATGGTGCCCCAAATTTTGGAAAAGTAAATGTGTCGGTGACCTAATGAATCAGATCGGAGATCAAAGTCCAAGAATTTGTACCTCAGAGTAATAAAATCTGATATCGTTGAATTAAATCTTCAAGAGCATATATTGATCAGTTTTTAATATTTTAAGAGATGGTATATGAATTGATTTAATTTTTGTATATTTTAATTTTAAGGTTTTGATTAAGATTTAATGAAAAGAAAGAGTTTTTATAGTGGTTTTGATAATAAGAAAGAAGAATAAGATGATGTTTGATGATGAAGATGGGTTGGTATAGATCAAATGTTTTTATATGAATCAACAGTGGTGGGCAAAAAGACAAAATAGAAGTTCGCTCAAACTTTTAAAAGTCACTAGTGATAAGTAGCTCAGAAGGAATTACACATGTATGACACATAATGATTAGGCGCGACTTTTTTAGTGACACATGTCGCATTTCTATTAAATTCGTTAGTCGCTTGGTCCATTTGAAGAAACCAACCAAAGTGGGTCTAGAAAAACACTCACACCTGAGCGACTGGGCCAGTCTCAAAGTTAGCCCTTCCCTTTAACTCCAAATCAAAAAATACAGTAGTATGTTATTATGAGTTGGTCAAATATTATTACATTTTTACTCACACTTTAAAAAAGTATGGGTAAAGCTAGACTTTTACTAACACATTTTCTTTAATGTTTGTGAAAAATAAACTTTTGCTTAAATACTTTCATGAGCATAGGTATAAACAAGACTTTTTGTCACACTTTAAAAAAAGTGAGGGTAAAAGCTACACTTTTACCGACAATAAAAGTGCGGGTAAAATTAGACTTTTGCTAACACAACTATTTAAGTGCGGGTAAAACCTAAGATTTTACTTACATATTTCAATTAGTATGAGTGAAAGATACACTTTTTCTTACATTTCAATTAGTAGGGGCGAAAACGTAAAAAATTTGATGAAAACGTAAAAAATTTGACGAAAACGTAAAAAATCAGACGAAAACGTAAAAAAATCTGACGAAAACGTAAAAATCGGAAGAAAATGTAAAAAAAAATCAGACGAAAATGTAAAAAATCTGACGAAAACGTAAAAAGTGGACGAAAACGTAAAAAATCTGATGAAAACGTAAAAAATCAGATGAAAATGTAAAAAATCTGACGAAAACGTAAAAAATAGACGAAAACGTAAAAAATCTGACGAAAACATAAAAAATCGGATGAAAATGTAAAAAATCTGACGAAAACGTAAAAACCGGACGAAAACATAAAAAATCAGTCTAAAATGTAAAAAATCTGACGAAAACATAAAAAAACGGACGAAAACGTAAAAAATCTGACGAAAACGTAAAAAATATGACAAAAACGTAAAAAACTGACGAAAACGTAAAAAACGGACGACAATGTGAAAAATCTGACGAAAAAGTAAAAAATCTGACGAAAACATAAAAAACAGATGAAAACGTAAAAAATATGACGAAAACGTAAAAAATCTTACGAAAACATAAAAAAATTGACGAAAACGTAAAAAATCTGACGAAAATGTAAAAAACGGACGAAAACGTAAAAAATCAAACGAAAATGTAAAAAATCGGACGAAAATGGAAAAAATCTGACGAAAACGTAAAAAATCTGACCAAAACTAAAAAAATGGACAAAGACGTAAAAAATCGGACAAAAACGTTAAAAATCTTACCAAAACGTAAAAAAGGACGAAAACGTAAAAAATCGGACGAAGACTTAAAAAATCTAACAAAAATGTTAAAAAATGGACGAAAACGTAAAAAATCAGACGAAAACCTAAAAAATCGGACGAAAACGTAAAAAATCTGACGAAAATGTCAAAAACGGACGAAAACGTAAAAAAATAGACGAAAACGTAAAAAATCAGTCGAAAACGTAAAACAACTGACGAAAACGGATTTGGGGTATTTTGAATGGAAAATAGGTGAAAAAAAAAAGTGTTTTGTAGTTTTGTGTATTAAAGTTGGAAATAGGAATTTTGTGTTTTGTAGAGAATTTTATTGGAAAACACTAATTTGAACGCGATCTCTGTCTTCCTTGTTTTCCACAAAATATTTTGTGGAAAACAATGGTATTTTCCCTCAACTAAACGCACCCTACCATTTTCACACATTTAAAGATTAAAAACTACCTTTAGCGGCTCATTTAAAGACCTGAAAGTAATTTACTTATTGGTTAAAGTGTGAAATAAGGTTGTGAATACGTTTCTGTTTAAAAAACTTAAACTTGTTGTATCCAATATAGTATAAACCATTGTGTCAAGTTACGCCATTATTAGTCCGGTTTGTTTTTCTTTTCTAAAAACATCCATATGACAAATTTCCGATCAAGCTTGTTGTAATATGAGAAATGCTAATAATAGTCTTATGACTAATATAAAGCATATGATATAACAAGTTGTCACACAAGCATAAACATCAAGTCATAACACAAACAATAATATAGTGTAACACCCCCATTTTTCACTGATCACAGCGGATAAAGTGTTTGGGGCATTACTCATGGAAACAAAGACAAGATAATAGAAAATGACTCGAAAAGAGGCGTTTTTGAAAAAGGTTGTTATCTTTCATTTATTCATCAGAGTTTTTACAGTATAAGTGATGCCAGGGACAAGGATCTGATCAGCAGACAATAAGAGAATGTAAAATGGAGAGATTTGATCTAGGATCTCTCTGTTATGATTTATTATCAATAGTATTTTTCAATGGACAATGCCCTTCCCATCAAAGTGGGTGGTTATTTATAGCAAAGAAACTTAAAAGAAACAATTAAGTTTGACCATACAATGACCCGACTTTTGGTTTCTTGACTTTCAGACTTCACACTCTTCAATGCTATCATACTCCCCTGCTAAGAAGATTCGTCCCCGAATCTTGTTGCACATTCTCAAGCTCTTCCGATTCACCACTTTGGTCATCTGTAACATAAGGGGATAGATCTGCAACATTGAAAGTTGCTGATACATTGTACTCACCCGGTAGTTTGATCTTGTAGGCATTGTCGTTTATCCTTTTAGCACCCGAAATGGCCCATCAGCATGTGCTTGTAACTTACCAAACCGACCAGGTGGGAAACGTTCCTTTCCTAGCCGAATCCACACCAAGTCTCCCTCCTTAAATACGACTTTCTTGCGACGCTTATCCACCCGTTCCTTGTACTTCTTATTTTGTTTCTCAATGTGCTCCCGGACTTGCTGATGCAACTGTTTTACATTCTAAGCATATTCTTCACCAGCAGAGCTTATATTTTTTTCGACTACTAAAGGTACGAGGTCAAGAGGGGTGATGGGATTCATCCCGTTCACAATTTCAAACGGTGTTTTCCCCGTTGTTCGACTATGTGACCGATTGTACGCGAATTCAGCCTGTGGTAGCACCAAGTCCCATTGACGCGGGTTTTCTCCGACCAGGCTTCGTAATAAATTACCCAAGCTTCTATTCACGACTTCGGTTTGTCCATCCGTCTGAGGATGATGTGATGAACTGAATTGGAGCTGCGTTCCCATCTTGCGCCATAAAGTGCGCCAGAAATGACTCACAAACTTCACATCGTGGTCTGAAGTGATTATTTTAGGTACACCGTGCAATCATACAATTTCCTGCAAAAACAAACGAGCTACTTGTGATGCATCAAAGGTCTTGTTACAAGGAATAAAATGCGCCATTTTTGAGAACCGATCCACCACCACCATAATTGAATCCTTATTTCGTTGTGTTCGAGGTAGCCCAAGAACGAAATCAAGACTCACATCCACCCACGGGGCTACTGGTATAGGTAATGGCTGGTACAAATCCGCATTGGTGCTTCGGGTTTTTGCCACTCGACACACACGACACCTTTCAACGAACCTTGCAATGCCGCGCTCCATTCGTGGCCAATAATAATGCTCTCTCAACCAACTAACAGTCTTATCTACTCCAAAATGACCAGCTAAACCCCCGGCATAGCCTTCCATTATAATCGACTCCCTTAACGAGCATTTGGGAATACAAAGTCTGTTTTCTTTAAAAAGAAATCCATCTTCATGATAAATCGTTGGTAAGGCTGATCTTGACACTTCTTCCATATTACCGCAAAGTCAGGATCATCACCATAAAGCTCCTTAAATATCTCGAATCCTACGATCTGGACTTGCATTGTTGAAAGTAGAGCTTACTTACGGCTTAACGCATCAGCAACTTTGTTAAGAGCTCCAGCCTTATGCCTAATTGAGAAACTATAGGCTTGCAAAAACTCAACCCATTTAGCATGCCTCGGCTTCAACTTATGTTGTCCGTTAATATATTTTAGTGCTTCATGATCAGAATATAAGATGAACTCTTTAGAGACAAGGTAATGGCGTCAATATTCTAGACTACGAACTATCGCATAGAACTCCTTATCGTAAGTCGAGTATTTACGCCTGGTATCATTCAACTTCTCGCTAAAAAATGCTATAGGCCGACCCTTTTGACTAATTACTCCACCGATACCTACCCCTGAGGCATCGCAATGAACCTCAAATACTTCCTGAAAATCAGGTAGTATTAACACAGGAGCCTCGGTTACTTTACTTTTAAATAAACTAAAGGCTGCTTCAGCTTGTGGTGACCAACTAAACTTGCCTCCTTTCATACACTCGGTGATTGGTGAAATAATTGTGCTAAAGTTGTGAATAAACCTGCGGTAAAATGAGGCTAGACCATGGAAACTACGGATTTCCTGAATGGTCGTTGGTATCTTCCAATCGATAATGGTGCTGATTTTTGCGGGGTCCATTCAAATTCCTTCTTTAGATACAATATATCCCAGAAATAAGACCTCACTTGTGAGAAAGTGACACTTCTTGATGTTAGCATATAACTTTTGTTCTCTTAAGACTTCAAAAACGTTTCGTAAGTGGCTTATATGGTGCTCTACCGTAGCACTAAATACCAATATGTCATCGAAGTAAACTACCACAAATTTACCAATAAAAGATCGAAAAACTTGATTCATTAGCCGCATAAAGGTACTCGGTGCATTAGACAGCCCGAAAGGCATCACCATCCACTCGTATAGACCATCACGAGTTTTAAATGTCGTCTTCCATTCGTCCCCGGGCCGCACTCGAATCTGATGATACCCGCTACGTAGATCAATCTTTGAAAATATAGTCGCTCCATGCAACTGATCGATTAGATCATCAAATCATGGAATCGGAAAGCGGTATTTTATTGTAATTTTGTTAACCGCCCGACTGTCAATACACATCCGCCATGACCCATCTTTCTTAGGAACTAAAAGTGCGGGTACTGCACACGGGCTCATGTTCTCGCGAATGGCACCTTTGTCCAACAACTCTTGCACTTGGCGTTTCAACTCATCATGTTCTTGAGGTTTCATTCGGTAGGCAGCTTTGTGGGGTATGGCGGCACCCGGCACAAAATCAATGCAATGTTGTATGTCCCTCATGGGAGGTAGACCAGAAGGTAATTCTTTTGGGTAAAAGGTCAACGACCCGGTAAATGTATTACTCCAAAAAACGTTTAAGTACAATGGATTTGGGTGAATCCCAAATCTCAGCCCGTTACATAGGCGATAAGCTTACATAACAAGATACTTCCTATTTTATAAAAACGAAAACAAACCACAACTCACATGATAACACACTACATTGACAAAGATGAAAAACTACTTCCTACGAGCTTGGAGTTTAGTGCCATACATGGCATTAAAAGCGTCCAAGTTCCCTGGGAGATCATAAATTTGCTTAGAATAATCATCATAGTCATCATAGTCATCATACTCATCCTCACGATCATGACCACCACCACCAAATAGGTTTGCTGACTCATCAAACATGTCCACAACCTCCTCGTCGTCAGTATCAGAAACCACAACCTCACCCACCTTTGAAAATGGGTTAGACCGCTTGGTGGTAGATGTAGACGGAATAGGTTGACCAGCATCATCCACAAGAGTAGCTTTCCCATCGATTATTAGCTTTTCAAGCTTACTAATTTTCTCAACAATAGGAGTAGAACCAGCTTCCCTTGTTCCCATAGAATCACTCACAAACGGTTGTTGCATATCACTCACGAGAGGGACTTGTGATGTAGTACCAGTCTTAACCGACTCATCCTTATTAACTTCCATTATATTGCCAGTATCCACATCCATGTTAGTAACAACCTGAGGAATACCAAAACCATCTGTATCATCCATATTAAGAGCGTCAAACTGATTAGAAGTAGTGATCTTGGTTCCACTCGTACTAGCCACATCAGAAGCCTTATTCTTAGTTTCATCCACCTTCTTAAGTACAGGGGGGTTCTTTTTGGGTTGGTAATGAAATTGCTTACCCACAACTGGTTTAGTAAAGCCTCCTTTACCCTGATTAGTAGAGCCACCTTGTTTACCTTTCTTATTGTTATTGACAGCCGTGAAACCATCATTAACCGGCTTACTAGGTTGAACTGGAGGAACAACAACTTTCGGACAATCAAGAATAGTATGACCAAAAACCTTACACTTATCACAACGCGGAGGTTTCCACTCATATTCAACCCGAATCTTCTCAATAGTCGAACCCGTACCATCGAGTAAAGGTATCTCAACAGTAATGCTATCCCTAAGCATCTCATCCGACTTTACTTCAATCATGCATCTAGCAAAGCTACTACGGCCCCACGAATCCTTGCACATTTGGCTGGTAAAAGCATCTAACCTTTTGGGTGTCCCAATCAAAGTAGCAAGAAGACTAAGCCCGTCATCCGAGAACATTGCTAAAGGAACATCATGGAATTTAACCCACACTGGAATGTTAGTTAAATCCTCTTTAAGCAAGTTTGTGTTCAATGTCCATGGTTTAAGAATAATAGGAACATTACGAATCAACCAAGGACCATTATCAAGAACATCATCGACACCTTTCTTCGAGTTAAACTTGAAGAAAAAGAACCCTTTAGCATTCATCATAACCTTTTGTAAACCATACTTAGACCACGCATTGCGAACATAATAATCAACAACAGGAAAAGCAAGACGTTGACCAAGGAAATAACCGTATAGAGTATTTTCAAACCTCATATTCACCTCTTCTACTACTTTCAACGGGATTGAAAGGTCAACATCATCCTTCTTTTTGCTGCATTCTAACCTCCAAAAATTAGACATGTGTTTCTGAGATTCATTAGAAGTAGCACCCGCATAAGAAACCAACTTCACTCCAGTAGTAGTATCATCCTTAGAAGCATTAGGACCAGAAAAATTCGAATTAGGATTATGCCCAATACCACTTGAAGAGGAAGCCTTATTAGCATCAATATCACGTTGAATATTAGTCATGGCTTCATCAAAATTCTTATGTGCAGTAGAGAGCAAGTGCTTTACAGTTACAGCACTTGTAACCTGCTCCAAATCATCACCATGTGGTGTAGCTTTCGTAAGTGGAATCGGCTCCACTACCTGAGTACGTAGGAGTGATGAGATATCATCACCTAAACCAACCTTTTCCACCTCAATCAAACCTCCTTGAGAATTACTTGTATTAACGACATCATCACCATCACGACCATTAGGGTTTTTGTTAAGAAACCCCTTATTCATCTCTCTAAAACCCTCGTACAATAACACAAATTAATGACCAATAATAATGCCCAAACACTAGCAGCATGCACACCCAATACAATAAAAAATGTAAACCCTAACTAAGGAGTTAGGGTTTAGAACGATGAAGCACCAATAGCTAACCAGCACCCATAATATCTCATGCACATACAATATGTAGAATGATAAGTAAATTCAGCACCAACAACACCAGTTAGTAATATAAAATTCTTAGCGATCTATTGAATTTGAATCAACCACCGACCCACTATAAAGAGTGGACCAATTAGAAACAGAATTCAATTGACCAAGAATTAAATCAGTAGGTAACAATGAAAAGTTTAATACCACGTTAACGATTGAAGAAGAAAGAATGATAGGACCGATCGTATATTTTCTTCAAAAAAATCGCCAAAGTTGAGAGAGTTTTCTAGGGTTTTTTTTTTTTTTTTTTACCTCTACCCTACATCAGCAAACTCTTCAAGAATCGATATCACCTGAGATGGAACATGAAAGTCTCCTTGATTAGACTCCACCACAACAAGGGCAAACACATCAATTGATTCTGGTATCTCGGCCATAAATTCTACTCGAGACAAGAGTTGATTCTTCGTCTCCTTTCGCAAATCAGAAGGTCCAAGAATAATAGTAACACCATCTTTTTGAAAGGTAAAGGTATTTTTGAACCCATCATGCTTCGTCTTAAGATCAAATTGCCACGGCCTACCGAGTAAGATATGACACGCATCCATTGGAACCACATCGCACCAGACCTCGTCTTTATATTTTTTCCAATAGAGAATTTTACCAGACACCGTTTGGATACCTTCACTTCATTCCCCTTTCGAAACCAGGACAATGTATAAGGGTGAGGATGATGTTCAGTTTTTAGTCCCAACTTACTAACCATTGTGTCAGATACAACATTCTCACAGCTACCACCATCTATAATAACGTTACAAATTTTACCTTCACATGTGCAATGGGTGTGAAATATGTTATGTCTTAACCACGATTCATCCTGTTCCACCACTGCACTCATGGTTTGCTTAATTACAAGTAACTCACCTGTGTCGGCATATGTTATCTCTTCTTGGTCTGATGTTATCTTCTCATGCTCATCATCATACTCGTCAAACACAGGGCCATCATCTTCTTCAACAAAAGTAACCATCTTTTTATTTGGACAATCGTTGGCAAAATGCCCGAGGCCTTGACACTTATAACACCATTTACTCGTTAATGACCCTCCTCCTTTACTGGAATTAGGATTATAAGTTGATGTGCTGGAATTTTGAGTAGGATTTGTACTTGAGCTTGCAATTTTCTTTCCTGTGTCAGTTCCTGTAAAACGACCTGAGAAGCGAGAATTGGTTGTGTTACCTTTTTTCTTCAGTTGTGATTCCACCTTTTGAGCTAACCGGCACACATCATTATAAGACCAATACTGTTGTAGCTAAACAACATCAGAGATTTCGGGCTTTAACGCGGCCAAATAACGAGCAATAGTTTCTTCATCTTCCTTAACCACATCACAACGCAGTCTCAAACGATCAAACTCGCTAGTGAATTCTTCCACAGAGATGCTTGTTTGTTTATAATTATGATACTCGATGAAACCTTCCTGACGATATTGTACCGGCAAAATTTAGCCATCAGTTTCTTTTTCATCTTACTCCAGTTCACTATCTTAGCTTTACCTTCTCGAGTACGCTGCTTTATGACGTGTTCCCACCAAATTGAGGCATTCTTCTTTAGCTTAATTTCCACTAATTTTACTTTTTGTTCATCACTTAGGTTTTTAATATCAAAAACTCGCTCAACTGTGTGTAACCAATCAATAAACTCATCGGGATGCGATGTACCTTCAAAGTCAGGGATGTCGACTTTCACACCAAGGTTCTGAGGGTTGTAACGTCCCGGCCTGAAACGGCGATCTCTATCGTGCCGATGAACCACCCATGGGTTTTCATCTTCCTCATTGTTGCTCTCGGTTGAGTCAATGTTTGATCCTTCACTTTCTTCTTCATCACGATCATCCAATCTGGCCTGTGCTAGTAGGCGTTCCAATTCTCGGATTCGTCTTCCTTGAGCTGCGATCTCGAGATCCCGCTGGTACCTATGGTTTGGTCGTGGTTCATCCTCATTGCGGTCGGCACCTTGACGAGGTTGCCCACGCGCATATCCACCTCGACGCCCTAGACGACCACGGGGTTGTTCTTCTGCCATCAATACGATTCAAAGCAACCAAAAGTTCCGATACCAATATGATGCCAGGGACAAGGATCTGATCAGCAGACAATAAGAGAATGTAAAATGGAGAGATTTGATCTAGGATCTCTCTGTTATGATTTATTATCAATAGTATTTTTCAATGGACAATGCCCTTCCCATCAAAGTGGGTGGTTATTTATAGAAAAGAAACTTAAAAGAAACAATTAAGTTTAACCATACAATGACCCGACTTTTGGTTTCTTGACTTTCAGACTTCACACTCTTCAATGCTATCAAAAAGATGTACTTTTACCAAAAGAGAGGTCCCTAAGATACGTTTTACGACACAAAATTGATGAATGATAATTATTCTGGACGTCCTCATGTCCAGTGGTTCTCCGTGCCAGGGTTCCTATAGTGCCTAATTACCTAAGATAACATGCTTAAAAGTCAACACTTATGTTGAGTGAGAGTCATAGGTTTAAAAAGTTAAAGTATAAATACAAGTTTTATAGAGTTCAGCTTAAACTCTATGTGTGGAAAAGGGTTAGTGTTAGAAAGAAGGTATATTGCACTAAGCTCATGAACCACACGTTAACAATCCGGGTCATGGGGTCTGTAGACCAAACCATGAGGGGATGGGAAGGATAACTTGCCAAAGTTAAACCTTCAGTGGATTCAAATATAGTACTTATTGGTACCACCTAGTGGGGTGTTAATACCAACGGGAGTTGTCAAACTCCAATAAATCTATCAACTATATTCGCGTTCGCTTGGGTAAAATGTCCCAAACGATTAGATTCATGAATTTTGGTTATGTAATGATGGCTGTTAGTTTACTCGTGCAATAACAAGAGCAAAGACTTGTATTTGGTTTTAAAGCATGTATCCCCCTCACAGGGTTTGTAAAACATTTAGAAAGCATTTAAAAGGGTGTGAGGCTATGAAAACTCACTGAGTCTCTAGCTAATTATAGTAGGGGTTTAGACAACTCACTCACGTATCCTGGGGTAGTGCGGGTGTGCGTATGTCAAGTCTTAGTCTAGGTTTTCTTAACTAATTACTATTAGGTTTTTATATATAACATAAAACCGTTCGGGCCATTGTAATTCAGAAGTATATGACTCCTCACATGAAGCTCCCCACTATTGTATTATGTGATCAGCATAATACCATTCGGGCCATCATAATTCAGAAGTTAATACTCCTCACACAAAGTTTCCTATTAATGAGTCATGTTGTTATTAGGGTTTAGTTATAACATAACACCGTTCAGGCCATCATATCTCAGAAGTATATGCAATAATCGTTAGAGGATTCAGGGCACTTTAATTTGTAAACCCAACAAACTCGTCAAAACGAAATATACACATAGTACCCCTCGCATGAAGCTCCCTAGTATTGTGTTATGCTTCTAACTTAAATAGGTTTTTATATTTTATGAAAATAGTTCATTTTTACCCTTTTATATATATATTTACGTTTTCTACCCTAAACTTATAAACTTATAACAAATAGGCATATAACTTTCTATCTAATGCATATTTAGTCCCTAAACTATCATATTTTAAGGAAATGACACATATAGTTCCTAGATTATACTAACTTCTATTATTTACTCTATTTATACTTATATTTATACTATTTGCAGTTTTAATCCTTTTAGTTTTATATTTGTTTTATTAGTTTATTTTAAGGTTTAATATATTTCAAATTTAGTCCTTACACTAATGTCTTCTAGGAAATGTCAAAAACAGTCCCCTAGACTTTATAGTTTCAGGAATTTACAATATATACGCCTATGCATGTAATATTCGGCAAAACGAGTCCTAAATGCATGTAATTCATAATTTAGCATGGCAATCTAGTTTCTAAGCTTATAACTAACTCATATAAGTTCAAATAAGCCACATAATGCAATTTATATCAAGTAAATAAGCTATATATCATATAAGCATGTAATTCGAGCTAAAACTAGGGTAACGAGGGCAAACATGCATGCATGGCAATCTAATAGCTATCTAAGTTATATACTAAGCATTTAAGTCTATTCTAAAACTATTTGGAAGTAAATTAAGGGTTAGCTAGGTTGGGGGAGGGCTGAACTAAGGTTCTAGGGTTTCTAGGGTTTGTTATGGCTCGCTCGACTTCAATCCACAACACCACGCAACCAAGGCCTAGCTACACGTTTCCTACTGCTTCTAACTACTTAATACTATAGAAATGTGAGGTAGAGAGGGAAAGGAGAGGTGTGAAGAAGAATGAAAGGAGAGGAGTAGGTATTTATAGGTCACGTATGGCGGTTTAGGGTGAAACGAGGGTTTAGGTGTCACGACGGGGGAGGGGTGAGCAAGCAGAGCTATGGGATGATGTGGTGAGGATAGGAGGTGACAAGGATGAGCTATGGTGGTAGCTAGGGGGCTGGGTAGGGCGGTTGTGGTGGTGATGAGCCGAGGGAGTCAGTTTGAAGAAAGGGGTGACTGATGAGGCGAAAAATGAATCGTTTTTAGGGGGTCATTTAAGCCCGAAATTGAATTTATTTGATCAAATATTGCCCTAAATCGTTCCTTTTGTGATTTTAGGTACTTTGGGAGTGAATTCTGGAAAAAGAAGCATTTTGGACGTTTTTGGAGCATAAAAGTGAAGAAAACGGCAAAGACTTAATTTTCCATGCTGGGAACAGTACCTGACGGCGTCAAGAAGGAAAATATGACGGCGTCAGGAGCAAAATCCATGACGACCCAGAGAAAACCTGAAGGCGTCAGAAGTAGGGTGTCAAGAGTTATTTTGGTGACGGCCTGAAGAAGGATTACACATGACGGCGTCAGACCCAGATCTAGGCAGTCCGAGAACTTTATTGGCGGCGAGATGACGGCGTCAGAAATTTACTCTTGACGCTGTCACCTCACAAAATCTATATATACTTTTCTATTTTTCATTCATTAAGAGAGGAACTTGTGTGGAGAATACTAGGGCCGAACCTAATAAACCCTAGGTCATTTGTAACAGTATTTTCAAGGGTTTTCACCCCTTGAAACCTTTCATGTTCAATTAAGATAAGTCTTCTTTCAATTCATTCAATATGTCTATGTGTTGTTTGAATATATCTTATGCTTGTCTTGATTATAACATGCTAGGCTAGATCTTTCATGTGTTTGCTTAGATGTAATGAAACCTAGATGTTGATTATAGGTTGATTGCTTGTTTATAGTTGTAATGGATGAATGATTTAAATGTTAGGCTTAAGAAAACTAGCAGATCTCCATTGTGTAACTTGCTTGAACGTCTTAAGAAACATGAACCGATGTGTACTAGGTTTTTATGATTGTATTTAATGCATGAGCGAATTCTAGTGATCCCATGTTAGGAGCTTCTTAGCCGGCTCGACATAGAAGTAAAGTAGGAGCTTATAGGATTGGGGAAGTAAGTACGCCACCCCATGAATGGTATTAAGGAATACAATCCATCATCCACGCAACTGTAACAAGTAATTAACCTGTAAAAGATATATAGGGAGTAGTGAAATCTAAGTAAACACAATTCTCCCATATATTGCTCACACCACTACCTTAATTTAGTTTATTTTCATTTTTATTATTTTATTTTGATTGCATCTTTAGTAATTGGGTTAGTTGATTAGCAACTAATTCCGCCCACTCCTTCAAAAATCGAGATTTTACTTGCTTTTATAAAAACATAAAAATACAAAATTAATCATCCCTCACCTCTAGACCTAGTTTTTAGGTTTTCTAATCCTAGCGACACTATTCCTAAGTTGAACGATCAATCCCCCGGTACTTGTCACTATACTATACTACAACGATCAGGTACACTGCCTGGTGGGGGTTGTAAGCTTCTCGAGATCCCTTGAGAGGTAAAGCCTGGTGCAATTCCCACGCATCAATTTTTTGGCGCCGCAGCCCGGGGAATAGTTATTGTCTAGGTTAGAATTTCTTTTTATTAGGTCTACTTGCTAGATTCCTTTCTAGTAAGATTTTATTTTTATTTTTAGGTTTTCTTTAGTCTATCTTTTCTTTGTGTCTTTGTTCGTAAAAACCTTTCCATTGACTCTTCCGTTCACCATTATGGAGAACGTGAATCCACCAAGTCCGACACTAGAGTTTTACCAGAAAAAATATAATTACACCAATTTGGATATACCAAGATGGACGAATGAAATGAGGCAGACAGGATCTTATATTGATTTTATTGAGTACCTTGAGAAAAGAGGCCAAGTGCATAAGACTTTTAAAGAATTCACCTTAGGAGCTCCATCAACCCCTGAAAATGCCTCACTTAGTGAAACCTATGCACCATATGAGCCTTCACCTAGGATAGTTTCGTATGAGCCACCTAGCTGCATGTCATGGTTAGGCCCTACCATAATACAGGATGAACACATAGGTGACCTTGATGTGATGGAGGATGTAGCCGAACATGATCACATTGATAAAAAAGACCTAGGTTTTATGATCGATGATGATGAATCTCAAGAAACAGATGATGAATCTTTTGGGCAATTTGTATATAGTAGTCATAATATTGAGGATGATCCTTATGATTCGGATATAGAAGTTGAGATGCCTAGAGAAGCACTTGAGATACTTGGGAAAATGTTAGGGTTAGATTATAATAAAACACATGTTGATGATATAGGTCATCTTGAAACAAGGAATTATGAAGTAGAAAATCTAAGCCCACCAAGTACCCCACAAGTCCTACCATCATTTGACACACACCGCCCGTGACTTACCCGGAAGAAGTAGAAGAAACTTTAGGAATTCTGATGGAGGTAGAACCCTTGGACCAGGCACCACTTGAGGATATAGGTTTGAATACTTATAGTGATAACCTTACTCCTAGTTCTAGGGAAGTTCCTAGTTTTGATGAACCAGAGCCTCAACCAAAACCGTTACCTAATCTTCCATCCTTGGATGAAAATTTAGGAATTGAAATAGGTTCCGATCCACATATCAAACCATATAGTCCGGGTAGTCTTAGGATAAAGGTAGTGGACTCTAAGCCTTGTAGAGAGGAAACCAATATAGGAGTGGAAAATGACCTTACATGCTTACATCACCCATTTATGTTTGATCACAAGAAACATTATGGGTTTAAATCGGGTTTATTAGGTCAAGATGGATCCCCAACTAGTAATCTTTTGAAGTTGATAGAAAATGATCCCTTTCTAGGAGAAAATCTTAATCCACCCATTAACACGATTGAATTAGGTAAGGTTATGATGATAGGAGCACAACCCTTTGAGCATATAATTCATCCACCACTCTTTCCTCACATGGCATACTTCCACCGAGATGGTGTGTATCGCTACTATCACCTGCACTTAATCCTAAGTGTAGGGAAAACCTCCCCTATTTTCGTTAAATAAGGGTAGAGTCAGGCTCATGACTCGAACAAAAACAAGCGCTTCTTGGGATGCAACCCATGTCTTGTGTGTTTTTATTTGTGTGATTTTTATTTGTTTGATTGTTATTTGCTTCCGTATGCATGCTTTATTTTTATTGTTGGTAGATCATGTTTCAAAACTAAAATGGTGAAAATACTTTATTTTTTCGTTTGGCTTAGTCTTAACTTCATCCAAAGGTATTTCGCAAAAGATAAGTGTAAGGGGAAACCCCAAATATGTATTTAAGAAACAAAATTGATCATGATTCTCCAAAATACTAAATGAACATGTATATTCGTATTTGTTAGAGTCAAATGCTTGTATCGAGTCATAATGATGTTTTGCATGATTTTCTAGGAAGTAGGACAAATTTTTTCCAGAAGTTTTCCAGAAACTTAACATAAGAATTTCTGCAGGTCACTTCTGACGGCATCAGGAAGAAATTCCTGACGGCGTCACGTGTAAAATTCTGGAAATTTTACCAGTTTTGTTTCTCTAACGGAGTCTTAAAGTTTTTGTTGAATCTTTAGTTTTATAATCTCCAGGAGATCTGCAAACATCATTCCACAAGCATTATATCTTATTTTGTTTTCTAGGATTTGTTAGCATATATAGATTGCCGCCGATTTTACGCGAGGTTGCCTTGTTTGTTTTCTCAGGTTTAACAGGTTATATATGACAAGAAGATGATTTATATTCTGTAAGGGAAGCTTTGATTGTTCATTTTCTTGGAGGAAGATCTAAACTGGTTACCATATTATCCATACTGAGCGAATCAGGGGAGTATTTGATTTCATTCTTTTACCTGTTTTACTTTTACATTCTTTACTTGAACTTGTTTGATGGTAGGTGTGTAATAAAACTATGAGAAATACTTGTTAGTGTAATTTTAGCGCCAAATTTAAAATTTTTTACAACATTTAGGAGTGAAACTTTAGCCATAGCAAGCATCTCATGGATAGGAAATTGTATGACTAGCACAAAACCGTACTATTCAGAAAAATTTTCCACCCAAATATGTGAGGTTCGCCTTTAGATTTGATAGGAAAAGCATTTACTATTAGTTCTTATGAGTGTACCGGTAGCATTTAGATTCTAGAACTTGCGTTAGTGATGCATCCCGAGACCGCTAGTGAGACTACATTCATGTAGTAGGATTTACTACATGATAAGAGGCATTAGGATTACCCTTGTGTTAAACCCGTATCATAATTACTTGACCATTTAAGTCATATTACTTGGCTAGTAAAGTCAATTAATTTTTCCCACACCCTTAGCGTTGTACTCATTTTTAGTACACGAAACCCCTAGTACACCCCTCCGAGCCTATCTTTTCGTTTCTAACTTTAAGCATCTTACTTAAAGAAAGAATTTGTTACACCCCACTTAAATGTACACCCAAATCGCCTTAGCCTTCCGAGTATGCACTCATCTTTAGTGCATAATTGTTATTTGTTTAAACCCTTAGTTAATTATCTAATTGATTACATGGTTGCTAAGTCGAGTCATATCCTTGTACATATTATTTTGGGACGATTGGGACTCATGGGTAAAGTACTAATGTTATGGAGTAATGGGGAAGAACATCATATATTACCCCCATATGTACCTTAATCTTAAAACTACTCCAAATGTTTTGATTTTCTTGATTCGAGTCATTAGAGTAGTTCATTGTAAAGTATGTAAAAATTCAAGTGTAAAGGGAATGTTTATTCCCTATGATGTATTATTTTGGATGGTAGGGTAAGAGTGTATGCAAAAAAAAAAAAAAAAAAAAAAAAAAAAAAAAAAAAAAAAAAAAAAAAATCAGAAAAATAAAGAAAAAGATAAAAAAAATATAGAAAAAAGGAAAGAAAAGACAGACGGACTACCATCCCGTTTCATTCTATGTTTATTTTATGTTTTGTTATTTTTCATTTATTAGCTTAAGTCGAGTCTAGTCTTGGCTTAGCAACGCCATATTGTACATGTAATTAACCAAGATTATTAACTCGCCACCAGTAAAGATTGCCTATATCCAACAAAACCGTGTATTTCATATCCCTACACCTAACGTTACAACCCTTTAAAAAGACCTCTTTGATAGTTTATCCTAGGTGCTTACGCCATGTGGTGGAGGTTTGATCCTTTCCCAAGCCTATGGTAATCTATTTTGCTATGATAGGTAGTGAGAGATGTTTTCCATTTCCATATTGTGATATTACTTTATTACACCCGAGATATGTGAGTATCTAAACACTATTTGTGAGGTGCTAGTATATGACCTCCGTGCTTGTCTTCGGTCTTTAGTGGAACGATTATTTGTTGTAATTACTTTTATATTAGTGTTAAATGACCCATAACTTGTATTTTGATTAGAATAAAAGCGCATTTGCTTGAGGACAAGCAAATCTCAAGTGTAAGGGTATATGATGAGGCGAAAAATGAACCGTTTTTAGGGGGTCATTTAAGCCCGGAATTGAATTTATTTGATCAAATATTGCCCTAAATCGTTCCTTTTGTGATTTAGGTACTTTGGGAGTGAATTCTGGAAAAGGAAGCATTTTGGACGTTTTTGGAGCATAAAAGTGAAGAAAACGGCAAAGACTTAATTTTCCATGCTGGGAACAGTACCTGACGGCGTCAAGAAGGAAAATATGACGGCGTCAGGAGCAAAATCCATGACGACCCAGAGAAAACCTGAAGGCGTCAGAAGTAGGGTGTCAAGAGTTATTTTGGTGACGGCCTGAAGATGGATTACACATGACGGCGTCAGACCCAGATCTAGGCAGTCCGAGAACTTTATTGGCGGCGAGATGACGGCGTCAGAAATTTACTCTTGACGCCGTCACCTCACAAAATCTATATATACTTTTCTATTTTTCATTCATTAAGAGAGGAACTTGTGTGGAGAATACTAGGGCCGAACCTAATAAACCTTAGGTCGTTTCTAACAGTATTTTCAAGGGTTTTCACCCCTTGAAACCTTTCATGTTCAATTAAGATAAGTCTTCTTTCAATTCATTCAATATGTCTATGTATTGTTTGAATATATCTTATGCTTGTCTTGATTATAACATGCTAGGCTAGATCTTTCATGTGTTTGCTTAGATGTAATGAAACCTAGATGTTGATTATAGGTTGATTGCTTGTTTATAGTTGTAATGGATGAATGATTTCAATGTTAGGCTTAAGAAAACTGGCAGATCTCCATTGTGTAACCTGCTTGAACGTCTTAAGAAACATGAACCGATGTGTACTAGGTTTTTATGATTGTATTTAATGCATGAGCGAATTCTAGTGATCCCATGTTAGGAGCTTCTTAGCCGGCTCGACATAGGAGTGAAGTAGGAGCTTATAGGATTGGGGAAGTAAGTACGCCACCCCATGAATGGTATTAAGGAATACAATCCTTCATCCACGCAACTGTAACAAGTAATTAACCTGTAAAAGATATCTAGGGAGTAGTAAAATCTAAGTAAACACAATTCTCCCATATATTGCTCACACCACTACCTTAATTTAGTTTATTTTCATTTTTATTATTTTATTTTGATTGCATCTTCAGTAATTGGGTTAGTTGATTAGCAACTAATTCCGCCCACTCCTTCAAAAACCGAGATTTTACTTGCTTTTATAAAAACATAAAAATACAAAAAGAATCATCCTTCACCTCTAGACCTAGTTTTTAGGTTTTCTAATCCTAGTAACACTATTCCTAAGTTGAACGATCAATCCCCCGGTACTTGTCACTATACTATACTACAATGATCAAGTACACTGCCTGCTGGGGGTTGTAAGCTTCTCGAGATCCCTCGAGAGGTAAAGCCTGGTGCAATTCCAACGCATCAGTGACAAGGAGGTGATGCACCTCCTAGCTTGGGTGCTTGGAGGTGCTAGGGTGCTAGCTTAGTCATATAGAGGAGCTAGGATGGTTGCTTATTCATATTAAGGTGCTTAAGTAATATAGTTTAGGTGTTTAAGTCTAAATTTTATCTAGTTTTGTTTTATAAGTGTTTAGGGTTTTATATATGTTTTAGTGTTTTATTTAAGGTCCTAATGATTCTTAGTAACTATTAGTAGCTTATACTAGGTGATGGTAGCTTATGGTAAAGTTTTAACCTAGTTTTGACCTAGTTTCGGGAAGTTATGACCTAATTAAGGTTTTGTGCTTATATGACTTGTACCTAAGTTTCTAGGGGTTGTACTATATCCTAAGGGTTCTAATATATCCTAAGGTATCTATTTTAACTTATATCTAAGTCCTAAGTACTTTGCATGTAAGTTCAGATAGGCAGTTAGGGTTTTAAAACTAATTGGAAACACATAGGTGCATTTAGGGTTTTCTAGCAAGTATAGGGTATTATAGTACTAGTTTTCTTAGTGAAAATATGTTTATTACCTGACTTGACATACTGGGATGTTTACATCAAGTAAACATGGTAGTGGTTGGCATAGGTGGATACGTGAGCTTGTCTAAGGGTTAGTTAGGTTATAATGATATATTAAAGCAAAAATTTAACTCGAG
Source organism: Artemisia argyi (assembly GCA_030686995.1). NCBI lineage: Eukaryota > Viridiplantae > Streptophyta > Magnoliopsida > Asterales > Asteraceae > Artemisia > Artemisia argyi. The sequence goes on along the minus strand of CM060692.1, from coordinate 73,802,104 downwards.
AAAATCCTATAGGCATTTCTAATCCTAGTATGCTCTAATAAGGGCCTAAGTTAAGTTAGTAAGGCATTTCTAATCCTAGGGTGCTAGTGAGGGCCTAAGCTAAGTTAGTAAGGTATTTCTAACCTAAGGGGAAGTTAGTGGTTTGTGACATATAGTGCAAGTATAAAAGTAAAAGGAAAGAGCAAACCGAACACGAGGATTTATAGTGGTTCGGTCACGGATCTCCTTTCCGCCCTACTCCACTCCCCGAGTACCCAACTCGAGAGTTACTTCACTAGATCAACAAGCTCCCTTCTTGGCGGAGAAAACCTTACAATTGTCGCTTACACTTTTTTCGGTACAAAGCTACATACCGGGTTCTTTTACAAGGGTACAACCACTCCCGCTAATTCTTTTACAAGGGTACAACAAATCCCGCTAGTTCTTTTACAAGGGTACAACAACTCCCGCTATGTTTTGTGGCCCAACATAGAAACCTTGTGTTTTATGGCACAAACACATAAACCATCTAATCTATAATAATTAGTACAATGATGATCCAAGACATAAATGTCTAACGGATATGAATGACTAATCTAAAAGAACTTCCATTGATAGAAAGCCTTCAATGGATGAAGATCACAAGTTCTCTAAGCTTGTTGTGATGAATCTTCATGTATGTATACTTGTGGTGGATGATGATGGCAAGATCTCCAAGCTTCTTTGGTGGATCAAGATGTATGATATGCTTACAACAAAGATGAATGTTTGAAGCATTATGATCATGATAATGAGGGTGATTAATTGTGTTTTCTACATGGTTTTCTATTGATCTAAGATCTATGCAAAGGGTAGAGAGAAATGTGTGTTTTTCTATTTTCAAGTTCATCAAGTTGTTTGAAAAACCATGGACATGTATATGTAGGTAAACTACCAAAGACATAAATCATGTGCAAAAACCATGAGCTACTTTACAAAACTAACAAAGATCTTACATAATCTTTTCAAAGTCAACTACAAAATTCTCTTACAAAATCTATGACATTTCTTACAAGATCTATGACATATCTTACAAGATCATTTGGAAAGATATACATTCTAGAATATGATGATCCATGTGATGATGTAATTATATACTTTCTATTTTGATAAAAATGTATATGAAAGTAAACTTGTAAAGTTATTAGAAATGTATTAACTTGCTATATGATATTTAGTAAGTTACTAAAAATGTTTGATGTACTTATGTTGTTATAAGACACATTTTTATAAATTGTAAACTTACTAATATTACCTAAACACCTAATGTGACACTTATTATATTTTATACCTAAAGTGCAGTTTGACACCTAAAATACTTAAAGGCTCTAAAAGTATTTTAAACATTCTAAACGGTTGGTCAAGGGGTTTGATCATAATGCCACATAACAAACATGTACGAACCTGTGTTGTAGCATACGAGGACTCGAAACGTCGAGAGGTGTTGAATGTATGTTGAGATAAAATATGATTGCAAGTAACATGTACATTTTACGTTATGTATCAAGTTATACGTTTGTCATCAATCAAAACAAACGATACTGTATAGATTAAATATCGTAATATTTGCACTAACAATCTCCCCCTTTTTGATGATGAAAAAAATATGTAAACGTGATAGAATGTAAAATGTAAAAAGTTACTTGTGTCCGTATTACTTACTTGTATCCATAACACCTTCTCTATTTCCTTCTTTGTTTACACTCTTCTCCCCTTTTGTCGAAACAAAAAGGGTGTGTCCTTGGAGTTAACTTCATTTCTCCCCGAAATGGCGAACTTGCATCATCCCTAGTGAAGTTTAGTCTTGAACTCCAATTTCCTAAGGTTGTTGTATCCCTTAGGTTGTTAGCGGATCCATGGATCAAATACAGTTCCTTAACCTACATCAAGGTTAGTGTTGTGAAACATAAAATTATATATAAAAAATGCATGATGAATGAAATGCGTGTTGGACTATGTTCACTTATCTCCTTCTTTTTGTCAAAACACAGAAGTGTGTCAAAGAATGAGAATAAAGATGAATGCGTGCATTCTTCCCCTTGATTATAGCTCCCTCTTGATCAATACTCCCCGTTGCTAGAGTCCCAACGTATATGACACAAGAAACAAGAAAGCTACAAAAACAAAGGTTAGTGCATGATTAGCTACCCCTTGATCAATACTCCCCGTTGCTAGGGTACTAACGTATATGATATAAGGATGAAGAATCCTACAAAATAAAGGTTAGTGTAAGACAATAATTGTCCTATAATGAGTATATGATATATAACAATGCGTGTGTATGATGCATTCTAAAAATGCTTGACGGAAGCTCCCCTTGTTTTAGGGCGTCAATATGAACCTACAAAACAAATATTAGTATACTAGAAGCTTTGTTAGTAGACACGTATGTCATATACAACCAAGTGTATAGACAATGCAATAAGAGTGCTTGATGAAGATTCCTCATTGCTCGAAGGTACCAAGAAACATCTAAAATAAGAAAATAATTGATGCAAACAACATCCCTAGATGAGTATGCTATATACGAAGAAGTATATATGATGAACCTACAATGAAAAGATTAGTGCAATATATTTCATCTTAAAGAAAAATAAGAAAACTAAGGTGTATTCTTCTAATAAGAAATACAATAAAAGAAAAATGTGAATATAATATGATAAAATCCTACAAGATAGTGCCTCGAAGGAAGATATAAAGTGAGGTTGGAATATTGAGAGTTACAGTGAGTGGTGCTAGTGTTGGTGTTGGTTTACTAGAAGGATTCATGTGGTGATAACTCGATAGATGAAGGATCGATAAAAGTAAGTTTTCGCTAATTCATGGTTGTGATGATTAGTGAAAGTGATGATGGAAGGTGGTGGTGATAACACAGACAACTATTTAAAGAATTAGAAACTCGTATGTATAGCAAATGCTATAACGGATATAAAGATTGAACATATGGACTTATGCAATCTAAAATTCACAACTTAAGGGATAAAGGAATACGACTTACGTAATGTTAAGAGAAAAGGAAAATGTGAATGGACATTGATATTTAATGACGGGTACGAGTTATGATTTAATTGATTAGGATTGACGCTAATGAAAACGAAATACGTTTAGAAATAATGACCTATATCGAAAGACAATGGATGAAAGAGTACTAACATTGTTTAGTTCTACATGAACTTTAATGACATTATCATCTACCAAAGATGATGTATCATGCCATAATGTATGCTTGAATGGATTCAAAAAGAAGTGAAGACAATAAGCACCTAGGAACAAACATTTCATAAGAAATGAATAAAGAATACTAAGAACCTATATGAGGATGAGAATGACATTATGAGATGGGAGAGTGTTGGTTAAACCGATGTGTTGAGAAAGTGTTGGGAATGACGGATTTGATTAATATATCATTTGCACTGACAATGATGTGCATGATATGTGTTGAGTACGAAAGGATGAGATCCTATGATGGTGTTCTAGAAAATGAAGTTGTGAAGTCCTAGTTTAAGAAAGATCCTAGACTCCATTAGTTGTTGGTTGTGGAGATGAAGAACTTTGTCAAACACATGATGTGTTTTTCACTTGATGAGATATTGGTACAAACTAGTGATGTTGGGTTAAAAGGGCTTGAAACACTTGTGGTTTTGTGAACCAATTTTAACTAAATGGTGTTAACCTATGTGTTGGTATTTTAGGGTGCAGGAAACATGATTAGATGTTCTTTAAATACATTTTGACAAAATACAAATATGAGAATGAATTTCTCTCCACCTTAATCGGTGGACATCCAACATATTGTATAATGCATCGTATAAAGAATGACGATAAAGTGTTTGGGAGGTTGAAGGTTAATGAAAACGATGAGCTTAGTAATATTTTTGCGGATGTTGGTTAGCATACACAGAACTTCATCCATGAAGTCACATAGCTCTTCTCTATCAATGCAAGATGATCGCATGAAGAGGCATGTGGTTTTCTCAGAGGAGGTGAAAAGGATTAGAGTATTGTTATGGCTAAATAGTGATGGAAGTGATTTTTGGAAAGCGGAAGAAATAATGCGATTTGGGATGAGGTCGATTGAAAGATACCCAAACACAAATTTCAAATCTCTAAGACTCAATCCTATTAGCATTAAAACTATATGCAAGTGAAGGGATTACAGTTATGCGAGATGAACAAATAAAAGCTAGAAAGAAGTGAGATGGCAAATGATTAGTTCTCAATACACTAAAACAAATTTATTAGTGAGAAAAGATGTTAACAAGATAAAAATTCAAAGATATTATCTTATTCAGACAGCACATTCGACTACTAGACATAAAGTTAACATATGGCTAGAAAGCATAAACAAAAACAATCATATTAAGCAAGAGCATGACATAATACGAAATACTTTCATTGTAAAATTGTTTTGTTGTTAAGCTTTAGACATTTAAGCATATAACAATCTATGTGATTAATTTGTATGATAAAACGACTTCTAAATGTTTATCATACCAAAAGTACTTTGACAAATTATAAGTGCACATGTAGTGAACAAATAGTGTGACAAAGAAACAAGACAAAAAATTAAATGATAACATTTTGGATCATGTATTATATAGACCATCCTACGCATGGATCTAATGAATGACCGAAAAAGACACAAGCATTCAAATATATAAATATCATATAACGACATCATGTATCAAAATGGCATACCATGAGTTAACAAGTAACATGTTAATCATGCAAAACATCATATACATAATGAATGAAAATATCATATAAAACATGTTAATATATAGTAACACAAAACATATAAGCATGCAGGCATCATAAAGAAATAACCAAGGTTTACATGAATCTCTCAAGTAGTTATCATGGTTATGTTAAGATGTCCAATCATATCAAACAAATAACATATAATCGACACATGTATGTGTAATGCAAGAGATTTTAATCTTTGTGTTTGGAATCTAAGATTTAATGATCTAAAAGGTGACATCTTTAAGCATGTGTTACGCAAGTGATTTGGTCATCCAAGGCCAAGAGATGAGTTTTCGTGTGATAATGGAATATGATAAGAACGTTCTCAAGAAAGCTCTTTGGAACAGGAATCTAAGTGAAGTTACTGTAATCCCCCGTAAATTTCCCTATAAATAATAAAAGTAAATCAAAGACTAATATATCATTTTGTTAATTAATAACGTTTTTACCAATAGCAAAATTTTTTTTTATATATTTTATTATCAAATATGCTATGTTACTTAAAATCACTACGATATTCATGATTCTCTTTGCTTGGAACAATGCTCACACATGTACCACTATAGTCTAAAATCGCGAGAATATTAAAATTTTCTTTATTCGTTACGAACCTGCATTTTCGAGACATTTTTCAAAAATTACTATTCATCGGTTACCATTCACCAAACACTATTCATCATTTCACTATTCATCGTTTTTGGAGTCGGTTAGTGATATCGAAATGTTTTTCAAAAATTTTACTATTCACAAAACACTATTCACAAAACACTATTCACTCTCGGACTCACGTAAACGTCTCACTAATTAATTTCTAAACTTATCACTAATCACAATTAAGATTTTACTAATCCTAAAATACACCTAAATGGACCCTAAATCTCACCCTAAGCCCAACACATTTCTCGGCCTGTTACTATTCATAACCCAATCCTAATTAAGCCCATTTTTCTTTCTGTTGTTTTTCTTTTCACTCGACTAAGACAAGCCAGAAACAAGTCTCGTACTCCCTATTCTTACACACGACTCACACATTACACATACTCATTCCTCCCCTAGCCAACAATTAGAGGGTCGGTTTTTAGTTTTTCACATCGAGTTTAAATACGATTTCACTGGGCAAAGCTTTTGTCCCAAAAACGATTTCATACGATTTTTGATTAATCCAAAAACTCAACCGTTTTAAACCACGTTTGTTTCTATAACTTCCTAAAATCATTTCTAAACACAAACTAGTGTCTAAACATTTCAAAGTTATCAAAATCTCAAGTCACAACCGATTTACAAATCGGTTCACTAAATAAAATGGTGGTCGACTTGCATATTTCATACAAACAAGTACTTCCTTATTTTAAGCACACTCCATCCCATATTTTACTCACCTAGGACAAGTACTATAATCTTTTAAAAACAATTTCACAAGTACAATACCCTTATAATATTTCAATGCACACGTTTACTTTGAAAATGGAGATGTCGACACTAGGAACCAAGACTTGAGTAACATGTTGCTTCTTACACATTCCATGACTTTTGCATACAAGTAAAGATCCCATCACAATAAATTTTAGATACTATCATACACTAGGAACCTTATATAAACTCATGCATGCATGCTTCGTTTCATTTCCATGCAAAACCAAACAATGAAAACCATGTTACTTTTCTTCCTTCCAAGACTTTTGAAAGCCTTTTGCTACACTCTACCATCAAATCTCATAAATTCATAACCACTAAAACACTCCAAAAATTCCATATATATAGCACCTTGCATGCATGCATTCGTTTACCGCATTCATACAAACCAAAAACTCACCAAAAATATTAAGTCTTTAGTCTAGCTTGGGTCGAAGCATTTGGGTAGGAAATTCAAGGGATTCGTGTGGATTTAGGAGAAACACGTTATTGTTTGTGAACCTTGGTCGAGTACACATACGCACTACGTACTCATCTCACTCACTTCTCGACTCTACGTCTTGTTTTAACCACCACTTTGGTGTCGTAAGTCCTAACAAAACTCTTTTCAATATTTATATAAAACTTTCATTTGCATTATTTTTATACGCGACACACACAATTGCATCTCTTTATTCGAAAACTAAATAAACGACATATATATGTTTTATGTTCGTTTATATATTTCACACCTTAACAAATAAACTATGTAGAGTTTTGAAACTAAAAAGCTACGTACAACCTATTTTATAATACATTTCTAACGTATACAAACAAGTGTCGAAAACTCTTAAAATATTTCTAAGTCTTTTTCTTATAAAAATTTGTCCCATGCCACGTCCAAAACACACGCATATCTTTAATATTTACTTAACGAGCATACATTTTTATTTTACAAACTAATAGACCTCATGACAAACATTCATTTTCGTATAAAAACTTTATAATAAAAATCGCGTTTTGAATCTATAAAAGACACCAAGCAAATCGATTTGGAAACTAGTTTTGGAAATTAATTAGTATCGACTGGGCCTTAAGGCCCAATCATTTCAAAATAAGCCGATCGTATAAGCTAAAGAAATAAGCAGTTTGACAATGTTTTTATAATCCTAACCTTAGCCCAAGGCCCAAAACTCCCGTAGGCCCATTGGATCTAAAAATGCTAACGGGCCTTACATTTCGTTAAAAGCCCATAAGCTATCAAATTAACTTTTCGAACTAATAAGCTGGTAGAATAAGCTCAATAAGCTGTTTTGAAACTATTTAAGAAATAAAAACATCAAGTTTTGAAAATTGTGAATTTTGGACTAAAATTGCAAATTTTATGAAAATCGGGTTAAAAATGTCAACTTTTCAAAGTTTCGTTATAAAAAGTCATTTCGTAAATTAAAGGGTGAAAAATGATTTTTATAAACTCTAGGGTGAAAGGTGTAAGAAATATAAAGTTTTGGACGTAAAATGTAGATATATTTAATTTTTGGACTAACGACGTAACGCTAACGCCGTTAGGGTAAAAAGTGTAAATTTATAAAAAATACAAGGGCCATATATATAAAATTAATATTTTTATTTTTACTTTCCACTTTTACAAGTTCACGTCACGACGTCACGTTTATTTTCAAACTATTATTTTTATTACTATTAAACTTTACGTTATTTTCAAACTATTATTTTTATTACTATTAAACTTTACATTAATTTCAAACTATTATTACTATTACTACTTTTATTATTAAACGTTACGTTATTTTCAAACTATTATTACTATTACTATTTTTATTATTAAATGTTACGTTATTTTCAAACTATTATTATTATTACTATTTTTAAACGTTACGTTTTATTTCAAATTATCGTTATTATTAAACCTTACATTATATATAACTAAACTAAACGTACAATATATTATAAAACTAAAAGTTTTACTAACGTCAAATTAACCAATCGTGCATTTAAAAACTACTCGCGATTAAAACATTTAGACTATCAAACCCTAAAACTTGTCATATATTATCTAGGTCGTGTGTGGAGCCGTTCCCATTTTGCAAACTGAGTATCGATATTTTTATTCACTAAACCACTAAGGTGAGTTCATAGCCTCGCCTTTACTTGTTTAAATGTTTTATAAACCCTGCGAGGGGGATACATGCTAGTTTTTACAAACTGAACACAAGTATTTTCTTGGTATGCTTTACCTGATCTCGTTATTGCTTAAGTACCTTTTCTTGCTAAAAGCCCCTCATATCATGAGCCTTAGTCACCCAGGAGGTGAACGTAAATAATTGTGGATAGATCTATTAGGGATTGACAATCCCCGTTTGGGAGTTCGAGAAAACAACCAAACGCACTTTATTTGAAATCTAATAGGTTACTGGCAATAACCTATCCCGAGGGCCCCCTGTTACTATAATCCATCATTCGTGATGAGATCTGTTAATCGGCTGAGCGTCATGAGCTTAATGCAATAACAACTGTTTTTAACTTATAATTGTATGACGGTGCAATTATCACTTATAACTTGTGTTCAACCTTTTAAACTTAAACCTATGAATATCACTCAACTTTTGTTGACTTTTAGCATGTTTATCTTAGGACTATAGCGAGCAAGGATGGGACGGGAGAGCACGAAATTCTCACAAAGGCTATAAAATTTTATTATCATTCGAAAACCTATTTAACAAATTTTAAAAACCACTGGGACCTCATTTTGAAAACTCTGATATTTATAAAAATTCAAATGATAAATATTTTTAGAAAATCATTTTCTACTGAAAAACTATGAGTTGTGAAGTAACACCCAATCTTTATTCCACTGCAAATATTTCAAAATTGGGGGTGTTACAGTTACCAACTTCAATAGATCCTGTGTATGCTCTAGAGATAAGGTTTGAACTAGGTTATGAGCAAGGTTTGGTTATGATGAACGCTTGAAAGGAAATAGACACATATAGTGTCTTTCAATAAGTAGAATTATTACGTGGAATAAAGTCATCATGCTTATGAAAACAAGTATGACAAGATGATGGGAAAGCTCTAGTTCATAGAACTTGTAGATGTTTATTTAAGATCATTAACCCGATGAGGTGTAATGAAATCTCATGTAACACAACCGTTCATGTTTCAAGGAGAGAATGATGCATAGGATATATAATATCCTTTTAACAGGATGAAAACTTAACACATGATTTCTTAGGCATAATGTCTTCCAAAACATCATGTTTTCCTAAATGAAGATATGAAGACAAAGTGTTTAAATCAGATAGTTCTATCTAAATATACTTGGTCTAAAGATTATACTAGATGATGACAATAGGAATTAACTCGAGTTTCTTATGTATACTCCTCAAGAGTCATTGTTGCTTGGGCTACATGAGGTTGGCTTTGAGATTGCATTTTAACATATGTTGTTAAGATGTTGATTTAAGGTTTAATGAAACTTATGAAAAAGTTAAAAGTATTACCAATACTTTGATAAGTTGTGAAAGTGGTACTACTTAAACCTAGTAAATGAATGTGAGCTTCATGCTCATTTGATGGTGAAGGTTCTTATTCCTATAGGTGGTAAAGTATGGTTGAGTTTGCTTAACTAGTGTTTGGACAAAGGGCTCAATGTACTCAATGGATTCAAACGATGGTAAGAATGGTAGATTGGTTGATCTAGGTGGTAGGTCTTTTAGTGTGTCTTAATAAAGATGTAGTGATGTAGAGGTTTGTTGTTCTATGGAAGTTCTTAAGTTTCATAGAAGTTGAAAGTAAAACCGATGGATACTAAGCCTTGGGGTCCATAACTAGTGAGTGAAGTTCTTGAGGTTTTGGTTATGTTTGTGAAGCTTAGGGGCTGAGATATATCATAGAAGTGAATGAGATGATGGTGAATGAACAAGAAAACTTAAGTACTCAATGTTCAATAATGAAGACCTATTTGTTTTATCCCTATTGATTGAGAGAGTGTTAGGATAAGTGTTTTAACATATGTTGTTAAAATACTTGGGTGTAGATTCTTTCAAATGTGACTTTTAATGACTACAATCGTTAGTCAGATTTACTTGAATATTTCGGACGAAATACTTAAGTTGTCAATCCTACTTTTTTGAGATTGGATAGTACTAAAGGATAGCAAGACTTGATAATACATCTATAACTTAAGTGTAAGTTATGAATTGATGTAAATCCTTATCGTCTTGAAGGATGACACATTACTTTCATGTTAACCAAGTGAGGTAACATATGTAGATACAAGACAATATCTATAGTCACAAGTTAGACTTGTGATTTTGATATTATATGTAATCTTTGTAAGTAACGAGTCCGGATTAGTTAGGAAGTTTTCAAGTCACCAAATAAGTGAAGCTAATGGATGAAGGATGAGTTAAGGATGGAAGAATGTAGTAACCGTGGGTAATGACTACAAAAACTTTTAGGGACCCACGGATGGCAAGGAACCAAATAAAGGGTTCATTCATTTATGCATAAGGGTTCCTTGGTTGAGTTTTGTTTAAATTGAGTTTTTGGTGGGAAGTGGTTTCCTATTGGTTATAATAAGTAAAAATGGTCCTAATATGCTTAATGAATATTGAGGAAAATGTTTCTCACTAAAGTGAATGATTTGGTGGAGGAGTGGTGATTACGTTGGCATTGCAAGATTTTGGAGATGGTGTTGGAGTAGCAAGGTTGAGGACGTTTGTATCTTTGATGGGTGAGGAAATGTTGGGTGATGAATCACTTGATGATGATGAGCTTAGTTGAATTTAGTAATTTCAAGACTTTGGTTAGCTAGAATTATAAGAATAAGAGAAGTGATGGTGTAACACCCCAACCCGACATGGGTCAAAATGTCACATTATGGTGCCAAATCAGAACATATAAACGCAAGCGGAAGACTTATAAACATAAAGTTACATGATAATCTAGGATAACAAATGAAATGATAACTCTATACAAGATGAAATCCACAACTGAAATAAAAGTCCAACTAAATCTAACTGAATCCAAATCCAAGTCTAATCCAAAGTAGATGAGTGTCTAATGATCAGGGTGGTCCCTTAAGAACTCCTATGCGCACTCTTCACTCAACCCAGCTTCCAACCTAAAACCTACCGCAGGAAAAGAAATGCGGCTGAGCTTAAAAAGCCCAGTGAAAAGATAAATAACAAAACAAAGAATCGAAACGTATATAAGTATAGGAAAAAGGAAGTCGTAAACTCCTGCTGAAATGAATATCATCTGTCAAATGAATAAGAGATCAACGATCAACTGAACAACAATCATAACTCAACTGAATGAAGCATCACAAAGAGATTATATGTAAGCATAATCGAAATCATAGAGCATGTATCAACAAAGGCTTGTCTAACGAGATACTCGAATAGACATACGAAACATAAGTAAGCCACGATCCGACTTAACGAGATACTCGAATAGGTCTCAAAATCACATAATCACATATCATAGAGGGGCAACCTCCAAGTACTAGACGTAAAAGGGGTACAAGGCACGTACAGCCAGTCACCAAACCAAATCGTATCATATCATATCATATCATATCAAAACAAATCCTAGGATGCATCCATACGCCCCCCACAAACCAATCATATATAAAGTGGCCAAGAGATCTCATATCATATTATAAACAGACGGGGACGCCGGGGACTAATCACACCGCCCCAGATAGTGTCATGCCATTGGTGCTTCAATGACACGCCCATGGTACCTCCATGAGTAGACTAAAAACTCGGGCATCAGAACAGAACATATCAGAACAAACAAAGCAAGGCTATCCATAACAAAATGCTCCCAGAGCATGACAGAACAGAATGCTCCTAGAGCATGACAGAACAGAATGCTCCTAGGGCATAATATAACAGAATCTCGCAATCACATAATCATAATCAAAGTGGATAGCAAATCAGAATCAAATCAGAGGTATCATAGCAAGGCTCATATCAAATAGATCATATCAACGAATCATATCAAATGGATCATATCAATCATATCAAATGGGGAACATAGCAATGGCATAACTGAAGGGAATCTTAGCAGTGTCAAGGATCGAAAGAAAGTCATGAGAAGTCCCTACTGAAAAGGGATAGAATATATGTACCCCAAACCGCAAATGAAACCATATCAGAAACATACGGATCGAAAGTTACTCCTTCTTCAACGAATCTACACGAATTAATGATCGTATTATTATTTATAAGCTCATTTTAAATCAAATTACCCATTTTAGGTTTCTTTCTATTTTTAGAAACTTTCCATTTTGAGTAACTTCCCGAAATTAGTAATTTTCTGTATTTAGTAACCTTCCAAATTAAGTAACTTTCCATAATTAAAATGGCAATTTATTAAACTTAAAGATTAATATTAGCAATATCATAGCTTAGAGTTGGTTGTGTCAATTTTCCAAGGATTAGGGTCTAATATGTCATTTTAGCAAAGTTTAGGGTTAAATGTATAAATTATCAAGTTTAGGGTTTATATTGTAATTAATTTTCATAAACTATCAACTTAGGATTTAGCCCATTTTTAATGAAGTCTTTCAACACATCACAGATTATTTATGCTTGAAACAAATATACTCACATGCATGTTAAAATATTTTTAACAATTATATCTTCTTCCTAGACTTATATACAACTGCAATTTATATTTCAAGCAAACATTTCCTTACGACTATATTTGACAAACCAAAACATTCAATTCATCGACATTATTTATTAACCGTTATTATATTAGATCGACTATATTTAAACTCGTAACTTACTGGTTCGTCATCACAGATGACTTCTAAATCCTTGTTCTTGATTCTAATATATAAATCTCATTCTATAGCATATACCAGTTAGCCATATTTTCTACTTAGCTTAATAATAATAAATAGTACCCATGCATATTCAAGTCACCCTTTATGTATGTCTCATGCATGCATGAACATTTACATGTTTTAAACTTTCATCTGATTCATCTAAAAGGTGATTTACTTTAAGATAGTATGTTGATATAATAAGATTTGCAACATAATACTTTACGTGTAGTGCATTATATTTGCTGTTCAATATATACCTCAACAAAACGATAGATCGAAACCGTAACCGAACACGAACGCTAACACAACCCTACGACGGTTTGCCAGAATCAGATTCGAGACCCAATCACAACTACGAACGCCAACCTTCAGCTCAAAATCTTGAAACTCCGTAACCCGAACCAACGAAATCTAACGAACACCAACCCCGAACAGAACTCGAACTAGAACAAACCGAACCAAAACACTTGCGAGGTACAAGAACCACTACTACAATTTCAACTTTCTGCGTCGGAGTTTTTTCGCGACCATATATGTGATCGCTATATAAGGAATTGGGCCCACATTTTCAACGCAAGTTTTCATTGAATCATACAATTTTTCGTTGAGTTGCACGACCTGGGTCCTACTTAAATCGAGACCATATATGTGGTCGCTACATAGTTTTCACTTTCTTTTGATAAAATTAAATCGAATAATGTTTAAAAAAAAAAGGTTTTATGGTCTAAATTACCTCGCGACTACAATTGTGGTCGCTATGTTAATATATTTTCTAAAAATCATTTAATTATTTATTAAATACTTTTTATTATGTAAACAAAATTTACAGACAAATATTTAATTGGTAAATTAACTTGCGACCACATATGTGGCCGCTAAATAATTTAACAATTAAATTTATTTTATTCTATGTTTACTTATTTTGTTTAATTTAAAAAAGTATTAAATAAAAAATATTTTAAAGGGTAAAATATTTTACGAGAATCACTACAACAATGAAAATGGAATTTATTAAGGGACGACAATGTACTATCAAAGACAAACAATGTCATATTTTTCATATTTCATAAAATGAATACTCTAAGAATACGTGTGAATAACTAAAGTATACGTACATACACCCAAGCTGTTAAAGAGTAAAGATAATAACTAAAACATACGTATATATGGCACCATCTTCATAATGATAGTGTGTATGTTGGTGGTTAGTATGATAAGCGTGTGTAATGTGCTGGTGGTTGTGATGGTATAGTGTAATATGTTTGTGAGGATAAGAATTAGATCTACTCTTATGGTGAAAAAAGAGAGCTTTTTGCGGGAATTTTTTTGCGCCAACTTTTTAAGGATAAGAGTTAACATGGTGTCCTTAAACTGGCGGGAAAATTTGGCACCAAATATGTTGCATAACGATATCATCTCGTCTTATCCGTTTAACATCTCAATTATAACGATATCATCTCGACTCATTCATTTAACATCTCATGTATAACGATATCATCTCGACTCATCCGTTTAACATGTCTCGTATAACCATATCATCACGACTCATCCGTTTAATATCTCATGTATAATGATATCATCTCGACTCATAAGTTTAACATATGGTGTTATCAATACCATGCATTCATTTAACATTTCATGTATAACGATATCATCTTGACTCACTCGTTAAACATCTCATGTATAACGATATTATCTCGGCTCATCTGTTTAACATCTCATGTATAACAATATCATCTCAACTCATAAGTTTAGCATATGATGTATATCAATATCATCTCGACTCATCCGTTTAACATGTCTCGTATAACCGTATCATCTATACTCATCCGTTTAACATCTCATATATAACAATATCATCTCGACTCATAATTTAACATATGATGTATATATATATATCAATACCATCTCGATTCATTCATTTAGCATCTCAGGTATAATGATATCATCTCGACTCATCCGTTAAACATCTCATGTATAGCAATATTATCTCGACTCATCCGTTTAACATATGATGTATATCAATATCATCTCGATTATTTCGTTTAACATCTAAGGTATAACGATGTTATGTCAACTCTTCCATTTAACATCTCATGTATAACAATATCATCTCGACTAATCCGTTTAACATATGATGTATATCAATATCATCTCGACTATTTCGTTTAATATCTCAAGTATAACGATGTCATGTCAACTATTCCATTTAACATCTCATGTATAACAATATCATCTCGACTTATCCGTTTAACATATGATATATATCAATATCATCTCGACTATTTCGTTTAACATCTTAGGTATAACGATGTCATGTCAACTCTTCCACTTAACATCTCATGTATAACAATATCATCTCGACTCATCCATTTAACATGTCTCGTATAACCGTATCATTACGATTCATCCGTTTAATATCTCATGTATAACGATATCATCTCGACTCATCCGTTTAACATATGATGTATAACAATTAACGATATCATCTCGACCCATCTCTTTAACATATTATGTACATCAATACCATCTCGACTCGTCCATTTAACATCTCATGTATAACGATAACATCTCGACCCATTTGTTTAACATATGATGTGTATCAATACCATCTCATGTTTAACGACATCATCTCGACCCATCTATTTAACATATGATGTATATCAATACTATCTCGACCCATCTATTTAACATATGATGTATATCAATACTATCTCGACTCATCTGTTTAACATCTCATGTAAAACGATATCATCTCGACTCGTACGTTTAACATCTCATGTATAACGATATCATATCAACTCGTTGACATCTTATGTATAACGATATAATATCAACATGTCCGTTTAACATCTTATTATAGCGATATCATATCAACTCCTCCATTTAATAACGATATCATCTCGACTCGTACATTTAACATCTCATGTATAACGATATCATATCAACTCGTTGACATCTTATAGCGATATCATATCCACATGTCTGTTTAACATTTTATTATAGCGATATCATATCGACTCCTCCATTTAATATCTAATAGACCGAATCCTAAACGCTAGTTATTTCTTAATTAAACAAATTATATTTAAAAAAATAAAAAGAAAAATAACTTAGAGACCACATATGTGATCGCTCAATTTGGCGCAAAAAAGTTTCCCATTGTTTTTCGTTCCCTCCACTCTTTTCTCTGTATACCCGCCAACAATTTTCACAAAAAATTTAAAACATTGTAAAGTCGCGACCATATATGTGGTCTCAAGATTGCTACATGACAAATTTCACCCACTATAATCTGTTTATACAATAGAATAAATAAAAAGATAAAAGTAAAAATAACTTAGAGACCACTTTTGTGGTTGCAACCTTTAACATATCTACTCACCTACCTCAAAAATTATGCTAAGTCTTTATCACACACAAAAAAAATATCCTTTCTATCTTCAGCCGGAAACCATCAAAAAGAGCACAAAATCCATCACCAAAACCATGAATCAACATCTCCAAAAACCTATTTTACCACCTCCTTCAACATCACCACTTACCCATCACCCAAAAATTATGCAATGCACTTTTTTTTAGTTTTATTTAATTTTGTTTAAAGGTATGTTTCTTTTTTAATTTTGATTTGTTGATTTTTGTTGATTTTGGTTATTTAATTCTAGTTGTTTTTTGTTTTGTTTGTGTTTGGTTAGCATCCCTGCCGGACCGCCGACCACCGCAGCACCACCTCTTCCCTTCCTCTCTCTCTTTTAGCCGTGAACTGCTCCGGGACCAAAAGGTACTATAAAGATGTATTTTTTACCATTTTAGGTTCATCCATTTTCTTGATCTTGTGTACTCTAAAACTGTGCTGATAAAATCCAAAAGGTACTATAAAGATATATTACATTTAATCTGTGAAAGTAAAGCTGTGAATTATTGTATGCCCAATGTATTTGCAAAATAAAGTGTTCATTTTAAATCTAACAAAATAATAGTAACATTTCATTGAATGAAATTTTTGTTATCTGTTTACATGTGGATATTTATATGAATGTTTATATCTATTTCAATGTTTGTATGTGTATTAATCAGTCCATGAAATTGTATGTTCTTGTATTTGTTATCTGTTGCAGTGGGCGACAATGCACACCACTTGTACAACTATATCGGGGAAGTTCTTAGTGGCTTTCCGTTTAATTACGATTCATGGGCGAAACTTCCCGATGTGCATAAAACCGTGTTAATACCCGACATCAAGGTCTTGTTTTGTTTTTGTTTTTTGTTCTTCTATATTTATTGTTATCGACTGTTTAGATATGTGTTTTTATTCAAATTTGTATATTTATTTGCAGGGGTATTTCGACTTGCAAACCTGTTTAGACGACCAGACCATAATAAAAATTGGCAACAAGGTGCACACAGTGGGATCACTCGTTGGGGCTGGGCTAGAATCCAGTTTCAAGAAACAGTGGAAAGACAGGAAAAGTAAGATCAAAGCAGAAGGTTTTTCGTCATTTGATTCGATCCAGGAGGAAAGGGAGGCGCCCGCGCCTGCTGATTGGAAGAGATCGCCGGATGAATGGCAGCAACAAATCGACTTCTGGGCTGAACCAACACGGATGGCCAAGGCAAAAAAAAATGCTGAAAACCGGGCAAAAAATAAAACCCCAACCTATCAAGGCTCTATGTCGTTCGCTCAAGGACGCCACATATATGTAAGATTCTTTATAATTTTTATTTTTTTATAATATATAATTTGTTATTAATTTGTTTTATATTGTTTATATATAGATGAAGACAAAGGGGAAGGGGAAGGAATATCAGGACCTTATCAGCCACTGGAAGGATAAACATACCAATCAAGATGACGTGTTTGAATACGAGGAATCTGAGAGGCTTTATGTAAGCTTTTTTTTCCCCTAACACACGTACTTATAATGTGTCCTGCCCTAGGGGTGTCAAATGGGTCGACCGGAACCCGATAAGCTATAAGGACCCATTAAGAAATATAATTTTTTTGAACTAATGCCCGTTTATCATAGTCCATTCGTCACAATTCTTGAACAAATTTTAACCTGCATCCTTAAAGTTGATTCTAGTGTATTTGCAAATTTGCATCAGTAGCTTAGTTAATTTTCTCTATTTTATAACTTGTTGGAACAAGAGGCAAAAAATGACATAACTGCTTACCAAAAAAGATCAGGCCAAATAGTTACTTATATATACTGTGAACTATGAAGTGCTTCTTTTCTCTCGTTATATATCAGGCTAAAGGAAATACTAATGTCCTGTTGTTCTTTTTTCTCCCTATATATCATAACTCTTTTTTTTCCTTGTTCTTTTGAACTACACAGAATCAAATGATAGCTATGCAACAAGAAGCAAGAGACCCACCTTTAACCGATGAACAAATCATTGATATGGTCATTTCGAGTAACGATCGTGGTCACAATGCGGGTAGAGGAAGGCATGTACCCGGCATTGGCTCAAGTCATCACCCACGTTTGAGCCAAGATTATATGACCCGGGAGAAGTGGAGTGCTGAACGAGAAGTGCTGATACAACGAGCTCAAATGGCTGAAGCTTTAGCTAAGGAGGCACGAAACAAGGCTTCAAGTGCACGAGACGAGGCTTCAAGTGCACGAAACGAGGCTTCAGGTGTTAAAGAAATGTTTAGACAGTTTATGGCGCACTACAACTCACAGGCAGGTAGTTCCACAAACTTGACCCCGTTTATTCCCTGCCCGCCTATTCCCAGCCAGCCTCTTCCCAACCCGTCTACTGACCGCCACCATTCACTTGTTGACATTAACCCTGACCCTAATCTGTACCAATCAACGATGAATCCCGGTGGCTGTTATAGACCAGTTATAGGGACTGATGATGAAGAAAGTGACAATGAATAGGGATTTAAGCATGTTATGTGTATTGACATCGTTGTATTATTAGTAATAGCTTAATTAGGATTGTTATTTGCGGATATTATGACTTGGTTTTATTGTTTTGGATTGATAAATGGGATGGATGAAGTTGAACACTTTTGTAACATGGTTTTGGGTCATTTACAGGTTCTGTTTGGGTAGATTTTTTCCGGAAAATAATCCGGAAAAAAAATCTGGAAATGCAGCTACTGCTGCTGCTTTTTTTTGCATGTGGTCGCTAAGTTAATAACAAATATATTATTTAAAAATGTTTAATTAATTATGAAAATGGGTATTTTTCTGATTTACGGAAAAAGAAAAGAATACCTTGAGACCACATATCTGGTCACTAGATAATAATGAGTATTATTATTTTTGGTATTTAATTAAAATGTATCTCAATAATTTTTATTATTAAATTTATAATAAATATGTTGCGACCAGATATTTGGTCACTAGTTTGTTTTGACCAGCTGACTAAACTTTAGTTTGAATATTTTGTGGGCCCCCAAAGTGGTCACTAGATGCATTGTTTTAGTGGTCGCAATGAAACATAGCCACGAGACCATTGCGTCCATCATATCGCGACTATATGTAGTCGCAAAGTGACATAGTGACCACATTTTGGCCATTTGGAGACCACATATGTGGTAGCAGTTGTTGAAATTGTAGTAGTGGAACAGAAACCCAGAAAATGATAAATGCCAAATTAACCAAAGCTCCTACCCGAACGCTAACCAATCGAATTTGCTTTAACCGAACAGAAACCCCAACTCGAAAATCTTAAATTCAGTTATGTGTTATGTATCTAGATCTAGTAACCGGTCATATTTGATTGAAGAGTTGTTTAGGTTTTGGTTACGAGATGAATTTGTGTGTGTGAGGAGCGTAGCATGAATCGATCATATAATACGATGAGGAACAAACTTAACGAAAAGAATGGAATAGCTGGATATGATATCAGTGACTGAGTAATTGTTTGACCAAGTGTATTACCAACGTGTGGGTTATATAATTTTATTTTAATGAACAAACTGTTATGGCATCCATTTAATATCGTACTAGTAGTGACATATTTAAGGTAAAGTTATAAGTACCAAGCTCATTTGGTTAATTATGTATCTTATTGTAATATTACTAGAATTGTTAATATATTATAATTTAACTTTAGGGTGTTATAGATGGTGATGGTGTGAATTGGAAGTATGAATGTCGGTCAATTTATAGGAAAAACATGTTATGAAAAGTAGTGTTTGGATTAGATGTTGTTCCATACACATTTGGAGGTTCCTAATCATTTGGAAGAGTTCAAATCATTGGAATTCAATCCAATGGAGTTGGGTGGAGTGAAAAACTAACTTATGCACTAAGTACTATGTGATCATGGAAGATAATGTTCCACAGATTTGGAGGAACCAAAGAAAAGGTTTCTTCCTTGTATCAGAAAGGTTCCTTGGGTTAGTTTAGCCAAATTTGAAATTTTGGCAGGAATGATGATCCTATTGTTTAATGTGTGCTAAGAGATCTCTAGAATTACTGATAAATACTAACTAGCATGTAGGAAGCAAGTTTTGAAACTAAGGATTACTAGAAAAAAATCAAAAAATTCAAAGATGAAAATTTTCTGTAGGACTGGAGGAACCAAACGTTAACACGGATGGAACCAAGTTTTGGGTCCCGCCGTATCCGTTGGAAAAACTTGGCGGAACCAAGTTTCTGAACAGACGGAACCAAACATTGGGTTCCACCGTTTCCGTGGAGGCTCAGAATCGAGACAGAGCAGGTTTTACGACTTCGTGGTTTTTCTGAATTCCAAAACTTTCCCTAAAACTTAAGTAATCAATTTTTTGTAGTTAGAAGATACAAAAATTACAGGTAGAAACATGCTTACCTATAGAGTTTGCGAGAGCGATTCTAGCATTCATAGTTTTAGCCGAAAAGTGAAAATGACATAGTACTAAAGAATTATCCCTTACAAATGTTGTTAGTACACACATAATCCACAGACATAATAGCATCCTACAACATCATAAAAACATAAAATAACATTGTTTTAATGACCAAATTGTTCAAATGCACCCTTGTGCCAAACACTCCTTAACAAAGGACATTTATCGATTCTCGAAACCCATTCAAATATCCTAATTATACTTGGAACATATGCACCTAATTTGATGTGATATATTAAAACCAAAAACATATATTCTAACACATGTTAGCATCTAGATTAAGCCGGGAATTATGAACTTACCATAAATGAAAATTAAGCCACACACGGAAAATTGATAACACCAAAGTGTTATATCTAAGTCCTAAGTACTTTGCATGTAAGTTCAGATAGGCAGTTAGGGTTTTAAAACAAATTGGAAACACATAGGTGCATTTAGGGTTTTCTAGCAAGTATAGGGTATTATAGTACTAGTTTTCTTAGTGAAAATATGTTTATTACCTTGACTTGACATACTGGGATGTTTACATCAAGTAAACATGGTAGTGGTTGGCATAGGTGGATACGTGAGCTTGTCTGAGGGTTAGTTAGGTTATAATGATATATTAAAGCAAAAATTTAACTCGGGAAAATCCTATAGGCATTTCTAATCCTAGTGTGCTCTAATAAGGGCCTAAGTTAAGTTAGTAAGGCATTTCTAATCCTAGGGTGCTAGTGAGGGCCTAAGCTAAGTTAGTAAGGTATTTCTAACCTAAGGAGAAGTTAGTGGTTTGTGACATATAGTGCAAGTATAAAAGTAAAAGGAAAGAGCAAACCGAACACGAGGATTTATAGTGGTTCGGTCACGGATCTCCTTTCCGCCCTACTCCACTCCCCGAGTACCCAACTCGAGAGTTACTTCACTAGATCAACAAGCTCCCTTCTTGGTGGAGAAAACCTTACAATCGTCGCTTACACTTTTTCCGGTACAAAGCTACATACCGGGTTCTTTTACAATGGTACAACCACTCCCGCTAGTTCTTTTACAAGGGTACAACAACTCCCGCTAGTTCTTTTACAAGGGTACAACAACTCCCGCTATGTTTTGTGGCCCAACATAGAAACCTTGTGTTTTATGGCACAAACACATAAACCATCTAATCTATAATAATGAGTACAATGATGATCCAAGACATAAATGTCTAATGGATATGAATGACTAATCTAAAAGAACTTCCATTGATAGAAAGCCTTCAATGGATGAAGATCACAAGTTCTCTAAGCTTGTTGTGATGAATCTTCATGTATGTATACTTGTGGTGGATGATGATGGCAAGATCTCCAAGCTTCTTTGGTGGATCAAGATGTATGATATGCTTACAACAAAGATGAATGTTAGAAGCATTATGATCATGATAATGAGGGTGATTAATTGTGTTTTCTACATGGTTTTCTATTGATCTAAGATCTATGCAAAGGGTAGAGAGAAATGTGTGTTTTTCTATTTTCAAGTTCATCAAGTTGTTTGAAAAACCATGGACATGTATAAGTAGGTAAACTACCAAAAACATAAATCATGTGCAAAAACCATGAGCTACTTTACAAAACTAACAAAGATCTTACACAATCTTTTCAAAGTCAACTACAACATTCTCTTACAAAATCTATGACATTTCTTACAAGATCTATGACATATCTTAAAAGATCATTTGGAAAGATATACATTCTAGAATATGATGATCCATGTGATGATGTAATTATATACTTTCTATTTTGATAAAAATGTATATGAAAGTAAACTTGTAAAGTTATTAGGAATGTATTAACTTGCTATATGATATTTAGTAAGTTACTAAAAACGTTTGATGTACTTATGTTGTTATAAAACACATTTTTATAAATTGTAAACTTACTAATATTACCTAAACATCTAATGTGACACTTATTATATTTTATACCTAAAGTGCACTTTGACACCTAAAATACTTAAAGGCTCTAAAAGTATTTTAAACATTCTGTTGGTAAATTTAGTGCTCTTGAGGGATCTATTCACACCTGGTAATGGGTTTGGAGGTATGGAGTATACACCCATTTGGTCACTGAATCCCCTGACTCAAAGTGGTTATGTATTGATCAAGGTACTGCTTGATCAAGGTACTGCTAGTAGACTCTGCTGCTAGTGTTGTGAATCTGCTGCTAGCTGATTCTGCTGCTGATAGTGTGATTCCACTTATGTATGATTCTACTGATAGTAGATTCAGCTGCTAGTGTGTTTCCAGTGATGTGTTAATATTACCACTGCAAGGGTTATTGTTTCCACTGCAAGGGTTATAGTTACCACTGATTGTGTTAACATTACCACTGATAGTGATAATGTTTCCACTGATAACCACTGATCCCGAATATTATGGAAAGTATTATGATATAATTAATGGGCCGTTAATTATACATAATTCCATGGGCTAGGGTTTTGAGTATTCTCTATTATAAATAGAGGTCACATCATTCTGCATGGATATACGTTTTGAGATACAACTCTAAACACAAAACCCTAAACACAAAACCCTAAACACTCTAATACGCATCTGGTTCTTGGTTTGTGCCTAAAGCAAGAACATCACTTGGTCTTATCCCATAGAGATATTCGTGTAACCCAGGTATAGGGTCGAATAGTTTCTATTGGAAAGTGATACCACGATTTCAAGTGAATATCCGGTACCTTCATTGATTATCTTAACCCTAACTGGGAGCTGTTTTGCAGATAAACAACCAACAATCAATAGAAACTATTCGACCCTAATCAATGGCTGCTGCTATGAGACAAATAGCTGCTAACTTTTCCAAGTTGGAAAAGTTTGAAGGTGTTGATTTCAGAAGATGGCAGAAGAAGATGCAATTCTTGCTGACCAGTATGAACGTGGTGTATGTTCTTACTACTGAGATTCCAGAAGATTTTGGAGAAGCTGCTACCATGGATCAGATGAGAGCAAGGAGCAAATGGGAGAATGATGACTACGTTTGCAGAGGTTTAATTCTCAATGGTATGTCTAATACTTTATTTGATATTTATCAGAATGTTGAAACTTCACAAGAACAATGGGATTCCTTGGAAGCCAAGTATATGGCTGAGGATGCATCAAGTAAGAAGTTCCTTGTAAGTAATTTTAACAATTACAAAATGGTTGATTCTAGACCTGTCATGGAACAATACAATGAACTTCTTGGTATACTTGGTCGATTCACACAACACAAGATGAACATGGATGAGGCTATTTCAGTGTCACAACTCGTAAAAATCTGGTCTTTTCCCGAACTTTCACATTTACTATTCATCGGTTACTATTTATCGATCACTATTCATCATTTTACTATTCATCGTTTTTTGTGTTAGTTTGAGATTCCGAGAAGCGTTCAAAAATTTTACTATTCATAAAACACTATTCACCTCCGGAGAAAATTTGTCATTTATGCCCGAGTTGCGTAATTTCTATATACGTACGATTATCTAACTAATAAACGTTATCTTACGAGCTATTATTTTTAATTGATCCGACAATCCCAACTATGGTCCTAACACATTTTTTTATACTCATAATAATAATATAAAAAAAATTATATTATTAATTTACCCGATGTTTTGGAAATTTATTTAATTTATATCGTACGCCTAATTTAATTACGACGGTTTTCGTAAAAACTAAACAAAAATCACCCGAACACTCAACACTTGTACCCAATATATTTTTAACATTTTTATGACTTTATTATGTCCCGATTTACTTCGTCATATTTTACTTCAACTCGTCACGATTTATTTTTAGTTAACTCGGTACCCGGTATCTCCGAAAACTAATAATATCTAACTAAATCCTACACCAAAGTCAAGATATCTTACAACACAAAATCACCAACTCACCCTTTTTTTTTTCTTACACAACCCACGCCCCTCCCCTCAATTATTTCCACATTTTGTGGATCTTGTCCTAAGATTCATTATTATACTTTAACTAGAATAGACATACATTTCATTTAACAAATTTTGAGATCAAAAAGCTACATATTCTCCCTTTTCTCTTCTCATCTACACGGCAAGAACCACAAGACCAAGAACAAGAAAGTTTTCCAAAATTTAAAGTCATAATCTTACTCATTTCATCATTTTTATTAAGGGTTTAGTAATATAAACATAAGGATTCTAAGGTTTTGATCATCTACTCACATCATCTCTCAAGTAAGTTACTAAAACTATTTTCATGTTTTTCATCAAATAATTACTAGTTTCATATAATTTTCATGCTTTGTTTCATGCACAAAACTAGTTATACCACTTTATTTTGATCATATCAAACTATTGAACCCTAGAAAGTGTTTATAGATAGATCCTTGTTTGAATAACTTGGTCATGATGTTTAGGAACCCATGACACCCTAAGAAGGTGTATGGTAGGATTAGACTAGCTTTGTGGTATTTGAAAGGGATTTGGTGATGTTAGAAACTAGGTTGAAACCTTGAAAATGGTTTTTGAACAAGTAAATATACACGCTGTCCCATTTTGGCTTACCCAGAAAAATCCGAATTTACACAGTAAGCTTTGACACTTTTCTTAGAAAATACTTTCAAAAACGAAGCCGTGGGCGAAAGAACGGATTAAAACGAGTTAATAACGAAGGAGATATGATTTTCCGAACTTAACGACGAAAACTAGTTTTCTGAAAAACTGCTTGCTGATGAACAGTTGTCACGGGTTGTTTTGGGCATAAAACTTGATCTAGCCGTCCCAACTTATCAAAAATATGTTAGTATGTTGTCCCACGATTCCGGGAATGTAAAGAACGTAGAAAACGAGCTTAAAACGACCAAGATATACACTTTTGAAACTAGGCGAACTGTATATATATTTGACAACTTCTAATAGCACATATTCTCTTAAGTTATGGAAACACTATAAATCAACGCAAACACTTATTTTCAAACTACGAGTGGTATTGGCTTCATGTGCATGTACATTCATCGCATCCCCTCATAATTTAAGTAGGTCGTATCATTCGTTCATTATAGGTCGCGGTTAGAGATCGAACCTCATTTCTGTGTATCCACTTTTGTCGTCATTGCTATCGCTTCGAGGTGAGTCATAGCCCCTACTCTTTTAAATTGTTTTGTCAACTTTTGGGAGAGAATACATGCTCGTTTTTACTTGAACTATTACTTGACTCTTTAAACATGGTTTTGACTTGAACTTTATTATGAACTTATGACTTGTCTTGACCTTTTGAACTTGACTTAAACTTTTGAACTTATGTACCGTACGTACTTTGACTTAAAGTCTCCCTTGTTCGGAGCAACACTATGAAGTCTCCCTTGTTCGGAGCATCCTAAATAATTCTCGCCTTATTGGTGGAGTGACTAATAATTCTCGCCTTATTGGTGGAGTGACTTAAAGTCTCCCTTGTTCGGAGCAGCATTATAAAGTCTCCCCTGTCGACGGAGCAGCATCCTAATACGACGGTATTGGAAGGCCATTAATTTGGATACATCCTAATACTACGGTATTGGAAGGCCATTAATTTGGATGCATCCCAACCGTAAGTTGTTGGAAGACCCTAGAGGTGTGTTGTGCATCCTGACTGTATGTCGGAAGACCCTTGTGGTGACGTTTACACTTTTAACTACTATGATACACGTACATATGATTGACAATTTGACATATTATACTGACCACTTGTGCTTGACAACTAGACATAAACTATTTAGCAGTGGGTTGTAAACACACAGGTTACAAGTCTCTTATGGCGGGACTTGTAACTGAGTGGATTTACGATGCCTTTGCTGTGTGATCATTTTCTACAAACTTTATTTGTTAAACAACTCTATGAACTCACCAACTCGTGTTGACACTTTAGCATGTATTTTCAGGTTTTAACCAATGGCACGCTACTGGAGGTTTTGGCAGGGCATGGCATGGTCATAGAAGACTCTGATTATTCATATGGGGACCGTTTTAAACTATTTTAAGGGCCTACTTCCGCACTACTTTTAACGATGTAAATTCAACATTTTTGATTAAACGATTTTATTCTAAATAATTAAAGTGAAAACCATTTTTGTACTTGTGTTGTGCTACCGATTGAGTTACACCCCAGCTACACGTATGCTTCCGCTGGACCCGATTTTGGGGGTGTGACAGATTGGTATCAGAGCTTTGGCTATAGCGAACTAAGTGTTTTTAAAACCTAGACTATAGCTACTTTTATGAAAAACTTAACCCTATGACCGTCACGTGCCTGCCTGCCAAGCTGAAGCCTCATTGTGGTTTGTTGCTGATTTAGGTGATGAGATTTGTGCCTCATTATCTGGTATATTATGTTCATTTGTTCTAATTGATTTCTATAATTATCTTTCATATAAGCATGTTCACGTATCATATATGTCATCGCGTTATGTCTTTCCTTGCATAGCTTCATCATTTGACCTCGAGTTTGGTTACCTGCCTTAGTCTTTCTGAACGTCTTGGTATTTGTGAAGGACATAATCTTAGTATAACTGAGCTGAGTATTTCAAAATTCATGGAACCTCGGTGGAATATAGACTAGTCACCTATATTCAACCCGGGATAGTGGGACATAGGCTGACTACCTATATCCGACTCAGAAATGAATTTTGCAACACTGAGAATGGTTATAATAAAATTTTGTCTGGATTGAATCCTCTACTCAACCTCCGAACGTTTCATTCTTGTGTGAGTGTACCCTCGTTGTCAGAACGCTTATGTTTTCCATCACCTCTTGAACCGCCGCCTGGAAGCACGTCAACTGGTCATTTCATCTCATGAATCTTCACCTTTATAACACTTCAGAGACCAACATAAACTGAACTTCGGGACGAAGTTCCCTTAAGGGATAGAGACTGTCACAACTCGTAAAAATCTGGTCTTTTCCCAAACTTTCACATTTACTATTCATCGGTTACTATTTATCGATCACTATTCATCATTTTACTATTCATCATTTTTGGTGTTAGTTTGAGATTCCGAGAAGCGTTCAAAAATTTTACTATTCATAAAACACTATTCACCTCCGGAGAAAATTTGTCATTTATGCCCGAGTTGCGTAATTTCTATATACGTACGATTATCTAACTAATAAACGTTATCTTACGAGCTATTATTTTTAATTGATCCGACAATCCCTACTATGGTCCTAACACATTTTTTTATACTCATAATAATAATATAAAAAAAATTATATTATTAATTTACCCGATGTTTTGGAAATTTATTTAATTTATATCGTACGCCTAATTTAATTACGACGGTTTTCGTAAAAACTAAACAAAAATCACCCGAACACTCAACACTTGTACCCAATATATTTTTAACATTTTTATGACTTTATTATGTCCCGATTTACTTCGTCATATTTTACTTCAACTCGTCACGATTTATTTTTAGTTAACTCGGTACCCGGTATCTCCTAAAACTAATAATATCTAACTAAATCCTACACCAAAGTCAAGATATCTTACAACACAAAATCACCAACTCACCCTTTTTTTTTTCTTACACAACCCACGCCCCTCCCCTCAATTATTTCCACATTTTGTGGATCTTGTCCTAAGATTCATTATTATACTTTAACTAGAATAGACATACATTTCATTTAACAAATTTTGAGATCAAAAAGCTACATATTCTCCCTTTTCTCTTCTCATCTACACGGCAAGAACCACAAGACCAAGAACAAGAAAGTTTTCCAAAATTTAAAGTCATAATCTTACTCATTTCATCATTTTTATTAAGGGTTTAGTAATATAAACATAAGGATTCTAAGGTTTTGATCATCTACTCACATCATCTCTCAAGTAAGTTACTAAAACTATTTTCATGTTTTTCATCAAATAATTACTAGTTTCATATAATTTTCATGCTTTGTTTCATGCACAAAACTAGTTATACCACTTTATTTTGATCATATCAAACTATTGAACCCTAGAAAGTGTTTATAGATAGATCCTTGTTTGAATAACTTGGTCATGATGTTTAGGAACCCATGACACCCTAAGAAGGTGTATGGTAGGATTAGACTAGCTTTGTGGTATTTGAAAGGGATTTGGTGATGTTAGAAACTAGGTTGAAACCTTGAAAATGGTTTTTGAACAAGTAAATATACACGCTGTCCCATTTTGGCTTACCCAGAAAAATCCGAATTTACACAGTAAGCTTTGACACTTTTCTTAGAAAATACTTTCAAAAACGAAGCCGTGGGCGAAAGAACGGATTAAAACGAGTTAATAACGAAGGAGATATGATTTTCCGAACTTAACGACGAAAACTAGTTTTCTGAAAAACTGCTTGCTGATGAACAGTTGTCACGGGTTGTTTTGGGCATAAAACTTGATCTAGCCGTCCCAACTTATCAAAAATATGTTAGTATGTTGTCCCACGATTCCGGGAATGTAAAGAACGTAGAAAACGAGCTTAAAACGACCAAGATATACACTTTTGAAACTAGGCGAACTGTATATATATTTGACAACTTCTAATAGCACATATTCTCTTAAGTTATGGAAACACTATAAATCAACGCAAACACTTATTTTCAAACTACGAGTGGTATTGGCTTCATGTGCATGTACATTCATCGCATCCCCTCATAATTTAAGTAGGTCGTATCATTCGTTCATTATAGGTCGCGGTTAGAGATCGAACCTCATTTCTGTGTATCCACTTTTGTCGTCATTGCTATCGCTTCGAGGTGAGTCATAGCCCCTACTCTTTTAAATTGTTTTGTCAACTTTTGGGGGAGAATACATGCTCGTTTTTACTTGAACTATTACTTGACTCTTTAAACATGGTTTTGACTTGAACTTTATTATGAACTTATGACTTGTCTTGACCTTTTGAACTTGACTTAAACTTTTGAACTTATGTACCGTACGTACTTTGACTTAAAGTCTCCCTTGTTCGGAGCAACACTATGAAGTCTCCCTTGTTCGGAGCATCCTAAATAATTCTCGCCTTATTGGTGGAGTGACTAATAATTCTCGCCTTATTGGTGGAGTGACTTAAAGTCTCCCTTGTTCGGAGCAGCATTATAAAGTCTCCCCTGTCGACGGAGCAGCATCCTAATACGACGGTATTGGAAGGCCA
Source organism: Artemisia argyi (assembly GCA_030686995.1). Lineage (NCBI taxonomy): Eukaryota > Viridiplantae > Streptophyta > Magnoliopsida > Asterales > Asteraceae > Artemisia > Artemisia argyi. The sequence goes on along the minus strand of CM060692.1, from coordinate 73,772,105 downwards.
TTAATTTGGATACATCCTAATACTACGGTATTGGAAGGCCATTAATTTGGATGCATCCCAACCGTAAGTTGTTGGAAGACCCTAGAGGTGTGTTGTGCATCCTGACTGTATGTCGGAAGACCCTTGTGGTGACGTTTACACTTTTAACTACTATGATACACGTACATATGATTGACAATTTGACATATTATACTGACCACTTGTGCTTGACAACTAGACATAAACTATTTAGCAGTGGGTTGTAAACACACAGGTTACAAGTCTCTTATGGCGGGACTTGTAACTGAGTGGATTTACGATGCCTTTGCTGTGTGATCATTTTCTACAAACTTTATTTGTTAAACAACTCTATGAACTCACCAACTCGTGTTGACACTTTAGCATGTATTTTCAGGTTTTAACCAATGGCACGCTACTGGAGGTTTTGGCAGGGCATGGCATGGTCATAGAAGACTCTGATTATTCATATGGGGACCGTTTTAAACTATTTTAAGGGCCTACTTCCGCACTACTTTTAACGATGTAAATTCAACATTTTTGATTAAACGATTTTATTCTAAATAATTAAAGTGAAAACCATTTTTGTACTTGTGTTGTGCTACCGATTGAGTTACACCCCAGCTACACGTATGCTTCCGCTGGACCCGATTTTGGGGGTGTGACATTCAGTCTCTTGTATCATCGATAAACTACCTCCTTCTTGGAAAGAATTCAAGCATATGCTTAAGCATAAGAAGGAGGAGTTAACTCTTGTTGAGTTGGGCAGTCACTTGCGCATTGAGGATTCACTCAAAGCTCAAGACATTGACAAGCCAAAGAGTAGCACTGCTACTGGTCCATCAATTGTCAATATGGTGGAGCATAACAACTCCACCAAGTATAATGACAACAAGGGCAAGCGTAAGCATCAAGATAACACCAAATCTGATCTTAACAAGAAACCTAAGGTGACTTGTTGGAAGTGTGGGAAACCTGGACACTTCAAGAAAGATTGTAAGGGTGGTAAAGTTGGAAACAAATCCAATGGATCAGGCACAAGTGGAGGGAATGGTAACTCCAATTCTCTGAAATGTCAGAATGTGTTTAATAAGTCTTTTAAGATTTATTATGTTACATATATATCTGATATTTACTTTGTGCAGGATGATGATGTTGCGTGGTGGGTTGACTCTGGAGCAACAATTCATGTGTGTAAAGATAGAAGATGGTTCAAGACCTACAAGTCAATGAATGATGGTTCTATTCTTCACATGGGAAACGAGTCAACTGCTCTGGTGCATGGAAAAGGATGTGTTGATTTGAAGTTTAGTTCTGGAAAGAGTGTTTCTTTATTTAATGTTTTACATGTTCCTGATATCAGGAAGAACTTTGTTTCTAGTAGTGTTTTGAATAATTGTGGTTATAAACAAGTGATTGAATCTAATAAGTTTGTTTTATCTAAACATGGTGTGTTTATTGGTTTTGGTTATTTATGTAATCAAATGTTCAGACTTAATATTGTTCATGATAATGTTAATTCTGCTTTTATTTCAACTTCTAAACTTAATGATTCAAACCTATGGCATGCAAGACTTGGACATGTACACTTTAAAAGGATGCAAGATATGTCTAAGGATGGATTAATTCCAGCCTTTGATATGGACACTGAAAAGTGTAAAATTTGCATGATGACTAAAATTACTAAGAAACCATTTCAAAGTGTAAAACGTGAAGCTGAAGTTTTGGAGCTGATTCATAGTGATCTATGTGATATTCATGCTACTCCCTCTTTAGGGAACAAGAAATACTTTGTGACTTTTATTGATGATGCTTCTAGGTTTTGTTATGTTTATTTATTACATACTAAGAATGAAGCATTAGATAAATTTAAAGTATTCAAAACTGAAGTTGAATTGCAACAAGGGTCTCTAATCAAAAGATTAAGGACTGATAGGAGAGGTGAGTACATGGATACTCTGTATTTTCAGTCTGTTGGTATAATCCATGAAACGACTGCCCCTTATATACCTCAGCAAAATGGTATTTCTGAAAGGAAAAACAGGGTGCTGAATGAGATGGTTAATTCCATGTTGTCCTATTCAGGGCTGAGTCAAGGGTTCTGGGGTGAAGCTATGTTAACAGCTTGCTATATTTTAAATAGGGTTCCCAACAAAAGGAACAAAATTACCCCTTATGAACTTTGGACTAAAAAGAAACCTAACCTTAATTATCTTAGGATATGGGGTTGTAGGGCTGTTGTAAGACTCCCTGATCCAAAGCAGAAAACTTTGGGTGAAAGAGGCATTGAATGCATCTTTGTTGGATATGCTGAGCATTCCAAGGCATATAGGTTTTATGTTATAGAACCTAATGAGTCTGTTTCAATTAACTCAATAATTGAATCAAGGGATGCAATCTTTGATGAGAACAAATTCTCATCTATCCATAGACCAAGTCAAAGGATTCCAAATGGAACCAATGACCATGGTGTTTCAGAGGTTCCTGCTGATGAGGTTCCTACTGATGAGGTTCCTGATGATGAGGTTCCTACTGATGAGGTTCCTGCTGATGAGGTTCTTGCTGATGAGGTTGTGGAACAACAACCTGAACCTGAGCTCAGAAGGAGCAATAGGGTCAGGAATCCAAAGTCATTTGGACCTGAGTTTCAATTATACTTAATTGAAGGTACAAGGAGTGAGGTCTCTGACCAATACTCCTATTGCTTCATTGTGGAGGATGATCCCAAAACATTTAAAGAAGCAATGAAGTCCCAGGATGTTGCTTTCTGGAAAGAAGCAATTAATGATGAGATGGACTCTATCATGGGCAATAACACTTATGTGTTGACTGATCTACCACCTGGTTGCAAACCTTTAGGTAGCAAATGGATTTTCAAAAAGAAAATGAAGGTAGATGGAACTGTTGAAAAGTTCAAGGCAAGATTAGTTATTCAAGGCTTTAAACAAAAGTCAGGAATAGACTATTTTGATACTTATGCTCCAGTGGCACGTATCAGTACCATAAGATTGCTAATTGCTTTGGCATCAATTCACAATCTGATTATTCATCAGATGGATGTGAAGACAACTTTCTTGAATGGTGATTTAGATGAGGAGGTTTACATGAACCAACCTCAGGGCTTCATCATGCCTGGCAATGAACACAAGGTGTGTAAACTGATTAAGTCTCTTTATGGACTAAAACAGGCACCTAAGCAATGGCATCAAAAGTTTGATGAAGTGGTTTTGTCTAGTGGTTATTTACTTAACCAAGCTGACAAATGTGTATATAGCAAATTTGATGAATCTGGTAAAGGAGTCATCATTTGTCTATATGTTGATGACATGTTGATCTTTGGCACTGACCAAAATCAAGTTGATCTTACAAAAGAATTTTTGTCATCAAAGTTCTCCATGAAGGATATGGGGGAGGCAGATGTTATCCTTGGTATTAGGATTAAACATGAAAGTAACAAAATTTCTATTTCACAGTCTCATTACATTGAGAAGGTGTTAAAGAAATTTAATTACTTTGATTGTACTCCAGTGAGTACTCCTATGGATACAAGTGAGAAGCTAATACCTAATACTGGCAAAGCTGTATCTCAACTTGAGTATTCTAGGGTGATTGGCTGTTTGATGTATGCCATGACATGTACAAGGCCTGATATTGCTTTTGCTGTGGGTAAATTGAGCAGGTATACTAGTAATCCTAGTGCTCATCATTGGCAAGCTATTCAGAGGGTCTTTAAGTATTTGAAGAGAACTATGGATTATAGTCTCTTATATACTGGTTATCCTTCAGTATTAGAAGGATACACTGATGCAAGTTGGATCAGTAACACTGAAGACAATTCGTCTACTAGTGGCTGGGTATTCCTACTTGGTGGAGGTGCAATTTCTTGGGCATCCAAGAAACAAACTTGCATTACCAGTTCAACTATGGAATCTGAATTTGTGGCTTTAGCTGCTGCTGGCAAAGAAGCTGAATGGTTGAAAAACTTGCTTCTTGAGATTCCATTGTGGTCTAAACCTATGGCACCTATTTCTATCCGTTGTGATAGTGCTGCTACATTGGCAAAGGCTTATAGCCAGATGTACAATGGGAAGTCTAGACACTTAGGTGTTAGGCATAGCATGATTCGTGAGCTTATCATGAATGGGGTGGTATCTATAGTGTTTGTTAAATCTCAACAAAACTTAGCTGATCACTTGACGAAGGGTTTGGCTAGAGACTTGGTTTTGAAGTCTGCTAAAAGGATGGGTTTAAGTCCAACATAGTCACTGAATGCAAGGATACCCAACTCCCTTCTAAGGAAACTTGGAAGCTGAGTTCAATGTGGAAAGCTGATCATTTAGTGGACTGAAGCACATGTATTACATACATCCCAAGGTTGTGCTTGTTACCTGCTGAAAGGAGGATGAAGTCTTCACTTCTTAATGGTTATTTTCTTTGAAAAAGTGCTAAGCAGGAGCATGAATTAAAGATGAACCACCTATGTAAATGTTGAAGTTTTGCCGCTTCAGGAAGCTTTGGACTTTTAGCTTTCACAACATTTATGAATTGGATATGGACACATGGCTTGTATAGTGTTAAGAGTATTTTAGTGTTTGAAAACTTGTGTGTATTTATCATCAGGTATTCAAATGGGTTGAAGGGTTCAATTCTTAGAACACCCTGATTCTCGAATATTTGAAAGTATATGTACTAATGTGGAAATTCAATCCTCAGGATATTTTCATTTATGCACTTGTTTTGGTTTGTGTTTGATTTTTCATGCAAAGGAAGAGAACTAAATTTGGGGAGGCTTGTTGGTAAATTTAGTGCTCTTGAGGGATCTATTCACACCTGGTAATGGGTTTGGAGGTATGGAGTATACACCCATTTGGTCACTGAATCCCCTGACTCAAAGTGGTTATGTATTGATCAAGGTACTGCTTGATCAAGGTACTGCTAGTAGACTCTGCTGCTAGTGTTGTGAATCTGCTGCTAGCTGATTCTGCTGCTAGTTGATTCTGCTGCTGATAGTGTGATTCCACTGATGTATGATTCTACTGATAGTAGATTCAGCTGCTAGTGTGTTTCCACTGATGTGTTAATATTACCACTGCAAGGGTTATTGTTTCCACTGCAAGGGTTATAGTTACCACTGATTGTGTTAACATTACCACTGATAGTGATAATGTTTCCACTGATAACCACTGATCCCGACTATTATGGAAAGTATTATGATATAATTAATGGGCCGTTAATTATACATAATTCCATGGGCTAGGGTTTTGAGTATTCTCTATTATAAATAGAGGTCACATCATTCTGCATGGATATACGTTTTGAGATACAACTCTAAACACAAAACCCTAAACACTCTAATACGCATCTGGTTCTTGGTTTGTGCCTAAAGCAAGAACATCACTTGGTCTTATCCCATAGAGATATTCGTGTAACCCAGGCATAGGGTCGAATAGTTTCTATTGGAAAGTGATACCACGATTTCAAGTGAATATCCGGTACCTTCATTGATTATCTTAACCCTAACTGGGAACTGTTTTGCAGCTATACAACCAACACATTCTAAACGGTTGGTCAAAGGGTTTGATCACAATGCCACATAACAAACATGTACGAACCTGTGTTGTAGCATACGAGGACTCGAGATGTCGAGAGGTGTTGAATGTATGTTGAGATAAAATATGATTGCAAGTAACTTGTACATTTTATGTTATGTATCAAGTTATACGTTTGTCATCAATCAAAACAAACGAGACTGTATACATTAAATATCGTAATATTTGCACTAACAAAGACAATTCAGTAGGGGTGAGCAAAAAAATAATAAAAAAATAAGAAAATCCAATGGTTCGGTTTTTATTTTTTCAAAAAACAAAAAAATACGGTTCGGTTTCAGTTTTCGTCCAAAAACTGAATTGAACAGGTTTTATTATAATAATATATAATTAATATAATATGAAGAAATAACTAAATAAATCAAATTTATAAATTCATATTCATTTGTGGGTGGATTATAATATATTTATCTTAACGTGTTTATGTTTATATGCGTCTTTGTCGTGTCGTGTGTTTACTTGTCAATATATCAATAAATATATGACAATGATCATACTATGTGTATGTTCACTTGCATGTATAGAAGAAGAACTAATTTTTTATGTAATACAAGTTTGTTAGTGTAAATTTGTCATGCCCAAATATAAACGGTTAAAAACGAAAAACCAAACCAAAACCAATAATAAACCGCCAAAAACCAAATGGTTTCGGTTTTGGGTTGTATAAAAACCGAACGTTTCGGTTTGGTTTCGGTTTTAGCCAAAAACTAACCCAAACCGAACCGTGCACACCCCCTACATTTTTGTGAAATTTTGTATTTTTTACATTATGTAAGGAAGGAAATACTCCATTAATATTGGCTCCACAAATCAACAATTGTACGATGTTGCGACAACATTGATATACTTAGGTGCAAATGTGAATGATTATTGTCTAGGTGAGCTACTTAGTGTTGGTTAAAGTATGTGTTTAGATATGTGATGCGTGTATAGAAAATGTAAGGACTAAGTTTGTAGATACGTAACATACTTTCTCAAAAGTACCGAAATACGTAACCTACTAAAAATAATCCGTGTATCGCTAACAAACTTTCAAACTTGGCTAAAGATACGTAATGTTGACCGGATTTTTACCTTTTTGACCGGTTTGTAGGTAAACGTTTAAAAAAACATACATTATTGGTCCCTGTGGTTTGCGTCTGTTTTCACCAGTCATCCTTTAACTTTATAACTGGTGAAAACAGACGCAAACCACAGGGACCAATAATGTATGTTTTTTTAAACGTTTACCTACAAACCGGTCAAAAAGGTAAAAATCCGGTCAACATTACGTATCTTTAGCCAAGTTTGAAAGTTTGTTAGCGATACACGGATTATTTTTAGTATGTTACGTATTTCGATACTTTTGAGAAAGTATGTTGCGTATCTACAAACTTAGTCCAAAATGTAAATGTAGTTGATTTGAATGTTGGTTCATTCGTTATAAAGTTAAAAATTTATACTTGAAGCTTTAGATTTTATTCAAATTATGTTGAGCTTTCGAGTATTATAGTGTAAATTAGACAAAGTTCATAACTATAATACAAATTTATAAGACATTAACACAGCTACATTACAAATTTATTACACGTTAAAGATAACTATATTACAAATTTATTAGACATTAAAACATAATATATCACAAACTTATTAGAAAGTAATACATAACTGTACTCGTTAGTTCGTTGGAATCTAGCCATTGAAGTGACACATAGTCAAATAGATTTATGTTTGAAGGACAAATATGCAATGTTAAAAACACACTTTTTACTACTAATGGCGCGCTCGGAGTTATTTTGTTTTTAACATGTTAAAGATAGTGTGTGCCTGATTTTATTCTGAAAAATACTAGATCCACAAAAAATTTACAAAACTTTTCCCACTCGCTGACGTGTCAGAGTGTTGATTGGTTGGTTTTCTGTGGGCCACAGAAAACCAACCAATCAACACTCTGCCACGTCAGCGAGTGGGAAAAGTTTTGTAAAGTTTTGGTGGGTGTAGCACACCTCTTTTATTCTAGAGTGACAAGAAGAAAGACAAGAGCAAACTAATTATTACATGACAAAATCATTTTATTAAACATAAACAAAAGTTATGATTTTCATCAATCCCTAATTAAAAATTAATATGATACACTTCACTCATATCAGGATTAAAAAGCCCAAAGTTTTGCTCAACTCCAGAAGTCTTCTGATTCTCGTTAAATAGAGCAAACACATATGTTTCTACACTCTTTCCGGGTTTCTTTGGTGTACCCGAATTAGCATGTCTGACAAGGTTTTGATTATAGGTTTGAGCTAGACTAGGAGTTGTATATTCTCCATTTCCATTTGAAGGCCACCCACTTTCGACAACCACAATGTCCAATCCTCCTGCACCAACCTTTCCCAACGCCCAATAAACTGAATCAACCATTGCATCAAACAAATTCGTGTACTCCAAATCTCCATCCCTCACTTCAGTTTCTGTGGAGTTCATTAGCGCGTATGATACCTTGATGTGACTAGGATCACTAGCATACCCAAAATAGGGGTATGCCGTGAGCAAGAGGGGGAAACCATGGCTACTCAAGAAGCCTGAAATCTCCTTCATTATTCCCTGATAGTCACCTTTAAATTCGCCACTTGACGGAGGATATGAACTTGCTATTAAGGCAAACCCGACAGATGTACTCACTGGAATGTTGCCAAGATTGAAGGATTGCAAAGCTGCGTTAAGATTTCCCATCGCTGCTAATACGCTAGATGCTAGATTACCCGGGATAATTTCGTTACCAACGGATATGCAACGAAATGTGATAGATTGTGTATATGGGACAATGTTTGTTTCCACCCAATTTTTAGCAAAATTGGTATCACTAGCAAGTTTTGGTACATCGTCATTGAATGTTCCGATAATTACTTGAATTCCTGAGTTTTGAACTGCATTAAGAACTTCATGGTTAGGGCTAAAGATACGAATTCGATCAATACTTTTTGATTTTATGAGGTTAATGGCTTGAGCTGGAGAAGGGAGGTTGTCTCCTATCAATCCATAGTTTACTCCGGCACCACCGCCATCTATGAATCAAAGCAAACAAAACACACAAAATATTAATGTCATAAAAAATATGTAAGAAATATGCGTTTAGTCTAGCAATATTCGGCATGTATCAAACAACAAGCAAATTAGTACGTATTAAATTGAAATAAAGAGAAAGAAACATAATACATACCAACATGAGAGATTGAATGACTTATGAGTAGGAATAAAAGGTTAAGAAAAGGTAGAACCAAACCCATGACTAGAAATAGTTTTTTCTTGTAGATATTACAAAAAAGAATTGGTTTTAATTTTTGATTTGGATGTTGTGTAAGTTGAGGAAGATGGGGTTTTTATATGCATCATACATGAGGAAAAAGACAATTGCATTAATCACAAGTTATTTTGGCATTAAAAGATGATTATAAATGTGTGCTTATCTATATATGTTATTATGTAATATTACGAGAATATTGAAAATATTTATACACATTACTTTCTTTTTATTTACTTTCTTTTTATTGAAAACATTTATACACATTACTTTCTTTTTAATGCCATGAGTTACCTTTCGTGACATGACATGTAAATCTCAGACTTTATAAGTTACTTTCGTGACCAGACATGTAAATATCAGAATTTATAAGTAACCTCACAAGGATGATGACACGGTCAAAAATTGCAAGTCGTTCACAAATATTAGATATATATTGCTAGCGAGAATAACATAAACAAGCTTATTACTCCTTTTACAGAAAATTTAGATAAAATTACGTTTAGATAAACAAATATTATTCTTAACTAGATCATAATTATTTTTAACCAAATATAGAATGAGTCACCAAAATTTTGGATGAATTCATATTTCATTATATCTTTATCATTATCTTGCGAAATGGGTAAAATTGTTCGAGCTATATGTCATTACTAAAGAATATTTTTCAGGTATAACTTTTTCTAATTGAAATTAATTTTTAGTTGACTAACAAACTAAAGGAAAAAAAATCAAATATATAACGATGAAAGTGAATATGTGGTTATATCGCATGTAAATTTACATGGAAAATCATTTAAAATTACTCAAAATTATGTCACTTTGTTTAAATATTTTCATAAATGGAGAAGCAGAAGTAATGTGTCAGTAATGAAACTGATTTTAATTGAGAATTAAATAAAACCATTGTCGAATCTAGAAAAAATATATATTAATGAGAACCCAACTTTAGGATTTATGATGCAATTAAGAGAAAACATCAATATTATGAATGCACATAAATAAAATGAGATAATTTCTCGCACATAACAGCGACAGTATATAGTAACGCCAATTTGTGTGCGCGTATTTATTTTTGAAGAAAGTTTGTAGGTTAAATTGTAATTAATTATTTAAAAATAATAACTAACATACTATATTTATTTTCTTTTACAAGTAAGGACATTTTGGTAAAACAACATTATTCTTTTTAGTGTAAAGTGCAAAAAAACATACATGTGGTTTGCCCATTTTGACACGATACATCTCTGCCAGAAAAGTTGGGTCATATACACCTCTCCAATCAATAAACGTTATACATTTATAAGGATGAACGATGCAAATATTTTTCCATTATCTTCTAATGTGGATCTAATGTGAGCAAAAATAATTGCTTCCTTAATCCTCTGGGATATATAATGTCTAACATTTATTATTATATTTGTTTTTTTTATTTTTATTTTTAATTATTTTGTAATTATTTATTTTATTTTTATGTTTTGATTTTTACATTTTTTTTACTAAGGGATAACAAGCATGATCGACCATAGATGTCATATAAGCTAAATTTTCTTACTAAAAAATTGATCGTCCTTAATCACCATTAGATAAATTAATGTTCTGAACCCATGTGCATAATTAATTTGTTATATTATCATTTTAAATATAAGTTACTAGACATATAAGATATTCGAACATTTAAGTAGGATTTTTCGATCTCGATCTCGAACCGATCTCACGATTTTTTAATTTTGCAAAAATAAGAACGATATATAGTATGATCTCGATCTAACAACCTTACTTCAAACAATAGATTCTCAAATCCAAACACCTCCTTACCCCATCTTGATATTCTTCGAAATGAAGTTGTTGATATTTGATTGAAAAATGAGGTTGAAGAATATGAAAATAGGGTGAGGAGGTGCTTGGATTTGATAGAAAACAAACCCAATTACACATATTGATGTCTTGAGACAAAGGATGAAGTGATTGATATCTGATAGAAAATAGACCCAATTACAACCCAAAAACGAAAATGGCCCAACAGACAATCAAACGACCCAGCCGAAACAACAAAACGACATGCCATAAAACAAAATGACGTTGTTCAGTTCCTTTCTCACCTAAAACGATGTGTTCTGCACGTATAATATAAAACAGAGTAATAAGCATAAAATAGATTTGTGATCAATAAATGAGTGAAACTTATAATAAATTGAGGTGTGATACTATAAATTACTATTTTTGACAAAACTTACATTTTTATAAAGTTACTCCTTTTCCATTATTATTATTATTATTATTATTATTATTATTATTATTATTATTATTATTATTATTATTATTATTATTATTATAATAAGCTGAATTTCTTAGTATCTTTTTACGTTATAAATAGATTTTCTTTTTTTTTTTTTACTTTTCAGGAGGAAGTTTGACATCTATTTGTTGAACACTTTATTTATTTTTTTAAACCGCAATATATATATATATATATATATATATATATATATATATATATATATATATATATATATATATATATTTTTTCATTTTTCTTTTTTTCGATCTCAAGTGTGCATCATATCTCTCAACATATGACTCACGAGACCATAACTTGTGTATCTTGTTAAAATAACTTCGAAGCATGATTACAAATGAATCACATTATAATCTCAAAAAGACCACGTGACGCGCCAATAATAAGATAACGAATGAATCACGACTAGATAGTAAAACAAATTGTTACTTAATTTGAGTATTTAAAGTTATGTAACACACACACACACACACACACACACACACACACACATATATATATATATATATATATATATATATATATATATATATATATATATATATATATATATATATATAATCAAGTATCCAACGTTTTTTATTTTTTTTCGAGTATTACATATTATTATGATGCCAAAAGATCAATATAAAACTCATATTTGCTATAGAACCAATGAGAAAAGTTCTTTTGTGAACCAGTTTTTTTTCTACAAATTGAGGGACAAATCCCCACCATCCATCTAGTTTGATCTAATGGTGGGGATTAACCTAAGATTTAAAAATGGAACCAAAGTCCATGTTTTTTTCTTGTCCTTTTATCTTTCTTATTTATTCATTGTATTTTTCTTTTTCTTTTTTTTTTTTTTCTTTTTTCCCATTTTTTTCTCCTTATCTACGCTTTTTCTTTTTCTCTTTTTTTTTTTCTTCCTTTTTTGTTCACTTTTTTTTCAAGCTTTTTTTTTTTTCTTTTTTTTCAAGCGCTTTTTTTTTCTTTTTCTTTTTTTTCTCCAGCACTTGTTTTGCTTATTTTAACGAACGTTTTTTTATTCATTTTTTTTACTTTTAAAAAAAATCACGTTTTTTTTAAATTCATGTGTATTTTTTTAAAATTCATATTTTTTCACTTTTTTACGTTTTTGTCCATTTTCATTCGTTTTCATACATTTTTATATGTTTTCGTCTATTTTTTTAAAGTTTTCATTAATTTTTAGACGTTTTCATCTGCTTTCAGATGTTCATCCGATTTTATACGTTTTCGTCTGTTTTCATACGTTTTCGTCAATTTTTATAAGTTTTCATCCGTTTTCAAACGTTTTTGTCTGTTTTCGTTCGTTTTATACATTCTTGTCCCTTTTCAGACGTTTTTGTCAGTTTTCGGCAGTTTTTATACGTTTTCAGACATTTTTGTCCGTTTTCGTACGTTTTCGTCTATTTTCAGACGTTTTCGTCTGCTTCCATCTGTTTTCTTACGTTTTGTCCATTTTCGTGCGTTTTCATACGTTTTCGTCCATTTTCATACGTTTTTAGACGTTTTTGTTCGTTTTCATACTTCTCCATCTGTTTTTATACGTATTCATCCATTTTTTTACGTTTTCGTCTGTTTTCAGACGTTTTTGTCTGTTTTCGTCAGTTTTTATATGTTTTCGTCTGTTTTTATACGATTTCGTCTGTTTTTGTTTGTTTTCATATGTTAATGTTTTTGTCCGTTTTCTTTCGTTTTTATACATTGTTGTCTGTTTTTAGACGTTTTCATCTGTTTTAATACATTTTCGGCAGTTTTTACACGTTTTCATTGGTTTCGTTCATTTTTATACGTTTTCTCCATTTTCGGGTGTTTACTTTCGTTTTCGTCCATTTTTTATACGTTTTTATCCGTTTTCAAACGTGTTTTTACACTTTCATACGTATTCGTTTGTTTTCGTATGTTTTCATGCGTTTCAAAATATCACAATTGACATTCTTAATATCACAAGTGATATTTAGAATATGACATAATATCACTTGTGATATTAAGAATATCAATTGTGGTATTCAGAAACGTATAAAAACGAACGAAAATGTATGAATACGGACAAAAAGGTTAGAAAGTGAAAAAAACGTGAATTAAAAAAATGTAAAATCACTTGTGATATTCTGAATATCACTTGTGATATTCAGAATATCACTTGCGATTTTCATGTTACAAAACATTTGTTGAAAATCACTTGTGATATTCAGAATATCACTTGTGATATTCATAATATATCACTTGTGATTTTCATGCTACAAAACATTTGTTAAAAATCACTTGTGATATTCAAACACACAATGGTGTTTTAGTATTACTTGTTCAGAATAGTTTTAGTATCGTGGTTTGTTTAGTTTGCATTAGTTAGTGGCATGATTTGTTGTTTAGGTGTTTGTTAAGATGTGATATCGTCATCAAATGTAATGAGATTGTTAACTTTAACTGAAGTGGGATTATTTGATGGTGAAATAACTTTAAAACCGGAGGAGAGTTGATTTACCTCATAACTTTTATAGTTTTATATTTCATGCAAGTAGCAGTTTTCTTTTATATAAGATCAATAATACATTTTATCGCCGCTACATTACACGACGCTATCACATCTTAACAAACACCTAAACATCAAATCAGCTTTTTTTCATCCATTTTTGTACATATTTATATAAAAACGAAAAAAAAAAGTATAAAAACGAATAAAAACAGAAGAAAATGTAAGAAAGTGAAAAAACGTGAATTAAAAAAATGTGAAAATCACTTATAATATTCTGAATAACACTTGTAATTTTCTGAATATCACTTTTGATATTCAGAATATCACTTGTGATTTTCATGTTACAAAACATTAGTTGAACATCACTTGTGATATTCGGAATATCACTTGTGATATTCAGAATATCACTTCTGATTTTCTGAATATCACTTGTGTATTTTCTAAATATCACAAGTGATTTTCAACTAATGTTTTGTAACATGAAAATCACAAGTGATAATCTGAATATCACAAGTGATATTCAGAAAATTACAAGTGATATTTATGTTACAAAACGTTAGTTGAAAATCACGTGTGATATTTAAAATATCACTTGTGATTTTCATGTTACAAAATATTAGTTGAAAATCACTTGTGATATTCGGAATATCACTTGTAATATTTAGAATATCACTTGTGATTTTCTGAATATCACTTGTGAATTTCATGTTACAGAACAATTGTTGAAAATCACTTGTGATATTCAAAATATCACTTTTGAAAAAAATGTGAATTAAAAAAAGCGTGAAATCACTTGTAATATTCTGAATATCACTTGTGATTTATATTCAGAATATCACTTGCGATTTTCATGTCACAGAACATTTGTTGAAAGTCACTTGTGATATTCAGAATATCACTTGCGATATTCAGATATCAGTTGCAATATTTTGAATATCACTTGCGATATTCTGAATATCACTTGCGATATTCTGAATATCACTTGTAATTTTCATGTTAAAGAATGTTAAAAATCACTTGTGATATTCAGAATATCGCGAGTGATAATCAATATCACTCACGATATTCTGAATATCACAAGTGATATTCTGATAATCACAGTATATCACTTGCGATATTCTGAATATCACTTGTAATTTTCATGTTAAAGAATGTTAAAAATCACTTGTGATATTCAGAATATCGCGAGTGATAATCAATATCACTCACGATATTCTGAATATCACAAGTGATATTCTGATAATCACAGTATATCACTTGTGATAATCACAGTATATCACTTGCGATATTCTGAATATCACTTGTAATTTTCATGTTAAAGAATGTTAAAAATCACTTGTGATATTCAGAATATCGCGAGTGATAATCAATATCACTCACGATATTCTGAATATCACAAGTGATATTCTGATAATCACAGTATATCACTTGTGATATTCAGAAAGGTATGAAAACGTCTGAAAACATTTAAAAACGAACGAAAATGAATGAAAACGGACGAAAACGTATGAAAACGGACGAAAATGTATGAAAACGAACGAAAACGTAAGAAAATGGACAAAAATGAATGAAAACAGATGAAACCATATGAAAACGTATAAAAATGGACGAAAACGTATAAAAATGGATGAAAACGTATGAAAACGGACGAAAACGTATGAAAATGGACAAAAACGTAAGAAAACGGATGAATATATATGAAAACGGACGAAAATGTATGAAAATGGGCGAAAACGTATGAAAAAACTCAAAAACAGATGAAAATGTAAGAAAACGGACGAATATATATATATATATATATATATGAAAACGGACGAAAACGTATGAAAACGGTCGAAAACGTAAGAAAACAGACGAAAACGTATGAAAAAAATTCGAAAACAGATGAAAACGTAAGAAAACGGACGAAAACGTATAAAAACGGATGAAAACGTATTAAAATGGACGAAACGTATGAAAACGGGTAAAAACGTAAGAAAACAGCCGAAAACGTATGAAAACGAGCGAAAACGTAAGAAAACAGACGAAAACGTATGAAAACGGACGAAAATGTATGAAAACGAACGAAAACGTAAGAAAACTGACAAAAACGTAAAAAACCGACGAATATGTATGAAAAACGAAAAAAACGTAAAAAAAAAAATAAAAAATAACAAAAAAAGCTTGAATTAAAGGAAAAAAAACGTGAAGTTAAAAAAAATCATCGAAAAAATAAAGTTCGTCGAAAGTATATAACAATGCATATCTATAGAAAGATAATTTAATTCTCGTCGCGATTTTTTTTTTTTTTTTTTTTTTTTTTTAGCTTGAAGATTTACCGTTTGCAAGATATGTTGTTTTAAAAAAAATAAAAAAATAATTTTTTATTAATTTAGATAAAAAAAAAAAAATTGATGACTGTGATTGATTCATTGATTCTGTAGCAAATATAAGTTCTATATTAATCTCATATCTTATTTCTAATATTAGAAAGAAACTAGTCGGGTAGCCCGCGCGTTGCGGCGGGTGTGTTTTGTGTTTTGTATTTTGTGGGTTGTACGATGTAATTAATAATTTTGTATTTGAAGTATGCATATGTTTACTTGGAAGCATACTTTGTTTATGTTTACGGATTTTTTTTTTTTTTTGCGTTGCGATAGAATTTTTTTTGTGTTGTTTGTTTTTTCGGTATTTTTTTTTTCTTCTTGTTTGGTATTTTAAAATAAACAAATTTGTATAAAATATTTTTTGTAAATGTATTATTTTTTGTGTTTTTTTTTTATTTTTTTGAAAAAACAAATTTTCATAATGAAAAAAAAAAAAATATATATATATATATATATATATATATATATATATACTGTAGCAAACAGTGCTTGTAACAGTGTTTTTTGGATTCACTGTATTCTGCTTTTTAGTATATAGGATAATGACAAGGTTAATTCGGTTCACATGATTTTCTACTTTTGTTAGTTGTACATTACTAGCAGTATTTTGTTCACTAGCTCCGTGTCTTTTATAGTTGGACGGCATTGAGACTATTTTTTTTCGTTCTCATTCCAAACATTTCATGGGTCATAATAAGCGCATCTATGTTTATAAATTGTGTTTGGTGCTGGTGAATATGGCCTGCCGGCATATCCATCAGCTAACTAATGGTCACAATAATATAAAGATAATGATCACTATTTTATCAACTTAATGATGCTACCTGCGACCATGACAGTATATATAATTATATATACACATTTATGCATTGCCGTATCTATACTAACGAATCTGTAGAGAAAATTGCATTTCAGATCTTCTGAAACAAATAAGTATAGGACAAGTATGGAGGAGGCAAAAATTGGCAATCAGGGTAAACTCTTACTCAAGCTAGCTAGTTACTATCTTATACTGTATTAATTAGTACAAATGATATATAATTTAGAATTTTTATAGCATTGGTCGATTTTACATGTAATTGTATTCAAAGTTTTGAAAAAAACGTAGTCTAAGTTTCAACGTTCTTCCAACTTAGTGTTGTATGCAAGAGTGCGGGATACATCTCAACCAAGTAGTCGTAGGAAGTTTCATTTTTGACAAGTGTGTAAAATATTTGTATATACTGTAAGTATATATACAAATATTTGCGAGAGTTTACCATTTATAAAAACATAGTCTAAGTGTCTCGTTTACTATTCTAAATTAGAAATGGAGAAGAATGTAGAGAAGATTTCAAACAAAAAACTAGAAGGAGATGAAGAAGAGAAGAGAGTTATTCATGTCCTTGAAGAAAATGGAAGTATAGATTACACGAAGAATGCAAATGGAGAACAAAAAGATGAGAACAACAAGATTGATCATTCATCCAAGAAAATAAGAAAAGCTAACCCTAAGACGAGTGTAACGGTTCCTCGGCCATTCAATTTAGCAACAGAGAAAAGAACGACTAGAGAAAGGAGAGGATCAATGGATTTTAAAGAAACAAAATTGGTTTTTTCTAGATCAGCTAGTCTTAATTACAAGTAAGCTCTTCGCACATATATTTTGGACTTTAAATGCCATCTATAACCAACATTGGAATTTTTTGACTAAATTTTTCTCAATCTATATATTTAAGGAGTTCTAATCTCAAGGGAATCGGTAGTTCATTGACTGAAACAAGTCAAAAGCCAAAAGTTCGGACCAACGAGAAGGATAACAAGATCATAGAGGTCTGTGAAATCACTGTGGTATAGTTAAAGCAAAGTATAAAACATCGACTTGAACCAGCTAACATTTTGATTTATTTCTTTCTGAATTATTTTGTCCTTAATGACAGAAAATCTCTTCCTCGAAAGATAACGCGTTGAAAAGGGTGGTTGAAAAGAATAAACTTCAGGTTAAGGTTTGTACCTAATTTAACAGAATCGGCACCACATAATTAGAGTGCACAAAAGCTGATCAAAATCGACAAAAACTTGGGACATGAATTATTTTGGCACATATATTATGAATATTAACATGTGTTTAGCATACTGATACGATACTCATCATTAAGATTTATGACTGTTGCGTGTTTTTTAACTGAACCATTATATTTTGATAACTAAACTTTAAAGGTTAATGTATTCCAATCAACTGAAAACTGCATAACACGTAGGATGGAGATAAGCTGAAGAATATGCCAAGAGAAGATTTGACATTCAAGGCATTGCCATTGCCAAACTTCTATCGTAATAAAGATGGTACTCCAAAAACTGAAACCAAGAAGGTAAGTGGTTCAGATACATAGTTCAAGTTGTCACACTACCAGTTATTAATATTAATTCCAACGTTAAAAAACACTATATATAGATAATTAGTGGGCGTTCAAAGACTCCAATATTTGGTGATCAAGTAAAGACCTTGTCTAAATCCGCTAACAACAAATCCGAGGGGAATGCTAGAAAGATTTCAAGGGGAATTGGTGGTGGTGAGAAAGAAACCATTAGCAAAGTGGTTAGAACTACTAAGAACTCTCTCAAGACTACCCTAAAAGAGACTACTAAAGTCTCTGTTTGATCAGATGGCAGATGATATAATCTTTGCAGGGTAATCAGAAGTCATTTCTAGAAAAGAAAGCTTAATTTTCTGCCTGTTTGTTGTAAACATAATATGATTGACATTTTGTACTTAATTTGTGACTATTGTTTGCCTGAATCAAACAGATTTCATCATTTCAATTAAGTAACATTTAGTCTTCAATTCATGATGATTGGGATGAATTGATATTCCAAATTTGGATTACTATTAGTATCAGCATTCGTTTATAGAAAAGATCATAATTTTTTATATTTTTTTTAACGACAATTCTATTAAAAGACCCTAGCAAGAGACATTAATAGAAAAGATCAATTACTTGTGTATGTTTAAAGTGTAACCGGAAATTTGGCGGGGAATTGATAATATTCCAAATTTGGATTAATATTAGTACCAGCGTTTGTTTATAGAAAAGATTAATTTTTTAACGACAATTTTATTAAAAGATCCTTGCAACACGCCGTAGAAAAGATCATTTATATGTGTATGTTTAAAGTTTAACTGGCCCTTTGGCGGCCCCACCCCACTGGCCCCACAGACAAATATGTAAATAAATCACGTAATACTATTATTAAGTTGAATAGTGATGCTACCAATTTACAACATCGAGCTGGAGTTCGAGCACTTGCATGCCTTAACGAAGTTCTCCGATGACAATGCCCCTGATTTGAAATTACGCCATCTGGCTAGCTGCAATGCTAAGGGTGTGTTTGTTTCATTAAGATGTTGTTGGGTGTGAATCTAACTACCACATCTTACTAGTAAGAGATGGTTATAATGTCTGAATCTGAATGAAATAATGTTGTTTGTTTTTTTATATTTGTCTGAATGATTTTGATTATCCGTTTTTTAAGTATACGTTCACAAACACATGATTTTGGTTCACTGCTGTCAATAAACGTACTATGGTTAACACTTCAATTTCTCGGCTGCATGAAAACTGGCTCGGTATTTAACCCAATGAACCTGAAAAATTTAACCCAACACTATTTGTGGTCTAAATTATAATAACCAATTTTCATATAACCATTCTAGCCTTTTGGATTGTATTGTATTTCATATTTGGCCCAATCAACTAATAATAATAATTTAGCCCAAAAATAAATAACCTAATACAACACTATAGGTATGAATATCCTAACTTTAGCCATCACATATTCATCAATCATCAGTCACGCATCTACCAAAATTCTTTCTTTCACCTTCTTTTCTTTATTTTCTTTCACCAAAATTGAAAAAGGTCTACAAATCTAATCTACTACCCAATTAAAACCCATGAATATTTTTGACCTTGCTATTTGAATTACCGAAGAACAACAACAAATCATATAATTCGTTTTTCTTGTAATTCGAACCCAGGTTGTTTTGAAAGGTGTGGGAGATGGCTGATAAGAGCCAGTGAGACCTAAACTCCATGTCTGATTGAGTAAGATGTTATTCCTCTAACCGCGTCTGACTCGTAATAGAAAAACAAACAAACCTAATGTCTGACCGCGTCTGACTGGTAAGATGTCAGAGGCGGTTCAGACATTTTTGGTAAAAACAAACACCCTCTAATACATATAACCTTAGTTTTTCATCAGAAAGTAATAAGAATTGTTATGTGGTCGTGGTTCGATCAGGTCGGTCACACTAATCCACCTAACAGATACGACCTATGCTCTTGACACTCCGATTCTAATTTTACATATCCATAATCAGCATTTTGTGCGTTGTTTGTATGTTATTTACTCAACAAATAGGCTAAAATGATTATTATTATTATTATTATTATTATTATTATTATTATTATTATTATTATTATTATAAAAACATCGCTTTATTATAAATTCAGGATATTTACAAGATATTATTGGAGAGTCGAGATACTATCTGGAATACTACTAAAGATGTCTATAGCAGCTCGCGACACAATGTTTTGCGGACAACTTAAGGATCCGCTTTAGTAGGGCTACCGTATCATTTTCATGTTCCCTAAAAGATGAGAATGAGAGTGGGAGAAAACCATATCCATTATCTACGTATTTAGCCTCATACTTGACACATTTACGTTGTGCTGCATCAACAACCACATGACCATGTACAAATCAACCATCCCAGTTTGCGTCAAAGACGAGGACCCTCCACATATACATCGAGCCCTCCGTCCCACAAGTAGAGCAACATGTCAGATGGATGTAAGGGTTCGTCACGCCCTCTACTAAGCCCAATATCAACTTTTTTACCAACTGAAATCTCTGACCAAAAACAGATGTCAACAAGGGTATCGCACACAATGCTATGCCGATGTTTAATGCCAATAATACCATCACATGCACGATACAACATGATCTCCATAAATATTCCCTAAAAGACCCTGGAACAGGCTGAGCGCGGTTTCGGGATAGAAAATAAGAGAACACCTAACCGATAGTTTGCCAATCAGAGATCGGAACCACTCTAAGCCAGTCAGAAGTTTGATCCTCCATTTGAGATTACCACAAAGCTATTTGTCGGGGAGATAAGGAAAAAGCGGATTCATCCGTCTGAGTAATACATGTGAAATATATATCTGTAAGTTTCTTCATGAGTTTGAGGCAACGATCTCAGTTGGATTCCTCAAAACGTCAATCTCCATCTTCGCATTAAAAGCTACATAGGAAATCTTCAAAGGCAGGCTCAAATGCTACAATACCCAAATGTCAAAGTAGCCTAGTTTGCAAGCTAGCAGACTGCAATCTAGATGCAAGAAATGCATAATTCAAAACATCACCTGCAGAATAGTCACCAAGCCCCCTAAATTCAAAGGGTAAGGTAGCAAGCCTCCATTGCCAATCACCAAATCCATGTCCAGACGCAATGACAATACGCTCCAGATCATAATGAATAGCTACATCAAAAGAATGTTGGGCCAACTCAAAGACCCGGTAGAGCATGAGCGTATATCAAAATATAGTTTGGATATACCCGCACACGCTCGAAAAAGAAGCAACTCACACTAAAGGTCATTAATCTTAGCAACTTCATCCATAAGCTCAATGGTTTTGGTCACTCTCTTCATCACAAGGTCACTACTATAATCGAAATCCACATTAGCATACGCACCAAGTAATTTAACACCATGCAAGGGCCGAGCAATATTAGGCTGGAAAGTACCCGCACGGCTGCTTCTGGGGTCTTTTTTTGGCAAAAAAATAATCCTCAGTTTTATGACTTTATCAACGTTGAGATGCAAGCCACAACGAGGTCCATCCTTCACTACCAAAGTATCTTCAATCCTCCACAATTAGTGCCATCATCCAGATATCAAGCCTGAAGGGAAAGGTTAAAGGAGTCCCTAATCTTACATACTAATGGATGTAACACTAAGGCAAAAAGAAGAGGTCCAAGGGGATCACCCTGTTGCACACCTTGGTATGACCATAAGGTGTGTTTCCTATAATACACTCAACGTGAAATAACATGACAACGAATGAGAACTTCCTGTAACATAAGCTCCCTGTCCACTAAATTGAAGGCATTTTTGAAATCCACCAACAACATCGAAAGACCCACATCATCTCCCCGATCCTTAATAAACCGATTTACGACACAAAATATAGTATCCCCTCCTCCTGATAACCCAACACTGAACTATAGATCATTTAAATAACCATCCAAAGAATGACCAATCATAGCAGCACTAACCTTAGAAACCAAACGCCTCCAAACAGTACCCACAACAATAGGACGGATACCACCACCAGGCATGACTAACGACATGAGAGGAGCACTAGCAATATACTCACCTAACATCTTTGGGGCTTTTCCCATCAAGAAAGTGATTCATGACATGGGTGATAGAAGCTATAAACTCATCTGAAATAGCCACAACAGTACCACATAAACAATCCGTGAGGTGCTTGGCACGCAATCCATCTTGTTCTCAAGACGTGTTATGAGGAAAACTCTTAATTATGTCTTGAACCACAGCAAGAGATGCAATGACTTAATGATGATCAATATGTATATGTGGCAAGGAGAGAGTGGGTTTAAAGGATGCTTAGCCTTTAATTCCTCAAGAGTAGCATCATTATAAGGATCAACACTAGAAGAAGAAAGAACTCTGACTGCTGCAGTACAATGGCCATCACAAATCTTCCTCTTACACTGCTTGACATTTCGCTCATCTAAGTCAAGGTTTTCATCATCAATATTGGACCATGAAAGGGAGGGTTTAGCTAAAGTGATGAGGCGAAAAATGAACTGTTTTTAGGGGGTCATTTTAGCCCGGATTCGAATTTATTTGATCAAATATTGCCCTAAATCATTCCTTTTGTCATTTTAGGTACTTTTGGAGTGAAATCTGGAAAAGGAAGCATTTTGGACGTTTTTGGAGCATAAAAGTGAAAAAAACGGCAAAGTCTTAATTTTCCTTGCTGGGAACAGTAACTGATGGCGTCAAGAGTAATACAAGAGGTGGAAGTGGATGATGCACTTGACGATCTAGAAAGTTTTGTACTAAGGACATGACGGCGTCACCATAGGCCGTCATGGTCCAAATGTTAGTGACGGCCCAGAGCAACTTTACACATGACGGCGTCAAAAGTGGATCTTGGCAATCCGATTTCATTATGGGCGGCGCGTTAACAGCGTCAGAAATTTCTTCTTGGCGCCGTCACCCTGTAAAATCTATATATAGTTTTCCAGTTTTTATTCATGAGAGTGTAACTTTTAGGGTGTAACTTTGGAGAAAAACCCTAGTCCGATTTTTATAGCTTTTTCAAGGGTTTTTACCCTTTGAAACTTCTTATGTTCAATTGAGATAAGTACTCTTTCAATTCAATCAATATGTCTATGTGTTGCTTGAATATATCTTACACTTGTCTTCAATTTAACATGCTTGGCTATATCTCTTTTGTGTTTGCTTAGTTGTAGTGAAACCTAGATGTTAATTATGGGTTGATTGTTTGTTTATAGTTGCTACGGATGATTGTATTCGATGTTAGGCTTAAGAAAACTGGCAGACTTCCATTGGTAACATGCTTGAACGTCTTAAGAAACATGATCAGAGGTGTACTATGATTTTTTGGTTGTATTTAATGCGTAGGAGAATTCTAATGATCCCATGTTAGGAGCTTCTAACGGCTCGACATAGGAGTGAAGTAGGATCCTATAGAGTTAGGGAATATTGTACACGGCCCTACGACTAGTATTAAGGAATACGACCCGTCATCCATGCAATTGTAACAAATTATCAACCTGTAAAAGATATCTAGGGAGTAATGAAACCTAAGTAAACACAACTTTCCCTATTATTGTTTACACCACACTAGTATAATTAGATTTATTTCCATTTTTGTTATTTTATTTTGATTACATCTTTAGTTATTGGGTTAGTTGACTAGCAACTTATTCCGCCCACTCTTTCAAAAACCGAGATTTTAATTGCTTTTATAAAATATAAAAATACAAAAATAATCATCCCTCACCTCTAGACCTAGTTTTTAGGCTTTCTAATCCTAGCGACACTATTCCTAAGTTGAACGATCAATCCCCCGGTACTTGTCACTATACTATACTACAACGATCAGGTACACTGTCTGGTGGGGGTTGTAAGCTTCTTGAGATCCCTCGAGAATCAAGTTTTTGGCGCCGCAGCACGGGGAATAGTTATTGTCTAGGTTAGGATTTCTTTTTATTAGGTCTACTTGCTAGATTCCTTTCTAGTAAGATTTTATTTTTATTTTTAGGTCTTCTTTAGTCTATATTTTTCTTCGTGCCTTTGTTAGTAAATTAAATTCATTAACTATTCCGTTGGCCATTATGGAAAACGCGAATCCACCCCTTTCCCCTAGAGAAGTGGCTTTGTTGCGTGAACAGATTGAGAATGAGATTAGGGAACTTAGGGAGCTTAATAGGTTAATTAATGTTGAGCTTGATCATGCATTTAGTGACCTAGCGACCGCCTTGTATTCAAATAAGGACCAAGGACCTAATGATTTTGAGGATGTAGTTGAGGAACTTGAGGAGGGGGAGATAGATCCAAAGTTAGATGACTATTTCAATGTATACCCCACTAAGGAGGAGATTGCGTACTATAATAATCTTATTGATAATCCTCGACCTCCTTTCACTAGAATTGAACCTAAGATAAAGAGAGGCGATCCTAAGAGTGCAAAGATACCATGTATGATTGGGTATAAACACATTGACAATGCTTACATTGATTTTAAATCCCCAATCAACATTATGTCCTCAAGTGTTTATAATGATATAGTGAAAATAAGACTTGGACCTAGAAGAGATCCCAAATACCCCGGTGGAGTTTGTAACTTTGTCGGGAGAATTAAAGGTCTACATGTCTTTATTGGGAACTTTACTTATGTCACTGATTTTATGGTTGTTGAAGACCTAGCTAGTGTTATTGATTTTCGCTTATCCCATGTTGTATTTGGTAAACCATTTGTTGAAGAGTCCAAGTTAGAATATGATGAGATAGAAGGGACAATCCGATTTGCTAGTAAAACCGATAGGATCACATTTAGGATGCCTAATAGAATGAAAGAATTTCGTTTTGTGCCTCGATTTGACATGGATAATATTGGTGCTTTTGAGGATATCAATGAAGAGGGTAAGAAAAAGGGCATGGACTATGTATGGGAGAAGAAGAGCCTTTTCTATAAAGATTGCTTGAATCTAGGACCGAAATATAAAGTTAATAAGGAATTTGCCAATAGGATTGTAAGAGCAATTGAGAAAAAGGTAGTTGGTCTCTATAAAGAACATTTACAATCAGAGAATGAGACCAATAATGAAGTTACGTAATTGCCCATGACCTTGAGTCTAGCTACAAGACTCGTAAAATAAAGAAAAACGCTTCTTGGGAGGCAACCCATGTTTTGTGTGATTTTTATTTGTTTGATTGTTACTTGTTTCCGTATGCATGCTTTATTTTTATTGTTGGTAGATCATGTTTCAAAACTAAAATTGTGAAAATGCTTTACTTTGTTGTTTAACTTCGTCTTAACTTCATATAAAGGTATTTTGCAAAATATAAGTGTAAGGGGAAACCCCAAATTTGTTTTCAAGAACGAAATTGATCATGATTCTCCACAGTAATAAATGGACATGTGTATTGGTATTTGTTAGAGTCAAATGCTTGTATCGAGTCATAATGATGTTTTGCAGGATTTTCCAGGAAGTAGGACATAAGTTTTTCCAGAAAATTTCCAGAAACTCAACGTAAAAATTTCTGCAGGTCACTTCTGACGGCGTCATGAATTAATTCTTGACGGCGTCATGTGTAAAATTCTGGAAATTTTGCGAGTTTTGTTTTTCTAACGGAGTCTTAAAGTTTTTGTTAATTCTTTAGTTTTATAAACTCCAGGAAATCTGCAAACATTCATTCCACAAGCATTATATCTTACATTGCTTTCTAGGACTTGTTAGTATGTATAGATTGCCGCCGATTTTACGCGAGGTCGCCTTGTCTGTTTTCTCAGGTTTAACAGGTTATGTATGACAAGAAGATGATTTATTTTTTTGGAAGGGAAGCTTTGAATGTTCATTTTCTTGGAGGTATTTGCTTTCATTCTTTTACCTACTTTACTTTTTCATTCTTTAATTGAACATTGGGGATAATGTTCATCCTAAGTGTAAAGGGAGGGCAAATGATGATACCTTATCGGATACACTTGCACTTGAGTTTGTTTGTTTGATGGTAGGTGTGTAATAAAACTAAGAGAAATACGTGTTAGTGTAATTTTAGCGCCAAATTTAAATTTTTTTACAACATTTAGGAGTGAAACTTTAGCCTTAGCAAGCGTCTCATGGATAGGAGATTGTATGACTAGCACAAAATCGTACTATTCAGAAAAATTTTCCACCCAAATATGTGAGGTTCACCTTTAGATTTGATAGGAAAAGCATTCATTATTAGTGCTTATGAGTGTACCGGTAGCATTTAGATTCTAGAACTTGCGTTAGTGATGCATCCCGAGACCGCTAGTGAGACTACATTCGTGTAGTAGGATTTACTACATGATAAGAGGCATTAGGATCACCCTTGTGTTTAAACCCGTATCATAATTACTTGACCATTTAAGTCATATTACTTGGCTAGTAAAGTCAACTAATTTTCCCACACCTTAGCGTTGTACTCATTTTTAGTACACGAAACCCCTAGTACACCCCTCCGAGCCTATCTTTTCGTTTCTAACTTTAAGCATCTTACTTAAAGGAAGAATTTGTTACAACCCACTCAAATGTACACCCAAATCCCCTTAGCCTTCCGTGTATGCACTCATCTTTAGTGCATTATTGTTATTTGTTTAAACCCTTAGTTAATTATCTAATTGATTACATGGTTGCTAAGTCGAGTCATATCTTGTACATATTGTTTTGGGACGATTGGGACTCATGGGTAAAGTACTTATGTTATGGAGTAATGGGGAAGAATATCATTTATTACCCCCATATGTGCGTTAATCTTAAAAGTACTCCAAGTGGTTTGATTATCTTGATTCGAGTCATTAGATTAGTTTATTGTAAAATATGTAAAAATTCAAGTGTAAGGGGAATGTACATTCCCTATGATCTATTATTTTGGATGGTAGGGTAAGAGTGTATGAAAAAAAAAATCGAAAAATAAAGAACAAAAAAGAAGAAAAAGAAATAGAAAAAGAAAAGAAAAAAACATACGGACTACCATCCCGTTTCATTCTATATTTATTTTAAGTTTTTGTTTTTTTTCATTTATTAGCTTAAGTCGAGTCTAGTTTTGGCTTAGCAACGCCATATTGTACATGTAATTAACCAAGATGATTAACTCCCCACCAGTAAATATTGCCTTCATCCAACAAAACCGTGTATTCCATATCCCTACACCTAACGTTATAACCCTTTGAAAGACCTCTTTGATAGTTTATCCTAGGTGCTTACGCCAAGTGATGAGTGCTTAATCACTCATCATTTTTTGTCGAATCTGAACTGCAAAACATACAAAAACAATCAAAAAGGCATCAAAATACAGAAAATATCCCAGGGATTGTGTTTTATATGTTTTAAATGCAAAATGAGTAAAAACAAATGAAAAATGATCTAAGTTTGCAAAATTGTCAGTTTCAGTCCCCCAAGTTTCAAAACTTGTCACAATTAGTCCCTAAGCATATATTTTAAAAGAAAAGTCAACCCAAGTCTTTTGAAAGTCAAATATTACAAAAAAATGATACTTGGGTCTAAAGTTTCAAAAGTTACACATATGGTCCTTCAAAGTTCAATTTTGGCAAAAGTGGTCCCTGGGAATTTTGAAAAATGGAAAAATGCAAATTTGGTTCTTGGATTATTGGTACTTAGCAATATTGGTCCTTTGGAGCACTTTGGGAAATGTACAACATCAGTACTCTAATTTTTGCAAATTACAAAAATGGTCCTTGTGATATAATTAACCAACCGGACCCTTATTTATCATTATCCAAAACCAAAAAAACCCAATCCAACCCCTAAGCCCAACCTAAGCCCAACCCTAAAATAATAAACCCCCCCACCCCAGGTCAAACGGTCAACACGGGTCAAATGGCAGGTCAAACACCATCACCCCCAACCTTTTCCCCCATTTTCCTACATCACTGTCTCCCCCCCCCCCCCCCCTCATCTTTTCACCAACCAGCCCCCATCAAGGGCGTTGACTCCGAATTTTGTACCCACAAAATTTTAATGGAGGATGACTTTAAACCAACAGTCCAACAACAAAGAAGGGTGAATCCAAAAATTCATGAGGTCATCAAACAAGAAGTTTTAAAACTTCTTGATGCCGGATTGATTTATCCTATCTCGGACAGTCCTTCGGTTAGCCCCATACATTGTGTTCCAAAAAAGGGTGGCATTACTGTTGTCACTAACGAAGAGAACGAGTTGATTCCAACTCGATTGGTTACGGGTTGGCGTGTCTGCATTGACTATCACAAGTTAAATGACGCCACCCGCAAAGACCATTTTCCTCTGCCCTTTATGGATCAGATGCTTGAGAGATTAGCGGGGAATGAGTACTATTGCTTCCTCGATGGTTTCTCGGGTTACTTTCAGATTCCCATTGATTCGCAGGATCAGGAAAAGACCACTTTCACGTGCCCCTATGGAACTTTTGCTTATAAATGCATGCCATTTGGTTTATGTAATGCTCTGGGCACGTTTCAAAGATGTATGATGGCCATATTTTCTGACATGATCGGGAAAACTATGGAGGTCTTTATGGACGATTTTTCGGTCATTGGGGATTCGTTTCATTCATGTCTCTCCCGTTTAGACAACATGCTCAAACGTTGTGAAGACACAAGGTTATGTCTAAATTGGGAGAAGAGTCACTTTATGGTCAAAGAGGGCATTGTCCTCGACATAAAATTTCAAAGAACGGGATTGAGGTTGACAAAGCCAAAGTGGATGTTATCGCAAAATTACCTCATCCCACTACCATCAAAGGTGTTAGGAGCTTTTTGGGTTATGTCGGTTTCTATCGTAGGTTCATTCAAGATTTTTCTAAAATCGCCCGGCCTATGACCCATCTCCTCGAGAAGGATGCTCCTTTTATCTTCTCCCCCGAGTGCATCGAAGCTTTTGAAACATTAAAGAAAAAGATTACTGAGGCACCGATTCTTGTTGCCCCCGATTGGGACTTGCCCTTTGAACTCATGTGTGATGCGAGTGATTATGCAATAGGGGCAGTCTTGGGGCAACGAAAAACAAAACACTTTCAGCCTATACACTATGCGAGCAAAACTATGACTGAGGCTCAAAGTCATTACACCACCATTGAAAAGAATTATTAGCTGTGGTGTATGCCTTTGAAAAATTTCGGCCATACTTGATATTGACCAAGTGCATAGTATATACGGATCACTTAGCTTTGAAGTACCTCTTTGCAAAACAAGATGCAAAGCCAAGACTACTCCGTTGGGATCTCCTCTTGCAAGAATTTGATATCATTATTCATGATAAAAAAGGAGCTGAGAACCTAGCTGCTGATCATCTCTCCCATCTTGAAAACCCTCACCAAGATGCTTTCGAGAAAAAGGAAATAAATGAAACATTTCCTCTCGAAACCCTCAATGCAGTTTCTTTTCGTGGAGATTCGACTACCCCATGGTTTGCCGATTTTGCAAATTACCATGCGGGTATCTTTGTTGTGAAAGGGATGTCGTCCCAACAAAAAAAAAATCAAAGATGTAAAACACTATTTATGGGACGACCCCTATCTTTTCAAAATTTACGCAGATCAAGTCATCCGGCGGTGTGTTTATGGTCAGGAAGCCGCTGAAATTCTAAAGGCTTGCCATGCTGGTCCCACGAGGGGCCACCACAATCCAAACTACACCGCCAAAAAGGTGTTTGATTTCGGCTTTTATTGGCCCACAATCTATAAGGATGCCCAAGAATTGGTCAAGTCCTGTGACGCTTGTCAATGTCACGGGAACATTTCACAAAAGAACGAAATGCCTCAGAATGCATTTCAAGTTTGTGAAATCTTTGACGTATGGGGCATAGACTTTATGGGGCCATTTCCGTCATCTCATGGTAACAAGTATATACTCGTGGCGGTTGACTATTTGTCAAAATGGTTGAAACGAAATCTTTGCCCACTAATGACGCCCGAGTAGTTGTGAAATTTTTGAAAGCTCTTTTTGCCCGATTTGGAACTCCATGTGCTATTATTAGTGATCGCGGTACGCACTTTTGTAATGACAAATTCGATAAAGTCATGCAAAAGTATGGTGAAACTCACTGTCTTTCTACTGCGTACCACCCTCAGACAAGTGGACAAGTAGAAGTTTCCAATCGGGGCATTAAGAGAATTTTGGAAAGAACTGTAGGTGAAAATCGTGCATCGTGGTTGGATAAATTAGATGATGCACTTTGGGCTTTCTGTACGGCTTACAAAACACCCATCGGGTGTATGCCTTACAAGCTTGTGTACGGGAAAGCGTGCCATCTACCGATCGAGCTTGAGCATAAAGCCTATTGGGCTCTCAAGCATGCAAATTTTGACCTCAAAACTGCGGGTGATCATAGGAAATTTCAACTGAATGAATTAAATGAACTTCGTGATCAAGCTTACGAGAACTCTTTGATCTATAAAGAAAAGACCAAAGAAGATTCATGACTCAAAAATCAAGAACCGCGTTTTTATCGTTGGTGATCGGGTCCTTCTTTTCAACTCTAGACTTAGGATCTTCTCGGGAAAGCTAAAGACCCGTTGGACTGGTCCATTCACTATCGCAAAGGTTTATCCCTATGGCACCGTTTAGTTATCTCAAAATGACGGTCCAAATTTCAAAGTGAATGTGCATTGGTTGAAGCATTACTTTGGAGAGGACATACCATCCATGGTTGTCCCGTATCTCCAAACTTTCCCCAAGGACAATTAAATTCGGGGATCGAGTCAAGCTAGCGACTCGATGAACAAAAACAGTAGCATAATATGGGTTTTCACCCATATCTCTGATTTCTTTCTACTTTCTAACAACCAAGTGTGGGGGAGTGGCCGTCCCCTGCTGTTTGCAATGTATATATGTATATAAGTTTTAAATAAAAAAAATGTGTTTGTATGAATATAGAAATAAAGTGAAAATGGTGTTTCCACAGTTAGCTTCAAATATTGCCTTTTCCCGTTCAAAGAGTCGGCATAATCGCCGGGACTTTGAATATTGAGGACAATATTCAATTCTAAGTGTGTGTGTGTGGGGGGGGGGGGAATTCTAGCGAATTTTATCACATTATATCTTCTTGTACTCCGTTTTTGGCAAAAAAAAAAATCACTTTATTTCAAAAAAATTTGTGGTTATCAGTCCGCCATGTCTAACCGACAAAGGGATTGGCTAATCCAGGAGCAAACGGCTCTTGGTAAAGATAACTCAAATCCGTTGACGGCTTACAATTTGCCCAAAATTGTATGGTATTTCAACTCACCATATCCTAAAAAGTAAAAGAGTTGGCTAGCCCGCAAGATTATGGCTTGTGGTAAAGGCAGTGGAAAGCCATAATTGGTAATCAACTCACCAAGATGTTGACTGTGTCTATCAAGAGTTGGCTAGTCCAGAAGCAAACGACTTCTGGTAAAGACAAATCAAAGCCGTTGAAAGCTGGTGGTTTGCTCAAAATCACATGGTTATCGGTGTACCATAGTTCTTACTTGAACTGAAACATTTGGCTACTCCAGAAGTAATGGCTTTTGGTAAAGAGATTCAAATCCATTAAAGTTTTCTCAAAAAGATTGCTAGGGACTAGCAATAGTTTAGTGTGGGGGATTGATGAGTGCTTAAACACTCATCATTTTTGGTCAAATCCGAACTGCAAAACATACAAAAACAATTAAAAAGCCATCAAAATACTGAAAATATCACAGGGATTGTGTTTTATATGCTTTAAATGAAAAATGGTCAAAGTTTGCAAAATTGGCAGTTTCAGTCCCTCAAGTTTCAAAACTTTTCACAATTAGTCCCTAAGCATATATTTTAAAACAAAAGTCAACCCAAGTATTTTGAAAGTCAAATATTACAAAAAATGATACTTGGGTCTAAAGTTTCAAAAGTTACACATTTGGTCCTTCAAAGTTCAATTTTGGCAAAAGTTGTTCCTGGGAATTTAAAAAAAATGGAAAAATGCAAATTTGGTTCTTGGATTATTGGTACTTAGCAATATTGGTCCTTTGGAGCACTTTGGGAAATGTACAACATCAGTCCACCGATTTTTGCAAATTACAAAAATGGTCCTTGTGATACAATTAACCAACCGGACCCTTATTTATCATTATCCAAAACAAAAACAACCCAATCCAACCCCTAAGCCCAACCCCAAAATAATAAAAACCCCCAGGTCAAACAGTCAACGCGGGTCAAATGGTCGGTCAAACACCATCACCCCCAACCTTTTCCCCCATTTTCCTGCATCACTGTCTCCCCCCCCCCCCCTCACCATTTCACCAATCAACCCCCATCATTAATATCACCCCTCCAACCAAACCAACCCCCACCATCTTCATTTAATGCCTTCACCTAAACCACTAAGCTTGCCCCGTTTATATTTTGGCGCTAAAATGGAAATCAAGGGCTAGGATGAAGCAGCTAGCAAATTAATGGCTGGGATATGGTCTTGGGTTAACAAAAGCACCATGGGGAGTGCCAATTTACAAGAGGAAGCCATGTGGAAGCTTGTGGTGCCTAGTCTTATCTCGTAGTATATATATTAAGCTCATGTAAGCCTCAAATGACATGTAGTATTGTATCTTAGTTAATGTAGTTTTAGTTTTTAACCTTTGTAATCAGTTTTCAAGTAATGAAATTCATCTTTTAAGTTAACTCTTATTTCCAAATTTCAAGTTCCATTTAATAGTCTCAATTGTTAGTTTAAAGTTAGTTAGTGATTATAAGCTACTTGTAAGTTCATATAAGCTCAATCATCAAGTTTTCAGAAGTTTTCTAAGGTTGTGCAACTTTTCTAAACTCAGTTTCATAAATTACTTAAAAATATAAGAAAAATAAGAATAAAATAAAAAATCAATTTAAGAGGTTGAAGAAGCAAGGAGCACTATGTATATGGGATGGCAGTGGGATAGAGCTTATTGGTAAGCAATAGGATTGGTTCTTGTCGTTCTGGATCTCAGTTGTTGGCTTGGAAAGCACATTGTGAGTTTTTGGTACCCTTTTTACTGTCACTGTCTTAACCTGTTATAGTAGTGTTTAATATTGGTAATTTCTATCTAATTATACTTAAAATAACTTAGTGTAAGCTTATTTGTCAGTTACTAAGGTTAGAAGTTAGTTTTGTGTCACAAATCATCAAAAATAGATTTCAAAATGGGTGTTTGGCAGTATTGTTTTGACTAAGTTGTTGTGGTTTTTGGTGGTTAAAATCTGTTTACACTTCATTCATAGGGATAACATAGCTCAGTAGAACCTTAAGATTGGTAGTTTTAGTAGTAAAAGTCAAAATTTTAGTTTGAGCAACCTCACAGTTAACTGTGAGGGATTTTGAACCCTTAAACCTTCATTTTAGCTCATCAGTTGTGGTTTTATCTTAATTTAAGTTAATGGTAGCTTTTTACAACTTATAAAATCAGTAGTGATCATCTAAATCTCATATTAGTCAAAGTAAAGCAAAAATCAAAAAGTCAAACTAGCATAATTTGGCAGAAAACCATTTTTTGTGGGATTTGTTTAGAATTTTGAGCTAGGATTCAGAGCTTGAAACTTGTTGTGGTTGAAGTGTGTCAACTGAACTCCATGAATCCATGGCTTGCTTATTTTTTAGATTTTTTACCTAAACTATGCATTAGCTTATTTTAGGGTGCAGGGAAAGGGCCTTGCTCTGCACCAGGGACTTTAGCCCATTTTCTTTGACTTGTAAAGTCCAAACCAGTGGACCCCACCTTGGCCTTTTAGCTTATTTGAGCAGCTCATCAGCAAAGCTTGTTAGAACATAGCTTATTTTTGGGTTCCTGGCTTATTCACTAGGGCTGCAAGTCCTCTTAAGTTTGTCCTCTTTCTACTTATAAGCTGAGTCCTCAGGTTTTGTCAAATTTTAAAGTGTGCTTATCTAGCTTATTTGTAGGTATTAGGATTTGGTTCTTGGCTTATTTTGAAGTCATACTGCTTATTTTCACCTTTCAGGTTTAAATTTGGATCTCTGATCCTTGGTGTGGTCCCCCCACTAGTCTGTTAGTTACCCATTTACCCTGCACATCTGTGACTCAGGCTCATTGAGCTTATTTCCTAGGCTCATTGAGAGCTTATTTGTGAGCTTATTGACCTGACCCTTGGCTTATTTTATAGACACCCAGTCTAACTTGATGTCACACCCCCAAAATCGGGTCCAGCGGAAGCATACGTGTAGCTGGGGTGTAACTCAATTGGTGTTACAACACTAGTTCAAAAATGGTTTTCACTTCAATCATTTAGAATAAAATAGTTAAATCGAAAATATTGAATTTACATCGTTAAAAGTAGTGCGGAAGTAGGCCCTTAAAAGTAGTTTAAAACGGTCCCCTTATAAATAATCAGAGTCTTCTATGACCATGCCATGCCCTGCCAAAACCTCCAGTAGTGTGCCATAGGTTAAAACCTGAAAATACATGCTAAAGTGTCAACACGAGGTTGGTGAGTTCATAGAGTTTGTTTAACAAATAAAGTATATAGAAAAATGATCACACAGCAAAGGCATCGTAAATCCACTCAGTTACAAGTCCCGCCATAAGAGGCTTGTAACCTGTGTGTTCACAACCCACTGCTAAAATAGTTTAAGTCTAGTAGTCAAACACCCGTGGTCAATAATAAGTCAAGGCCGCTCCGAACAAGGGAGACTTTATAACGTTGCTCCGAACATGGGAGACTTCAAGTCACTCCACCACCTAGGCGAGATTTATTAGTCACTTTACCGACTTGGCAAAGATTTATTAGTCACTCCACCATGGCGAGATTTATTAAGGATGCTCTGAACATGAGAGACTTTTTAACGTTGCTCCGAACATGGGAGACTTTATAGCGTTGCTCCGAACAAGGGAGACTTTAAGTCTTAGAACATACAGTACAATAAGTCCAAAAGTTTAAGTCAAGTTCAAAAGGTCAAGACAAGTCATAAGTTCATAATAAAGTTCAAGTCAAAACCATGTTTAAAGAGTCAAGTAATAGTTCAAGTAAAAACGAGCATGTATTCTCCCCCAAAAGTTGACAAAACAATTTAAAAGAGTAGGGGCTATGACTCACCTCGAAGCAATAGCAATGACGACAAAAGTGGATACACAGAAATGAGGTTCGATCTCTAACCGCGACCTATAATGAACGAATGATACGATCTACTTAAATTATGAGGGGATGCGATGAAAGTACATGCACATGAAGCCTATACCACTCGTAGTTTGAAAATAAGCGTTGGCGTTGATTTATAGTGTTTCCATAACTTAAGAGAATATGTGCTATTAGAAGTTGTCAAATATATATATAGTTCGCCTAGTTTCAAAAGTGTATATCTTGGTCGTTTTAAGCTCATTTTACTCGTTCTTTATATCCACGGATTCGTTTTAGTATATACTAATATATTTTTGATAGCTCGGCACCTCTAGGTTACGTCTAACGCCTCTATTTGTCCAACGAAAAATGTCAAACAGCATGCAGTTTTCAGAAAATATAGTTTTCGTCGTTAAACTCGTTTTTGGCGTATCTCCTTCGTTATTAACTCGTTTTTATCCCCGTTTTCGGCCATAGTTCCTTCTCGGAATGTATTTTCTAAATCTTTGGTCGAAAATTACCCACCACCTACTGATTTTCCCACGATTTCAAAACAAGGACAGTAGGTTTATATGAAGTTTCAAAAACCATTTCTAATGTTCCAAACTAGTTTCTAATCCAACCAAACCACTTTCAATCATCACAAATCTAGTCTAATCTTACCATACACCTTCTTAGGGTGTCATGGGTTCCTAAACATCATATATCAAGTGGATCTAACAAGGATCTAACTATAATCCATTTCTAGAGTTTCAAAGTTATAAAAAGTATAAATAGAGTGGTATAAACTAACATATGCATATGGATCTTGAATAAACAACATGATACTAGAAAAATGAAAGTATGGAAAGATCAACAAGTGATCTTGAAGCTTACTTGATGATTGGATGAGAAAATGTATAATAACCTAGGGTTTTACCACAAAACCCTAACAAGGAATACATATGAGACCTAATTAACACTTGATCTTCAAAAATCCATGGTTTCTTCTTGTGTCTTTGTTCTTGGCCGATCCATATAGAGAGAAAAGAGATGAGAAGTTTACTTGAACTTGTATAAAAAAAATGGTTTGTGATAAAATGGATGAAAAGGTGTAATTTATATTTAGGAGACAAAAGTTAGGTTTGTAATAAATTGAGTTGGTGAGATTAAGCACATGAGGGGGCTTAGGAGGGGGGGGGGGGGGGCGGTTCACAAAGGAGGGAAAGGGGGGTTTATGTTGGGTAATTTAATTAGGATATTAGTGTAGTTTTAGTGTAGTTGTAGCTAGTTTTAGTTATAATCGGGTACCGGGTTTGTTAGAAATAAATTTTATCAAAGTTATTCGGGACATAATAAAGTCATAAAATTTGTAAAAATATGTTGGGTACAAGTATTGGGTGTTTGGATGATTATCGTTTAGTTTTTAAGAAAACCGTCGTAATTATATTAGACGTACGATACGAATTAAATAAATTTCCAAAATAACGGGTAAATGAATTTTATAATTTTTGTATCATTATAATGAGTGTAAAAATGTCTTAGGACCATAGTTGGGATTGTCGGATCAATTATTCATAGTAATAGTTTATAGGATAACGTTTATTAGGTTGATAACCGTACGTTTACAAAAATGACGCAACCCACGTATAAATGACAATTTTTCTCCGGAGGTGAATAGTGTTTTATGAATAGTAAAATTTTTAAAACGCTTCTCAGAATATCAAACTGACCTCAAAAATGATGAATAGTAAAATGATGAATAGTGATCGATGAATAGTAACCGATGAATAGTAAATGTTGAAAGTTCGGGAAAAGACCAGAATTTACGAGTTGTGACACTTGAGGGTTCAACCCCAATTTTGGACCTCTGACCTCTTTTGTGGCCCCCACAGAGTCCCCCAGTTGGTCCTTTTTGGCCTGTCAAATAAGCAATCAGCTTATTTATTGTTTCTGGCTTATTTAGTGTGCTTAATTGATTAAGTTGAGTTTATTTCCAGTTATTATAATTGGTTGTTTGCTTATTTTGGTCTGTGCATCAGTATTGTAGCTTAATCAAGCTCATCTAAATCCTAATAAGCTTAAAAGCTTAACTGTCAATATAATAAGCTTATCAAATTGCTTATTTTTTAGTTTCAAGCAAACTCCCTTTGTTAAAGTTGTCTAAAAACAGTTGATATACAGTTGTGAAAAGGAAAAATCCAAAATAGCTCAATTTAATAGAAGTGATAGCTTCTATTTAAGCCAATTGGTTTATTTCTTCAGCTTATTTATAAGCAATTTTCATTTTTATTTTTTTCACATGTTCCTTATAGTTAAAAATAATTTTGGTAATTTTCGCAGATTTTTCTTTTATCATTTGGTATTTTTCTTAATTTAAGTTAGTTTTTAATAATTAATAAATAGTTAATAATTAATAATAATTAATTTTAAAAAATCAGAAAAATACAAATTTAGTTTTAAAATTAGTTTTTAAGTATTTTAAATTTTTCCAAATTTTATTTTCAATTTTCTAGTGTAATTTCCTAATTAATCATAATTTAGGGTATTTTAATTAATTAAAAAGTAATTAGAAAATAGTTTTTAATTAATAGTAATTATATAATTAGTGTAAAAATTAATTTTCTTTTTCCAAAAATTTTCTTTAATCATGAGGTTTGTAAAAATATCATTTTTATACCCCTAGCCTTTTTAGTTAATCAAATTCACTTTTTATCACGTACGTCTGTACCCGTTTTCAGATTAAACATACGTTTTTAGGTTTTAGCTTGTTTCTTCTTAATCTAAATTCACGTAATCAATCATATAGCTTTCCTAAGCTATTTTATTTCATAATTCTCAAATAATTCTCATCACAACCCTTTCCTCTGAAATTCAGCCGATCACAAGCAAGCTAAAGCACAATTCATACCTCGTCGGGACTTAACGACCTGGTGATACCCTATATTACACGGAGATTGACTCTAGGCTATTTGACTTTGTTGACCATTCCTTGGTCAATATAAGTTGACTGTTAAGGGCCAATCACCAAGCAGTGGAGGTTTGATCCTTTCACAATCCTATGGTAATCTATTTTGTTATGACAGGTAGTGAGAGATGTTCTCCATTTTCATATTGTGATATATACTTTATTACACCCGAGAGATGTGAATATCTAAACACTATTTGTGAGGTGCTAGTGTATGACCTCCGTGCTTGTCTTCGGTCTTTAGTGGAACGATTATTTGTTGTAATTACTTTTATATTAGTGTTAAATGACCCCTAACTTGTATTTTGATTAGAATAAAAGCGCAGTTGCTTGAGGAGAAGCAAATCTCAAGTGTAAGGGTATTTGATGAGACAAAAAATGAACCATTTTTAGGGGGTCATTTTAGCCGGATTCGAATTTATTTGATCAAATAAATCGTTCCTTTTGTCATTTTATGTACTTTTGGAGTGAAATCTGGAAAAGGAAGCATTTTGGACGTTTTTGGAGCATAAAAGTGAAGAAAACGGCAAAGTCTTAATTTTCCTTGCTGGGAACAGTACCTGACGGCGTCACTTGTTTCTTAATGACGGCGTCAAGAGTAATACAAGAGGTGGAAGTGGATGATGCACATGACGATCTAGAAAGTTTTGTACTAAGGACATGACGGAGTCACCATAGGCCTTCATGGTCCAAATGTTAGTGACGGCCCAGAGCAACTTTACACATGACGGCGTCAAAAGTGGATCTAGGCAATCCGATTTCATTATGGGCGGCGAGTTGACGGCGTCAGAAATTTCTTTTTGACGCCGTCACCCTGTAAAATTTATATATAGTTTTCGAATTTTTATTCATGAGAGTGTAACTTTGGAGAAAAACCCTAGTCCGATTTTCACAGTTTTTTCAAGGGTTTTTACCCTTTGAAACTTCTTATGTTCAATTGAGATAAGTACTCTTTAAATTCAATCAATATGTCTATGTGTTGCTTGGATATATCTTACACTTGTCTTCAATTTAACATGCTTGGCTAGATCTCTTTTGTGTTTGCTTAGATTTAGTGAAACCTTAGATGTTAATTATGGGTTGATTGTTTGTTTATAGTTGTTACGGATGATTATTGATTAGTGTCTAAATACTCATCATTTTATACCAATCTGAACTGCCAAAACATACAAAAACACTCAAATATGCATCATAATACTTAAAATATCTTAGAAGTGTGTTTTATATGTTTCAAATACAAAATATGCAAAACCAAATGAAAAACGTACAAAGTTTGCATAATTGGCAGTTTCAGTCCCTCAAGTTTCAAAATTTGTCAAATCTAGTCCCTGGTAAATCAAAACATGAAAAATATCATCAAAGGTCCTTAGGGATTCATAAGTTGTCAAGTTAAGTCCTTTAAAGTTAAAAAATTACAAAATGACAACTTTAGTCCCTCAAGTTTGAAAATTGTCAAAATTAGTCCTTAAGGTTTAAAAATGGGAAATTAATAAAATAAACCTTGTACTATTCTAAAATGACAAAATTGGTCCTTATGATAACATTTTGAGAAATTACAACCACAGTCCCTTAAAAATCCAAATTTACATAAATGGTCCCTGGAGTTTGAGAAATTGACAGAAAAGGTCCCTGGGATTTTAAAAAATGGAAAAATACATCTTTTGCCCTTGTGTTATGATTTTATGGCAGGTTTAGTCCTTGAAAGAAGTTTGGGAAAGTGGCAAACTCAGCCCCTTAATTTTGTAAAAATTACAAAAGTGGTCCTTGTGTGAAATAAAACCATCCGGACCCTTTTTTATTACTAATCCACAAACCAAATCCAATCCAAAACACAAACAACCCACCCTTACCCTAGGCCCAGTCCACAACTCAGCCCAGTCCACCCTTAATTATATAGAACGGGCGTTGACCCGGTTTGACCCCAGTCAAACACCCCAATCCCGCCTTCACTGTTCATCACCCTCACCACCACCTGAAACCACTAAAACCAGGTGGTATTTCACCACCACCTCACCTCTCCACCTCACCCCCTACTACCCTAAACCCTCCTTTCCACCTCACAGCAAACCCACACCACATTTAATGCCTTTCCCACAAAATTTCTCTCCAAACCATACTAC
Organism: Artemisia argyi; assembly: GCA_030686995.1. Classification (NCBI taxonomy): domain Eukaryota; kingdom Viridiplantae; phylum Streptophyta; class Magnoliopsida; order Asterales; family Asteraceae; genus Artemisia; species Artemisia argyi. Next base: position 73,731,622 of record CM060692.1, on the reverse strand, counting down.
CTCCTCTGTTTTCTTCCATACAGTCCCAACTTGTCCTAAAAACCTTCCCCTTTGTCTCCTGACACCTCCACAACACTCCAATTATCCTTAATTATTCACCTTTAGCCCCAAGTTAATGTGGGGACTTTTGGCGCCAATTTCAGTTTAAACGGCTGAGATTGATTTAGAGCATTGGATGGCTGTGATTGAAGTGGGAAAGACTCAGAGCACTTCAAGAAACCCTAATGTGGGCTTATAAAGGGAAGAAAAGAGCAGAAGAGAAATATATAGTTTATTTTAGCAAAAATAGTCTCGTTTAAATTGTAACTTGTTATCTCAGTTAGTTTTCAAGCTTTTAAGCTATGTGTTAGTCAATTAAGGTGTAATCTAAGCTTTTGTGATAATCAAATTTAAGTTTCAAGTTTTATCTCAGTTGGTGCAATTTTCACTTTCATTTCAAGATTCTAAATAAACTTTGTTGTTGTTACTGTATGATTACATGGATTGAATAAGCTCATATAAGCTCAATAAAGCTTTTAGTAACCTACTAATCAGTCTAAGATAAAAAATTCCATAAATATCAAATTGGTCAAAGAAATTCAACTGTGGCACTTGTTTTTGATTTCTGGGTTTCAGAAGAGATTTGGAAGCAATAAAAAAGCTTAGAGTTGGGTTTAGATCCTCAGGGAGGAAATAGGTTGTCCTTGGTTCATGGTTTGAACAGGAAAGCAATTTTGTAAGTTCCAAAAATCTCATAACTATCTTTGTATTGTAGCTTTGTTCATTGCTTGTTTTTCTTAGTTGTTAAATGCTTATTCAGTCTTATATAGTGATAATATAACATTAGATTAGTACCTTGTTTGTTGGAAATTCTAGTTGCTAAAATATAAAAGTTTTACAGTCAAATTAGTATAATAAGTAATCTTGTGTATCTGTGGTTAATTTCTGTTTCTAAGTGCTTAATTATATTTAATATAACATAATAAGTCATGTTGGATTAGTAGGATAAGCTCTTATAGCCATTAGCTACTTAAATCTCAAAATAGTCTAGTATAAGGTGTGTTTGGATCAGGTTGTTCATCTGAGTTCAAAGTGGTTTAAGTTGTTCTTTTTGCTTGCTTTAAGTCATATAGTGTAATATTAGCTCAGAAAAACAAAAATACCAAAGTCTTAATTAGGTAAAAGTCAAAATCATAAGTACTTCTTCACCACAGTTAACTGTGGTGGAATTTGAGTCCAAAACTCATCATATCTATTCATAAGTTGTTAGAATAGCTTAATTAAGTCTTATTATAACTTATTATAACATATTCATTAAGTAGATTAAGCTCAAAGTTCACATAAAGTCAAACTAACTCAAGTTCACATAAAGTCAAATTGTGTTGTTCTCAGATTTCTCAAAACTTGGGAGATTTTTCTAGAATTTAGGAAACTAATTTAGAGTTTGAAATTTCTTGTGCTTATAATCTACCACCTAAACTCTAGGAATATAAGCTTATTTAATTTTTAAGAATTTTTCTCAAGCTTGTGCAAGAGCTGAAAGTACCCTGCAGGGCAAACCAGTGCCCTGTGCACTCAGATCCCATTTCACCCACCCAACTTTGATGGTGATTTGTGGTTACTTCAGTGGGCCCCACACCCTAGGTTTCAGCTTAATTGTAGCTTAATACCTCAGCTTTTCATATCTAGGTTTAGTCTAGCCTTTAGCTTATTGTAGCATAGCTTTTAGGATCCAATTTGTGACCTTTTAAAAACAAGCCATACTGATAACTCAGTATATGACCATTATTTCAAAGGCTCGCACAGAGCTTATTAGTGAACCATAAGGGTAGCTTATTGGCTCAACTTGTAGCTTATCACCTCAACTTTGAACCCCTAGGTTTAGTTTGAACCCCCTTTTACTCTTGTGGACCCCACACTCCTTGGAACACAACTGCAGGGAAGAAGTATTCCCCTGCTACACAGAATACCATTCCACCACCACCACTTTGGTGGTTGATTGTGACCATCTCAGTAGGTCTTAGTGTATCATTCCTGGTTCTTACAACCCCCCTCCTACCCAGGTTCATTAGTTGACTCTTAGTTTGACCATTAGACCAGTGGACCCCACCTAGAATCAGCTCTAAACTTTGTCCCATTTCTGTCTCAGAAAGTAGGTTTGGAATTGCTTATTGAGGTCTTGTAGCTTATTCTTACTGCTTATTTGTTTAAAACTTACTCAAACTAGTTCAAGTAACTTAGGTAAACCTTACTTAACCAGTGTGGACCCCACATAACCCAATTTAGCTTATTTCTTAATCTAGTCAACAATAGTCAACTGTATAAGCTAATAAGCACTTACAGTGCTTATTTTGAGGTTCTAAAGTAGTTGTCTTTGTTAAAGTTTCATTATTTAAGTATTTTAGTAGTTTTATAAAAGAAAACCCAGAAAAAGCAAACTTTAATTAGAGTGATAGCTTCTATTTAATAGAAATTATCTAATTAATTTTCATATCAGCTTATTAATAAGCACTTGTCCAATTTTATAATTTTATAAATTACCTAGTACCTTTAAGTAGTTAAAATAATTTTCTTAGAATTTTCCTAAGCAGTTTACTATTTATTAGATTTAAAACTAATTTAAATAATTAAATAGGTAATATTAATAATTAAATAGATTTCTTTAATTTTAATTAACAAAAGTAGAATTTTATATTTTTCCTAAGTTTTATAAAGTATTTAAGACTTTTAGAAAATAATTTCATAATTTCCACTGTCCATTTTTTAATTTTCTAATTTAATTTAATTAAATTAGCTTTAAATTAATTAATAAGTAATTAATTAGTCAATTAGCTTAAATATAATTTTTAGAAACTTTTTATAATTTTTTAGTATTCATGTAGTGATTAAATAGTTTTATAAATTTTTTCATAATTTTCTAAGGTAATTTAGTATTAATAGTAATTTAAAATAGTTTAATTAGATTAATTAAATTAAATAGTTTTTAATTAATAAAATACTCATAAAAAGACAAAAATATTTGTTTTCATTTTTTATACTTTCTTCAAGTTCTTATTTAGGTTTAGAAATTATTTGTGTAAGTTTTTAGGTTAATTTGTAATACTTGTCATTTTTAGTTAATTTAACTTAGGTTTAAATTAGATTTTAATAGTTTTAATTAATTAAATAGTAATTAAGTATTATAATAATCATTTTCATAATTTCAATTTCATTTTCCATTTTCTTTAATATTAAGTTTTCAAAAGTTTCATTTTTACCCCCTGTAGTTTGTAACTTGTTAAAATACCACTTGTTTAGTCAAAACTAAAACACTCGGGAGTAGTTTAGTGGCAAAATGACGTGTGACTATCACAGTAACATGTGTGACTTCTCAAGTTCAATTCACTCTAGGTGCAAATAACTATAAAACAGTCATGAAAAACTCCTGAAAATAGAGGGCCTTACTTGCTTTAGTTTGTGTGGCAATTTGGTTCAAACTCGTAGATTAGTTGGCAGCAAAATCAAAAATACTGGTTACCAAAAAAATAGACATTATCATATGTGGTTTGGTCAAAATTGACTCAAATAAAAAATAATCCTAAGTAATAGGTGTGTGAGTTGTGCAAAGAAATAATAACTAAAAAAAATAGAAAATTTGTAAAACTTTAAGGTTGAATATAAAATAACATTTTATTTTACATTTGGCCAATATAATCTACATTAAGCCCTAACAATATTCTTGTAATTCATATACTATTTCATCATATTTTACGAGCTTACATCACTATTTCATTATGATCAACCTCCCAAACTATCCCTACTACACTACAACGGTTAAAAACACCGCCTTGAAGGTTGAAGAGCTTGCTTTGCAAACAACACTTCACTACTAAATCCTCGTATAGAACTAGTTGAAAGTGTAGGTTTTTTTTATTACTGATTTAGGTTACATGTAATTAATTAATATTAACTGATTAATATGTGGAATAAAATTAACTACAAACCCTAGCCACGGGTCCATGCAAGTGTTACAACCTAAAACTAACTACAAGAACAGTTAAAACACATGACCTTTTGATTTGTTCAGCATGATCATTCTTCTTGGATGCCCGTACAAGGAAGCTGCATGTATCCCTAATATTGGCCACGTTTGGAAACTACTAGACGGTTTTTATTATTAAGGAAATTATTTAAAAACTTGTCATATATATTATGGAGTTAAAAAATGGTTTTAAGGTAACACTTTTTGAATCTTTAAAAGGCTCGATATGGGGCGTTATTGCCCCTCGCGCCAACCTATAACGCTGACATATAAAGCGCCCACACCCACCCTCGCGTCATAGCCTCTCACGCTTTCCTCACAAAGAAGCTTGGATTTTTTGAGAGACAAACACAAATGGTTGAATCCCAATTCGACATACATGTAGAAACCAAGGACGGCCAATCGGAGAAGAACCCTAGCTATTTGGAGATGATGCTTTGCTGCGTCCACCAAACAAAGAGCGAAAATCTAAAAGTCAACAATTTTCAAACTCATCTGCCACTTCCTTTTCACAAGAAATGTTTTGGGAAATGTTGCAACAACTCACTTTAGACAGTGAGGTGAAGATGGAAGAAATTTGAAACGAGGATAGGGCGAGAGTGGAATTAATAAAATCTCAAACACGAACAGGGACTTGAAGATGCTTGTAATCAACATCGACGGGATGGGTCCGGTAGATGCGAGTATTATCGAGGCATCCAAAAAGGAAATCCAAGGCAAATATTTTCCTCAAAACTAGTTTAGTTCTTGTACTTTTATTTTTATGTTTTTTTTAATTATTATTATTTTTAATTATGTACTTTTTTGTTATCTTTTATTTCAATTAATGGAATTTATAGTTTAGTTTAATGTGTTTTTTATTCGGATTAATGAAAGAAATTAAAAATGTGAGGTCTAGGGGTATCTTATAACTCAAGTGATGGAGGAAGGCTGTTTTTTGGTTAAATTATAGGTTCTGAGTTATAGAAAAAATGTTGGTGTGGCAAACTTTTATTATGTGTGTTCAAAAAAGCTGAAAAAACGACAAACCGAGCCGAACCGCTTAATCCAAAACCGAAGAAATTGAAACCGAAAAAAATTGAACCGAAAAAACCCGCTTACGACTGTCCGGTTTCGATTTTTATTTTTAGATATATGCTGTTAACCGAACCGAACCGTGTGTAATATACATGAAGGTTTTTGACTAAATATCCAATTAATTGTACAACTATTGATTATATTATTGCACTACTACGACATTATTTGCTCATAATGTATACATTTACTAATATCTATGTGTGAAAATTGATTATGTGATCATAACATATAAACGTTGAATAAATATCTTTTGTTAATATGTTATGTATATTTATTTGTATGCAAGTATTGTGAAGAAATAACTTTAATATGATTTTAATGATGTTATATAACTTTACTAAAATGAAATTTTAATTCCTGTTCATGTTATTGTTCATACGGTTAAACTCGATTAAAAGTTTTAAATGGTTAACTCGACCGTGACCCGAACCACAGATAACCTCTCATTTCGGGTACCCGCATGTCCAGTTACCCGCCTAGTACGGTTCGGTTTTGGGTTGTAAAATGAATTGACAGCCCCGTGGTGGATAATTAAAATCTTCCAACTAACTGAACCGAACCGCCCCGTGAACACCCCTAACTTTTATCATATACACGAACTGTATGGCTCCGAGGCACCTGATGCTCTAAGTGGAAAATTTATATTTTAAAAAATATTTTGGTGATTAAATATTTCTTATCCTTAAGATGTTTAAGTCAAGGCTGTCAAGATCGCGATACCACCTAAGATCATTTTTGTCTTTACAAGATCAAGATCGTAAGATCGGATCGAGATCCTAGATCCTACCAATTTATCATATTTTGTAAACAAAGAATAAGCGAGTCAAACTGTTTTACATTTATATTCAACACCAAAGATAAATTCCTATAATATCCATTTGAAAATGACGTGAATGGGTATTAGACATCCAATATGAAATGTCGTGCACCCCATATTAATAATTAATAAGAAAGATTGCTTACACTCATTTTAAAATTAACTATTAAATGGGAAGTATAAACTCTAACTAGTAAAAAGATATACATAAAAATCAAGAAGAAAAAATAATTATGAAATTACTTGTTGGCTATTAAAATACAAGTACTTCAATAAAATGATTAGATGGAAAGAAGACTTCTATAGTTATCTTTTGGAATTTGATTTGGGGTAAATGAGAGGTCACGAGTTATTGACTTATTGATACTTGTTTATTTTCTTTGAACTTAAGAAAAAAGATGGGCTAAAAGCCTACAAGATTAGGAAGAAAAAAAATAATAAAAAAAAATAAAAAAACGGATTTGGGTCTAGGTAAAATCGGGTTGACGGGCGATCTTACGATATTACGATCGATCCTACGATCTTACTTACGATCCTACCTCAGATATGATCCTATGACGATCCTACACGATTTCAGCAAGTGAGCACGTAAACTCGTACGATCCTTCGAGTTTACACGCGATTTTGACAACATTAGTTTAAGTTTTAAACAAAATTCATTTTTAATTTTTACTTTATATGGAGAGATAGACTTGAGTAAATAATACCATAAGCAATAACCGAGAGCAAAACTACCTTTTCCCCTGTATTCTCTCAACTAATTCCCACAAATTTATCCACTCTCTTTCTTTCAAATAAAAACCGCAAACTCTCTTTCGCCGGCGGCATCTATCTCAACGAGCGTAGTCTTAGTCGCCATCACAGGTAAAATTGCCAGATTTCTTTTAATTGCATGAACAAAATTCGGTTATAAATGATTCTACATGTTTATTCGAATTCAGTAGTTCATGTGCTTATGTAACATGATTATTAAGGATTTAATTATATTCAAATTCAGTAGTAGAAAGAGAACCACCCAATTTTGACTTTGCATTTCCAATTATACAACAAAAAAATTAGCCATTCAAGCCATTGGTCAAGAGTGATTAAACCTCTTATACAATCCAATTAAAGTTTGCATCTAACATCTAAATCAGAACATAGGGTGGTACAAAAACGGTAGCTTGAATTTATTGACTTTGTTGATGCCTGCCCTTGGAGGCTTCGAGCAATAAAATGGTGAGAGTAATTTGATAGATAAACTATTTACTAGTATTTGTTTATCATTTTGTCCTTTGATGTATGTACACTCAATTAATGTAAGTACTGAAGCGTTGTGTAATCGCAATAGATCTAGGGATGTTTAAGCAAAAACATCCATACTCGTGGTCCAAAAAGTTTCGCAAGAGTTCATGAGAAATGATACTTTGTAATTGTTTTGTTCTTTATTTCTGCTTCTCATATCGTTCCACAATACTTTATTTAGCAAACACGCCAAAGGATAGAAGGACATGTATATGCTGCTACACATGGTTAACTTCAAGAATAAATGTAAGATAATACTGACATATTAATATTTAGTTATGGGGAAAATATCTGTGCGCTGTGGACAACACACTGGATAGGTGCATCAGGTACTGGTTTGTAATTTTTTTAGAGCAGTAAAGGCCTAGAGCTCTAGAGTATAATTTCCCTTATTCATTTGCCATGTTTCTTTATCCCATGCTTAAGTACTGTTTTTGACTCCATATCCCTTTAATCATACCATTAGTTACTTGTAAATTTTTATTGTTCATTCTTGCGCAATAATGAAGGAACTAATGAAGAACTTCAAGGATTTAGAAGATGGAAGTGCTTCTGGATAATTTTTACCATAGAATTTGTGGTAGAACTATGATTGATAAGTTGATAAAGAAGTTGAATGGTGGCGAGACATCATTTATGTTTCCCGGGGAGCTAATGGGTTACTAGAAAGTCTTAAGTTGTTGGTTGAGATGCACAAGAGATCGAAGAGGATCTTGAATAGAAGAAGCTTGAGCAAGCAGAAGATCATGAAAGCAATATGGCTGAATTAGAAGCTATACACAAAGAAAGTGACAACTAATGAGACAAGTTAGTTGAAGATGCGGTAAAGAAGCATACATAAAAATCACCTCCTGGAGTTGCTCGACTGTTTTCAATAGATATCATGTTTGGTAAAAGGTATGAATTCATCAGTCATATTTTATTTGATACTACATGTTGCAATAGTATGAGTAACTTTCATATGTAGTGTTAGTTTAGATTTGGCATCCTGAAGTAATTTATCGATTTCGCTATCCGGATGAAATTAGTAATTTGTTTGAAAGGCAATTATATTATAAATTTAGTGTTATATTAATTTTGTTCAATGAGAATAGGAACATTAGATGATATTACATGGTGATAGATAATAATCGTTTCACAACGCCCTATCCCCATCAACGACTCAGCAGTCAGCACTTCATGTATGCTGAAATAGATAACTCCAATTACGACAATATGAAACTACTATCTAGTTCCAAGTAATGTAGTATTTGAGCTCGACAAAAATGCAAACTAACTTATCCCCACTTATGTGTACGTACCACTAGAGTATTAATGAGCAGGTCACCAAACCCAAACCCGAATAGTTAGACATGAGCTCGTTTTGACCCAAATATGAACAAACATATTACATAACCAAACCTAACCTCCCACTGTATGTAACTTTCACAAACAAAAGGTGTCAAGCATGATATTAAGCACACACATTTCTTCAATTTAGTGCAATATGGTTTATGTTGCTACGATTATAAACAATAATGAAAACACAAAATACCCAGTATCTACTCTTCATGATAGTATGTTTTAACAATACATTTTCCTGATTTGTTTTGTTGAATTTTTTACTTATGGTGATGCTATAAGGGTTTAGTGATTCATATGTGTGTTGTAGATTTATAAGAGTTAATATTATATTAACTGAATATATGGTAGCTAGCCTTTTTATTCCATGATATGAAGACAAAAACTAATTGCATATCATCTTCATGTGTAGCAGGCAACGTTGTTTTGGTCTGCTTCAAGCTGTGAGTGGAGATTTGCAAAGAAGATGTCAAAAGATTTCTAGGGTTGTAATTAGATAGATTTTCTTATTACCCGACAATGTATGTTAGTTATTTTACATGGGATAAATTTGTCAAACTACGACAATATTAGTTATTGTATATTACTTTTTTTAGTGTTGTATGAAATATATCAATGTATATATAGTATTGTTTTGTATAAAACAAAAGTGTTACATATTGATTTATAAAGTGTATAGATATACATGGTATAAAACAACAGAAAGTGTCACATATGGCACGTTAAAGTGTTGCATAATTCGTAGTGACAAATGAAAAAGTGATGCATCTCGATACAAAAAGTGTTGTATTTTGATTCTAAGAGTGTTGTATTTGATGTAAAAGATGTTGCAATTGAGTATACAAGTGTTGCATTTGAGTGTAGGAAGTGTTGTGTTTTAGTTAAAAAAGTGTTGGAAATTAAAGTATTGCACTTGCAAAACATGGGCAACACTTTCACACAGAGTCGCATTATCCAATATAAGTGTTGCATATACCTAAGGCGACGTTACATAAAGTAGCACTTGATAAAGTGTTGCATTATGCATAAGGCAACATTTTAAAGACATAATACAACACTTTAGGAGTGTTACCTTTGCTTCATTTTCTTGTAGTGTCCCTTCAGGCGGAGAAAACCGTACAACGTCACTTACGTTATTTTCCGACACTAAGCTAGATGTCGAGTACTAATCTTAGCTAGTACCAATCTACCACGATCCATACGATCTAAACTTCTCACACGATCTACCCGATCCTAACCTTTCACACGATCAACATGATCCTCACACAATCCTCACAATCAACTTAATCTACCTTGATCCACTTGATCAATGCTCACACACACTAGCTACGAGAGATCTCCAAGATCTCAACACGATCACAATGATCCACACAAGATAGAAAATACAAGATTACAACACTTGATGTATATCAAGATACAATCAAGCAAACAATAGGTAATACAAGTGCACTACTCAATAACACTAACACTTTGTGTCTTCTTGACACCTTGTGTTCTTCTCTTGACAAATAGAGGAATGTAGGTAATCTTTGGTTGGATGAAAGAATCACTCTTTAAAAGAAACTAACTAATGATCTAATAAGTATATCTAGAAAAGGAGGATGGAATGCAGAAAGTTTAGTGTGAAAAAGGATGGTCAAAAACTGAGAAGTAAGGTGGTATTTATAGGAAATGAAAATTTGACCGTTATGGGGGGACGGTACCACTAAATAGCACATGGTACCACTAAATTTAGTGGTACCGTGCCAGACAAAAACGCTCCCTTTTTTATTTTTAGTGGTGAAGGTTTATTTGGGAAAGTTTGGAGCTAATTAGGGGGAAAATAGCTGTTAACCATTTTTGAAATCATTTTCCTAAATAAAACATTTCTTTAAAATTCAAAAATAATATATAAGATGTATTTTTGAAAAGAATGTTTTGTAACCTCACAATTTTAGAGTTTAAAACACAAATTCCTTTCTTAGATCATTTGTCAAGTAATTACTTTGTTTGTTCATACCTAGAGTGATTTGCGTAGAAATCGGATATTTCGATTAAAAACTTGTTTTCGTTAATTTTGACGTAAAATATTTTCACATTTTGTTATCATTAAAACGTAAAGGTATCGAAAGATGGGGATAACGTTTTTAGACATTATTTGCATCAACACGCTATACAGCCTTTTCAAAACCCAAAATGCCACCATGCAGAACCCTAACGCGGAACTAAAACGCGGGAAAACCCAAAACGCCAAGTACGAAGAAGATACGCTTAACCAAAACAGGCGTTTCAAAACCTAAAACGCCAAGTACGACATGTGTTTCAAACCCTACCAGCAACCAATGAAAAACATCGAATCCAAAAACCAAAACCCTAAAACGAAGGTGGAGAAGAAAGAATAAAATAATTAACACACAGAAGATGAAGGAACAGAGAAACAACCAAGGAGGTTGGATCAATGATAAAGACACAAGAGTGGAGATTGGGGAACAAGATTGTCGCCGTCAATCGCCCACACAAAACTCACACACCTTTTGATTGGTTCTTATGGGGTGACCCTTCACCATTATCACCCCCCTCACGCGTGATTTTCATTAAATAATAATAATAATAATAATAATAATAATAATAATAATAATAAGGCTCCTCTTTACCATTAAATTTTGCACATAGTGGTGACCACCATCATCATGTTCTTTTTTTTCTTTTATTATTCTTGGTTTGCGAGTGTGTGTAGGTAGTTTATGAGGTATATTTACATTAAATGTGTATTTTTAATGGTGTTAATTATAAAAGATAAAAGGTGGTGATAATGAAGATGTATTGAATGATAACTTGACACTGATGTGAAGGTGATGGTAATAGTCATCATAAAAACCGTTTTACATAAATAATTTGGTTATAAAATTTGGAACCTTTTTTCGTAGTTAGAAAATAGATGTTTTACACACGCAACAGTGCGCGGACACATATACCTCATTAAATCAAGAGTGCAAATCTTAATAATGCGTTAGGAAATTATTATTCGACGAAAAACTTGTTCAACAATCTTGGTCAATATTTGTACTAACACCAGAACAGAACTTTTTAAGGTACAAAAGTAAACAAAATCAAATCTTTAAGGGTTTCAAATAACATTAGTACAAAACTCAGAACATAACTGGTTACCCTTGTCTTCTTTTATGACATAACTTCAAGTTCCACAATCTAACACCGAAAAAATGAAAGTACACACTTACCAATTAAAACCCTTATATTAACACAACCCATTTCGCAAAATCAAATCTTTTTTGGTTTAATTCAATCATTTCCATCAAAATAATCACTTTCATATGGTAATTTCTTAACTTCCATTTTTGTAACTGTTCTTAGCTCTTTGATTTTAGTACCTAGATCTGTTTAAGTGATAAAGTTTGTATCTTTATGTAATATCATATGTGGGGTTGGTTTTAATTGATTGGTTTTGTTGTTATTTAGGTTAGTTTAATAAAAAGTGTTGTAGAGTCTGAAAGTTGTGAAAAGATCAATAATTAGTGATATAATTACTTTGTTGTCAATTTGGTAATAATCGAAATATCGAGTTCTGGTTATAGTTTATCAAATAATTAGGGTTGTACTTTTGGAAATAAATCTTGAAATGGATTATGGTAGAGAAAGTGGAAATGTGGTTCAGATAGTGACGGGTGGGTCAAAAAGTGGAGGTGATTATTGGGGGGATCAACCGGTATGGGCGACCGAGGATGAATATGGTGTTTGGGATAGGGAGGCGTCTGTGGATAATAATTCGAATTCTAATTATGATGGGAGGCAATCACAAACTAGGTCGGGAAGTGAGACGCCAAATAAGAAAAGAAATGGGCAGGGAGGGGATGTGCAAGCTACTAGTCGGTCAAAGGCGATTGGGAAAATGTTTTTTAAGACGAAGCTGTGTTGTAAGTTCCGGGCAGGTACTTGTCCGTATATTACAAATTGTAATTTTGCGCATAGTATTGAGGAATTGAGAAGACCGCCACCGAATTGGCAAGAAATTGTGGCGGCTCACGAGGAAGAAAGGGGAGTTACGTCTGAGCCACGTGAGGAGTTTCAAATTCCGTCCCTCGGGTCTTCTAGTTTTACGGTGGATAGTCAGAGGTCTTATAAGGGGCGGCATTGTAAGAAGTTTTATACTGAAGAAGGGTGTCCTTATGGTGATAATTGTACTTTTCTTCATGATGAGCAATCTAAGGCTCGTGAGAGTGTTGTGATTAGTTTAGGTCCTGGTTCTGGAGGTGGGTATGGCGGTGCTGGTGGTGGTGGTGGTGGAGGTGGAGTTGGTAGTGGTGGTGGTGGAGTAGTCAATGGAGGTGGTGGCAGCGGCAGTGGAGGTACTGTTATAGTTGTTGGTGGCGGAGCGGATGCAGCTGGATCTAACTCCTTGTTGAAGCCTTCAAATTGGAAAACAAGGATATGTAACAAGTGGGAACAAACGGGTTATTGCCCGTTTGGGAGCAAGTGTCATTTTGCCCATGGTGCTGCAGGTATAGTTTCTTTTCATTAATAATTTTAAATTTAAAAGCCTTTTTTGGCTAGCTTGAATTGTGGATACTACTTAACTAAGAATTAAAACATGATTGATATATAAGACATACAGGACTTATGAGAGCACATAGCGAAACAATTAGAGGGGGTATGTAATAAATAAGTTAAATGTTAATATGATTGCACAAACTATATTAAGAAAGCAAGATATGAAGTTGTATGCATCACTGTCGCTAACTTTCAACCAATTTGACACGTTTCTTTTGAACATTTTATTATTTTTTATCATTTGACATTTTTGACCAGTTTAACCCAAACCATCTCAATTTTTTTTTTTTTTTTTTTTTAACCCAAACCTACTGTGCTGAAATCTTTCTTTAACCCAAACCGTCTCAATGCGTGTAAACATCTTTTACTCGTATCAAGACGTTCTCTTCCTGCATTCCATCTGCAACTTTTTTCTGCACATTTTTGCTCTTTATGTGAATTAATTGTATCAGTCTCCTAGTTTATCCAATTTGAATGAAATTCTCTTCTTCCTTTAAAGAAAGACATAAATGTCGAACAAGCAATGAAGTATAACCAAATGTTACTTGTAAATTTTGCATGTATTCAATAGTATCACTAAGTATGAAGGAGTAGTTTTTACTGTTTGCACTTTAGGGTTTTTATAAGCACATGTATGTGCCCTTTCTTTTTTTAACGGCAAACTTACAATCTCACTTCATTATATACAAACCAAACCCTTATACCGGTTGCAACTGAACCCACAACCACTTGGTTGGAGAATACTCACAATCTCACGGATACCACTAGGCCCTTTAAGAAGAGATCAGAATAGTTTGTATGTTTTGTAATTTGGTGACATGTTTCCTTAACTAATAATGACATGCAATCCCAAGGGAAATGAAATGAGTATTATGTGATTTACATTTTCTTTTTTTTACTACTTCTTAGGACAATTTGAAAATATAGAATACATCAAGTTGAATTTAGATGCTGTTGTTGCATATCAGTATGTCGAATTTGGTTTATCTATATCTATATCTATATTTGTACTACATTATAATGCATTTGGGACTATTCTATAATTAGAAAGGCTTAAAATTCGGACTTTTTTCTTGCTTATTATGGAAAGATTTCAAAATTAATTTGTTAGGAAGCAAGTTGGTTAGGAAGCTTGTTAGGAAGCGGTTGGTTGTTCAAACTAAACGGGTAACCAAATAACGCAAAATATAATCACACGGTACCCGACGCCGCATTGCGCGGGTACCGTTCTAGTTTAATCTAGAGGCTGGGTGACGGTTCAAATTGGGTAATTCTTCTAAATATCGGGCGGGTTGGATTGTCCAATTCTTTTTTTGGAGTCTATAAATACTTAACGTACGTTTACAAAATTTCCCATTTCACACGTCGGAGATGAAATATAACCCTAAGTGCTTTTTGAGCAAACGGTTTTAAGTTTTCATCTTTAAATTGTCATTATTGAAGGGTAGTTTAACCATCTTATGGTGTAGTGAATGTGAAAGAATTTCTCAAATTGCGTTTAGATTTACATAGTACACTTTTCATCTTCAGTAACCTGATTATCTTGGACATTATGCCTTTTTTGCTGTAAACTATAAAACAAAATATATACTACCCAAGGTTCCAATTTGGTGGAATGAAGGAAGAGCATAATTTGGTTAAACACTATTAATGAATATTTAGGTTTTGGTCTTATGCCTTTCCTCCATATATAAAGAGTCAATCTTTGACTTCAAGTCAATCACAAAATAATGAGTAAAGCTAGCTTAGCACCATTTCTTGGACCTATTTAGTACTGCCTGCATATTAGATGATTTGATCCATGGTTTAAAAAAGCGGTCTGAGGAGGCGCCTCGAGGCGAATCGGTCATAAAACACATATGACGCGACGCCTCAGGGGGTTGATTTGGAACGTACGCCTCACGTGGGTGAGGTGGTGGTGAAGCGTATGAGGTGGCGCCTCTGGGTCGAGGCGTATTATTCTTTTTGGTGGGAAAATTGGAGCCATTTTTTGGGGGTCCACCTTAATTGGCGGGAAACTTGGAGCCAAATCTTTTGGCTGACAAAAATTGGAGCCAAAATACATGATATACATCCAATTAATACATATCCAATCCAATTAATACATATCCAATCCAATTAAATCATATCCAATCCAATTATGTTATTTGATTGATTATGAACTTTATTTGATGTTTAGTATTTTTTTTTTATAAGACATATAATTTATATATATATTTTTTAATTACGCCTCGACCTTACGCCTCTTGAGGCTAAGGGAAAACGCCTCGAGGCTCGTTTCCGTACTTTTAAACCTTGATTTGATCTACCTATATGTGGTGTGGGTTGGGGGGGGGGGATGTATTTTTGCTCAAGAACGGACAAGTCACTTCATAAAACCTAATCACTCGATCGTTACTATTTTACTGCCTATTTCATTACGCTCATAAGGACGAGCTCGGATGAAGTAGGCATAAGTTACGATTTTAGTAGCAATTGACCCTGCCACACACGCCTTAAATGCAACACTGAAGTCCTAGTTTGACATATAGCTCTTTCATTATGACTTAGATTTCATTAGGTTCTACATAACACATCTTTTTTCACATGGTACACCTATTATAAGTAGAATATGAATGATTATTGCTGGCAAATTGTGCAAGACTATTCACTCCCTCATAAGGGTGAGCCTTGGTATAACTTGCTATGCATATGGTGTAGAGGTGTCAATTAGTCAACTTGGGTTAAAGTTTATTATATTGCATACAATCTCTTAATTTTTTTTATTAAAAGTTTATATTATTTCTGTAATAATGAGGCAATTTGGGTTGTGTTTTTCTTATTTCAACATATCTGTATATTCGGATTATAATGCTTCTTTTGGCAGAACTGCATCGATATGGTGGTGGGCTTGTTGATATAGATGCTAAAGATTCACCTACTTCAATGGACCCAAATAAACAAGGGATGATGCCTTCAAAGACTCCTATTGAGACTATAGTTGCCGCTGGTCCATCAGCTGCTCATTCAGATGGTTACCATCTTGGGGCTCCTTCTCGGCTGCCAGGTGTCATTCCAAGGACTGGACATAGATTTCAAAAATGGAAGGGCCCTGATAAAATAAGTCGCATTTATGGTGACTGGATTGATGATATCGAATAAGGAATAAGTTCTGGGAGCTATTAGATTTTGTAGTCGTGTTTGTTTACCTGTATGTTCCACTTTGAAACTATTATCAAGGGGAACTGCATGTATGTCTGTTTGTATGTTTGTATCTTTGCTTTGGATTAAACTGTTCTGAATGGTTCCTTTGGGAATTTTCTTGTTAGTATGATTGATTTTGACATAATTGGTCATTTCCATCCAAAATTTAACTCGTCAAAAGTTGATAATATTACGGTATTACGGGTCATGTATTTTCTTGGATAGCCCAAAATAAAACGTAGTTGAAAAGAACCTTTTAAGTAATACAGTATCTTATATGCACTAAGATTTGATTTTTTTGACCAATAAGGAGGTGAGAATTTAGAAGAATGTAAGATCATAGGTTCAAGTTTGAACATCACATTCCTTGTTGCGAGAATATATAACTCCTCGTGTAAGCCGTGATGGTTGATGGATGCGCGTTGAGGCGGTATTAAAAGACAAAGTATAAAGAAAGAGAAAACTTTTTGAATTGGCCTTCTTCACAACATAAATTAACAAGTTCTCAACATTTTCGATGTATGTGAGTGTCCGAGTTCATCATATATGCAGTAACAATTCGGTAAAAAGCGATTACATATTTATGAAATAAGCCATTTTGAGCTTCATTATATAAATCAAACTTATGTAATATGCTAATCATTTAATAATATACAATAATTATTTAATAATATTTCAGAGCAAACATGTTCGATAACCCAATAACCATGGGTGTTTTGGATACTTAACAAAAACTTAAGACCCCAAATGACACAAGTTAGTATCTTTAGGACACTTATAATGGTTATTTCACACAAGTTCCACATAAGACTCGTTCAATGACTCTATATTCACCCTATAATCAAAAGGAAAACAGCCCCACATCACCCTCTTACCAAATATATTTGAGCTTCTCACTCTCATCCCCTTTTCTTTATCCTTTTGTCCCACAAACTATGCAACATGCAAACACAAAATTCTATAGACTATCACATTTCACTTAGATCACGTTGTTTATCATCTTTTTCTTATCCTAATAAGGACTCCGGCCGGAATTTTGGGTATCCGGCCAGCCTAGAACGGTCTCGTGACTTAGCCAATGACGACGACGGAACCAGCAGCCATTGTACCGTCTGCAGATGTCCATGCCTCTCCTCCCGTTACCATTATTTTAACCACTATCATATTCGTCATATTTTTTATTGGGTTCTTCACGATATACTTTTGCAGGTGTTTCATGCAAAACGTATTTTACACATGGAATTCTCGTCATAACACTCCTGGGACACAAGTGGGTGGTCCAGGTAGTTGTGGCCCTCCTGGACTCGACCCATCTATTATAAGTACTTTTCCTACATTTATATACTCTAATGTTAAAGATTTTCGACGTGAGACTTATGGATTAGAATGTGCTATATGTTTATGTGAGTTTGAGGATGATAACATTCTTCGGCTTTTAACAAAGTGCTATCATGTGTTCCATCAAGATTGCATTGATCTTTGGCTTGAGTCACATAAATCATGCCCCTTTTGTCGACGTAGCCTTGAAACACCAATTAGCTCCCCTGCAAAATCCCCCATGTCTCAAAATAGTACTTCCATGCATGAGATTCAAGAAAATGATTTGCTTGAACATTCGTTCACTATTAATATTAGGGGCCAAAATGAAAGGAATAACAATACTGCTGATACCAAAGAAGAAAGCAGCAAACGGAAACATATTATGCTTGAATTTGATCGGTATGATAGAGATGAAAGTAAGAAATCCGAAAGATTCTCAAGAAACAACTCAACGGGCCATTCAATTGCTAGAAATAGTAAGCCATGTGAAGAAGAAGATCGCTTTACTTTAAGGTTGCCAGAACACATACGAGCAAAACTCATTCATGGTCATAATCTGACACGAAGTTGCACTGAGTTTGGGGAATTCAAAACTAGAAATTCCTCTGGAAATCCTGGATTTGGCGAGGTGTCAAGTTCTAGTAATGTAGACAAAGTATAAGGGTAAAGACTCTAAACACACATTCTATTCGAGGGATCAGATTTTTGGCTCCCGATCCTTGCATATTGCTTCACGAGTATCATGAGTAACTTTCAACCAGCCTAGAAGTTGTAGATGATCATATCATATGTTGATAAATGAATTTTTTTTAATCTGTAGATTAGTTAGAACATGAGATGCCATTTTACTGTTTTGGCTGTTTGTTTTTCTTGTAAGATTAGTTTTATAATTTACATCTATAAGTTGATGGATTTTTTTTAGAACGACAATTTTAACTATTTCACAACATTTAAACCACAAATCTATCTCACACGTCCTAAGCAGGACTTGAACCCGCAACCATTTGATTGGAGAGCTTCTCACACAACATGGGTACAATTGGAACGCAAGCCCTTTGGTTATAAGATAACGGATTTAAATACAACCTGGTTCTTCTATGATTGTATAGTGATATTTGGTATTGCTAACTTTTCCGATAGTGATTAGGTGTTATATATGTGGTTTTAGACGGTGTGGTTCTTCCTTCAATATATCGTGGATCTTCAACTGGGTCGTTGGTTCAATTTAATTTTAGGTCGTTAGTTTTTAAGATTGTTTTTAAGCGAAAGTATGTTTGGAGGTCCTAGGTGTAGCCTGTAGGTTTTCGAGCCGTTTTCTGTTTGAGTCGGGTACTATGTCATTCAGAATTACGTTACACTCTGTTCCCGAGTATAAGACGGAAAGAAGAGAGATGGAGAGGAAAAAAGGAGTGGAGTAAAGAGGAGAGGAATAAGAAATTATTTTTTTTATATTGTATTCCCGAGTTGGAAAGAAAATAGAAGGAAGTAATACAAAAATAGCTTTAAAATCAATTTCACTCCATTTCATCCCAATTTGGGAAGTAAATTAGGAGAGTAATTTTGATGTAATTTACTATCCTTTACTTTCCTCTCCCCTCCTAAAAAATCTCAGGAACACAAATTTCTTTTATTACCATCCCAAACCTTTCTCTTTAACTCCAAAAAATAAACTCGAGAACAGAGTTAGTATGGTCATGGTAGTAGTTTTCATAGTGTTGTTGCAATTGAGATTGTTTAGCTACTAGCTTCTTGCTAGTTTTTATTTGAGAAAATTAATTGATTTTAAAAGAAAAACTTTTCTCATTAGGGGTGATTTATATGTTAGAGTTTGTGGATAAATATTAATAAGTATATGTCTAGTACCAAATCCGAGACCACAGGATTGCACACGTTACGAATGAAGGAATTAATGAATAATAACTAATATATAAAATGTTATACATTTAATTATTTAAAACACAAGTAAATGTTTAAATGATGTTAGTAATTAACAAGTATTGACTAATGATCATTAAATATCAAAGACAAAAGACTAGAATGAAAATTGGACACGAGAAAGATCCGGAAGGATCCTTGGGCCTTGTGGCCGGTCGTGGTAGGGAGGGGAAACCCATTCCCAAACCAACTTGTCTTCCAAGTTTCACTTAGTATAAATACAAGGCTTAGGGGTTCATTCTTTGTATCTTTTGTGCACATGCTATAACCCTAATTGGTTTTCCTTGTTTTCTTTTCTTTGAGGCCGATCGTACAAACAACCCTCAAGGGTTTCGATTGGTTTGTTTTATATAACAAACTCTTGTGTTTACATTAACTAGCATTAACATTAATTCGGTTATAGTTCGTGTGTACAAGAACGTGATACTAACGCACTATTGTTAGTATCTTGGATCGATTAACAAAACGGTAAGGGGTTAATCATTGATCCATATAAACCCTATTTAGGGTTCATCACATGTTCAAGATTAATTATTGATTCTTGTTTTGCTAGAATCACTAAAGGTACGTTCCTATTTAAGTTTATGTTAATCCTTTATATGTTATAGATGTTCCTACGCTTCCGCATATGTGTTTACCTTTTTTATGATTGTCATGATACTAATATTCTAACAACGGTATCACGAGCTTGCTATAACATGTAATTGATTACATAAAACACATAAAAAACGAATTTTGATTGTTTTAGATACATGTTAGGTTGTTTTTATAGATATAGGGTTCTTTTAAATTTCCTAAACCCTAAAAATTGGGGGGGGGGGGGGGGGGTTCGATTACCTCTTTATCCAAATTAGGGTTTGTGGTTTTTAATATTAATTGGATTAGAAACCCTAGGTTGCCTACATGTTTATGTGTTATTTGGGCGTATCCTATGACCTAATTGGTAATTGTTATGCTTTGATCCGTGACGAAACATGCATGTTAGTCATGGGTTATTAATTGTTTTTAATTGTTAAGTTTTGTCACATGTTTAGATAGATCTAAATTGGGGAAGACCCCGTAATTATTAAAATTAATTTATGTGCTATGTGGTATGTGATTGACTCTGACCTATGCAATTGATTCGTCAATGTATGTGGCTCACTTCCTTCATGAAGGGAAGACCTTAGTTGATTATATGCATATTGAAACCTAGAATTGATTTTATTATGATCTTTTCTAATCAAGAATGCATGTGGCTAATTGTTTCACCTTATAATTGTTATGTTTATTAGTTGCTTGATTTGTCTTTAATTACTTGTTTTATTGTTTTAATTAGTTGGACACGTTGTAAGCAATAAAAGGGTAATTTTTATAAAGAAAATTAAAATGGACTAATAATGGTGAAACCTTAAGTGATAAAGATTGAATCTAGCAGTGTCTTATGTGCCAATAAAGGTTCGCTTCGCACGGTAATTCGCTCTGATAAGGCAAAAAATGATCCGTTTTTAGGGGGTTATTTAAGCCCGAATCCGACTTTATTTGATCAAATATTGCCCTAAATCGTTCCTTTTGTGATTTTAGGTGTTTGGAGAGTGAATTCTGGAAAAGAAGCCATTTTGGACATTTTTGGAGCATAAAAGTGAAGAAAACGGCAAAGTACCAAATTTCCATGCTGAAGATACAAGGTGACGGCGTCAGACATGAGGAATTAAACACCGTAGGTGGTGACGGCGTCAGAAGGCTTCATGACGGCGTCAAAGTGGCAAGAATAAAATACCGTGGTTGATGACGGCGTCACATAGGCCGTCATAAGTGGATCAAGGCCGTCCGAGGAAGTATATGGCGGCGAGGTGACGGCGTCACAAGTAACTCTTGACGCCGTCAGCCTGTTTTTCCTATATATAATTTTCTAGTTTTTTCATTAAAAGAGGAGAAGTTTTGGTGAAACCCTAAAGACGATTTTGGTGCCTCTTTTACAGGTTTTTCAAGGGTTCCAAACCCTTGAGACCTTGCATTGTAATTGAGATAAGTGTACTTTCAATTCAATCAATATGTCTATGTGTTGGTTGTTTATATCTTGTTCTTGTCTCAATTCCATTATGCTAGGCTAGATCTCTTTTGTGTTTGCTTAGATCTAATGAAACCTAGATGTTGATTATGTGTTGATTACTTGTCTATTCTTGTTTTGAATGAATGATTTATATGTTAGGCTTAAGAAAACTGGCAGATCTCCAAATGGTAACATGCTTGAACGTCTTAAGAAACATGAACCGAGGCGTACTAGGTCTTTATTGGTTGTATTTAATGCATGAGCCACTGTTTACAATCCCTATAGTTGTGCTGGGTCATGGTGTAGGAGGAGATAAGAGCTCATAGAGTTGGGGAGTTATGTATGCCACCCCACGAATGGTATTAAGGAATACAATCCGTCATTCATACAAGTGTAACAAGTAATTAACATGTAAAAAATATCTAGGGAGTAGTGAAGTCTAAGTAAACACAATTTCTCCAATTACTGCTCACAACTTTAGTATAATTAGTTTAATTTCATTTTCATTATTTTATTTTAATTATATAATAGCTTTGGGTTAGTTGAATAGCAACTAATTCCGCCCACTCCTTCAAAACCCGAGATTTTACTTGCTTTCATAAAAATATAAAAATACAAAAATAATCATCTCTCACCTCTAGAACTATTAATTAGGTTTTCTAATCCTAGCGACACTATTCCTAAGCTGAACGATCAATCCCCCGGTACTTGTCACTATACTATACTACAACGATCAGGTACACTGCCTGGTGAGGGTTGTAAGCTTCTCGAGATCCCTCGAGAGGTAAAGCAAGGTGCGATTCCCACGCATCAAGTTTTTGGCGCCGCAGCCCGGGGAATAGTTATTGTCTAGGTTAGGATTTCTTTTTATTAGGTCTACTTGCTAGATTCCTTTCTAGTAAGATTTTTATTTTTATTTTTAGGTCTTCTTTAGTCTATCTAATTTCTTCGTGCCTTTGTTCGTAACTCTTTACCATCCGACATCATGGAAGGTGGTAACATCTTTGAACCCATCATCCCACCACAACAAAACCCACCACTAGAACCCCTTAGGCCCCGAACCTTAGGAGAGTACTCCCGACCTAGCCACCAAGGCTACCGAAACACCATTGAGCTCACCGGAGACAATGTGACCCCCTTGCGATCCGACACCATCCGGTTGGTGCAAAGCGGATGTGCATTCCATGGACTTCGTTCCGAAGATCCAAACCAACACCTTAAGGACTTCCTCAAAATCGTAGATTCCATAGACCTAGGTGTTGAAACTAGAGAGACTACCCGTTTATGCCTATTTCAATTCTCTCTACGGGATCAAGCTAGTCAATGGCTTGAGCGTTTACCCGCGGGATCCATCACCACATGGGATGATCTCACCACTCGTTTCCTTGCTCAATTTTTCCCACCGGGGAGAACTACTAAGCTTAGGAATGACATCTTGATGTTCCAACAACATCAAAATGAAACCTTTTACGAAGCATGGAATCGATATAAAGACCTACTCCGAAAAGTTCCTCATCATGGGATCGAACCATGGCTGCAGATCCAAATATTTTATGGTAAGATTGACTATCAAATAAGAAAAGCCATTGATTACGCAGCCAAGGGCAGGCTAGATAGACTTAGTGTTGACGAATGCTGGAAAGTTCTTGAGGAGTTGGCACAATACAAAGAGGAAGGATGGGAGGACCCGATGCTCCCGAGCAAAACAAAGCTTGATTACGCATGTGCCACCCAAGAACAATTGTTGGGAAGCATCGAGAAACAGGTAAAAGAACTGATAAGTATTGAGAAACTGGCCGCTGAACCCGTGTGGAACCCTAATCCACATAGGAATACGGTTATCAGCCAAAATTTTCCTGAACGCTCATGGCAAGAGGAATTCGAAGGAATAATGGTAACCTTCATGGATAATCAGGAAAAGCAAATCCAGCACCTTGAGGCACGCATGGAAAGCACTCATAAAGCCTTTATGAATTTCGCAGACCAATTCATATCAAGGGTCAAAGAAAAGATCAAAGAAAATTCTATACCTAAAAAAATTGAAAAAGTCTTCGAGGTGTCAACCTCTTTGGTATTTGACCAAGAGGACAGCGGGAGATTCTCCTCAAAAGCTTTACCATTAACTACCCATAAACACCCCCATGCGGAGAAAAGCTCGCAAATAAATAGCATTTTCGTTGGATGCTTGCGAACTACATTCCCGATCTCATCCAAAAAACGTTCTTTTGGTTTTAAACCCGGTGTAAAGAGGTCACACCTCATAAATACCATTGATTTGAAACCTCCCATTGAACAACATCTTTCTTCTCGCGCCGATGACCCGTGCATAAGGATCAACTCGGCCAAAACATTACCCGACCCCCGCTGCTACCTCACTTCTTTCCGCGACAGTAATGAGACGTTCGACCCTGGTGGACCTCGTTAACGGAATAGCTACTCATGGGTTTTACTTGTGTTCAGTTATTCACGCAAAGAGCAGGGACTAAACTTGAAACTACTCCAAACCTCACCCCACACGGGCATCTGACGGCGTCAGATTTAACCCTTGACGTCGTCAGCTCGACGGATCAGCAATATTAACCCACAACCAATCACTTTCAACCCATACCCCACAAATCTCACCCAAGTGTTGCTGCTACTCCGATTCTCAAACCCCCAATTCGACATCTTCCGCCTCCGATCTCTACTTTGTAAGTAAGTTTTCTTCATCTTTTCTCGGTTAATTATGCTTAGGACCCGTCAATTTGAAAAACCCCTTTCGCCCGAAACCCCATTCTTGACCCACCATTAGCAAATCGTAATGCCATCTAATTGGTGATTTGTAATCGTGGGGTTACCATTTGATGATGTTGTCTCAGCCAAATCATGCATTAATTTAGGGAAAACCCATCATGCCTCGGATTCTTTGACCCCCCACCCCTGTTTCCTGATTTAAGGAGCGTTTGGGTAATGAGTTAAGAATTTGAAAATTGATTTTTCCCTCGCATTTGCATGGCTGTAATTCTGATCCATCTGACGGCGTCAAAAATTACTCTTGGCGGCGTCAGATGTGTCTGACTGCATAAAGTTCATATAAATTTTGCGTTCTAATTGTTTCCATTCACTCCACCTTTTTCCAGGAAAATGAGCAAAAGGTCTCGCCAACAAAAGGGTAGTTCTTCTATATCTCAAGGGATCAATTATGGGGAATTAGTGCACAGTTGGGGCGAGTTTGGTGATGTTGGTACTAGTACTAAGTATGAGGAGTTGTGTAACCACCACATCGATGCTGGGGCGGTTGTTGACTGGGATTTTCTGAGAGCTAGTGGGTTGGAGGCTGCATTTGTAGGGAGGATCCGCATAGATGGATTTGCGGGTCCGCAGTGGGAGAGATTGTTTAGGTTGAGAGAGACGGTATATAGTGAGTTAGTACGGGAGTTCTTTGCGACCTTCCGTTTTGATCAAGCTGAGGCTAGGGGAGATATGGGGGGCACCACGATATATTTTAGGCTAGGGGGAGAGTTGAGGTCTTGTTCTGTGGCTGAGTTTGGTTGGAGGCTTGGGCTATATACTAGTGAGGAGGTTGATGGGGCTTTTCTGCTGAATTTGTTAAATGGAGAGACTCAGCGGAGTGAGATGAGGTGTGTTACCTTTTGGCCAACCATAGGGGATGGGGTTTACACCTCGACTACTGGGGCTGCATCGATCAAGGACCCCATTGTTAGGCTAGTTCACAGGTGCATCACATACAGCCTGTCTGCACATCATGGCACCACTCACCGTATCACTGCTTCGGACCTATTCTACTTGTACACCATCTTTTTTGCGGATGTCTACTGCAACATCCCGTTTTGGGTGGCCAGTTACTTGAGGACCAGTGTGGGTGAGAGGGATATCGACAAGGTTTATGGGGGGATGTTCGTCACACGGTTGGCTCGTTCCTATGGTCTTCTTACTCCTCAGATCATAGGGTACTTGAGCGACTGTGGGAACTGCAGGGTAGTGAGGGCGAAATCCCTTAGGCAGATGAACATTGTGATGCAGATGGGGGATGGTGCCTACACATGGTACGTAGGGGCTGATGATGAGGATGATGACGGTGATGATGAGGGAGTGCCCCAGCAGCATCAGTTTGCCGGGTATGAGGAGGGGACGGCTGATTACTACCGACACATGAGTCGGGGAGACTGGCAGGCACACCAGGGTGCCTGGATGGGTCAGATGGACACGTGGCGAGCTACTACTGACCAGCGCTTTGACTGGATGTACAATCATACCGTCCGCCAGATGCAGCACCTCTCCACCCGAGATCAGCTTGAGCCTCACCTACAGATTGACCCTTTCCCAGGCCGAGAGACTGACTACCCTCCCTACGGGTACACTGGACACCTCCCACCAGGCTATGATTATCGTTTTGGTCCTCCCCCTCAGTGATCCATTTTGATATTTGTGATCCTTGAACAATTTATTTTTTGCTGTACGATTTGAAACATTTGGTTTGTAATAGTTTAGGATTCAGCCTTTGTTGGCTTTGAACAATTTTTATTTCTGTTCTTTTAACTAGTATTATGCATGATCAGCTTTTAATTTTTATTGATGGTTCATCTTGGCAACCCATGTTTTGTGTGATTTTATTTGTTTGATTGTTATTTGCTTCCGTATGCATGTTTTATTTTTATTGTTGGTTGATCATGTTTCTCAATTAATATGTGGAAATACTTTACTATGTTGTTTGGCCTAGTCTTAACTTCAACCTAGATGTATTTTTGCAAAAGATAAGTGTAAGGGGAAACCCCAAATATGTTTTTAAGAAACAAACCGATCATGATTCTCCACAATATTTAATGAACATGTATATTCGTATTTGTTAGAGTCAAATGCTTGTATTGAGTCATAATGAAGTTTTGCAGGATTTTCCAGGAAGTAGGACAAAGTTTTTCCAGAAATTTTCCGGAAACTTAACATAAGAATTTCTGCAGGTCCATTCTGACGGCGTCAGGGTATTGCTCTTGACGGCGTCAGGAGTTAAAATCTGGAAATTTTACCGGTTTTGTTTTTCTAACGGAGTCTTATGGTTTTTGTGAATTATTAAGTTTTATAATCTCCAGGAAATCTGCAAACTTCATTCCACAAGCATTATATCTTACTTTGTTTTCTAGGATTTAGTAACTTATATAGGATGCCGCCGATTTTACGCGAGGTTGCCTTGTCTACTTTTGTCAGGATTTACAGGTTATTTATGACAAGAGGATGATTTATATTCTGGAAGGGAAGCTTTGATTGTTCATTTTCTTGGAGGAAGATTTAACCTGGCCAACCTATAATCCATACCGAGCGAATCAGGGGAGTATTTGATTTCATTCTCTTTACTTTTTAACTTTTACATTCTTTACTTGAACATTGGGGACAATGTTCATCTTAAGTGTAAGGGGAGGGTAAAAAGATGATACCTTACATATGCACTTTCGCTTGAGTTTGTTTTGTTTGATGGTAGATGTGTAATAAAACTACGAGAAATACTTGTTAGTGTAATTTTAGCGCCAAATTTAAAATTTTTTACAACATTTAGGAGTGAAACTTTAGCCATAGCAAGCGTCTCATGGATAGGAGGTTGTATGACGAGCACATAACCGTATATTCAGAAAAATTTTCCACCCAAAAATGTGAGGTTCGCCTTTAGTTTTGATAGGAAAAGCATTTATTATTGGTGCTTATGAGTGTACCGGTAGCATTTAGATTCTAGAACTTGCGTTAGTGATGCATCCCGAGACCGCTAGTGAGACTACATTCGTGTGGTAGGATTTACTACATGATAAGAGGCATTAGGATCACCCTTGTGTTAAACCCGTATTATAATTACTTGACCATTTAAGTCATATTACTTGGCTAGTTAAGTCAACTAATTTTTCCCACACCCTTAGCGTTGTACTCATTTTTAGTACACGAAACCCCTAGTACACCCCTCCGAGCCTATCTTTTCGTTTCTAACTTTAAGCATTTTACTTAAAGGAAGAATTTGTTACACCCCACTTAAATGTACACCCAAATCGCCTTAGCCTTCCGTGTATGCACTCATTTTTAGTGCATTATTGTTATTTGTTAAACCCTAAGTTAACTTTCTAATTGATTACATGGTTGCTAAGTCGAGTCATATCCTTGTACATATTGTTTTGGGACGATTGGGACTCATGGGTAAGTACTTATTTTATGGAGTAATGGGGAAGAACATAATATTATTACCCCCATATGTACGTTAATCTTAAAAGTGCTCCAAGTGTTTTGATTTTCTTAATTCGAGTCATTAGATTAGTTTAATGTAAAGTATGTAAAGATTCAAGTGTAAGGGGATTGCTCAAATCCCTATGATGTATTATTTTGGATGGTAGGGTAAGAGTGTATGCAAAAAAAAAAAAAAAAAAAAAAAAAAAAAAAAAAAAAAAAAAAATAGAAAAAGAGAAAAAACATACGGACTACCATCCCGTTTCATTCTATGTTCATTTTATGTTTTTGTTATTTTTCATTTATTAACTTAAGTCGAGTCTAGTCTTAGCTTAGCAACGCCATCTTGTACATGTAATTAACCAAGATTGTTAACTCGCCATCAGTAAAACTTCCTTTATCCAACAAAACCGTGTAATTCATATCCCTACACCTAACGTTATAACCCTTTAAAAGACCTCTTTGATAGTTTATCCTAGGTGCTTACGCCATGTGGTGGAGGTTTGATCCTTTCCCAAGCCTATGGTAATCTATTTTGCTATGACAGGTAGTGAGAGATATCTTCCATTTCCATAATGTTATATTACTTTATTACACCCGAGAGATGTGAGTATCTAAACACTATTTGTGAGGTGCTTGTGTATGACCTCCGTGCTTGTCTATTGGTCTTTAGTGGAACGATTATTTGTTGTAATTACTTTTATATTAGTGTTAAATGACCCCTAACTTGTCTTTTGAGTAGAATAAAAGCTCATTTGCTTGAGGACAAGCAAATCTCAAGTGTAAGGGTATATGATAAGGCGAAAAATGATCCGTTTTTAGGGGGTCATTTAAGCCCGAATCCGACTTTATTTGATCAAATATTGCCCTAAATCGTTCCTTTTGTGATTTTAGGTGTTTGGAGAGTGAATTCTGGAAAAGAAGCCATTTTGGACGTTTTTGGAGCATAAAAGTGAAGAAAACGACAAAGTACCAAATTTCCATGCTGAAGATACAAGGTGACGGCGTCAAGACCACCATCTTGATGGCGTCAGACATGAGGAATTAAACACCGTAGGTGGTGACGGCGTCAGAAGGCTTCATGACGGCGTCAAAGTGGCAAGAATAAAATACCGTGGTTGATGACGGCGTCACATAGGCCGTCATAAGTGGATCAAGGCCGTCCGAGGAAGTATATGGCGGTGAGGTGACGGCGTCACAAGTAACTCTTGACGCCGTCAGCCTGTTTTTCCTATATATAGTTTTCTAGTTTTTTCATTAAAAGAGGAGAAGTTTTGGTGAAACCCTAAAGACGATTTTGGTGCCTCTTTTACAGGTTTTTCAAGGGTTCCAAACCCTTGAGACCTTGCATTGTAATTGAGATAAGTGTACTTTCAATTCAATCAATATGTCTATGTGTTGGTTGTTTATATCTTGTTCTTGTCTCAATTCCATTATGCTAGGCTAGATCTCTTTTGTGTTTGCTTAGATCTAATGAAACCTAGATGTTGATTATGTGTTGATTACTTGTCTATTCTTGTTTTGAATGAATGATTTATATGTTAGGCTTAAGAAAACTGGCAGATCTCCAAATGGTAACATGCTTGAACGTCTTAAGAAACATGAACCGAGGCGTACTAGGTCTTTATTGGTTGTATTTAATGCATGAGCCACTGTTTACAATCCCTATAGTTGTGCTGGGTCATGGTGTAGGAGGAGATAAGAGCTCATAGAGTTGGGGAGTTATGTATGCCACCCCACGAATGGTATTAAGGAATACAATCCGTCATTCATACAAGTGTAACAAGTAATTAACATGTAAAAGATATCTAGGGAGTAGTGAAGTCTAAGTAAACACAATTTCTCCAATTACTGCTCACAACTTTAGTATAATTAGTTTAATTTCATTTTCATTATTTTATTTTAATTATATAATAGCTTTGGGTTAGTTGAATAGCAACTAATTCCGCCCACTCCTTCAAAACCTGAGATTTTACTTGCTTTCATAAAAATATAAAAATACAAAAATAATCATCTCTCACCTCTAGAACTATTAATTAGGTTTTCTAATCCTAGCGACACTATTCCTAAGCTGAACGATCAATCCCCCGGTACTTGTCACTATACTATACTACAACGATCAGGTACACTGCCTGGTGAGGGTTGTAAGCTTCTCGAGATCCCTCGAGAGGTAAAGCAAGGTGCGATTCCCACGCATCACGCTCCAAGGCGAGACTAGCAAGATTCATACTTTGTTACATGTTTTAAGATTTAATCCATAAACTTTTGCTTGATTGATGTTTTGTACACATGGTTTTAAAAGTAACTCCTTTAAGATAAATTCATAGTCGTGGTAAGAAGGCTTGGAAAGAGCTTTAGAGTCTACCTTGGTTATCACACTAATGAATACGTCTTAAACAAATTTCTTTTACCTTCATTCTTGTACAAAAATCATCTTAAGGTATTTTACCTCAAGAAAAACTTTTTGTATTAATCTTAAGAATTGGTAATAAAAAGGTTTTGAAAACTTATGTTATAAAGATGAGTGCATGCATCTTTATACATGTTTTGATTTTCACATCAAACTAAATACCCTAAAATATAAGTTACATGCCATCTAACTATAAGAAACACTTGAAGTTATTATTTAGTAAACGTGAGACGCATGCTAAATTTTAATGACAAGGTAAATTTCCGAGTGTGCGTGAGACCACACATGGAGAATTTGCAGTTTCTCAGTTAGACGACTTAATTAAGTTGATGCGTGAGACCTAGAACTTAAGGCATGAGATGGGATGAAACATGCTTACATGACAAATTGATGAATCAATTTGATGTAAATCCCATAATGATCTAGGAATTGGAAAATTGTTTGCCAATTATTGTTCGACAGATTACCATCTTTTATACTTTCACCACTAGCAGATCAACTGATGTGGTGGAATCTATGTAAAGTTGGATCCTAGATTTTCAAAAAAAATATGTTGGTTATATGAATATATCCTTGGGTATTATGTTTTCTTGAAAATTGATTATCGAAAATACTAAAATTGAATTTTGTAAATTCTTTTAAATGTATTAATGCAACATTAAAACCGTAAACGTAAGTTATTCTTTTATCAAGTAAATTGATCTACACCTGTAAGGGTTTTTGGTTAGAGACAACATTACTAAAAGAATAAACCTAGTCTTATTTCCATAAGAGAAGTGTGAGACTTAATCCTAATCCTTTTCATGAATGAGAAAGGTATAATAGGATGATTAGAATAGTCTAAATTATAAATACATAACTCATAGCAAACTTTAATAGTTATGATTATTTGCACTTCATGAGTTATTTAATTAAAATCTAGACTTGTTACTGCAATATGATAAAAGACAAATTAGATTATTTTATCTAGTTGTTTTGCTTTGACCATTTAAAAATACTACATACAATTGTTGGAATGGTAGATCTCTTCAGGAAGAAATTGCATGCCCAATTTTTCAGGTTAATAGTTTGGAATGTGATGAATCACATTTATGTAGAAGAATACATTCTTTTAATACCTAATTAATTGTTACGAATGGGTTTTCTCAAAGATGTAGGAAAGTGAATAGCACACTATTTCCTTTCACTGGATTAATGAAACATTTACAATGTTGTCGAATTCAGTGGGAGTATTGTGTGTGTATTACTGAATAAGGAATTATAGTAATGATCTCTAATTCAGTGAGAGTCACAAGGATTGTTATCTTGGTAATACTCTACCTTATCTTTGAATATCTCAAGATAAATACTTTCCAAATATATAGACACTAATATTTCTAAGGCAAGTCATGTGCGTTTCCTTGATTAATTAAGAAACTCTATATCTACTAGTTATGCTAATGACACAAATCATATTGTTCACATTAACAAACGCGTGCGTGATGTATATGGTACAAGGTGTTGTTCCATGCACAAGTGGGAGAAATCTTCATTGTGCGCAAGGTACAACACATAAGAATATGATGTAAAGGATTCTCTTAACTGTAAAATAAGAGACTCACATTCTAATACACGTCTAATCTAAGAAACACTTGGTGTTGAAATTTAGTAAACGTGAGACGCATGCTAAATTTTAATGACAAGGTGAATTTCCATATATGTGTGAGACCGTACATGCATGATTTACTGTTTCTAAATAAGACACCTATTAGAATATGTGTCAATATGATAACTAGACAACTTCAACTATAATCAGTGGCGAAGCTAGAAAATTTTCAGTGGGGGGTCGGGATCTAATTTTTTTTTCCTAACGCTATTTTTCGGGTAATACCGAAATTTTGGGGGTCGAAACCGAATATACCGAAATTTTTCTACACGAAAACTATATACCCCCTACATCGCGAAAAAAAATTCGGGGGGTCGGGCACCCTCTCCCGCCCCTATGTAGCTGCGCCCCTGACTATAATATTTATGTATTGTTAGAATAACATAAATAAATGAAGTAAATAAATTAACTTGAATTGCTATTAAAACCAAATGGTAGTGTTCAAGAATACTTTAGTTATACATGGTTATATCTTCTTATAAACATGAAGTCTTTTAAGTATTACAAGAATTATAACAAAGTAAGACGTTAACTTGTTATGTTTTTAATTAAGACATATACAAGAAGTCATTGAGATGATCAATGATTAATAACGTATAATGGGATTATAACAAGTTTATGTTTTGATGAGACATGAACATGAAGTGACTTGGTCAAAAGTACTTGTGTTATATAAAGCATGCAATTGGTTTGGAAATACTATTATACCATTAAGTTGACTTAGTTGATAAATAGGTATGCCAAAAGGAATATAGTTATCTTATATATATATATATATATATATATATATATATATATATATATATATATATATATATATATATATATATATGTGTGTGTGTGTGTGTGGGGGGGGGGGTCCCTTTCTTACGAAAACCAAATTATCTGCAAGAACTGCGAAAACCACCTTTTTACAACTAATAATACATAATGTACATCATGTAATGCTCCATAGCATTTTGTTATTTTTATTAAATTCAAAAGGGTATAATAGTAAAAGACATTTTCATATTATTTTTTATTTTTTCTATAATTCCCGTTTTTTAAATATATATTAAAATTCGGAACTTTTTTTTTTTTTTTTTTTTTACTATTATACCATTAAGTTGACTTAGTTGATAAATAGGTATGCCAAAAGGAATATAGTTATCTTATATATATATATATATATATATATATATATATATATATATACATATATATATACATATACATATATATATATATATATATATATATGTATATATATATATATATATATGTATATATATATATATATATATATATATATATATATATATATATATATATGTGTGTGTGTGTGTGTGTGTGTGTGTGGGGTCCCTTTCTTACGAAAACCAAATTATCTGCAAGAACTGCGAAAACCACCTTTTTACAACTAATAATACATAATGTACATAATGTAATGCTCCATAGCATTTTGTTATTTTTATTAAATTCAAAAGGGTATAATAGTAAAAGACATTTTAATATTATTTTTTATTTTTTCTATAATTCCCGTTTTTTAAATATATATTAAAATTCGGAACTTTTTTTTTTTTTTTTTTTTTTTTTTTTTTTTTTTTACGTTAACATTTTTTCAAATAGTCATGGTGCATACATTTTTTTAAGCCAATGTGCATACATGTTTTTTTCCTTCAAATAGTAAAGGTGCATACATGTTTTCAATTAGTCAAAGTGCATACATGTTTTTTTTCCAAATTGTCAAAGAACATACATGTTTTTTTAGTTAATGATTTTTTTTATCAACCTACCAATACTTTTATAAACACAAATTAAGAACATAAATCATTATAAAAAGAAAAACAAGATTGATATACTTAAATGTTACATTTCGTTTTATTACAAGTACAAAAAAAAATGAAATAATCATATATCTCCAAAAGTCGCAAATTATCTTCATGTATATTCGTGTTCATCCACTTCTCGTTCTTAAATGATATCATCGTCTTTATCAATCAATCTGAAACAAGCGTACACGAAAATAATTAAACCACAAACAAATTACTTTGAAACAAATGTGCACCATTTCAATAATTTTAAATAACAAAGGATAAATCAACAAATACAAATGTTGGATGACCAAAATAGATGCACGAAACAATCAAAGTTACATAAAACCAAAATACACCCATGTTTTGACCAAATACATATATGTTTTGAACATAAAACATATATGTTTTATGGTTTTTCATTAGTTATACACCCTTGTTTTGAAATACAATAAACACCCTTGTTTTGAAATAACCTACACCTAAATATTCCAATAACTATTTTGTTTACAAGGATATAACTATAGATATTACTTTGTTTTCTTTATTAATCTCCCAAGTCAGTGGCTTTTCAAATTAAAGTGAGATCTAGTTTTGAACATGTATGTTTTGAACATACATGTTTTGCATAATTTAAAACATATATGCATCGATTTATAACAAACAAACATGTTTGTTTTGAACATACATGTTTTGCAAAATTTAAAACATATATGCATCCATTTACATTTTTGTGAATTAATAACAGATGTAGAGAAGAAAAGGTCCAATCAAAAAGAAAAAAGAGATGATGAAACACCATTTCATTAATTAATTCACAAAAACTCATCCGAACAAAGCTATATCAATATTAAACCGAAATTGATTCGACCCTACAAATTAATACAGAAAAGATTTTTTCAACTTAATTTATTCTATCAATTACAATCACGAAGGAATTATTTTTACAAAACTAAATATTAAACCTTCATTTGGTGACAAATGATGTTATAGGTAATAGATAATTAGATATTAGAAATGTAAAAACCATATTCCGATTATGTGGATGTCAATTCTCAAAGTAAAAAAGATTTTTGTAATTCAAATACTATATTTTATCAATTACAACTCTCATGAAATTGGATAAAAAAAATAAAAACAAACTTGCCTTTGCTGCCTTCACCTAAACGAAACAAACATTGAATGATAGATTGCAGATCGATATTTTTTTTTAATCAAAAAGAGATGATAGATTTTAATTGGCGGCTAGGGTTCTTTGGGAAGAAGAGAGATGAATAGTTACAGAGAGAGATAAAGATCTGAATATAATAAAAGTGTGGAAACAGTTTTTGGTAAATACGGAATAATCCTTTTTTTATGGAAAATTAAATTCCCATTTTGCCCCTCAATTAATTTTATCTATCAAATTAAGTTATATATATTTTCAAAACTGCCATTATGCATTGACATTATGTACCTTATGTATTATTAGGAGTAAAAAAGGTGGTTTTCGCAGTTCTTGCATTTAAAATGGTTCTCATTTGAAAGTTATACTGTGTGTGTGTGTGTATATATATATATATATATATATATATATATATATATATATATATATATATATATATATATATATATATATATACATATATATATATATATATACACACATACACACACACACACACACACACACACACACACATATATATATATATATATATATATATATATATATATATATATATATATATATATATATTGTTAGATCTTCTTACAATATTAATTCTAATTGAAATACCACATTTTTATGGTATGTTCAATTAGGGAAATCAAACTCTTGTTAGATTGTTTGATTGAAGATAACTATGACTTCTTTTCTTCCTAAAGTTATCAAGGTTAGAAAATTGAGTATGAATTGTATATACTCGATTAGACTCCTAGAAGATTAATAAGACTATTGAATTATGAAATGTGATGGATCGCATTAAGTCTTAAATTGGAGTTCTGAATTTGTTAAGCTACTTGTGGGTATGTTGTTAACAAAAGAATATCAGGAACTGTCAATGTGTATTTGCAAAAGAGAACATTGGATTGTTTGCTCTAATTGCTAAGTATTTATATTCTATATAACACTAAAGGCAAGTAGGAGTATTTTATCTTGAAAAGATAGAATTACAAGATACATAATCTTCTAAAATCACACTAGTGAAAATCATGATGAGGCCTAAACATATAAATAATAAACCTCAAGATGATAGAATTCCCATTCATAGATCCACTTGGATATCTCAGATATTTAATTAATATGCTGACGATTATATGATGTAGTATTACAAAATAATGAATTGGGTAAATTACTCATCTATAAACATATAAGATTGAGTCCTAAAATTTAATGTGGAGGCGTCAAGATTGCATAGAGTACAAGTTACCTAATGCTTGGACTTAAATCCAGAACATAGAGTTTCATTATGCGGAGGCTTTATGCGTAAGTACCTTGATTTAATGTTCATGCTTAAGTGGTAAGTACATATGAGCTATATTTAGTGTTTCAAATGTAAATGATTGAACCATATGAAGTGTTGCTAGCCTTTATATTCATTTAATTATTTGCTCCTTTCATTTGCCTTCAAATAAATGTACAAACCCTTCAACCACCATCATTGAATACTATAAATAACACCATTTGGTCTTTGTTAATGATGTGTGTGTGTGTGTGTGTGAAACTTTAATTTGTGTGTAGTTTGATGATTTTGTATGAATCACATGTTTGTTGTTAGTTTATTATTGTTTGTGTGTAAATTCAGTGCATCACCAACTAACCAATTTTCTTTTGATCTCTACTTTTTGTTTCTAGGCACATGATGAGAATGAAATGGATCGCATGCTAGCAATTGATGGCATTGAACTCATTGGCATCAATAACCGTAACCTTGGTACGTACCCCATCTGTTTTTATGGCTCAAGATCTGTGAATTAACAAGCTTGCTAATTAGGTAAATAGTTTTGAAATAGATATTGACATGATCATTTTTTTCAGTCAATAGTTTTTCCATGTTTTTCCTTATAGTGTGATAAAGTTCATTTTGGTGTAGCTTCTCACCTATTGAATTGAATTTAGTTGGTTAATGTAAAATTTCTCCGTCCAATGAAAGTGTACTATGCATATTAATGTTATGTGCAATGGTTCATGTAGAAATATTGACTTGATTAACGCAAGGGGGTATACATGCAAAGGTAAGCAAATGGTTAACTTTCTTGCATGTGAAGTCGGTTGATAGTCCAGCTTTGAAGTTTATGGAAGACAAATGGATGTGTTGTTGCCTGAGAAGGAACCGAGGGTTAGATCTGCTAACCTATTTTAAAATTTTAGGTTGGTTAGTAGTTTATTAATGTTATTCTTGCAGGTATTAATAAGTGGTTAGTGACGCTGACGGGGTATATCAAGATGTTGATAACAAAACAAAGTGGAAGATGGAGACGGAGTGGATAATATCTCCACATTTATGAAAGAACTGTCAAAAAATTAGGCATGCAAGAAAATGAAAATCATATGTAAACAAGGTTTATAATTAGTGTGACAAAGCTTTGATGAATATTAATGGTGGCTTGAATCTTGCTTTTATTTTTTTTCTTCTTCCACTTAAGCAATTTAAGAGGTTGCAATGTATCCACCCCATGACATTAGAAATAATACAAAATGAAAGTTGAATTGATGGAAAGTATAACTAGACAAAATTAATATTTTGATAATTTATTTTAATCTATGTTTTTTTATAGGGATTTGAGGGTCTCTTTACCAATGGTTACTATATGGTATTAATTGAAGTTCACAAATTATTTGTTTTAATTTTGATCTTACAAATATGTATAAAATTTGATGTTGTTATTCATGAAAAGATGAGTTTTGGTATGTTGGTAGGTACATGAAAGTGAGAATGAGTCGTAATTAGTGGGAAGGGGTAATCAAAGGCTCCATTTTTTGTGTCGAATTTATAATACTATAAGATTCAGTCCCTAAATTTATTGTGGAGTTATAATGATAGAGTTTGTAGAGTTTGAAACAAGTTGGAGTCGTTTAGTACTTGCATAGAGTACAAGATAGCTAATGCTCCGAATTCAATGCAGCCTCATAATAACTATACAATCATGAAAGGAGATGAAGTGCAAAGGTTGCACGAATTGATCACATAGCATTTAGTATAGAATTAAAAGTCGGTTAGATGAAGTGCAAGAGTTGCGAAAGGTTACAAGAATAATTAATGATTTAACCTAATTCATGCCTATATAAACCGGCCAAAATCACATTTAGTATGTACATTTGTAGATGATTCACACATCTTTTAGATCTTTGATTGTTGGTAGCAGTTTGTAAATTCTCTTTTGCAACATTTTGGAGATGATTCACACATCTTTTAGATCTTTGTAATTAACTTAGTCTTCTTTTTTTCTTAATTTAGTTATCATACGCAGGAATCATGAAAATCACACAAGATCATGCATGCTTAGATAAATGGAACCAAAGATTGTGATACCAACTATTTTCTTTGTTTCTTACATATTTAGGTGATTATTATAGATAAGCATATATATATATATATATATATATATATATATATATATATATATATATATATATATATATATATATATATATATATATATATATATATATATTATGTTAATGCATTTTCATATACACGTAATTTATGTACGTTTTCTATTGATGTAGCTCACATGTGCGAATTGATTCAAGAAAATGTGCACGAGCATGTATGTAAAACAACATTTAAATGGTTAAATGATACCTTTTAGCGTAATTAGTTTATGTAAGTAGTTGCTTTCGAATGCTCTTTGAGAAATATTAGAATGAATTTATCGTGTGCAATTGAATTATTATTGAAAAGAAGAAGGTCGCGCATCGCAAGTGTTTTTCTATATGTAGAATCATTAGTGAGAAACCAATATTTACGCCAATTAAATGAGTTTTCCATAATAGCAAAATACGACATATTAAAAATATCACATTGAGTAATGAATAGAAAGGAAAAAATACATAATCTTGACTTAAATCCGTTTGTAAATTTTAATATCAAATAAAAAAGTTATGTTTTAAACATAAGCAAAAGTTCAAACTTTTATCGAAAAACAAAACCAGTACATTTAATCTGAAGCATATACAACATCGAGATGCAAGTGCAAGGCTTGCCGGAATTTATCACATGATATTTAGTAATTAATATACAATTAAAAGTCGGTTATGGATTAAGATGAAGTTGAAAAGGTTCCAAGAATAATTGATGATTTAACCTAATGCAATATATATATAGATATATGTATTATGTTAATGCATTTTCATATACAAGTAATTTATGTGTGTTTTCTATTGATGTAGCTCACACGTGTGAATTGATTAAAGAAAATGTGCACAAGCATGTATGTAAAGCAACATTTAAATGGTTAAATGATACTTTTTAGCATGATTAATTTATGTAAGCATGTAACTTGAATAATGAATATAAAAGAAAAAGTATATAATTTTTGCTCAAACCCATTTGTAAATTAAAAAAATTAAGTTTAAGACATAATTGTGGAGTCCAAAGGTTTAGGAATTATTAATAGTGTGTTAATTAATATTCATTTAATTAGCTATTTAGAATTGAGTTTATTGATAAAATTTATTAATATTACTTAGACTTTAATGTTAATTTTCAATAAAATTAGTTGTACAATAAAATGAGATGAAGCTAAAAAGGATTGTAACGATTTTTATACAATTTATATGGCATTATTATATACACAAACTTTAACTTACAAACTTAATAAAGAAAATATTTAATGCACATTAAACTATGACCAATTAGATAGACCCCGTGTGCTTCATATTACCATGCAAAAACTATCTAATAGACAATTATTGTAAGGCTATGTAATAGACCAAAAGAAACAAAACAATTTTTTATCATGCAAATAAATAATATGCCAAATGAAACAAAGCCATCACAACTTAATAACCAAAAGCCCATATATAGAATACAACACCACAAAACCAAAACAACATCAAACAATTTTAAATTTTTATACAAGAAAGTTAAAATATTTCATACAACATACTAAACAATAATTAAGTATACACTCGCCAATATACAGAAAGAATACACGATTAACAATTAGATTCTTAGCCCGTGCGTAGCACGAGTTCTGCCTGCCTCGTACTATGAATGCTATAAATGTTGTTCATAAAGATATTCAAATTTTGAAAATTTGGTTTATCTTAATTCTTAATTGTTAAAGAATGAAGATGAGTTTATACAAAGATAAAGTAACCCTAGTGGTTTAAATCTTCGTGTAGAAATCATATGGACAAAAATTGTACACATATCTTAATACATGTCTTATGACAAGATTATTAATCATACTTAAGCAATTAACTATGATTGAATACTCTTTCCTAAGAACATTAAGATACAAAGATGGTAATCGTCATGCTTATTTTCATGTATATGAAAGTTGACAATAAATATCAAAACTCTTTCTTGTATAATTACTTGAGCGAGGACGATGAGTAATCAAAAGGAGTTTATGAATTCAAGTAAATCTTTGGAAGTGTACAAAGTGCAATAATCCATGAATGGATAAATGCATGCATCTAGGAGATTAATCTTATGTTTAATTATAAATCAATGATTTGATTTATAATTTAAATAAGATAATGTCTAAGAAGTCCTGAAAGCTAGTGGGAGTATTATGTTTGACTTACTAAATCATATATGTATGTAGAGTAACATTCCATATAAGTAAAATGTTGGACTTAGTTTGGAATGAAACTTTATTTGAAAGATTTAGAAAATAAAACATACAACCTTGAAACTAAAGTTTATTATTTAATAAACATGTGCGGTAAATAAATCTAATAGAATATGATATGTCATTTTAAAAGATTAAATGTATATATATTGGTAAAAATAGAACATGAATAAAATCTAAGTATGACTGAAGGATTTTTCATGTGTATCATATTATTGTTGTATCATGCTTAAGTGCTTAATGATTTAACAATATTTGATATCTTGTGTAATGAATATTCTAATGGAATATGTTTGAACTTAGAATAAATGATCCTCAACCTGGAATTACTCCTAAATTCTAAGTATAAACAATATGGCAAATTGTTGCGTAATTGTGATAGTCAACAATAAATCTTGAAAGATTGAAAGGTGTCGAACATTACACAATAGATATTAAGTTTACGGAATTTAAAAGAGCATATTGTTGCTTGTATACAATGATGTTGGTTTAATTGAGATGACACTCATTACTAGTCATGGAAGGATTTCATCCTTATTAATAGCCATGAGAACTAGTTGTGCTCAACTAAGAGCATAGTTGCATTATACATTAAAGAATTAGAATACTTTAAACTTTAAAAGGTTTGAAAGTTTGATTGCCATAAGTTGGTGATTGAGGATGTCACACCATTTATGAAAAATTATGTGGCTATATCAAGATAGTTGGATATGCACATACAAGAATTTCGCTTATTGAATTCTTGAAATAAGTATCCTCAAAATTCGGATAGATCAAAGTTAGATGAAATAATGTCTTGTAAACAAGTATGATTGACAAGACTTGGGGCATAATTCATTAACTAGAATTATCATGCATTGATCTATTTAGTATTTGGATAAAGGACATTAAACAATTATTATTTATAATGAATTAAAGTACTTAGTACATTTGTTTTCATTAATAATAAATTATGTCCTATATTTGCATGTTTAAATACGTGAATAACTTATGTTATTCTAAATTGTCCATTGTTGATTAATGATATGGGAATATCATTAAACTAAGACAAATCTGAGTATTGGTTAGAATATACTTGAAAGTATATTGATGCGTTGGCATACCAATTTCACATGATATTCAATGAATTGAATATAGGACTTATCCCAACTACATAATTTTACTTTATGGATCTTGTCAGTGAGTAAATCATGAATTTGTTATCCTCAGACTTGAGATACCAGATAAGAGTCATGGATGTAGTGCATTTTTGCAAAGCAATCTACCGCTCACCATAACAGGGAGTTATAAGGGTTGTTTTCAGAAGTGTTGCAAAGTCTATGGGTTATTCTTGTAGTCAAGAAAGAATTTGTTCCTTCAAATTTGTTTTGAAGTTTAATACTACTGGGCCCCTCTTAGGTTGACAAGATGTTTGCGTGCGCACGCCCAAAGTCTATCTAGAATACGTTCAGATGTTTTTGTAATCTTGCTCAATCATAAATAACGAGAAACAGAATTGTTAATTAAAGAATGACTAAAATTCATATCTTTATTAACGTGGTATTAGTAACAAAAGGATAATGATAATGATAAATGATGAATCATTAAAGGTTTTTCCAGGAAACCTCCCTCGAGTTGATCTAGGGGCATTGGTGTGTTGCTAGACACTAACCAATGTCATTATACTATTAATAGATATCCAAGTGGGAGCTGTTAGAGTTTGTGGATAAATATTAATAAGTATATGTCTAGTATCGAACCCGAGACCACAGGATTGCACACGTTACGAATGAAGGAATTAATGAATAATAATTAATATATAAAATGTTATATATTTAATTATTTAAAACACAAGTAAATGTTTAAATGACGTTAGTAATTAACAAGTATTGACTAATGATCATTAAATATCAAAGACAAAGGACTAGAGTGAAAATTGGACACGAGAAAGATCCGGAAGGATCCTTGGGCCTTGTGGCCGGTCGTGGTAGGGAGGGGAAACCCATTCTCAAACCAACTTGTCTTCCAAGTTTCACTTAGTATAAATACAAGGCTTAGGGGTTCATTCTTTGTATCTTTTGTGCACATGCTATAACCCCTAATTGGTTTTCCTTGTTTTCTTTTCTTTGAGGCCGATCGTACAAAAAACCCTCAAAGGTTTCGATTGGTTTGTTTTATATAACAAACTCTTGTGTTTACATTAACTAGCATTAACATTAATTCGGTTATAGTTCATGTGTACAAGAACGTGATACTAACACACTATTGTTAGTATCTTGGATCGATTAACGAAACGGTAAGGGGTTAATCATTGATCCATGTAAACCCTATTTAGGGTTCATCACATGTTCAAGATTAATTATTGATTCTTGTTTTGCTAGAATCACTAAAGGTACGTTCCTATTTAAGTTTATGTTAATCCTTTATATGTTATAGATGTTCCTACGCTTCCGCATATGTGTTTACCTTTTTTATGATTGTCATGATACTAATATTCTAACATTATATACACTAAAGTTACTTTGCACACCAAATAACGTATGTGTATGTATCATGTTATATGCGATGGCGCACAAGCTGTATTACCCGTTTTTCCCACCGTAAAAGGACCAACTGACACAAAGTGAACCATTGCGTCTTTTTAATTTAACCGCTTTT
Source organism: Artemisia argyi (assembly GCA_030686995.1). Classification (NCBI taxonomy): domain Eukaryota; kingdom Viridiplantae; phylum Streptophyta; class Magnoliopsida; order Asterales; family Asteraceae; genus Artemisia; species Artemisia argyi. The sequence continues at coordinate 73,688,619 of CM060692.1, read as the reverse complement.
AACTGAAAATAACTAATTTTCGGTTTGGTCTTATATGACACAATTTGGTGTCTTCAAAGATAATCAGCATAACAATTTTCTCTATACTGATGTGTTCACTCGTGCATTAAAAACAAAATGCAATTCTCTAAATTATACAATTGAGGATTTCGTAATACCCAGAGGCATATATGGTCGAAATACTTCAATTTGAAAATGATCTCCACACGATTCAAGGAGTATCTAGAGATTGTTTGATTATTACCACTCACACACACCCAAATTCGAGCAAAATAACTTGTACTTGATGCCCACTCCCCAGCCACGATTTGGCCGGGGAATCCCGAAGTTGACCGGGGATGGGATGGGAATGGGTAATTCTCGGATTATGAAACCAGGGATGGGGCAGGAATGGGGATATGTTAACCCTCGAACCTGACCCTGGCCTTTTGATATACGATTATCTAGACATTATATGTATATAACATATTAGATTTACTTGTATATGTATATGTTCATGAGTATTGACATGAATATCTATATGCCTAGTTGAATGATCAAATACTCGTATTAGTATAAGCCCTAACTATATATTACTTAACTTTTTCCAAGCACACACATACAACACACATTAATCTTATATTACATGTCATATTTCAATATTTACGATGCTTTAAAGTTGAATTGACATTATAATTAATCTAACCATGTACGACGTACTATTGTTGAGACACTTGATGAGTCAAATTCTTTATAATCTGACGAGTTTTTGTAATTTGTATGTTTATTTCATATGGGTGGAAATCCCAAAATCCTTGCGGGGATCCCTAATCCCCGTAGCGGATAAGGATGGTTATGTAAAGTAATTCCACGACGTGGATGAGGGCGGGGATAAGGACGGGAGCAGGAAACAGGGATGGGAATACGATAGCCGACATTCCCTGCCTTGTTCTATCCCTAGAAATGATCAATACACTAATATGAATCGGCAAATTATGTTAAATATTATACATCTTTTTCATTTGTTCTTGATATAGGTCCATATATACATGTATCGAGAAAACATGTCTATTGAATAAAATCTACTCTGTACCTTAAATACTCGGCAATTTATATTGTTGGCCATGAATGTGGTGGAAAGAATGTTAAATATACAAAGTAGAGAAAAGATGGAAAAAATAAAATGAGAAAAGTGAGGAACATTTTTAGCTACACGTTTTACATAAGAAAGAGAAATCTAAGACGAGATGCATCAATTTTTTTTAAGTACACATAAAATTTGTGATTGTGGTTATTTTTCACCTTTCTCATTTTAGTTTTATTTCTCATTTAATTCTAGCCCGTACAAAGTATTTGAACATCATACCAATAGTCAGACTATACAAGAGTCTAACTAATTTTCGAAACAATTTTTTGATTATAATCACCAATACAAACCACCAGCTCAAATATACTACTATAAGATTACTTTTATTGAATCACCACGAGTCAATTTCAAATCAGCTTCACATCATCAATACCACCCACCATCTCCCACATTACATCGAGTCTAATATATCAAACGCGTAAACGACGACGGACAATGATCAATATTCAAGCTATTTGTGGAAAGTCACATATCTTTAGCTTTGGTATACGCGCATATGCAGAGTTTTGTTGAGACAAGAGAAGGTTGTGGCCGCTTACAACATTGTCTCCTACATCATAAAATGTTTCCGGTGTAATATGTCACTCGGCCATTATTTAGGGGTAAACATGTAACTTTCTCCAAAATAAAGTGAAAGATTTCAAAATCTTGAAACTCATTTGCAGTCATTCTTCCGATTCACTCGATCTTGAATCAATTGACCATCAAATGACGTCACTCAATCCAAACAAGCATTTAAAAGAAGAGTATATTATTTATTCTTTAGTTCGTGAATTCATTAATTAATTAAACATGATTTTTAATTGAAATTGTTTTTGTTTTATCAGATTTGTTAGCAATTTAAGTGGCTCTTCTGTGCTTGAGCTCTTTGTACTTTCTGCATTGTTTCCTGTATGTTTCTTTATACAATAGTTTATTACTTTATTTACCCTTTTAATAAGTTGTGTTATGAGATACTGATTTTTTGGTTTGTTCAGATGGTTATTTTGCTGAGACATACTTTCGGTATCTGCCAAATAGGTACTCCTTTACTGTCTGTTTGGGATTGACTTTCTTTTCAAATTTGAAAAGCCGATAAGCAGTTATAAGTTGCTTATTTAAACTGATTACTATTGTTATCGCTACTAAGCGCAAGCATAATCTGTTTAGATAATATATGGCAAAGTCGGTTACTGAGAGTTGCAAAGCTTTTGTTTTAAACTATGTTAGACTCTTAGGTAGGAGCTAATGATTCAATTGGTGATGCTTTTGTTTCTGGCTTCTGGATTTACAATTTCTAGAGAAAATGAAAACCAAACAGTAAATGGTGTTTGGTCAGAATTCAAATGCTAATGACGAAATTTTGTAAATGAAAATTATTTATTCTAAACCTGATTTTGATCTTTAACTTTATGAGAAAGCGGTTTGCAGAAACATGTATTGAAATCTATATGAAAGACAACACGAATAAAAGCATTATTGCTGATTACTATGTCTAATACGTATTAGAATTGACCAGACACAAGTTATAATGTTTAGGATATCACTTTCTAATAGATCAAGCAAAATCATTAATCATGAAGAAATCTACATCGCCCAAAAAGCACCATAGACATTAAATCACCCTGCCCATTGTCAACAACAAATGCCTTCTACAAGGTTGATTGGTTAGGTTTATGAATTATCTAAAATTGCCCTACGTTGTTAGTTTCTGCAGTGTCTACTTAAACGTAGAGCAACATATGTTGTCTCGTGCTTGATATGATGACTCTGCATGCTTCTTCTACAAAATTATGTCTGAAATGTACAGCGCATTAAGTAGCCCATGTGTATAAGAAATTATATGCCAAATTTTCTTTGGTGATTGCCTTTTTTAGTTTTTTTTTTTACTTCTTATAGTGAAAAAAGGTCTGTAATTAGTACAGAAGCCCCTGCGCAGATACAATATTTATAAATGGATTAATCTCGTTTGCATCTCCAGATCACGTTACAAATGAAACTGCATCAAAGAAAAAAGACACGTCAAAAGCTTCCTTAAGAAATCAAAGGGGCTACATCATTACAATGATAGTGGATTTCCTCTCCATTGTCCTTCCAATGACTTTATTGTGTACAGTAAGTTTCTTCAGACTAACCTTCTTCTTCTGATAAATAGACAACATAGAAGGCTTGTTAGTTTTATATATCAAAATTACTGCTTAGGAACTTCTGGAAATTTCGAATGCGGGTGTACTGTGAGAAATGCAACATTTTCTTTTCCCTGAAAAGTCGAATCCATATTACCAACCTGCCCGCATTTTGATAATTAGTAAAAGTTTTTGTATACGGTTTTAAATTTACAAAATGGATATAAACTCTGTACTCATTAACAGTAGTATAAAATAGCATTACTTTGTACTTTTATATGTTTGCATAAAATGTGTCATCATGTTCTGCTATCTCAAACATGGTTATGGAAGATATGTGTATAACTTTAAATGCCAGGTTTTAGCAGAATGGACGTATTTAAGTGGTGCTGTATTTATATTGGTCCTGCTTTTCTCTGTCACATCTAAGAGGTAATCTGCAATTGCGATCTTCTTAATCTTCTGTTGAATTATCATTGCAATATGATGTGCGTTTAAATCATGTTTAATATGACTATCCGCTTAGTTTGTTGTTAACCATTTTGAATGATTACTATATAACAAATACTTGATTATATATGCCATTCCATGTAGACATGGATCTTCTCGGGATCAAGAAGATGGGCTTTATTCTCTAAGAGATTATGTCTCAACATACAGGGTTTCTATGGTAACCTTAACATAACTATAACTTTTCTTATATTAGATTTGGCACTCCACATACTTTCTGGAACTCATCGAATGTTTCGAAGTTTTAATCTGTATTATGTTTTGTGCAGATGCTTATCACGTGCATATGTATTTTGGCTGTTGACTTTAATATATTCCCTAGAAGATATGCTAAAACTGAGACATATGGTACTAGTTTGGTAATAACTTTCCTACACAAAAATGTTAATTTTTTATGCTATTTAGTCAATATATTTATGACTCGAGATTGATGACTCCCTGTTAAGAACTTCTAATGCTGATTTGTTCTTATTATTTTGGTCACTATCAGATGGATGTTGGAGTAGGTGCATTTGTCTTTGCAAATTCCTTTGTTTCACGTCAAGCTCGGGGTATTTCAACAATGTGAGTCGGTTTACTTTCCCTTATAAAGTTTGTAAGAGCTACCTTCTGAAGGGTATAAAGCTTTATTATTTGCAGAGAGGTCTTTGTTCTTGTACATACAAGAGTCATATTGATTGTTGAGTTAATGGCATAGATTGACTTGTTAAATGCCATTACAGGTGAGTTCATATAGACCTGCAAAAATGCGAAAGTTAGACTTCTTTGGGAATCCTCTGACATACCGACTGATATTATCAATTTTAATGGCATTATTTGATGATGCATACAGTGGTTTTGTATTATGGCTTGATAGCTAAAATGGAGAAATTATTGAGCAGGACTATTGTGCTTATCTTGTCAATGGTTATGAAACGGTTTGCATACCGCATGACCATTTTTTCAACTTCTATAAGTAGGCATGCTGTCATATTTCTCACGTTTTCGTTCTCACTAAGTAATTGGATGATCACTATCTTGATATTATAGGGGTTTAAGAAGTGCATTGTCTTCTACTAGCCCGCTACTGTTTCTGGGCTTTGCTAGACTTGTGTCTACCTCTGGTGTTGACTATCAGGTAACTGATTTTTAACTTACTCCCATTCTCCTTTAATATGAATAGCTATATCTGCAGTCTTGCATGTTAAGTTACGTATTGTTGGAAACTTTGATACATGTTGCTATAGGCGTCTTGATTTACCATCATTCTCTTCACAGGTTCATGTGGGAGAATACGGTGTTCACTGGAATTTCTTTTTCACGCTTGCTGGTGTAGCAGTCTTGACATCAGTTATCAACGTCTCTCCAAAGTATTGTGGGCTTGTAGGCTCATTGGTATTAATAGGTGTGTGATTTAATTCACTTTATTATCATCTTATTATGTCTGTTAAATTTGAAATTCATTCTCATGCCTCGTGCATACTGTTTACATCTCTAAATTTTAGGGTACCAAGTTTGCCTAATGAGCGGGTTAAATTCATATCTGCTTTCTGCGGAAAGGGGATCAGATATTATTAGTCAAAACAAGGAAGGAATTTATAGCATATTTGGTGAGGTACTCCTACAAAATGCTTATCTATGGATTCCTATTATTTTATTCATGAGTATGAACGGTGATTAATGCTTTAGATGGTTCATGGTCAAATCCTCTACAGGGTATTGGGGTTTGCATCTGATTGGTGTTTGGTTGGGCCATAATCTTTTGTTTGGGAAGGATGCTAGTTCAAGAACTAATAGATGGGCAAGTAAGCAAGTTTGGATTCTATGTATATTCTTCTGGTATGTATATTTATATAATTTATTTTTAGCAAAATACGTTTTTACCTTCTGAATTAATTCGTTCACTTAAATGACCATCTCTCCACTAATCTTTCCAGGTGCTTAACATTGATTCTGGACAGTTATGTCGAAAGACCTTCACGTCGAATGGTTTGTCATTCTTATTTCAAATAATTAGGCGTATAGATATAGGGATACTCTTTTTAACAGAAAGATGTAATAAACCTTGTCTAATGGACTCATGATGGAGGTCGCATCAAAAGTTCATCTCTATCATAATGGCATTCAAAACGGGAACTTTTTGAAATTGTATATTATGTTTGTTGTACACCTCTTGCATTTATAGTTGAATTACTGGATAAAATGTTTGCTGGTATCATACCAGGTTCCCGATTTATGCATTTATAAGTTAACATAGTTAAGTGATCAGATACTAACAGGAAATTCTTTTGCAGTGCAACCTGACATACATTACTTTAATATTGGCTACAAACCTTGAGGTAATTATTACTTTGTTTTTATTATTGCAATGTACTAGTAGCTTATCATTCATATCTAAAAAGTCGTCAAATTGTCAGATGTTGGCAATTTTAATGCTCTCGGATTATATCCCTGGTGGAAAAGTATCACTCCTGGAACAGGCAATCAACCGTAACTTACTCGCTTTTTTCATAGTGGTGAGATGAACGACACTTTTTGGCTTGGTTTATATTTGAGCTTCGAAATTTGTTATGGTTTTGACATCAACTTATGCAGGCAAATTTGTTCACGGGGTTGGTGAACTTATCGATGGATACCCTGTTTGTGTCGCCATTCCCAGCACTGCTTATCCTAATCATTTATTGTTTTATTATATGTGCTGCTGCTGCATATGCAGATTATAATGGTTTTAAGTTTAAGTTCTGGTGAAATAATGCTTTTTGGTACATTCAAAGTATGATTAGTTTATCTTTACCTAGATGTAATTCTGATTTGTCATTTACACATAGATTATTTGATCTTTGATTTATTTCTGTACATTATGAAATCCCTTTTCGGCTCCTTGGATAAATCACATTATTAGTGTAGTCTCTCCAACTGCTGTGCTATACCCATACTGTTTATAATTATACTTATAAGTATGAACCAAAAACACCGTTGGAAAATTTCATGTACTTGATGATCATCACATATGAGAGTAACTCTGTATTTTCTTCCATGTCATCTTCAACTACTGAAATTTGATCAGGCAGCAAGGGTTGTTCCATAGAAGCCTCTTGTTTAGTATTGTTGCTATGTGTGTTTCTTCGACACAATATTTGGCACACACAGGATTATAGTCATGTTATAATATGCTTATCAGCTTTTTCTAAAGATAAGCAGCACAGTTTTATTCCCTTTAGCACTTGAGACAAATAGTTCATCAACGATAAAATTATTAACTAAATTAAAGGTATAATACAGACAGCCAAACCTTGAAAGTTCATTTCAAGACGTGCACGATTAGTCATAAATAAGCTCCAATGCAACATGTTCAGCAATATGCCTATCATTTGTTGATATTCTATACTTTCATTATCTTATCCATCCATAGTAGCTATTAGTTAACCATTAAGTCAAATAGTATGGGTGGTACTACATGATTTCTGAACTTGTTCATGGAATCAAGAGTTAACAGAAGGTAGTGGGCAAACACTTAAGATCTCCCGTTGTATATTAGTATACTTCTTGGTACTTCAATGCAGTTGCCAGTAAAGTGCTCAATGCATTGATCCGTATAACTAGATCATTTACTGGAGTCAATAAGGAAACAAATCAGCACTTTACCAGCTAATAAAATCAGTTTAGTTCTACCAACATAACCCCATTTTAAGGTTTTAACACTTTCCCAAATAGAGAAATATTTGGATTCTAAATAGAAAAAGTATTACATATCCATGGTATATCATCTTACATTGAAAACACTAATTAGCAGAATCGTTGTAGGACCAAATTAATAAAAATAATTTACATTTATAAGTACTAAAACTGACACTTCAATCTCCACACCATCAGCCCTTGCTTGCTCCAAAATTCTTATGTCATAAGCTCTGCGCTTTGCAATGTTGACGTTACCATTTTCCAGAACTTATATCCACCTAAATACTACAATCTCAATGATCATGCAAAAGTAGTGTTTCCATGTAGCAAGTCGTATAATATGTGAACTCTTGGCCAGGAATTCCAATGTAATTGGTTTGTTCAGAGTAACGTTCATAAACAGATAGTACATCATGTCCCTCTTCTATCACTTCTATAATGGTTTCACCACTCTTTCTAAATCCAAGCACCATCCTTATTGAAGCATCAGGTGGGGTAATGGTGAATATCTTTGTAAATGATTTTGGATTACCATTCTCCATCATCCATACACCACAATTCGATAATTCTTTTTGCTCATAACTAGATCGAAGAACAACAAGAGAGTCTCTTAGCTTAGATAAAGACAACTCAGCTTCAAACCCTCTAACCGATAAACTATCGGGGAGATATATTTTTGTAAATTCCTCACTTGTCAAATCAAATGACATAATTAGATTAATAGAGTTACATATATCATAAGCAGGCCAATAAATAAATCCATCTATAACTACATTATCCGCTATCAATACAGTCATATTTGTAGGCAAATTGCTGGATTTAGGACTTCTCCAAACCCCAGAGCTTAATGTAAACACCTCAACTTCCCAGGGGAAATCATTTTCAGGACCCGTAACAGGTAATGTAGCCTTGACAAGCTTAGGGTCATTTGTAAGAGGACAAACCCCAAAACCAAGGAGTGTATAATAAGGCTCGGTATCTGCCACATTAGGCACAACAACATCAACTGATTTCCTAATTGCAGGATTCCAAATAACAGCTCTATTCCTTAGGGGATTATCAAGCGTATCAAAATTGTAAACACAAAACAAGCCTCGAGAGCTACCTAGTATTATTGGTGTTTCATTAAGTGGTTGTATGGACACAGGGACATTAAGGGGAAACTTTTGATGAGGGAAGGTATCATCGTCCACAATCGAAACATATTTTTGGTTAAAATTATCTTGTGGGTCAGCGTAACTTACAAGCAGATGATGCTGCGTCTGATTGGGGTGGTAATTAGCAATAAACTGGGAGCCGTCGATAAGAGACTTCCATTGCTTCGAAACAGATCTGAACTGAATCAATGATTTGACAGGAAGCCTTTTAACGATTTCTTCTTGGATTTCGAACGGTATGTTGTCGGACATTTTGATTGAGTTTTTGGGGTTTTGTTGAGGGAGTGGTGATTTTGGGAGTGCTGGAGAAGAGTCGGAATATAAGAATGAGTAGACTTGGGCCTTAATATCCAGAATTTTGACTTGTTGGGCTGTTATTGGATTTAGCCAAATTTTTAAGATGACTTGGACCGAGCAGGGGTGGTTTAGTTATTGGGTTATTGGGTTTATAGGTTCAGTTAGTTTGGTTAAAAATTTTTTCTTTGTAAGTGTGTTAAACTGAAAACAGAAACGAACCGAATTCAAATTTGATTCAACAGAACCGAAAACCGAACCGAATAACCGAAAACCAAACCGAATAACCCGAATTACATAATTTTAATTATTTCTTCATTTGATTATATATATTTTTAGCACAAAATTATTTTTCAAGCTTAAATAATGTAATATTTATACTAAGAAAGACTTTTAGTGATATTGATTGTTGAGTTAATAGCATAGATTCTCTTACCAAATGCCATTACAGATGAGTTCATATAGACCTGCAAATGTGAAAATTAGACTTCTTTGGGAATCCTCTGAGATACTGACTGATATTATCATTTTTATTGGCATTATTTGAAAATGCATACAGTGGTTTTGTATTATGGCTAGAATAGCTAAAATTGAGAAATTATTGACCAGGAATATTGTGCTTATCTTGTCAATGGTTATGAAACGGTTTGCATATGCATGACCTTATTTTTCAACTTCTCTAAGTAGGTATGCTGTCATATTTCTCACGTTTTCGTTCTCACTAAGTAATTGCATGATCACTATATTGTTATTATAGGGGTTTGAGGAGTGCATTGTCTTCTACTAGCCCACTACTGTTTCTGGGCTTTGCTAGACTTGTGTCTACCACTGGTGTTGACTATCAGGTAACTGATTTTTAACTTGCTCCCATTCTCCTTAAATATGAATAGCTATATCTGCACTCTTGCATGTTAAGTTACGTATTGTTGGAAACTTAGATTAATGTTGCTATAGGCGTCTTGATTTACCATCATTCTCTTCACAGGTTGATGTGGGAGAATACGGTGTTCAATGGAATTTCTTTTTCACACTTGCTGGTGTAGCAGTCTTGACATCAGTTATCAACATCTCTCCAAAGTATTGTGGGCTTGTAGGCTCATTGGTCTTAATAGGTGCGTGATTTAATTCACTTTATTATCATCTTATTATGTCTGTTAAATTTGAAATTCATTCTCATGCCTCATGCATACTGTTTACATCTCTAAATTTTAGGGTACCAAGTTTGCCTAATGAGCGGGTTAAATTCATATCTGCTTTCTGCGGAAAGGGGATCAGATATTATTAGTCAAAACAAGGAAGGAATTTATAGCATATTTGGTGAGGTACTCCTACAAAATGCTTATCTATGGATTCCTAAGATTTTATTCATGAGTATGAACGGTGATTAATGCTTTAGATGGTTCATGGTCAAATCCTCTACAGGGTATTGGGGTTTGCATCTGATTGGTGTTTGGTTGGGCCATAATCTTTTGTTTGGGAAGGATGCTAGTTCAAGAACTAATAGATGGGCAAGTAAGCAAGTTTGGATTCTATGTATATTCTTCTGGTACGTATATTTATATAATTTATTTTTAGCAAAATATGTTTTTACCTTCTGAATTAATTCGTTCACTTAAATGACCATCTCTCCACTAATCTTTCCAGGTGCTTAACATTGATTCTGGACAGTTATGTCGAAAGACCTTCACGTCGAATGGTTTGTCATTCTTATTTCAAATAATTAGGCGTATAGATATAGGGATACTCTTTTTAACAGAAAGATGTAATAAACCTTGTCTAATGGACTCATGATGGAGGTCGCATCAAAAGTTCATCTCTATCATAATGGCATTCAAAACGGGAACTTTTTGAAATTGTATATTATGTTTGTTGTACACCTCTTGCATTTATAGTTGAATTACTGGATAAAACGTTTGCTGGTATCATACCAGGTTCCCGATTTATGCATTTATAAGTTAACATAGTTAAGTGATCAGATACTAACAGGAAATTCTTTTGCAGTGCAACCTGACATACATTACTTTAATATTGGCTACAAACCTTGAGGTAATTATTACTTTGTTTTTATTATTGCAATGTACTAGTAGCTTATCATTCATATCTAAAAAGTCGTCAAATTGTCAGATGTTGGCAATTTTAATGCTCTCGGATTATATCCCTGGTGGAAAAGTATCACTCCTGGAACAGGCAATCAACCGTAACTTACTCGCTTTTTTCATAGTGGTGAGATGAACGACACTTTTTGGCTTGGTTTATATTTGAGCTTCGAAATTTGTTATGGTTTTGACATCAACTTATGCAGGCAAATTTGTTCACGGGGTTGGTGAACTTATCGATGGATACCCTGTTTGTGTCGCCATTCCCAGCACTGCTTATCCTAATCATTTATTGTTTTATTATATGTGCTGCTGCTGCATATGCAGATTATAATGGTTTTAAGTTTAAGTTCTGGTGAAAATAATGCTTTTTGGTACATTCAAAGTATGATTAGTTTATCTTTACCTAGATGTAATTCTGATTTGTCATTTACACATAGATCATTTGATCTTTGATTTATTTCTGTACATTATGAAATCCCTTTTCGGCTCCTTGGATAAATCACATTATTAGTGTAGTCTCTCCAACTGCTGTGCTATACCCATACTGTTTATAATTATACTTATAAGTATGAACCAAAAACACCGTTGGAAAATTTCATGTACTTGATGATCATCACATATGAGAGTAACTCTGTATTTTCTTCCATGTCATCTTCAACTACTGAAATTTGATCAGGCAGCAAGGGTTGTTCCATAGAAGCCTCTTGTTTAGTATTGTTGCTATGTGTGTTTCTTCGACACAATATTTGGCACACACAGGATTATAGTCATGTTATAATATGCTTATCAGCTTTTTCTAAAGATAAGCAGCACAGTTTTATTCCCTTTAGCACTTGAGACAAATAGTTCATCAACGATAAAATTATTAACTAAATTAAAGGTATAATACAGACAGCCAAACCTTGAAAGTTCATTTCAAGACGTGCACGATTAGTCATAAATAAGGTCCAATGCAACATGTTCAGCAATATGCCTATCATTTGTTGATATTCTATACTTTCATTATCTTATCCATCCATAGTAGCTATTAGTTAACCATTAAGTCAATAGTCTACATGATTTCCGAACTTGTTCATGGAATCAAGAGTTAACAGAAGGTAGTGGGCAAACACTTAAGATCTCCCGTTGTATATTAGTATACTTCTTGGTACTTCAATGCAGTTGCCAGTAAAGTGCTCAATGCATTGATCCGTATAACTAGATCATTTACTGGAGTCAATAAGGAAACAAATCAGCACTTTACCAGCTAATAAAATCAGTTTAGTTCTACCAACATAACCCCATTTTAAGGTTTTAACACTTTCCCAAATAGAGAAATATTTGGATTCTAAATAGAAAAAGTATTACATATCCATGGTATATCATCTTACATTGAAAACACTAATTAGCAGAATCGTTGTAGGACCAAATTAATAAAAATAATTTACATTTATAAGTACTAAAACTGACACTTCAATCTCCACACCATCAGCCCTTGCTTGCTCCAAAATTCTTATGTCATAAGCTCTGCGCTTTGCAATGTTGACGTTACCATTTTCCAGAACTTATATCCACCTAAATACTACAATCTCAATGATCATGCAAAAGTAGTGTTTCCATGTAGCAAGTCGTATAATATGTGAACTCTTGGCCAGGAATCCCAATGTAATTGGTTTGTTCAGAGTAACGTTCATAAACAGATAGTGCATCATGTCCCTCTTCTATCACTTCTATAATGGTTTCACCACTCTTTCTAAATCCAAGCACCATCCTTACTGAAGCATCAGGTGGGGTAATGGTGAATATCTTTGTAAATGATTTCGGATTACCATTCTCCATCATCCATACACCACAAGTCGATAATTCTTTTTGCTCATAACTAGATCGAAGAACAACAAGAGAGTCTCTTAGCTTAGATAAAGACAACTCAGCTTCAAACCCTCTAACCGATAAACTATCAGGGAGATATATTTTTGTAAATTCCTCACTTGTCAAATCAAATGACATAATTAGATTAATAGAGTTACATTTATCATAAGCGGGCCAATAAATAAATCCATCTATAACTACATTATCCGCTATCAATACAGTCATATTTGTAGGCAAATTGCTGGATTTAAGACTTCTCCAAACCCCAGAGCTTAATGTAAACACCTCAACTTCCCAGGGGAAATCATTTTCAGGACCTGTAACAGGTACTGTAGCCTTCACAAGCTTAGGGTCATTTGTATGAGGACAAACCCCAAAACCAAGGAACGTATAATAAGCCTCGAAATCTGACACATTAGGCACAACAACATCAACTGATTTCCTAATTGCAGGATTCCAAATAACGGCTATATTCATTAGGGGATCATCGAGCGTAAGAAAATTGTAAAAACAAAACAAGCCTTGAGAGCTGCCTAGTGTTACTGGTGTTTCATTAAGTGGTTGTATGGACACAGGGACATTAAGGGGAAACTTTTGATGAGGGAAGGTATCATCGTCCACAATCGAAACATATTTTTGGTTAAAATTATCTTGTGGGTCAGCGTAACTTACAAGCAGATGATGCTGCGTCTGATTGGGGTGGTAATTAGCAATAAACTGGGAGCCGTCGATAAGAGACTTCCATTGCTTCGAAACAGATCTGAACTGAATCAAAGATTTGACGGGAAGCCTTTTAATGATTTCTTCTTGGATTTCAAATGGTATGTTGTCGGACATTTTGATTGAATTTTGGGGGTTTGTTGAGGGGGTGGTGATTTTGGGAGTGCTGGAGAAGAGTCGGAATATAAGAATGAGCGGACTTGGGCCTTAATATCCAGAATTTTGACTTGTTGGGCTGTTATTGGATTTAGCCAAATTTTTAAGATGACTTGGACCGAGCAGGGGTGGTCATCGGTTTAGTTACTGGGTTATTCGGTTTATCGGTTGAGTTAGTTTGGTTAATTTTTTTTTTTTTTTTTTTTTTTTTTTTTCTGTGTAAGTGCGTTAAACTGAAAACAGAACCGAACCGAATTCAAATTTGATTCAACAGAACCGAAAACCGAACCGAATAACCAAAAACCAAACCGAATAACCCGAATTACATAATTTTAATTATTTCTTCATTTGATTATATATATTTTTAGCACAAAATTATTTTTCAAGCTTAAATAATGTGATATTTATACTAAGAAAGACTTTTAGTGATATTGATTGTTGAGTTAATGGCATAGATTCTCTTACCAAATGTCATTACAGATGAGTTCATATAGACCTGCAAATGTGAAAATTAGACTTCTTTGGGAATCCTCTGAGATACTGACTGATATTATCATTTTTATTGGCATTATTTGAAAATGCATACAGTGGTTTTGTATTATGGCTAGAATAGCTAAAATTGAGAAATTATTGACCAGGAATATTGTGCTTATCTTGTCAATGGTTATGAAACGGTTTGCATATGCATGACCTTATTTTTCAACTTCTCTAAGTAGGTATGGTGTCATATTTCTCACGTTTTCGTTCTCACTATGTAATTGCATGATCACTATATTGTTATTATAGGGGTTTGAGGAGTGCATTGTCTTCTACTAGCCCACTACTGTTTCTGGGCTTTGCTAGACTTGTGTCTACCACTGGTGTTGACTATCAGGTAACTGATTTTTAACTTCCTCCCATTCTCCTTAAATATGAATAGCTATATCTGCACTCTTGCATGTTAAGTTACGTATTGTTGGAAACTTAGATTAATGTTGCTATAGGCGTCTTGATTTACCATCATTCTCTTCACAGGTTGATGTGGGAGAATACGGTGTTCAATGGAATTTCTTTTTCACACTTGCTGGTGTAGCAGTCTTGACATCAGTTATGAACATCTCTCCAAAGTATTGTGGGCTTGTAGGCTCATTGGTCATAATAGGTGCGTGATTTAATTCACTTTATTATCATCTTATTATGTCTGTTAAATTTGAAATTCATTCTCATGCCTCATGCATACTGTTTACATCTCTAAATTTTAGGGTACCAAGTTTGCCTAACGAGCGGGTTAAATTCATATCTGCTTTCTGCGGAAAGGGGATCAGATATTATTAGTCAAAACAAGGAAGGAATTTATAGCATATTTGGTGAGGTACTCCTACAAAATGCTTATCTATGGATTCCTAAGATTTTATTCATGAGTATGAACGGTGATTAATGCTTTATATGGTTCATGGTCAAATCCTCTACAGGGTATTGGGGTTTGCATCTGATTGGTGTTTGGTTGGGCAATAATCTTTTGTTTGGGAAGGATGCTAGTTTGAGAACTAATAGATGGGCAAGTAAGCAAGTTTGGATTCTATGTATATTCTTCTGGTATGTATATTTATATTTAGTTTTTAGCAAAATACGTTTTTACCTTTAGAATTGATTCGTTCACTTAAATGACCATCTCTCCACTAATCTTTCCAGGTGCTTAACATTGATTCTGGACAGTTATGTTGAAAGACCTTCACGTCGAATGGTTTGTCATTCTTATTTCATATAATTATGCGTATAGATAAAGGGATACTCTTGTAACAGAAAGATGTAAAATAAACCTTGTCTAGTCTAATGGACTCATGATGGAGATGGCATCAAAAGTTCATCTCTATCATAAAGGCTTTTAAAACGGGAACTTTTTGAAATTGTATATTATGTTTGTTGTACACCTCTTGCATTTATTGTTGAATTACTGTATAAAATGTTTGCTGGTATCATACCAGGTTCCCGTTTTATGCATTTATAAGTTAACACAGTTTTTGCCGTTCAAAAAAAAAAAAAAAAAAAAAAAAAAGTTAAGATAGTTAAGTGATCAGATACTAACAGGAAATTCTTTTGCAGTGCAACCTGACATACATTACTTTAATATTGGCTACGAACCTTGAGGTAATTCTCACTTTAATTATTTTTATTATTGCAATGTAGCTTATCAGTCATATCTAAAAAGTCGTCAAATTGTCAGATGTTGGCAATTTTAATGCTCTCGGATTATATCCCTGGTGGTAAAGAATCACTCTTGGAACAAGCAATCAACCGTAACCTACTCGCTTTTTTCATTGTGGTGAGATGAACGACACTTTTTGGCTTGGTTTATATTTGAGCTTCGAAATTTGTTATGGTTTTGACATCAACTTATGAAGGTAAATTTGTTCACGGGGTTGGTGAACTTATCGATGGATACCCTGTTTGTGTCGCCATTCCCAGCACTGCTTATCCTAATTATTTATTGTTTTATAATATGTGCTGCTGCTGCATATGCAGATTATAATGGTTTTAAGTCTAAGTTTTGGTGAAAATAATGCTTTTTGGTACATTCAAAGTATGATTAGTTTATCTTACCTAGTTGTAATTCTGATCTGTCAGACACATAGATCATCTGATCTTTAATTTATTTCTTTACATTATGAAATCCCTTTTCGGCTCCTTGGATAAATCACATTATTAGTGTACGTCTCTCCAACTGCTGTACTAATAAAAACAGACAAATATTAAACATGAAGAAATTTTGAATGGCATTACTTTCCTATGTCAAAAGTATTACATATTCTACTGGTTATACCCTGGTCTGGAGATGGTATATCATATTACATTGAAAACACTAAGAGCATGCCCAGACGTAACGTACTAGGCCACGTTAAGGCACGTTAACGTGCGTTAAGGCACGTTAGCCGCTGCACAAGCCAGCGTTAAACCCGCGTTAACATGGTGAGTTATTTGGCTAACGCAACGTTAAGGGACGAACTGTGTATAAAAAATAAAAAAATAAAAAATAAAAAATCATTCAACCCCCTCCCCACTTAACTCAAACGGCTAGTTTTTTAAAAAATTTACATTTTGCCCCCCCCCCCCCCCCCCCCCAAAAAAAAAAAAAAAAAAAAAAACGTTAACTAACGTAAAAAAAACGGCTACTTAGCCTTAAAAAAAAAAGAAAAAAAAAAAGAAAAAAAAAAAAACATTTTCCAAAGCAACCGCTGAAAACCAATACGCAGCAATACGCTCGAGGGACTTTGAGTTTTTGTTGCTCGACACTACCGGCAAAGATCCTTATTACGTGACGCTAGTGAATATGGAAAATGATCGTATCATTGAAAAATAC